>CM035114.1:12265039-13011157 GCA_020205505.1 Panax japonicus | reverse complement strand
CAATCAAAGCTAGTATCCGGAATAGATATTTTGGACGAAAAGAAGAAATTCCATTTTTCGGTAAATAGTGTCGTATTTGTGAATAGTGCCATATACGTGAATAGTATCTTATACGTGAATAGTAACTCCGACACCAAAAGATAGTAATTTCACAAAAAAAAACATCATCACGCTTCGTGAATAGTACTCGTGAATAGTAACTCGTGAATAGTAACTCATGAAATAGTAACTCGTGAATAGTAACTCATGAATAGTAACCCCGACATGAAAAAGTTCCAAATTTGATAAAAAGTTCAGATCAATACTTCGGCATAATGATATTAGAAGAAATAATATCATTTTAAAAAAAATAATATCCCTTACCTCGGAAGATCAGTACTTCTAGTTGAAACACCGGATATAGGCTATGACTTGAACTTACTCCGTATAGCAATACTCAAAGTATACTAAAAATACTCACAAGAATACGCTCGATAATATAGAGAGAGAAAACTTCAGTTTCTGGTGTGATTTTCAATTCTAACCTAAGCACCTATTTATAGGAAATTGCTTAGAACACCAAAGCAGAAATTTAATAAAATATTAATTTATATTAAAATTTTCCAACGCCCACTCTTATCAACTGAATTCAGATCATATCACATGTTAAATGAAAGCCATAAAATGAAAATCACGTTTTAGTAATTAAAAATATTTTAAACTTCCAAAAATCAATTATTTCGGAGCTTCGGAACTTCAATAATTCATAATAAATAGCTCTTTTGTCAGAAAAATTCGAATCTCGCGAGTTTTTATAGGAAATTCAATTCTGCACAACTTTGCAGAAGGAAGTTTTTCCAAATTCCAAACAGAAATTGACCAAAATTCACAAACGGGCTATTTTACAGGCTATAATCAAATTTCAGTCAATAAATGGGGTCCACCGACATGTTTAACATGTTTTAAACATTTTTGGTAACAAAAATACTCCTCCTCCACATATACTCATATAACCCATATTCATCGTAAAAATATCATCATTATTATATTATTAAAATATAATAATATATTTAAATGAATTATTTTATCATAAAAAGATAAAATATTAATTTTCAACAATTGTCACATTAAAATTTTTCTCCATCTATATCCACATAAAATCAATATTTTCCTTATCATATAAATCAATAATTTAATTATTCACAAATAATATTACAGAATCACAATACTGACAACCAGGCCGTTCCCAGGAAAGAGGGGGCTTTCCAATAAGAATTTCTTCTTACTGGCGCGCAATTAGGTGACCAAACCTCTCCTTAGACAGAACTTTCTAGACATTGCCAATAGTGTTATCAAATAATATTATTCAGATAATATGAATTATTGCTTCGATAATGAAAAATACTGTGTAATGACAATTATTGAAACAACAGCAATATAAAAATATCAACGCAACAGTTATTGAACCAATATAATAAAATACTGAACAATAATTACTGTAACCATTATTGAGTAGTGCCTTCTTACGTAAGAGTCAATAATTGGTGCAATACCGTGTGCTACTGTGCAACAACACGTATTACCGTGTTTTAACCACCGGGTATTCCAACAGTGTAAACGGTAACAACTACGCCGTTATTTTTAACAACTTATATTTGTCGTTTTCTTCCTCCAATCGCTTTCTGTTATGGGGCCCACAAAAGACTGCGCCGTCGTACGAATATTCCCCGACAACAAGAATATTCCACGACCAAACGAATATTCCCCGACAACAATGAATATTTTATATTATTTTGAAATATTTGCGTATTTTACCCACAACTATCCACATTAATCACATCAACCCTTACTATTTCAAAATAATAATTAGAGGAAATTAAATTTCATTTATTAATTATTTGGGATCTTACAATATATCTCAAATCAAATCAAATATTCATCTTTGCACTACAGGCCAAAGATATTCATCAGTTGGTCATGTTCATCTAAACACCTGTTCATCTTTGCACTACGAGCCAAAGATATTCATCAATTGTTCATGTTCATCTCAACACCTGTACATCTTTGCACTACGGGCCAAAGATATTCATAATAAAATCAACCATCTTTGCACTACAGGCCAAAGATATTCAGTAACACCATCATTTATGACTGAGGATGATGAAAAATATTTTAAAGAAAACGAATCCAGTGAAACAAAATAACAAGTATTAAGGATTCGTACTTTAAACAATCCGAGTTCAAAAATACTTCATAAATAATCATACTGAAGTAAAATTCAAGAATGATCAAAACATGGATACAATCAAAGCTAGTATCCAGAATAGATATTTTGGACAAAAAGAAGAAATTTTATTTTTCGGTGAATAGTGTTGTATTCGTGAATAGTATCGTATACGTGAATAGTGCCGTATACGCGAATAGTAACTCCGACACCAAAAGATAGAAATTTCACAAAAAACATCTTCACGCTTCGTGAATAGTACTCGTGAATAGTAACTCGTGAATAGTAACTCGTGAATAATAACTCGTGAATAGTAACTCATGAATAGTAACTCTGACATGAAAAAGTTCCAAATTTGATAAAAATTTCCAACCAACATTTCAGCATAATGATATTGAAGAAATAATATCATTTGAGAATAAAATAACATCCCTTACCTCGAAAAACAGTACTTCTAGTTGAAACACCGGATATAGGCTATGACTTGAACTTGCACCGTATAGCAATACTCAAAGTATACTCAAAATACTCACAAGAATACGCTCGATAATATAGAGATAGAAAACTTCAGTTTCTGGTGTGATTTTCAATTCTAACCTAAGCACCTATTTATAGGAAATTGCTTAGAACACCAAAGCAGAAAATTTAATATAATATTAATATATATATATATATATATATATAATCTTCTACGCCAACCTTAAAATCTGAAATCAGTCATTGAACACATTCTCCTTCTAGAAAAATAAATAAAAAACATTTTTATTATTAAAAATATTTTAAACTTCCAAAAATCAATTATTTCGGAGCTTCGGAACTTCAATAATTCATAATAAATAGCCCTTTTGCCAGAAAATTCGAATTTCGCGAGTTTTTATAGGAAATTCAATTCTCTACAACTTTGCAGAAGAAAGTTTTTCCAAATTCCAAACAGAAATTGACCGAAATCCACAAACGGGCGATTTAACAGGCTATAATCAAATTTTCAGTCAAGAAATAGGTCTACCGACACCCAAAATCTGTTTTTAATATTTATTACAACAAAAATACTCTTTCTCCTCATATACTCATATATCTCACATTCATCGTAAAAATATCATCATTATTATATTATTAAAATATAATAATATATTTATATGAATTATTTTATCAGAAAAAGATAAAATATTAATTTTCAACAATTGTCACTTAAAAAATTTTCTCCATCTATATCCATATAAAATCAATATTTTTCTCATCATATGAATCAATAATTAATTATTCACAAATAATATTACAGAATCACAATATTGACAACCAGGCAGTTCCCAGGAAAGAGGGGGCTTTCCAATAAGAATTTCTCCTTACTGGCGCGCAATTAGGTGACCAAACCTCTCCTTAGACAGAACTTTCTAGACATTGTCAATAATGTTATCTAATAATATTATTCAGATAATATGAATTATTACTTCGATAATGAAAAATACTGTGTAATGACAACAACAGCAATATAAAATATCAACGCAACAATTATTGAACCAATAAAATAAAATACTGAACAATATTTACTGTAACCATTATTGAGTAGTGCCTTCTTACGTAAGAATCAATAATTGGTGCAATACCGTGTGCTACTGTGTTTTAACCATCGAGTTTTTTAACAGTATTAACGGTAACAACTACGTCGTTATTTTTAAACAACTTATATTTGTCGTTTTCTTCATCCAATCGCTTTCCGTTGTGGGGCCCACACAAGGCTGCGCCGTCGTACGAATATTCCCCGACAGTACGAATATTCCACGACCAAACGAATATTCCCCGACAACAATGAATATTTTATAACCACTTGCTTATTTTGAAATATTTGCGTATTTTACCCATAACTATCCACGTTAATCACATCAACCCTTATTATTTCAAAATAATAATTAGAGGAAATTCTATTTTATTTATAAAAAAATTCGGGGTCTTACAACCTCCCCTCCTTATAAAATTTCGTCCTCGAAATTGACGTACGTACCTAGTGTTTCGAAAAGATGAGAATACCTCGCTTTCATTTCTGTTTTCAACTCTCAGGTCATTTCCTCTATAGCATGGTTTCTCCACAAAACTTTAACATGTGGTATGACCTTTACGCGTAGGACATACTCCTTCATATCCAAGATCTTGACAGGTACCTCTTTGTACGTTAAGTCTTCAGCTATCTCGTCTGGTTCTAACTCAATGATGTTATTCGGGTCGTCCACATATTTACGTAACATCGATACGTGAAAAACGTTATGAACACGCGTCATACTTGGCGGTAAAACGAGTCTATAGGCCACAGTTCCTATTCGGTCGAGAATTTCAAATGGATTAATAAAGATAAGTATTTCTTTTAATAAATTGGGATGGGGTGGGGTGGGCTGGGGTGGGTAAGGGGATTGGGTATTTCTTTTAATAAAGATAAGTATTTCTTTTTAATAAAGATAAGTATTTCTTTTAAGGGGCATATTTGTCAATTACTTAAAAATAATAGATGGAATAAGTTATTCCTAACTCCCATTACAAGAATAAAAATTATAATTTTAAGTTAACACTTATTCCACTAGGAATACATTATTCCGTTGGAATAAACAAATCAAACAATATTTTTATCATTCTAATGGAATGATTCATTCCATTCTCCCTCTTATTCCATCGATCCAAACGTAGCATCAAAGAATCAAACTCTTACGCTCTGTTTTTAAAATGGACAGAAAAAAAAATAGATAGAAAAATTAAGTTTTCTTTCCAATTCTTATGTTTCTGAGTTCTTTCCAATAAGGATTTTTCCCTATTGGCGCGTAATTAGATGACCAAACCTCTCCTTGGCAGAACTTCTAGACATCGTTAATATTGCAAATAATAATATTAATAACTCTGTCATCTCAATTATTGACTTAATAATATATAAAATATCGACAGTAATTGAATCAAATAACGTGAGATACTATGCAATAATTACTGAAACAAAACTGAGTGACTTCTCACGTAAGCAATAATAATCAATATCGTGTGCTACTATGCAACCACACGTATTATTGTACTTTTAACACCAGGTGTTTCAACAGTTAACGGTAAAACTTCCGCAGTTATTTTCATAAAAATATTTTTGTCCTTTTCTCAATCTGACAATAATTTTGTTATGGGGTCCACCAATGATTGTGCCGTCGTATAAATATTTCCTATTAAAACGAATATTCGACGACCAATCGAATATTATATAACAACTTGCGTACTTTGCAAAATTTATAAGTATTACCCACAACTATAACATTATATCAAATTCATTCCATAATATTCAAAAATGATAATTATAGAAAATTCATTTTTATTCATAAAAGTTGGGGTCTTACAATTTCCCATTCATATGAAATTTCGCCCTCAAAATTAGGGTACGTACCTGGTATGTTGAAGAGGTAAGGATACCTTGATTTCATTTCAGATTCTAACTCCCAGGTCATCTCCTCAACATCGTCGTTCCTCCATAAAACTTTGACTTGAGGTATAACCTTGGAGGGTAAAATATGTTCCTTCTTATCCAAGATTTGAACAAGAACCTCTTCATATGTTAAATCTTCCGCTATTTCGTCCGGTTCTAACTCAATAATGTCGCTCGGGTCTTTCACATATTTACGTAACATGGATATATGAAAAACGTTATGAACACGAGACATACTTGGCGGTAAAGCAAGTCTATAGGCTACAGTCCCTACTCGATCGAGGATTAAAAATGGGCCAATGAATCGATGATTAAGCTTTCCTCTCTTTCCAAATCTCATAACTCCTTTCCATGGAGCAACAAGTAACAACACATGATCTCCAATATCGAATTCCACGTCCTTTCGATAAAGATCAGCATAACTCTTTTTTCGGTCTTGTGAGATTTTTATACGTTGTCGGATCGTTTGAATCTTTTCCGTAGTCATACGTACCAATTCTGGTCCCAACAACGTTGCTTCACCCACCACATCCCAGCCTACTGGAGAACGACACTTTCTTCCATACAACGCCTCGAATGGAGTCACGCCAATACTTACTTGATAACTGTTGTTGTAGGAAAACTCCACCAATGGTAAGAACTTGTCCCAACTTCCCTTGAATTCAAGGACACAGAGTCTTAATAAATCTTCAAGATTTTGAATAGTCCTCTCTGATTATTCGTCCGTCTGAGGATGATAAGCCGAACTAAATCGTAAATCCGTGCCCATAGCTTTTTGCAAACTAACCCAAAATCGTGAAGTGAATCTTGGGTCTCGATCGGAAACTATGGATACTGGCATACCATGTAGTCTTACAATCTTGTTTATGTACATACGAGCAAGACATTCAAGTGTATAAGTTTCTCGTATAGGTAAGAAATGAGCAGACTTGGTCAATCTATCAACAATGACCCAAATTGCATTTATACCCTGAGAAACCTTAGGAAGACCAGTAACAAAATCCATGGTGATGTGCTCCCACTTCCATTCTGGAATTTCAAGTGGTTGCAATGGACCTTTTGGTACTTGATGCTCTGCCTTGACTCGTTGACAAGTTAAACACCTTGAGATAAACAGTGCTATCTCCCTCTTCATATTGCTCCACCAAAATGTATGCCGAAGATCATGATACATTTTGGTACTCCTAGGATGGATTGCAAACTGTAAGACCCCAGTTTTTATAAATAAAGATGAATTTTTTATAATTATTATTTTTGAATATTATGGAATAAATTTGATATAATGTTATAGTTGTGGGTAATATTTATAAATTTTGCAAAGTACGCAAGTTGTTATAAAATATTCGTTTGGTCGGGGAATATTCTTTTTGTCGGGGAATATTCGTACGACGGCACAATCATTGGTGGACCCCACAACGGAAGTATTGTCGTAGTTAGAAAACGACAAAATTATCTTTCTATAAAATAACGGCGGAGGTGTTACCGTTAAAACTGTTGAACTACTCGGTAGTAAAAGTACAGTAATACGCGTTGTTGCATAGTAGCACACGGTATTGATTATTGATTCTTACGTGAGAAGTCACTCAGCTATACTCAATTATTGCTACAGTAATTACTGCATCATATCTCTTATATTATTGATTCAATTATTGTCACAGTATCATCTGTATAATATGTTATATTATTTAAACAATAATTGAGACGAAAAGTTATAAATGATTAATAATTGTTGAAAGATTAAATATGTGTTGATTAAAAATAAAATGATTTTTGGTAATTTTTATTCAATCCTTGATGTATATAAAGAGTCTATTACTAGACGTTTGTGGTAAGTTTAATTATTTATGGGGGGCCATATGTCATCATCTAAGAGTTTTTTTCATAAATAGTAATTACTTTTGTAAATAGTAATTACCTTCGTAAATAGTAATTACCTTCGTAAATAGTAATTATCTTCGTAAATAGTAATTACCTTCATAAATAGTAACTACCTTCGTCAATAGTAATTACCTTCGTCAATAGTAATTACCTTCGTAAATAGTAAATACTTTCGTAAATAGTAATAAATCTTCTATAAATAGAGGCCTAGGGCTTCATTATTTTTCACGAATTCGCTCAAGCTATAGAGAGAGAAAGTATAGAGAGAATAAGAGAGAAAGAAGAAGAGTATTCGGTTACTACACTACTGCAGTATTCAATCTCCTAAATAAAGTAAGGGGTGTTATTCTTTCTTCTTGAAGAGAACTTATGTTATTCCATTCTTTGTTATTCTGTTGGAATAACCTGTAAAAGTGGCATACCCTATACATGACCTGTATACGCGGTATACCCTATACTTGGTGAAATCCTTATGTTATTCCATTCATTATTATTCTGTTGGAATAACCTGTATACGCGGTTTACCCTATACTTGGTGACATTCTTCTATTATTCTGTTGGAACATCCTGTCTGTGTGTTTTACACCGGACCTGGTTCCATTATTTATTATTCTGTTGGAATATCCTGTCTGTGTGTTTTACACCGGACCTGGTTCCATTATTTATTATTCTATTAGAATATCCTGTCTGTGTGTTTTACACCGGACCTGGTTCCATTCTTTATTATTCTGTTGGAATATCCCGTCTGTGCATTTTACGCCGGACCTGGTTCCGTTATTTATTATTCTGTTGGAATAACCTGCTTGTGCGGTCTATCGCATGCATGGTGATTTCTTTTGTTATCTCATTCTTTATTATACTCAGTTGGTTAAAACTTTGACTTCTATACTCCATGAAATTAGTGGAATATCCTTGATATTTGCGCTTCATCCAGTATCCTTTCATGGAAATCTTCTTCTGATCATTCTTGAATTTTACACCACAAAACAGTATCGTGTTGACAAATTTGGACGTTAATAATTTCTGGATAAAATAATTCTTGAACTTGTTTTATTGAATTCTTATATCATTGTCATCATCCTCATGTTTATATTTTGTTGAAAGTCATCTGTGGCCTGTAGTGCATAGATGGACTTGGTATGATTATGACCAGGGATTATTCGGTGTAATCATGACCGTAATATTACAATGATGTAAAAATTAAAAATCCTCATTGGCCCGTAGTGCATTGATGGACAGTTGTTGGCATGATCATGACCATTAATGAATACACAAATATTCTTGGCCGTAGTGCATGAATAATTATGGTCGTGATACTAAAGAATATCCTTGGCCGTAGTGCGGGGGTGATTCGATGATGTGGAATATTTATTAAGCTGAGTCTCAGCTATAACGATGATGAAAAACCTTTTAAATCATAAAAGATAGTAGATTTTATTTTCTACTTGACTCTTTTAATGGATTGCTGGTTCCGCTTTAGTTAAACTTGATGTTTATTGTATTTTATCAGTTTAACACTGTTGAAGGCTAATGATAATTTATTCTGCATTATCTTAGTCATAATATTTCTTACTGGGCTAGTTGAGCTCACCCTTTCTTTCACTGTTCTCTTCAGGAAATGAGAATATAGCTGGGACGAGTCGGGGAACGGAGTGATGGACCAGAGAATAGTATTAGTAGTCCTCACTATTCTGTTAAATAGTGTGATAATAATTGTATTGAGGACACCTTTTGAGTTTGTATAATCTCTAGTAGACAATAATTGTATTCAAACTCACATATTGTTTTGTCGTATTGTACACGAAATGTGACGCCCCCAAAATTAGGTATACATCACCCATCTTGAGTCGTCAGATACATGGTACAGAATTCAAATACAACTTACTAATACAACTGTCGTGTACAATACGACAAAACATAACTGTGAGTTTGAATACAATTATTGTCTACTAGAGATCATACAAACTCAAAAGGTGTCCTCAATACAATTATTGTCACACTATTTAACAGAATAGTGAGGACTACTAATACTATTCTCTGGTCCATCAATCCGTTCCCCGACTCGTCCCAGCTATATTCTCATTTCCTGAAGAGAACAGTGAAAGAAAGGGTGAGCTCAACTAGCCCAGTAAGAAATATTATGACTAAGATAATGCAGAATAAATTATCATTAGCCTTCAACAGTGTTAAACTGATAAAATACAATAAACATCAAGTTTAACTAAAGCGGAACCAGCAATCCATTAAAAGAGTCAAGTAGAAAATAAAATCTACTATCTTTTATGATTTAAAAGGTTTTTCATCATCGTTATAGCTGAGACTCAGCTTAATAAATATTCCACATCATCGAATCACCCCCGCACTACGGCCAAGGATATTCTTTAGTATCACGACCATAATTATTCATGCACTACGGCCAAGAATATTTGTGTATTCATCAATGGTCATGATCATGCCAACAACTGTCCATCAATGCACTACGGGCCAATGAGGATTTTTAATTTTTACATCACTTGTAACATTACGGTCATGATTACACCGAATAATCCCTGGTCATAATCATACCAAGTCCATCTATGCACTACAGGCCACAGATGACTTTCAACAAAATATAAACATGAGGATGATGACAATGATATAAGAATTCAATAAAACAAGTTCAAGAATTATTTTATCCAGGAATTATTAACGTTCAAATTTGTCAACACGATACTGTTTTGTGGTGTAAAATTCAAGAATGATCAGAAGAATATTTCTATGAAAGGATACTGGATGAAGCGCAAATATCAAGGATATTCCACTAATTTCATGGAGCATAGAAGTCAAAGTTTTAACCAACTGAGTATAATAAAGAATGAGATAACAAAAGAAATCACCATGCATGCGATAGACCGCACAAGCAGGTTATTCCAACAGAATAATAAATAACGGAACCATGTCAGGTGAAATTCACACCGACAGGATGTTCCAACAGAATAATAAAGAATGGAACCAGGTCCGGTGTAAAACACACAGACAGGATATTCCAACAGAATAATAAATAATGGAACCAGGTCCGGTGTAAAACACACAGACAGGATATTCCAACAAAATAATAAAGAATGGAACCAGGTCCGGTGTAAAACACACAGACAGGATATTTCGACAGAAATATAAAGACAGGATAGTAAATGGATGTCACCAAGTATAGGGTATTCCGCGTATACCGGTTATTCCAACAGAATAATAATGAATGGAATAACATAAGGATTTCACCAAGTATAGGGTGTACCGCGTATACAGGTCATGTATAGGGTATGCCACTTTTACAGGTTATTCCAACAGAATAACAAAGAATGGAAGAACATAAGTTCTCTTCAAGAAGAAAGAATAACACCCCTTACCTTATTTAGGAGATTGAATACTGCAGTAGTGTAATAACCGAATACTCTTCTTCTTTCTCTCTTATTCTCTCTATACTTTCTCTCTCTATAGCTTGAGCGAATTCGTGAAAAATAATGAAGCCCTAGGCCTCTATTTATAGAAGATTTATTACTATTTACGAAAGTATTTACTATTTACGAAGATAATTACTATTGACGAAGGTAATTACTATTTACGAAGGTAATTACTATCTACGAAGGTAATTACTATTTACGAAGGTAATTACTATTTACGAAGGTAATTACTATTTACGAAGGTAATTACTATTTATGAAAAAGACTCTTAGATGATGACATATGGCCCCCCATAAATAATTCAACTTACCACAAACGTCTAATAATAGACTCTTTATATACATCAAGGATTGAATAAAAATTACCAGAAATCATTTTATTTTTAATCAGCACATATTTAATCTTTCAACAATTATTAATCATTTATAACTTGTCGTCTCAATTATTGTTTAAATAATATAACATATTATACAGATGATACTGTGACAATAATTGAATCAATAATATAAGAGATATGATGCAGCAATTACTGTAGCAATAATTGAGTATAGCTGAGTGACTTCTCACGTAAGCATCAATAATCAATACCGTGTGCTACTATGCAACAACGCGTATTACTGTACTTTTACTACCGAGTAGTTCAACAGTTTTAACAGTAACACCTCCGCCGTTATTTTATAGAAAGATAATTTTGTCGTTTTCTAACTACGACAATACTTCCGTTGTGGGGTCCACCAATGATTGTGCCGTCGTACGAATATTCCCCGACAAAAAGAATATTCCCCGACCAAACGAATATTTTATAACAACTTGCGTACTTTGCAAAATTTATAAATATTACCCACAACAATTTATTCCATAATATTCAAAAATAATATTTATAGAAAATTCATCTTTATTTATAAAAACTGGGGTCTTACAACCTCCCCTTCTTATGAAATTTCGCCCTCGAAATTAGGGTACGTACCTGGTATGTCAAAGAGGTAAGGATACCTTGATTTCATTTCAGATTCTAACTCCCAAGTCATTTCCTCAACATCGTGGTTTCTCCACAAAACTTTGACTTGAGGTATAACCTTAGAGCGTAGAATATTTCGTCCGGTTCTAACTCAATAATGTGGTTCGGGTCTTTCACATATTTTCGTAACATGGATATGTGAAAAACGTTATGAACACGAGACATACTTGGCGGTAAAGCAAGTCTATAGGCCACAGTTCCTATTCGATCGAGGATTAAAAATGGACCGATGAATCGAGGATTGAGTTTTCCTCTCTTTCCAAATCTTGTAACTCCTTTCCATGGAGTAACACGTAACAACACATGATCTCCTATATTGAATTCCACGTCCTTTCGATGAAGATCAACATAACTCTTTTGTCGACTTTGTGAGGTTTTTATACGTTGTTGGATCGTTTGAATATTTTCCGTAGTCATACGTACCAACTCCGGTCCCAACAACGTTACTTCACCCACCTCATCCCAGCATACTGGAGAACGACACTTTCTTCCATACAACGCTTCGAATGGAGCCATGGCAATACTTGCTTGATAACTGTTGTTGTAGGAAAACTCCACCAATGGTAAGAACTTGTCCCAACTTCCCTTGAAATCAAGGACACAGAGTCTTAATAGATCTTCGAGAGTTTGAATAGTCCTCTCCGACTGTCCGTCCGTCTGAGGATGATATGCCGAGCTAAATCGTAAGTCTGTGCCCATAGCTTTTTGCAAACTAACCCAAAATCTTGAAGTAAATCTTAGGTCTCGATCAGAAACTATGGATACCGGCATACCATGCAGTCTTACAATCTCGTTTATATACATACGAGCAAGACGTTCAAGTGTATAAGTTTCTCGTATCGGTAAGAAATGAGCAGACTTGGTCAATCTATCAACAATAACCCAAATCGCATCTATGCCTTGAGAAACCTTTGGAAGACCGGTAACGAAATCCATGGTAATGTGTTCCCACTTCCATTCTGGAATTTCAAGTGGTTGCAATGGACCTTTTGGTACTTGATGCTCCGCTTTAACTAGTTGAAAAGTTAGACACCTTGAGATAAACAACGCTATCTCTCTCTTCATATTGCTCCACCAAAATGTATGACGAATATCATGATACATTTTGGTACTCCTAGGATGGATTGCAAACGGTGTATTGTGCGCCTCCATCATGATTTTATATTTTAAATCAGGGTCGTTAGGAACACAAAGTCTAGAGTTGACTCGAAGTATTCCTTCTTCATCGATTCTTGCTTCCGGCATAGCACCTTCTTGCACTTTTTCCTCATACGCATCAGCTCCAGGTCTGTAGCTTGAGCAACTTTAACTTTATCTATTAAAGTCGGTTCTACTCGTATATTCGCCATCGTCACATGCGTCCCTGAAGTCTTTAACTCTATCCCCATCCTTTGCAAGTCACACAAAATGGGCCCTTGCATTGACAATATCGCACTCGTACTTGCATGTGATCTTCTACTCAATGCGTCAGCTACCACGTTTGCTTTTCTAGGATGGTATTGGATGGTATGATCATAATCTTTCAACAGTTCAAGCCAACGTCGTTGTCGCATGTTGAGTTCCTTTTGAGTGAAGAAATATTTGAGGCTTTTATGATCCGTAAAGATCTCCACTTTCTCCCCATACAAGTAATGCCTCCAAATTTTAAGTGCAAAGACAACAGCTGCCAACTCTAGATCATGAGTAGGATAATTCTTCTCATATTCTTTGAGTTGTCGCGAGGCATAGGCTATGACTTTTCCATGTTGCATGAGAACACATCCCAGCCCTTTGCCCGAAGCATCACTGTAGATGACAAATCCCTCCGAGCCAGACGATATTGTCAGAACAGGTGCTGAAATGAGTCTCCTCTTGAGTTCTTGAAAACTCTTCTCACATTCTTCGCTCTAACCGAACTTTGTATCTTTCCGAGTCAGCTGAGTCAATGGAGTAGCGATTCGAGAAAATCCTTCCACGAATCTTCGATAATAACCAGCTAAACCGAGAAAGCTACGTACTTCGGTCACTGATTTAGGTTGCTCCCAGCTTTGAATAGCTTCAATCTTTGCTGGGTCAACAGATATTCCACGACTTGATACCACGTGCCCAAGGAATGCTACTTCCTCAAGCCAGAACTCGCATTTCTTCAACTTGGCATAAAGCTTATATTCACGAAGCTTTTGGAGTGTCAGCCTCAAGTGTTGCTCATGATCTTCACGGCTTTTGGAATAAATAAGGATGTCATCAATAAAGACGACCACAAAGTGATCCAAATATTCCTTGAATACTCGGTTCATCATATCCATGAAGGCAGCAGGAGCATTAGTCAATCCAAAGGACATGACTAGGAATTCATAATGCCCGTACCGAGTTCTGAAAGCCGTCTTTGGAATGTCATCGGTTCTAATCTTCAATTGGTGATACCCTGAACGAAGATCGATCTTTGAAAAGAATTTGGCTCCTTGCAACTGGTCAAACAAGTCATCAATACGTGGCAATGAATACCTATTTTTGATGGTGACATGATTCAACTCCCGATAATCAATACAAAGTCGCATACTCCCATCTTTCTTCTTCACGAATAGAACAGGAGCACCCCAAGGAGAAGTACTAGGACGAATAAAGCCGATGTCTAACAATTCCTGCAGTTGGGTTTTTAACTCCTGAAGTTCAATAGGAGCCATTCGATATGGGGCTTTAGAAATGGGTTTTGTACCGGGTTCAAGGTCGATACAAAATTCAATCTCACGCTCTGGGGGTAGGCCAGGAAGTTCTTCGGGGAATACGTCAGGAAATTCATTAACAATAGAAATATCGTTCAAAACTGACGTATTTTTGTTTAAATCTGTGACATGAGCTAAGAAAGCTTGACATCCGTTTTTCAATAAACGAATATTTTTATGGATTGAGATGATCGTGATTGATTTTAATGGTTTGGTCGCTTGAATTCGCATAATAGGTTGATTAGGAATATGAAAGCTAACAACCTTATGGAAACAATCAATTTTTGCATGATAAGTAGTTAACCAATCAATCCCTAGAATCACGTCAAATGCAAGTATTTTCAATGAAATAAGATCTACAGGTAATGTGAGGGTACCGATTTGAACCAAACAAGACTTATAAACAGTGGATGTAATAAAGGTTTCTCCCAACGGAGTTTCTACAGATAAGTCAAAGTCCAATTTCTCCGGAGTCAAATTTAATCGATAAGCGCAAGTAGGAGAAATAAAAGAATGGGTAGAACCGGTATCGAATAAAGTATAGACTTCGTTAGAGTTTATGATAAGCTTACCCGTGATGACCTCATTCGGGTTCCTTGCTTTCTGGGAGGTCACAACAAACGCTCTCCCTTGCACTACCGGCTTTGACCTTTCTGGGATGGCCTTTGGTGCCTCCACCCTAGTTGAATTGGTCTTTGGTAAACGACAAAATCGGGCCAAATGACCTTCTCTTCCACAATTATAACATGCTTTGGATGGCATCGCGCAATTTGGACTGATGTGTCCCTCCCCTCCGCATTTGAAGCATATGATAGGTGGTCTTTCTCCTTCCTTAACAACGGGTGCTGGTGCTGACGTCTTTCCATCATTGTTGAATCTCCTCTTTTTGAAATGTCCATTCTTATTGTTTTGGCCCTGATTACCACCGAAGTGGTAACCACTTCTGGCCTGCTGATTCCCTCCACGCTTGTTGTCACCGCTTTGATGACCACTCTCGCTGGTATTATAATTTTCCGGCTGCTCTCTTTTAGTTGAGTTGACTCGTTATCGCGCTCCACTAACTGAGCCCTATTAACAACATCTGAATACAAACACAGTTTATGAGAAATAAGATGTTGACGTATCTCCGGCTTCAAACCTCTTAAAAACATTCGCGCCATTCTCTCTTCATTATCCACCAAATGGGACTCAAACCGTGATAACTCTGTAAATTTTGCCTCGTATTGCGACACGGTCATATTATTTTGTTCCAACTTAATAAACTCCACCTCCTTCATGTGGCGAATACTTTCGGGAAAGTATTTATCATTGAACAGCTCCTGGAACTTCTCCCAAGATATCTTCAGTACAGCAGGTTGAGTACGTTTTACTGATTCCCACCAGTAATCTGCCTCTCCGCGCAACATAAAGGCGGCAAAGGGAACCTTTTGCTCCTCGGAGCATCCCAAGACATCAAATATCTTGGTCATCTGCTTTATCCATGTTTCCGCCATAAGTGGTTTTGGCTCTCCCTTAAACTCCGGTGGTCCCAGCTCCTTGAACTGTTTAGCGGTGACCGCCCGAGAGTTTCCTGCGTTTCCATCTACGTTTTGGACAGGAGTTGTGGCGACCCCAAATCCGGGTACTTGCAACCCGAACTCGGTTCTCCACGATACCATTTCTTTAAGCTGAATAATACTAAATGATAATATAATTCGAACTTAATTTGCATACATCAAAGTTTACTTCCCCAGGTACGTGACCTTCAAATACATTTCTTACAATACATGAATAGAAACCAATACAACTATAACCATTAACTCATAATACAACTTATTCAAACAGCTTTCCTTTCCCCTTGTTTGTGCCTGAGCCTTCAGGTTGCTCATACATAACTGAAAATGTTTAATTTAAGCAAGGGTGAGCATTTGAATGCCCAGCAAGTAGTAACAATTATATATATAAGCTGAAAGAATATAAGTATTCTCTTTGCATAACACTTCTACAACGAATCGAAAGTTGTGAAGCAATCTGTACTGATAAAAAATTCACATAACAACTCTCTTTCAAATTCTTGAAATTAGGCTCTGGCTCTACCCATGAATAGGGTTTAAGAAACATACCATGAACATTGTTTTTCATTTTCGAAAAGGTTTAGCAGAAATTCATCTGCAAACCGCTCTGTCTTACGGGCACGGAGGGTGATCAGCCCTGTTGTACCCTGTATTGATCAATACTACATAACTTGAACGAAATTCATCGCTCACTCTGTCCGCCTTAGGCGCAAAAATTTTCCCATATAGGGATGTTCATACATGCCTGGTTCCAAACCCGAAGGTTTTTAATCTTGCTCAACAATAATATGTAATTCAACATATATGTATACGGGTAATTTGAAAAAGTGTATCAACATGTGAATAAATGCCATGATTATCCAAGTGGGGACACTTGTATAACCATTTAGAAATCAATGAACAGAATATATATCTGAGCTAACATGTTGATAATCAAAGCGTACATAATCTGTACAGGAATAGAAAAGAATTCTGAAACTCTCTTACTCATGTCCATTGCATAAAGGAAATGCAAATGTAAGATACTTGCCTGATTTGCTGATTACAAATCTCAACTTAGGTTTTCTCTCTTTATCACAACCTATCAATAATCAGATCATTCTTTCGATTAGAACAATATATCATAACACATAGTACTGTCTATTACAGTCAGCACATAGTCTAATCATGTCATCACATAATCACAGTGATCATACTTTTAGTTCATATTCTATACTTGAAATATACATTTTTCAAATATCTCATCCATGCTCTTACAGAAGCCTTGTCTTTCTATTATAGGGTCTGGCATTTGTCGGCGTACCGACAGCATTATCGGGTAAATACTGAGTCTAAGACTCTTATTCTATACCTCAACATCTATAAATATCAGAAATTTTATTTTTAATCATTTTCGGAATTTTTCCAGAAATTGAAAAATTTAAAATAATTCAAATCTGTCTCTAAAAGGATCTATAGTGACATAACCGTTATTATGGGTGCTCTTCATCAAAGCCTGAATTTCATGACCGGTTCTCAAGTCAGTTAGTTTGACCGGCTATAACTTTCAAACATCGGAATCATAATTAAATGATTTAAACATTAAACAATTCCATTATCATTAATAATTAATTTATATTAAACTATTAATAAAACCATTGACAACATATAAAAATAACTCAAACTATTTTTAAAACAGTTATATTACCCTTAAATGATTTTTAAAACAATTAAAATCATTTTTAAATAATCACCATTAATATATAAATATTAATGTACTATTCATCCAAATATTAAAAGTCATTAATTATAACTTAAAATATTTTTAAATCCTTAATATCCCTTTTAAATGGTTTTTAAATAAATAAAACCATTTTAAACTATTTATTTAATAATTATTATTAAATAAACTAAATATCATTAATATTATCTTAATATCATTAATATTTCAATTATTAATGAAATTATCCTTTAAATATTAAAAGTTATATTTTATAACTTAAAATATTTTTAAATACCTTATTTTCACTTAAAATGATTTTTATAATATTAAAATCATTTTTAAACTAAATTATTTAATATAATCATTAAATAACTTTAATATCATTAATATTAATTACTTAATGAAATTCATCACAAAATATTAAAAGTCATGGAAAATAACTCAAAATATTTTCTTATACCATAATATAATTTTTCATGATTTTTCATGAATTAAAACTATTTTTAAATAATTTATTTAATATTATAATTAAATAAATAAATACCTTTTATATTCCAAAAATACTAAATATTTTTGAGATATACTCAAAATAATTAAAAACTATTTTTTGGACTTTAAAATAATTTTTCAGAATTTATTTGGTATTTTTAATAATTAAAATCTAATTTTTCTAATTTTTAAATTAATTTTCGGAAAATAAAATAAATAAACCGTCGCTAAAGGCTATAGCGACAGATAACCGTCGCTATAGGTGTTCTTCATCTCAAGAACACTGTCAGTGACAGCTTCGAGGTGGTAGGTTTGACCATGAATAACTTTCACATTTTAACGAATTTGGACAATCTATAAATTGGATCTTATAGAGAAATTACAAGACTACAATTACCAATAATCATAACGTCTAACCAACATCAGATCTGGGAGAAATCGAGCCTCAAAGTAGCTGTCAGAGATGTTCTTCGTGAAGAACAGTTCGTGATGCCTACTTTGGACCTCTATATCTTGATGATCGTGTAACTTTTATGTGATCTATCAATTCCAGTGTGTATACAATATGTAGGAAGACAACTTAAAAGCTTCATAACAGTAAAACATCACAGAATGAACAAGATCTGGACGGTCAAAGTACAACACGGAAATCTGTCACGAATTTTCTGGGTTCGCGATTTTCACAGTTTCGGTCAACCATGTTTGACCGATTATATCTCCTAACATACAACAGATATAGACTTGATTCTTTTTTCATATTAAAAAAAACATATTAGGCTACATGTTACAAGTTTTAAACATCAAAAATCATGATCGAGAAAGGATCTATGGCCCCTGACATTTGACTGTCAGACCACAGATTCGGTTTTTCCAACTTGCTTAAATCTTTGATTTTGAGCACTTTGATGTTATGGGTCTGTGTTTTTACAACCCAGAACATTAATATACTACTTATTACACAACTTTAAACAATCAATTGCATCAATTAACATCGAATCGAAGGATTTCTAGAATTTAAGGTTTCCTACCTTTTTAAGCTTTGATTTCTTGATTTCTGACTTTGATCTTCTGTTTTTGATGCTTGTGATGGTTGGGCTTTGTTTAGGGACTGATATGCCTTAGGAATTCGTAGGTTTTAGAGAGAGAAGCTTCAGGATGAGAGTTAGATGAATTTTAGTGTACAAAATATATTATCTCTCTCCAATCTATATATAAACCAAGTTAGATGCATTGGATGCTACTCAATGGTTGATTGAATCTGCATAATTGAGTCTTGGATGCTCAATTGGTAGGGTAGTGATGTTTGCCATGCTTTGCTAGCAAGATTCCTCCAATAATACACTAATAATACACTAATAAGCCAAAAAGGGCATTTTGGTAATTTCACATATAATTCCAAGGGCATTTTTGTACAAGGCAATTAAATTTAATATTTAATTACTAGATGGTAATTCTTATCATTTACCAATTAATTCTATCATTTGGTAAATTAAAACACTTGTACATTAACATTATAATTAAACCCAATAATTTTAAATTAGGGTTTTCTATAGAAAATTAGGGTTCTATAATTAGGGTTTCTTAATGTCATCAATTAGGGTTTCTAATTGACCATTATGCTTCTCTAATTATCTGTGTATGTTACTAACACAGTCATTACGATCTCTAACTTCAACCGATTAGGGTTGTAATAATTAGGGTTTGTCCTAATTATCGGCATAAAAATAGTAATTAGGGTTTCTTCTAATTACCGACATCTTATACACAGTAACCTTCATATACACAGTCACTACTCAGTCATATCTCATAACTGAGTTTAATAATTAGGGTTTCACAGCACGGTAATATGCTATGACCTAATTGACCGTCATTGCTCAATATTATCTGTCCGCACATACACAGTACATAATTATGGTACTGTAAAATCATTATATCAATAATATAATATTACTATTCTCATCTCTTGATCACAATCCCAATCCAGGGTTTTGGATCTCATATCTGGCTTCTCTTTCGCATATCAAGTTAAAATACTTGATTTAAATATTCTGAACAATTCATATAATAAAATATTTATTATATAAATCTAATTGCCACTTCATATATTATTTCCAATCATGCTTTCATGGAAAATAATTAATAAAAATATTTCTGTTTATAAAAATTAATTACCATATAATTTGTGGTAATTTATAATTCCAAAATTATTTCTAATTTTTCAAGAAATAAATATATTCGTATTTATCGTTCACTTATTCTCATCATTAAATAAATAAAAAAATTTATACGCAAAATTTCTTATTTATTTTATATAGGAAATCTCGGGTTATTACATTCACCCTCCCTTATAAGGATTCCGTCCCCGGAATCACCGCTTTAAAAACTCATATGCAGAAGGGTACATAGCATATAATCACTGCACATAGACCTCGATCATACTTGATCGAACTGATCTTTAACTATTCTTCATAATACTCTAATTAGGCAGAAATTTGATTTCTAAAAGAACTCAAAATAAAATCATCTACTATAAATATGTAGGAAAACAGATAAGATATATAAGTGATTCACATAGCACCTGGAGTTCTGTTTTCAGCTGCCATCGTATCCTGGACCGTCATGTTGTAGACTCTCGGAGTTGCTTTCGTTGGGGTACTGGTTGAGTTTGGTCCTGAAATTGCTAACGTCTCACTGCTTCTCCCTGTGGTTACGTTTCCTGCCTCCATTCCTCTCTTTGGACAGTTCCTCACCTGATGCTCAGTCGATCCGCATATGAAGCATCCACTGATCTTCCTTGAGTTGGGGCAGTTGGGAGAGATATGACCCTCTTGCCCACACTTATAGCACACGAACTTACCCTTTAGACACTCGCCAGAGTGATTCTTTCCGCAGTTCTTGCACTGCACTACCTGCTTCTTTGTAGCTTCCTGTTTCACTTGAACATTCCCTGAAAAATTCCTCATTCTCTTCTCACCCCGATTCCCACTACTACTTTCTATCTTCGCTCCTCCTCCTGACTTGCTCTTGTTCTTTTTCTCCTTGTTGCAGAGGCTCATGGCCTCACTCCCCTGTTCAGCTATGATAGCCTTTTCCATGAGTGCTGCAAAAGTATCGATTTGCAGTACTGACACCTTATTGTAGAGCCAGGGTTTTAAGCCCAGCTCAAATCTCCTTGCCTTTCTAGCTTCTGTACTCACTTGATGTGGAGCAAACCTAGCCAACTCATTAAACTTTGCGGCATACTCCACAACAGTCATGTTCTCCTGTTTTAACTCCAGGAATTTCACCTCCATTCTAGACTGCATACTAACAGAGAGATAGTTTTCGAAAAATAAATTCTTAAACCTATCCCAAGTAATTTCTTCTTCTCCTACCCGAGTTTTATTTGCCTCCCACCAAAAATTAGCTTCCCCTTTCAACATATAGGTGGCAAAAGCAGTCTTTTGCCCCTCATCTACTCTAGTAATTATGAACGCCTTCTCTATCTCATTAACCCATGTCTGGGCTTCTATAGGGTCGGCTGATCCTCTGAATTCTGGTGGTCCTACGGCTTTGAAGTCTTTGAAATTTGCCAAGCGATTGTCTGGCTGGTTCCCTGCAGCTGGTATTCCTTGCTGCATAGCCTGAGCTACCATGTTTGCAAAGTTTTGCATCAGTTCTGGCTGTCGTTCTCCAGCATTAGTAGATTCTTCTACCCTTTGGTTTCGAGTTTGACGTCTTGGCGGCATTATCTGGTTAAATAAAATCATAAATTATACTCTTACATTTTAAACCTTATCGCATAAGATTAATGTATTAAACTCGTTTCATTTCTCAAACTTAAATTCATATTCATTTATCGAATATTTACATAGCACATACTGCTTTAATCAACAGCTATCCCTTTGTGACTACGAAAGTCGGGATTTAAAATCTTGACCAACATAAAAGTTGAAAATAGTTCATTACTTATCACACATATTATATAAACACAACATAACCCATACCACTTATTTACCAAGCCTTTTTCTCGGACAATCATTCGATCGATGTCCTTCCATACCACAATTAAAGCATCCACCTTTCTTATAGTCGGGGCAACGAGGAGAGGTATGTCCCTCACAGCCGCAAATATAACATATTTTCTTCCCTTTCTTCTTATCAGGTTTTCTTACGTCAGGATCTTCTATCTTTCTTTTTCCCTTTCCTCCTGGAGCTGAACACGATGTGTTGCTTGAGGCTCCCATCAGGTTAATTTGTAGTTTGAGCTTATCCTGCTCTTCCATTGTTTTTAGCAATGCTTGACGCAGTTGAATATTAAGCAACGTCTCTATCTCCCACAGCCTCTCCAGCGTAGAAACCTTGTTCTCCAGATCCTGCACCTTCGTTGATGCTTGAGCAGCTTCAACTTTAGTGTCTGAATCACTATCTGTCAAATCCACCATTTCTGGGTCTGATGCTACGTTTTCCACTATAGCCACCTCGCCCGATTTGGGTTCCTGGTGAGCTTCTATTTCAGCTGTTGGCCTCGATATTAGCTCGGGGGTATGGATCTGATCCTTCTTATTCCACATATCTTTCTCACCAGACATCTACATACATAAGTTACCCTGATTAGCATATAGTATATATACACAGAAATCAAGAGTTCTATATATGTTGTCTCTTATTTTAATTGACGATGAATTTATTCAATCCATCTCTATAAACACATCAACGCCTATCTTTCTCTGCCGAAAGGCAACTCCATCCACTCTACATCGAATTTCATAAAGGCGATGACTAAAGCCTGCTCCAAGGTATATATCTTGGTGTCTTTGGCTTCTATCTCAACCTTCAACTGTCCTATCTGTATCTCTCTCTGCTCCAACCTTCCTCGTAACTCGGCTAGTTCTATCTGTGTTCGGTGAGCAGCATCCTTGTACTGCTGTTCTGAAATCTGGAGAGTACGATTCTGTGCCTCCGCCTGCTCAACTCTAACCGTTAAGTCGTCGTTCCTAACTATCAAATCTCTTATCATCTCACTGTCTGTGTACTCCTCGCTAGAGTCCATCGTCTCTTGGGTCAAGGAATTACTATCTTGACTTTCGTCATCCATCCTATGACCACAATAAACGAGACAACATTATTACTGGAATAAAATATATTCATCAATAAAATGAAGTAATATTTTATTTAGTACCACTAAAACTTAATGGATCTCTTCAACTCATCATATCCTATAATTCTTCACCAGAGTGCTTCGTCTCCTGGTTCACTGAATGTCTATCTTAACTTTCGTTCTCCATTCTACTAAGGTTATAATTCTTCACCAGAGTCCTTCGTTTACTGAATATCTATCTTAACTTTCGTTATCCATTCTACTAAGGTTATAACCTAGGTTTCGCATTCCTAACGTTTATAACCTACAGCTTTGATACCAACCTTGGATGAGATATTTGAAAAATGTATATTTCAAGTATAGAATATGAACTAAAAGTATGATCACTGTGATTATGTGATGACATGATTAGACTATGTGCTGACTGTAATAGACAGTACTATGTGTTATGATATATTGTTCTAATCGAAAGAATGATCTGATTATTGATAGGTTGTGATAAAGAGAGAAAACCTAAGTTGAGATTTGTAATCAGCAAATCAGGCAAGTATCTTACATTTGCATTTCCTTTATGCAATGGACATGAGTAAGAGAGTTTCAGAATTCTTTTCTATTCCTGTACAGATTATGTACGCTTTGATTATCAACATGTTAGCTCAGATATATATTCTGTTCATTGATTTCTAAATGGTTATACAAGTGTCCCCACTTGGATAATCATGGCATTTATTCACATGTTGATACACTTTTTCAAATTACCCGTATACATATATGTTGAATTACATATTATTGTTGAGCAAGATTAAAAACCTTCGGGTTTGGGACCAGGCATGTATGAACATCCCTATATGGGAAAATTTTTGCGCCTAAGGCGGACAGAGTGAGCGATGAATTTCGTTCAAGTTATGTAGTATTGATCAATACAGGGTACAACGGGGCTGATCACCCTCCGTGCCCGTAAGACAGAGCGGTTTGCAGATGAATTTCTGCTAAACCTTTTCGAAAATGAAAAACAATGTTCATGGTATGTTTCTTAAACCCTATTCATGGGTAGAGCCAGAGCCTAATTTCAAGAATTTGAAAGAGAGTTGTTATGTGAATTTTTTATCAGTACAGATTGCTTCACAACTTTCGATTCGTTGTAGAAGTGTTATGCAAAGAGAATACTTATATTCTTTCAGCTTATATATATAATTGTTACTACTTGCTGGGCACTCAAATGCTCACCCTTGCTTAAATTAAACATTTTCAGTTATGTATGAGCAACCTGAAGGCTCAGGCACAAACAAGGGGAAAGGAAAGCTGTTTGAATAAGTTGTATTATGAGTTAATGGTTATAGTTGTATTGGTTTCTATTCATGTATTGTAAGAAATGTATTTGAAGGTCACGTACCTGGGGAAGTAAACTTTGATGTATGTAAATTAAGTTCGAATTATATTATCATTTAGTATTATTCAGCTTAAAGAAATGGTATCGTGGAGAACCGAGTTCGGGTTGCAAGTACCCGGATTTGGGGTCGCCACAGGAGTTGCTCTCGCCTGCTGCTGCATGAATTGCATAAAACCTCTGAACATTTGATCATTCGTCATTTGGTCAGTGTTGTTGTTTGCATGAGGATTTTCGCCTTCCTGATGCACATTATCCTGATTATTGATATGTGGTGAATCAACGATCGTCTGTGCTCCATTGTCATTTTCAATATTCTCAGATGTCATTTTCAGATACTGCCACAAAACAAAAGGTTAATTGACATATAACATATTATCTCTACATTCTGACCGACCAATAAAATAGCACATAAACTTAGGTAGGTCATACTAGCGAAGGAATTCCCCGTCTCTCCCCTCCTAGTACTATTCTCACATCTTAGCCAGGGATCATATCCCTAAGCTTTGATACCAACTGTGACGCCCCCAAAATTAGGTATACATCACCCATCTTGAGTCGCCAGATACATGGTACAGAATTCAAATACAACTTACTAATACAACTGTCGTGTACAATACGACAAAACATAACTGTGAGTTTGAATACAATTATTGTCTACTAGAGATCATACAAACTCAAAAGGTGTCCTCAATACAATTATTGTCACACTATTTAACAGAATAGTGAGGACTACTAATACTATTCTCTGGTCCATCACTCCGTTCCCCGACTCGTCCCAGCTATATTCTCATTTCCTGAAGAGAACAGTGAAAGAAAGGGTGAGCTCAACTAGCCCAGTAAGAAATATTATGACTAAGATAATGCAGAATAAATTATCATTAGCCTTCAACAGTGTTAAACTGATAAAATACAATAAACATCAAGTTTAACTACAGCGGAACCAGCAATCCATTAAAAGAGTCAAGTAGAAAATAAAATCTACTATCTTTTATGATTTAAAAGGTTTTTCATCATCGTTATAGCTGAGACTCAGCTTAATAAATATTCCACATCATCGAATCACCCCCGCACTACGGCCAAAGATATTCTTTAGTATCACGACCACAATTATTCATGCACTACAGCCAAGAATATTTGTGTATTCATCAATGGTCATGATCATGCCAACAACTGTCCATCAATGCACTACGGGCCAATGAGGATTTTTAATTTTTACATCACTTGTAACATTACGGTCATGATTACACCGAATAATCCCTGGTCATAATCATACCAAGTCCATCTATGCACTACAGGCCACAGATGACTTTCAACAAAATATAAACATGAGGATGATGACAATGATATAAGAATTCAATAAAACAAGTTCAAGAATTATTTTATCCAGGAATTATTAACGTTCAAATTTGTCAACACGATACTGTTTTGTTGTGTAAAATTCAAGAATGATCAGAAGAATATTTCTATGAAAGGATACTGGATGAAGCGCAAATATCAAGGATATTCCACTAATTTCATGGAGCATAGAAGTCAAAGTTTTATCCAACTGAGTATAATAAAGAATGGAATAACAAAAGAAATCACCATGCATGCGATAGACCGCACAGACAGGTTATTCCAGCAGAATAATAATAACGGAACCAGGTCAGGTGAAATTCACACCGACAGGATGTTCCAACAGAATAATAAAGAATGGAACCATGTCCGGTGTAAAACACACAGACAGGATATTCCAACAGAATAATAAATAATGGAACCAGGTCCGGTGTAAAACACACAGACAGGATATTCCAACAGAATAATAAAGAATGGAACCAGGTCCGGTGTAAAACACACAGACAGGATATTCCGACAGAAATATAAAGACAGGATAGTAAATGGATGTCACCAAGTATAGGGTATTCCGCGTATACCGGTTATTCCAACAGAATAATAATGAATGGAATAACATAAGGATTTCACCAAGTATAGGGTGTACCGCGTATACAGGTCATGTATAGGGTATGCCACTTTTACAGGTTATTCCAACAGAATAACAAAGAATGGAAGAACATAAGTTCTCTTCAAGAAGAAAGAATAACACCCCTTACCTTATTTAGGAGATTGAATACTGCAGTAGTGTAATAACCGAATACTCTTCTTCTTTCTCTTTTATTCTCTCTATACTTTCTCTCTCTATAGCTTGAGCGAATTCGTGAAAAATAATGAAGCCCTAGGCCTCTATTTATAGAAGATTTATTACTATTTACGAAAGTATTTACTATTTACCAAGATAATTACTATTGACGAAGGTAATTACTATTTACGAAGGTAATTACTATTTACGAAGGTAATTACTATTTACGAAGGTAATTACTATTTTCGAAGTTAATTACTATTTACGAAGGTAATTACTATTTATGAAAAAGACTCTTAGATGATGACATATGGCCCCCCATAAATAATTCAACTTACCACAAACGTCTAATAATAGACTCTTTATATACATCAAGGATTGAATAAAAATTACCAGAAATCATTTTATTTTTAATCAGCACATATTTAATCTTTCAACAATTATTAATCATTTATAACTTGTCGTCTCAATTATTGTTTAAATAATATAACATATTATACAGATGATACTGTGACAATAATTGAATCAATAATATAAGAGATATGATGCAGCAATTACTGTAGCAATAATTGAGTACAGCGGAGTGACTTCTCACGTAAGCATCAATAATCAATACCGTGTGCTACTATGCAACAACGCGTATTACTGTACTTTTACTAACGAGTAGTTCAACAGTTTTAACGGTAACACCTCCGCCGTTATTTTATAGAAAGATAATTTTGTCGTTTTCTAACTACGACAATACTTCCGTTGTGGGGTCCACCAATGATTGTGCCGTCGTACGAATATTCCCCGACAAAAAGAATATTCCCCGACCAAACGAATATTTTATAACAACTTGCGTACTTTGCAAAATTTATAAATATTACCCACAACAATTTATTCCATAATATTCAAAAATAATATTTATAGAAAATTCATCTTTATTTATAAAAACTGGGGTCTTACAACCTCCCCTTCTTATGAAATTTCGCCCTCGAAATTAGGGTACGTACCTGGTATGTCAAAGAGGTAAGGATACATTGATTTCATTTCAGATTCTAACTCCCAAGTCATTTCCTCAACATCGTGGTTTCTCCACAAAACTTTGACTTGAGGTATAACCTTAGAGCGTAGAATATGTTCCTTCTTATCCAAGATTTGAACAGGAATCTCTTCATACGTCAGATCTTCCGCTATTTCGTCCGGTTCTAACTCAATAATGTGGTTCGGGTCTTTCACATATTTTCGTAACATGGAATGTGAAAAACGTTATGAACACGAGACATACTTGGCGGTAAAGCGAGTCTATAGGCCACAGTTTCTATTCGATCGAGGATTAAAAATGGACCGATGAATCGAGGATTGAGTTTTCCTCTCTTTCCAAATCTTGTAACTCCTTTCCATGGAGTAACACGTAACAACACATGATCTCCTATATTGAATTCCACGTCCTTTCGATGAAGATCAACATAACTCTTTTGTCGACTTTGTGAGGTTTTTATACGTTGTCGGATCATTTGAATCTTTTCCGTAGTCATACGTACCAACTCCGGTCCCAACAACGTTGCTTCACCCACCTCATCCCAGCATACTGGAGAACAACACTTTCTTCCATACAACGCTTCGAATGGAGCCATGCCAATACTTGCTTGATAACTGTTGTTGTAGGAAAACTCCACCAATGGTAAGAACTTGTCCCAACTTCCCTTGAAATCAAGGACACAGAGTCTTAATAGATCTTCGAGAGTTTGAATAGTCCTCTCCGACTGTCCGTCCGTCTGAGGATGATATGCCGAGCTAAATCGTAAGTCTGTGCCCATAGCTTTTTGCAAACTAACCCAAAATCTTGAAGTAAATCTTAGGTCTCGATCAGAAACTATGGATACCGGCATACCATGCAGTCTTACAATCTCGTTTATATACATACGAGCAAGACGTTCAAGTGTATAAGTTTCTCGTATCGGTAAGAAATGAGCAGACTTGGTCAATCTATCAACAATAACCCAAATCGCATCTATGCCTTGAGAAACCTTTGGAAGACCGGTAACGAAATCCATGGTAATGTGTTCCCACTTCCATTCTGGAATTTCAAGTGGTTGCAATGGACCTTTTGGTACTTGATGCTCCGCTTTAACTCGTTGAAAAGTTAGACACCTTGAGATAAACAACGCTATCTCTCTCTTCATATTGCTCCACCAAAATGTATGACGAATATCATGATACATTTTGGTACTCCCAGGATGGATTGCAAACGGTGTATTGTGCGCCTCCATCATGATTTTATACTTTAAATCAGGGTCGTTAGGAACACAAAGTCTAGAGTTGACTCGAAGTATTCCTTCTTCATCGATTCTTGCTTCCGGCATAGCACCTTCTTGCACTTTTTCCTCATACGCATCAGCTCCAGGTCTGTAGCTTGAGCAACTTTAACTTTATCGATTAAAGTCGGTTCTACTCGTATATTCGCCATCGTCACATGCGTCCCTGAAGTCTTTAACTCTATCCCCATCCTTTGCAAGTCACACAAAATGGGCCCTTGCGTTGACAATATCGCACTCGTACTTGCATGTGATCTTCTACTCAATGCGTCAGCTACCACGTTTGCTTTTCCAGGATGGTATTGGATGGTATGATCATAATCTTTCAACAGTTCAAGCCAACGTCGTTGTCGCATGTTGAGTTCCTTTTGAGTGAAGAAATATTTGAGGCTTTTATGATCCGTAAAGATCTCCACTTTCTCCCCATACAAGTAATGCCTCCAAATTTTAAGTGCAAAGACAACAGCTGCCAACTCTAGATCATGAGTAGGATAATTCTTCTCATATTCTTTGAGTTGTCGCGAGGCATAGGCTATGACTTTTCCATGTTGCATGAGAACACATCCCAGCCCTTTGCCCGAAGCATCACTGTAGATGACAAATCCCTCCGAGCCAGACGATATTGTCAGAACAGGTGCTGAAATGAGTCTCCTCTTGAGTTCTTGAAAACTCTTCTCACATTCTTCGCTCTAACCGAACTTTGTATCTTTCCGAGTCAGCTGAGTCAATGGAGTAGCGATTCGAGAAAATCCTTCCACGAATCTTCGATAATAACCAGCTAAACCGAGAAAGCTACGTACTTCGGTCACTGATTTAGGTTGCTCCCAGCTTTGAATAGCTTCAATCTTTGCTGGGTCAACAGATATTCCACGACTTGATACCACGTGCCCAAGGAATGCTACTTCCTCAAGCCAGAACTCGCATTTCTTCAACTTGGCATAAAGCTTATATTCACGAAGCTTTTGGAGTGTCAGCCTCAAGTGTTGCTCATGATCTTCACGGCTTTTGGAATAAATAAGGATGTCATCAATAAAGACGACCACAAAGTGATCCAAATATTCCTTGAATACTCGGTTCATCATATCCATGAAGGCAGCAGGAGCATTAGTCAATCCAAAGGACATGACTAGGAATTCATAATGCCCGTACCGAGTTCTGAAAGCCGTCTTTGGAATGTCATCGGTTCTAATCTTCAATTGGTGATACCCTGAACGAAGATCGATCTTTGAAAAGAATTTGGCTCCTTGCAACTGGTCAAACAAGTCATCAATACGTGGCAATGAATACCTATTTTTGATGGTGACATGATTCAACTCCCGATAATCAATACAAAGTCGCATACTCCCATCTTTCTTCTTCACGAATAGAACAGGAGCACCCCAAGGAGAAATACTAGGACGAATAAAGCCGATGTCTAACAATTCCTGCAGTTGGGTTTTTAACTCCTGAAGTTCAATAGGAGCCATTCGATATGGGGCTTTAGAAATGGGTTTTGTACCGGGTTCAAGGTCGATACAAAATTCAATCTCACGCTCTGGGGGTAGGCCAGGAAGTTCTTCGGGGAATACGTCAGGAAATTCATTAACAATAGAAATATCGTTCAAAACTGACGTATTTTTGTTTAAATCTGTGACATGAGCTAAGAAAGCTTGACATCCGTTTTTCAATAAACGAATAGCTTTATGGATTGAGATGATCGTGATTGATTTTAATGGTTTGGTCGCTTGAATTCGCATAATAGGTTGATTAGGAATATGAAAGCTAACAACCTTATGGAAACAATCAATTTTTGCATGATAAGTAGTTAACCAATCAATCCCTAGAATCACGTCAAATGCAAGTATTTTCAATGAAATAAGATCTACAGGTAATGTGAGGGTACCGATTTGAACCAAACAAGACTTATAAACAGTGGATGTAATAAAGGTTTCTCCCAACGGAGTTTCTACAGATAAGTCAAAGTCCAATTTCTCCGGAGTCAAATTTAATCGATAAGCGCAAGTAGGAGAAATAAAAGAATGGGTAGAACCGGTATCGAATAAAGTATAGACTTCGTTAGAGTTTATGATAAGCTTACCCGTGATGACCTCATTCGGGTTCCTTGCTTTCTGGGAGGTCACAACAAACGCTCTCCCTTGCACTACCGGCTTTGACCTTTCTAGGATGGCCTTTGGTGCCTCCACCCTAGTTGAATTGGTCTTTGGTAAACGACAAAATCGGGCCAAATGACCTTCTCTTCCACAATTATAACATGCTTTGGACGGCATCGCGCAATTTGGACTGATGTGTCCCTCCCCTCCGCATTTGAAGTATATGATAGGTGGTCTTTCTCCTTCCTTAACAACGGGTGCTGGTGCTGACGTCTTTCCATCATTGTTGAATCTCCTCTTTTTGAAATGTCCATTCTTATTGTTTTGGCCCTGATTACCACCGAAGTGGTAACCACTTCTGGCCTGCTGATTCCCTCCACGCTTGTTGTCACCGCTTTGATGACCACTCTCGCTGGTATTATAATTTTGCCGGCTGCTCTCTTTTAGTTGAGTTGACTCGTTATCGCGCTCCACTAACTGAGCCCTATTAACAACATCTGAATACAAACACAGTTTATGAGAAATAAGATGTTGACGTATCTCCGGCTTCAAACCTCTTAAAAACATTCGCGCCATTCTCTCTTCATTATCCACCAAATGGGACGCAAACCGTGATAACTCTGCAAATTTTGCCTCGTATTGCGACACGGTCATATTATTTTGTTCCAACTTAATAAACTCCACCTCCTTCATGTGGCGAATACTTTCGGGAAAGTATTTATCATTGAACAGCTCCTGGAACTTCTCCCAAGATATCTTCAGTACAGCAGGTTGAGTACGTTTTACTGATTCCCACCAGTAATCTGCCTCTCCGCGCAACATAAAGGCGGCAAAGGGAACCTTTTGCTCCTCGGAGCATCCCAAGACATCAAATATCTTGGTCATCTGCTTTATCCATGTTTCCGCCATAAGTGGTTTTGGCTCTCCCATAAACTCCGGTGGTCCCAGCTCCTTGAACTGTTTAGCGGTGACCGCCCGAGAGTTTTCCGCGTTTCCATCTACGTTTTGGACAGGAGTTGTGGCGACCCCAAATCCGGGTACTTGCAACCCGAACTCGGTTCTCCACGATACCATTTCTTTAAGCTGAATAATACTAAATGATAATATAATTCGAACTTAATTTACATACATCAAAGTTTACTTCCCCAGGTACGTGACCTTCAAATACATTTCTTACAATACATGAATAGAAACCAATACAACTATAACCATTAACTCATAATACAACTTATTCAAACAGCTTTCCTTTCCCCTTGTTTGTGCCTGAGCCTTCAGGTTGCTCATACATAACTGAAAATGTTTAATTTAAGCAAGGGTGAGCATTTGAGTGCCCAGCAAGTAGTAACAATTATATATATAAGCTGAAAGAATATAATTATTCTCTTTGCATAACACTTCTACAACGAATCGAAAGTTGTGAAGCAATCTGTACTGATAAAAAATTCACATAACAACTCTCTTTCAAATTCTTGAAATTAGGCTCTGGCTCTACCCATGAATAGGGTTTAAGAAACATACCATGAACATTGTTTTTCAGGGTCGTTAGGAACACAAAGTCTGGAGTTGACTCGAAGTATTCCTTCTTCATCGATTCTTGCTTCCGGCATAGCACCTTCTTGTATATTCTTCCTCATATGCATCATCTCCAGGTCTGTAGCTTGAGCAGCTTTAACTTTATTGATTAAAGTCAGTTCTACTCGTATATTCGCCATCATAACTTGGGTCCCTAGAGTCTTTATCTCTATCTTCATCCTTTGCAAGTCATAAAAAATGGGCCTTTGCATTGACAATATCGCACTCGTACCCGCATATGATCTTCTACTCAATGCGTCAGCTATCACGTTCACTTTTCCAGGATGGTATTGGATGGTATGATCATAATCTTTCAACAGTTCAAGCCAACGTCATTGTCGCATGTTTAGTTCCTTTTGAGTGAAGAAATATTTGAGGCTTTTATGATCCGTAAAGATCTCCACTTTCTCCCCATACAAGTAATGCCTCCAAATTTTAAATGCGAAGACAACAGCTGCCAACTCTAGATCATGAGTAGGATAATTCCTCTCATATTTTTTAAGTTGTCGAGAGGCATAGGCTATGAATTTCCCATGTTGCATGAGAACACATCCTAATCCTTTGCCTGAAGCATCACTGTAGATGACAAATCCCTCCGAGCCAGATGGTATTGTCAGAACAGGTGCTGAAATGAGTCTTCTCTTGAGTTCTTGAAAACTCTTCTCACATTATTCACTCCAACCGAATTTTGTATCTTTCCGAGTCAGCCGAGTTAATGGAGTAGCGATTCGAGAAAACCCTTCTACGAATCTCCGATAATAACCAGCTAAGCCGAGAAAGCTACGTACTTCAGTCACTGATTTAGGTTGTTCCCAGCTTTGAATGGCTTCAATCTTTACCGGTTCAACAGATATTCCATGACTTGATACCACGTGCCCAAGGAATGCTACTTCCTCAAGCCAGAACTCGTATTTCTTCAACTTGGCATAAAGCTTATATTCACGAAGCTTTTGGAGTATCAGCCTTAAGTGTTGCTCATGATCTTCACGGCTTTTTGAATAAATAAGGATGTCATCAATAAAGACGACCACAAAGTGATCCAAATATTCCTTGAATACTCGGTTCATCATATCCAAGAAGGCAGCAGGAGCATTCGTCAATCTAAAAGACATGACTAAGAATTCATAATGCCCATACCGAGTTCTGAAAGCCATCTTTGGAATGTCATCGGTTCTAATCTTTAATTGGTGATATCCAGAATGAAGATTAATCTTTGAAAAGAATTTGGCGCCTTGCAACTGGTCAAACAGGTCATCAATACGTGGCAATGGGTACCTATTTTTCATGGTGACATGATTCAACTCCCGATAATCAATACAAAGTTGCATACTCCCATCTTTCTTCTTCACGAATAGAACAGGAGCACCCCAAGGAGAAGTACTAGGATGAATAAAGCCAATGTCTAACAATTCCTACAGTTGGGTCTTTAACTCTCGAAGTTCAATAGGAGCCATTCGATATGGGGCTTTGAAAATAGGTTTTGTACCAGGTTCAGGTCGATACAAAATTCAATTTCACGCTCTGGGGGTAGGCCAGGAAGTTCTTCAAGGAATACGTCAGGAAATTCATTAACAATAGAAATATCATTCAAAACTGACGTATTTTTATTTAGATCCGTGACATGAGCTAAGAAAGCTTGACATCCATTTTTTAATAAACGAATAGCTTTATGGCTTGAGATGACAGTGATTGATTTTAATGGTTTGATTGCTTGAATTCGTATAATAGGTTGATTAGGAATATGAAAGCTAACAACCTTACGAAAATAATCAATTTTTGCATGATGAGTAGTTAACCAATCAATCCCTAGAATTATGTCAAATGCAAGTATTTTCAATGAAATAAGGTCGACAGGTAATGTGAGGGTATCGATTTGAACCAAACAAGACTTATAAACAGTGGATGTAATGAATGTTTCTCCCAACGGAGTCTCAACAGATAAATCAAAGTCTAATTTCTCCTGAGTCAAATTTAAACATTGAGCGCAAGTAAGAGAAATAAAAGAATGGGTAGAACCGGTATTAAATAAGGTATATACTTCACTAGAATTTATGATAAGCTTACCCGTGATGACCTCGTTCGGGTTCCTTGCTTTCTGGGAGGTCACGACAAACGCTCTCCCTTGAACAACCGATTTTGTCTTATCTGGGACGGCCTTTCCTGCCTCCATCCCAGCTGGACTTGTCTTCGGTACACGACAAAATCGGGTCAGGTGTCCTTCTCTTCCATAGTTGTAACACGGTTTGGATGGCATCACACAGTTGGGACTGATGTGTCCCTCTCCTCCACACTTAGAGCATATGATAGGTGGTCGTCATTCTTCTTCCTTAACGACAGGTGCTGATGCTGACGTCTTTCCATCACTGTTGAATCTCCTCTTCTTAAAATGTCCATTCTTATTATTTTGGCCATGATTACCACCAAAGTGGTTACCATTTCTGGCATGTTGACTCATTATTTTTGCCGGCTGCTTTCTTTTGGTTGGGTTGACTCATTATCGCTTTCCAATAACTAAGCCCTATTAACAACATCTGAATACAAACACAGTTTATGAGAGATAAGATATTGACGTGTCTTAGGTTTCAAACCTCTTAAAAACATTCATGTTATTCTCTCCTCATTATCAACCAAATGGGACGCAAACCGGGACAACTCAGCAAACTTGGCTTCGTACTGCGACACGGTTATGTTGTTTTGCTCTAGCTTGATGAACTCTACCTCTTTCATGTGATGAATACTTTCAGGAAAGTACTTGTCGTTGAACAGTTCTTGGAACTTCTCCCAAGACATCTTCAGTGCGGCAGGTTGAGTACGCTTTATAGATTCCCACCAGTAATCTGCCTCTGCCCGCAACATGAAGGTGGCAAAGGTAACCTTTTGCTCCTCAGAGCATCCCAAGACATCAAATATCTTGTTGATTTGCTTAATCCACGTCTCCGCCTTAAGTGGTTTTGGCTCTCCAAAAAACTCTGGTGGTCCCAGTAATTCCACCTGCATTTTGTAAAGGAGCCGCTCTCGCTTGATGTTGCATGAATTGCATGAAGCCTCAGAACATTCCATCGCTCATCATTTGGTCAGTGTTGTTGTTTGCATTAGGATTGTCGCCTTCCTAATGCACATTATCCTGATTATTGATCTGTGGAGACTCAACGGTCTCCTGTGCTCCATTGATGTTCTCAATATTCTCGGATGCCATTTTCAAATACTGCCACAAAACAAGGGTTAATTAACATATCACATATTATCCCTATACTCTGACCGACCAATTAAATACCAAATAAACTTAGGTAGGTCATACTAGCGAAGGAATTCCCCGTCTCTCCCCTCCTAGTTCATATCTCACATCTCAGCCAGGGATTATATCCCTAAGCTCTGATACCAACTGTGATGCCCCCAAAATAGGTATACATCATCCATCTTGAGTCGCCAAATACATGGTACAAAATTCAAATACAACCTAATTATACAACAGTCGTGTAAAATACGACAAAATACATGTTGTGAGTTTTAATACAAATATTATCATCTAGACAATATTCACACTCAATTTAGTCCTAATTACATTTATTATCACACTATTTAACAGAATAGTGAGGACTACTAAGACACCATCTCAGACCGTCACTCTGTTCCCCGACTAGTCCCGACTACGTTATCATTTCCTAAAGAGGACAGTGAAAGAAAGGGTGAGCTCAACTAGCCCAGTAACAAATATTATGACTAAGATGATGCAGAATAAATTATCAATAGTCTTCAACAGTGTTAAACTGATAAAATACAATAGATATCAAGTTTAACTGCAGCGAAACATGTAATCCATTAAAAGAGTCAAGTAGAGAATAAAATATACTATCTTTTATGATTTAAAAAGATTTTTTTATCACTTTTATCGATGAGACTCAGCTTAATAAATAATCCACATCATCCCTGCACCACGGCCAAGGATATTCATTAAGGTCACGACCACAAATTATCCATGCACTACGGGTCAAGGATATTCGTGCATTCATCAATGGTCATGATCATGCCAACAACTGTCCATCAATGCACTTCGGGCTAATGAGGACGTTTAGCACATCATTTTGTAACATTACGGTCATGATTACACCGAATAATCCCTGGTCATAATTATACCAAGTCCATCTATGCACTACAGGCCATAGATGACTTTCAAAAAAATATAAACATGAGGATGATGACAATGATATAAGAATTCAATAAAACAAGTTCAAGAATTAATTTATTCAGGAACTAATAACGTTCAAATTGTCAACATGATACTTCTTTGTAAAGTAAAATTCAAGAATGCTCAGAAGAATATTTTCATGAAAAGATACTGGATGAAGCGCAAATATCAAGGATATTCCACTAATTTCATGGAGTATAGAAGTCAAAACTTTAACCAACTGAGTATAATAAAGAATGGAATAACAAAAGAAATCACCATGTATGCGGTACTTCGCATAGACAGGTTATTCCAACAGAATAATAAATAATGGAACCAGGTCAGGCGAAATTCGCACCGACAGGATGTTCTAACAGAATAATAAGGAATAATAAAGACGGAACCAGGTCCGGCGTAAACGCACAGACAAGATATTCCAACAGAATAATAAAGACGGAACTAGGTCCGGCGTAAACTCACATACAGGATATTCCAACAGAATATTAAAGAATGAAATAACAGAAGAATTTCACCAAGTATAGGGTAGCCCGCGTATACAGGTTATTCCAACAGAATAATAAGAATGGAATAACAGAAGTTCTCTTCATGAATACAAAAGAAATAATACCCCTTACCGTAAAAGAAGAGTATTCTGACTGGTAGGGCGAGGATATTCTTGAAGAAACTTGCACTATGCTCAAAGCTTCTTAAAACTCTAAAGAAATACGCTCAAGATTATAGAAGAGAATTCTCTGAAAATTTCTGGTGTGTTTTCAATTCTAACTAAACATCCTATTTATAGGAGAATAGAAAGGGTACTGTTTAAGAAAAAATCACGGACGAATATCACAGCTTTCACTGATCCAACGCATCAGTAATCCTTTTTCAAGGAGTTGGTCAATTAGAAAAATCACACATGCCAATAAGGAAACCTTAACCAATTAAAAAACACCCTACATCACAAGTTGTCAAATAATGCAGCATAATTGAAAAAGGTTGGCCAATAATGTGCAAGTTTGAAAACTTCTCTCATAACCTGCCAAAATATTCATCATCCACCCACATGTTTCAAATATATATATATATATATATATATACATACATACACACACACCTTTAGTTTATATATAATAATAATTCCCTTACCAATACGTAAACCTTTCCCACCCTCATTTTCATTCTTCATCCCACATTTGGCCCACCTTTATTATATAAAATAATTTTCTACCTATTATTTTGAAAAATGGGTAAATGGGGGTCCATAAAATAAGCAAAATTTACATAATACATCATAAAAATATTAATCATTATTATTATAAATCGCAATATTAATCGACCAGGTCGTTCCCAGGAAAGAGGGGGCTTTCCAATAAGGTTTTCTCCCTATTGACGCGCAATTAGGTGACCAAACCTCTCCTTGGCAGAATTTCTAGACATCGTTAATATTGCAAATAATAATATTAATAACTCTATCATCTCAATTATTGACTTAATAATATATAAAATATCGACAATAATTGAATCAAATAACGTGAGATACTATGCAACAATTACTGAAACAAAACTGAGTGACTTCTCACATAAGCATTAATAATCAACACCGTGTGCTACTATGCAACCACGCGTATTACTGTACTTTTAACACCGGGTGTTTCAACAGTTAATGGTAAAACTTCCGCCGTTATTTTTATAAAAATATTTTTGTCGTTTTCTCAATCCGACAATAATTCTGTTGTGGGGTCCACCAATGATTGTGCCGTCGTACGAATATTTCCTATTAAAACGAATATTCCCCGACTAATCGAATATTATATAACAACTTGCGTACTTTGGAAAATTTATAAGTATTACCCACAACTATAACATTATATCAAATTCATTCCATAATATTCAAAAATGATAATTATAAAAAATTTATTTTTATTCATAAAAGTTGGGGTCTTACAATTTGTCGAATTATGTACAGTGCAATATTTGTATTCAAACTTACAGTATGTGTGGTCGTATTTTGAACGACAGTTTAATAGTTGTGAATATGGAAGTTTGTATTTGGATTCTTTACCATCTATTTTGGTGACTCAAAATGGGTTGTGTGAACATATTTTGGGAGCGTCACAACAACTATTGTAGCAATTATTGAATATTAAGTGTTTTCTTACGTAAGAATCAATACTATGTGTTATTGTGCAATACTATGTGCTACTGTGTAATATCGCGTACCGCTGTGGAACAATGCATATTATTGTACTTTTATCACGGGGTATTTCAACAGTTTAACGGTAAAAATCTTGTCGTTATTTTATAGAAAAGTTATTTTTGTCGCTTTCTGACAGTTATTCCGTTATGGGGTCCATCAATGATTACGTCGTCGTACGAATATTTTCCGAACAAACGAATATTTTCCGACAACTGTTTACTTTATAAAATTTGCACATATTACCCATAACTATAAATATTTATTAAATTATCACCTTACTATTTAATTACTATTTATAATAATATTTAAAAAAAATTAAATTTTTATTCATAAAAAGTTGGGTCTTACAAAACTCATAGTATATGGAAGGAGAAATTAACATAAAATTAATTTTAATTAATTGATTAATACAATGTCAGTCCGCAGATTGAGAGGTGATCTGTTTATATGTTAACACTATATTAATTAATTGATTAATTTTTTATAAAATTAATTTCATGATGAATAAATTAATTTTGGTGAATTGACATGTTTTAGTTGATTGATGGATAGATTCCAAGATATATCAAACAAGATAAGAATTGCAAAAAATTCCAACATCTATTCTAGCCGTGGAAGTACTAAAATGAAGGAGGTGTAACATCAATGGGCCATAGTGTTGTCCACAAATGAATGATAGCACAGCCAGCTCTCCTTGTACCTTGTAACCTTGTAACCCCACCGCCTCCAATCCAAATAAATTAATGCCTTTGCTTCCTTTGTAAGTACCACCAAAATCATAAACCCTTTGATTTGATTTGATTAATCCAAAATCAAACCAAACCCACTATTTTATCTTCAAAAACAACTACACTACTACTCAAAGATTAACTACAATTACAAACCCCCACTTACAGTTTAACTAACTCTGCCTCCATTTTGTCTCAGCTTTATTCGTATCTACTGCTCCCCTCCTCTCTCTTATGCCCCCATTACCGAGTATGGCCAAACCCTAGATCTGTCCCCCCAAAGGTAACCCATCTTCCCTTCCTATATTTATCTCTCTATGTCTATATATTTCTATACATATTTATTTATATAAATGTATTTATGTCTGCAAGACTGAAACTGAGCTGCTGGTGATGTATTTGTTTCTGCAGCTTTTTTTTTTAAAGAAAGTACAAGGACCATTTACAGGTTCAAGGTTTGAGGGAGCAGAGAAACTGAGAAAGGAAGAGAGAGAAGGGTAAGTAAGGAGAGATGAGTGGCAGCTCGTCGTCGGTGGCGGCGGCTGGAGATGGGTTCCGGCCGCCGTTCACGGCGGTGCAGTGGCAGGAGCTGGAACAGCAAGCTCTGATATATAAATACTTGATGGCGGGGTTACCTGTGCCGCCTGATCTTGTTGTACCGATTCGGAGGAGCTTGGAGGCCTTGTCGGCCAGATTTTTCCACCACCCCGCCTGTAAGAATGAAAAAAAATATGCTACCCTTTCTCTTTAATTGATAGGTTTAATGTGACTTGTGAATTTTGGTTTTTTTCATCATTTGTTCAGATGTTGTGCTGTTTATATGATTTCAGATAGATTTATGGTTACCCTCTCCATAAGTTTTGGGATATTTTTTGTCAACGGTTATGCTCTATTTATAAGGATTTTCTTTGGGATTCCTAGATGCATTAGTTGAGCATGGAGCATTGGAATTCTGAGAGTTTAAGTTGCATTTACCTTCCATTTAGCCTTGGGGCGAGTCTTTTTTATGGTATTTTATTTTTATCTGGTAGCATATTTGTAGCTGGAGCACATGTATGATCGTTAATTTGTTAGGAATCCAAGAAGTTCTTCTATTTTTCTTTTTTTTATGAATTTGGATACATAGAGATAAATAGTTTTTAGATTTTTGTATTGTCTACATTCCAATTGTTTTAGGAATACTCCCTCTATTCCACAAAATAGTCCTATTTTCCAATTCTTTTTCTTCCAGGAAACAAGTTCACCTTTTTGTTTACTATTATAAAATGACACAATATCCTCAAGTTTGCCAGCATAATTTCATTATCATGTCACCACTATTTAACTAACAAGTTATTATTATTAAGGGTAAAAATGGAACAAATATACATCCTTAATGGTTGCAAATTTTGCGAATGACTCTTTTTGACGAAAAAAAGGAGTATCGTTTATGTAAGTTTTACAAAAACACCCATGGCTTTCTTGGGATAGATAACAGCTAAACCCCATATGTATATTAAACAAAGTGGAGACACAACAGTATCATTGGACAAAGTTGCCTAGTTGATGAATTCAAATTTAGATTAAATGTTAATGATTTTGACTGCTGGATTGTAGTGTTATATCCAATCGTGTTTTCTTCAAGAGCTTTTTGTGGCATTTTCACATTTTGTCCATAAAATATAAGGTTTTCTGTTTTTAATTGTGAAAATCTCTTTCTATGTATCTTCTATTTGAATGATTCCTAGAATATGACTTCTTATGTGCAGTGGGATATTGCTCCTATTATGGGAAAAAATTTGACCCTGAGCCAGGTAGGTGCCGGAGGACGGATGGAAAAAAGTGGAGGTGCTCCAAAGATGCCTATCCGGACTCCAAATACTGTGAACGGCACATGCACCGTGGCCGTAACCGTTCAAGAAAGCCTGTGGAATCTCAATCTACTTCGCAGTCCTTGTCGACTGCAATGTCACACATACCTACTGGGAGCAGTAGTGGTGGGGGAAGCTTTCAGAGTAGTGGTAGTGGAAGTTTCCAAAATTTGTTCTATCCAATTGTTAATTCAGAGAGTCTATGTTATGGAAGCAACGCGTCAAAGTTGCAGATGGAGCCTTCTCCTTATAGTATCAATAATAAAGAGTACAGGTACCTCACTTCTTTCCCCCGAGAAATTGTATCTTTTTTTTAACAGGCATATTTGTCATGATTTCCTCTTGTAAATTTACTCTCTCCATTCAAAAATACAATATTAGTATCGACTTTTTAAAAAGTCAATTTGAGAAATCTTCAAATTTAAAAGTGAAATTATTCATTTGAGTTTTGGAAACAAATCTTTAAATTAGTAGTACCTTTTAGATAGTTTATAATATTAATAGTTGAATAGACTAAATTTAAGTGGATTCCTAAATTTAAGTGGATTCATATCTTTTCTCGACTCGTTCCCAAAGTTTCATTTCCATGATTTCATTAACACTATCCTATGATTTAGGAGTGGTTAATAATCAGTTTCAACTTGGGGCCAGATTCACGATCCACCCATATGGTGGCATGAATGTTAAGCAAGGTAGTTGATACATGAACCTAAGTGATTACTCACCATTGATTAGTACATATAGGACGGCTAACTTTAGTAGACTTCCTTTGTAATTGGGTTGGGACTTGGACCTTCAATGAAGTTATTTTTACCTATCTAAAGGATTAATTTTTATCTTAAATATGAATGGAGAACATTACGAATACTGATGACTTCGTGCCTACTCAATAAGATAACAAACTTGTATTGTTTTTTGATCTAAGATATGATCATAAAATTCAGAAGATAATATCAACTCATGTAAGATGATATTTTGCATAAGTCTCTGATCGTCCTTCAGTCTACTGATATGCCTCTGAGCTGCTTTGATTCCCGATCAGTTGGACTTCTACATTACCAAAATGGAAAGTAGATGGTTATTCTGGAAAGGTAGAAAGTTTTAAATTGAAAAATTGATCACAAATATTGTATTGATAGGTTTAGATGTCTAGGTGAAAGTGTAAACTTAGAAGGGAGCAAAGTAGTAGTTAAAATCAAACCAATATGCATAAATTGGAAATGCCCTGTTAACAAGCTAAGAAGCTTATCAGTTTTGATTGATCTTGTACAATAGCACTTTCTAAATGCAGGTCTTGGGAAACACACTAAAACAAGTTGCTTTCCTCAAGGATGAAAATGAATCCTGGGAGTCTCGTTCTGTATTAGTCATGGTGTTCGCTGACAAGAAGATATAAAGAGCATATAACTGAAAAAACTGACAGCACTTGGATTTAATATGAATCACATTGTTGAGGGCTTGTTTATGATGGGATTTCACTTCCTAAACAGCCATTGTGCCTGAGAGGGGCTCTTTTGGGTAGGGTCAGGGGATTGAATACTGTGATGTTAGGTAGATCAACTTTTGAGCAGCATTTATCTTGTAACCTTGCAAGTGTGTAGTGTTATTGGAAGCCCGTGCCATAGAGTCCAACAAGCAGAAGATTCTAGAATTAACTAAATTTGGTTTATTTTGATTTATAATTGTAGTACTTATCATATTAAAATCCTAATTGATTTAGTTATGGAATTAGGAAGTTGATTAGATTATTATAAATAGGGATGTACTTTGCTGTTTGGAAATTTATTTTTAGAGCAATTGATTGTGAGTTTTGTCTTATCTAATTCTTTCCGAAATCCTCTTTCAATCCAAAACATATTCTGGTCCCCACCATTAATTAGATTATCATAAATAGGGATCTACTTTTATGTTTGGAAGAGACAAGATTATTATAGCTGAATTTAGTTTTAGAGCAATTGATTGTGAGTTGCTGTCTTTTCTAATTCTTTCCTAAATCCCCTTTCAATCCAAAACGTATTCTGGTCCCCCGCCATTGAGTGTCTTCCACTACCTATCATAACATTAAACTAAATGTTTAAGAAACTATTTCATTTAACATCGGTTTGTTACACAATGGAATATGCAGGTATCTCCAGGGTCTGACCCCTAATGCAGATGAGCACAGTTTCTCTCCAGAAGCTTCACGCTGCGCGATGGGTCTTGGAATGAACAATAACATAGATAGCACATGGCGTCTGATGCCATCCCAAGTTCACTCAAGCTTCTTGTCGAAACCAATAAATGATTTTCATTTGCAAGGGAAGTCCACACAACTGCACTTGCCCCAAGCTTATGAGCTTGATGCTGCAATGTCAAAGCAGCGGCAGCAACGTTGCTTCTTCGACAACGATATTGGCTCGTCAGTCCCAGTGAAACAAGAGCAACATTCAATGCGTCCTTTTTTCAACGAGTGGCCAAAAACTAGAGAATCATGGTCCGATCTGGACAGTAACAAGAACACATTCTCCACCACTCAGCTATCAATCTCCACTCCAGTGGCCCCCTCTGAATATTCTTCAAGGAGTGCTTGCTCCCCAGATGGTAAGTTACAGTTGCCTTCCCAATCTCCTCTCCATGTTGGGTCCAAAGTAATAATATAATGTTATGTTTGGATCGAAAGAATGGGATGGGTAAAGGAATTGAATAGAGGGAATGGAATGGAGAGTGAAATGATTCTTTTCATTCTTGTTATTCCATATCCTTCCCCAAGGAATAAAATTCGCAAATTTGGGAGGAATGAGAATAGTTCCATTCTAATCGCAACTGAACACAATTTTTTTTTAATTTCATAGGAATGAGTCATTTCATTCCCACCTTCATTCCTCCGATCTAAATGTTGCATAAGATTATTTCTAAGAATTCATGAAATATATGTTCTCTGTTGTTTTTTTGGGTGCAGATGCTTAAGAGAAGCTGCCTATCAGAATAACATCAAGCTGTCCAAGATGCACCCTATTATTAGTGTACTAAGATGTTCTTTTTTGTTTTGTTGGTGTAATTCCAGAGTAACGTGCCATCTATATGCTCCTGGAAGTTTGAGTTGGTTGGTCTAGTTGGTTTTGCAACATTCACTAGAACCAAACTTGCTTGTTGCTTTGACACCAAAATCATGCTCACCACCTCCATCCGCAATAAATGTACTTTGTTCCAGATGTATGATTTAATTACTGTGTTCCTATTTGGCTTCTATACTTCTGGGTTATTCTTAATCAATCAAAGGATGTATAAATGGATATTCTGGTAACAAAATATTAATTAATATATTTATTTCTATATACATTAATAAATATATATATTTAAAATATAAATTTTATATTATATAGTTAATTATGTATAAATATATATTAATATATAATTGTTTATTGATATATATTAGCATGAAAGTTCCATTGATATATATTAGAATGAAAGTTCCATTTCAAGGAAGGACGGTGTACTTATGATACTTTTACATTTAAAACATAAGATATAAATCTTATGTTATATATTTAGTTATTTATAAATATATATTAATATGTGATTATTTATTAATATATATTAATATGTTTATATATATACAACCATATTATATAGTTAATTATGTATAATGTATACTAAAATATAATTATTTAATGATATATTATGTTTATTTATTATTATATATATTAAAATATATTTAAAATATAAATATTATATTATATATTTAATTGTTTATAAATATGTTACTTATATGCATTTATTTATTAATATAAACATATATATATATATAATAATAACATATTATATAGTTAATAACATATTATATATAATAATAACATAATAACATATCATAAAGCATTTATAGATTCAATCCACGTATCCAATCACCAATTGCGCCTGGCAACTCCAATTTAACAATCTGCAGCGTATTTGGGTGGGCCTACGCTAGCCATCATTTAATACTTATGGTATGGGGGTGTTATCGTAATTGGGCAAAAGCTTGAGAGTTGAAGCAGATATCCTTTTTATCCACTAAAATAGCAGATAAGCTTTTTCCTCTTAAAACTGAATGAAATCCCGACTAAGCATTTGACAGACATGTAAAGGGAAGCTAAGGAAGGGGAGAAATAATGGAGACCTGTTCATTTTCTAGAGCACTATCTCTAACGTCTCCACCTTCAATAACCCAAACCAAACACTTATCCAGCCAGTTCATAAAATACACACCAAAATTATTGCAAATTCAAAAACAAACTCGCCTGTTAGCTACTTTGAATTCTCCAAAAGGCTTTGGGCCTTCTCCAAAGAAAACCAAAAGGACTCAAAAGCCGAAAAAAGGTACTGATAATGAAGAAGAAGATGAAGGGGAGAAAGAAGATGGGGCAGAGGAAGGTGTAATACCAGAGATAGTGACCAATAGGATGATAAGCAGAATGGGGTTCTCAGTGGGGATTCCACTGTTTATAGGGCTATTGTTCTTCCCATTGTTTTACTATCTCAAGGTTGGGTTGAAGGTAGATGTGCCTAGTTGGGTGCCTGTCATTGTGTCATTTGTGTTCTTTGGGACTGCCCTTTTCGGGGTTAGTTATGGGATTGTGTCCTCCAGTTGGGATCCAATGAGGGAAGGCTCAGTCCTAGGTTGGACCTAGGACTGAGCCTCAGAAGAATTGGCCTGTTTTCTGGCAGTCACTTTGGGGTGGATCAAGAAAGAAGTAGGACTTGCTCTTATTGCTCTGCATTTTCCCTAGTTAAACCTTTCTTCTTCTTTTTTTCCCCACTTTTTTTTATATACATGTTTTACTCCTGCCACTGAATGAGAAATGAACAGACTGAAATTCACACTTGTAATGTGATTTTGGTCTTATATATCTGGATGGATCCCATCTAGTAGAGGTGGATGTGATTTTGTTCTTATATATCTGGATGGATCTCATCTAGGGGAGGTGGATTGATTATCTTATGTGCACTTGGCTTTCTCTTTCTCTTCATCTTCTGATTATATATTTAAAAATTCCAGCGAAAAAAAGGCATTACATAGTTATACTATACAATGTGTATAGGGAATTGTATATAAAAGCTGGAAATGAAATATTTGTGCTGCAAATATATTTTCAAGTGATAGAATTTTTAACTTTTGATTGGGCTGGCAATGAAGTGCTACATATATACCTTTTCTCAGACATGTACATGTGTTGGGAATAGGAGTCCTGCTTAGGATAGGGGCTATGCCAAAAATCCAGCTCAATGTGGCAATGTCTATGGCCAAGGTATTAGCCTAAGTAGTTTGTAGTCTTGGTCAAGATAGCATAAGAAGGCTTGAGCATTTCTCTTTGTAGAAAAAGAAATAGATGAAGTGGTCTTAATAGAATCAGTGGTCTTAATAGAATAGGCACCAAAAGATGTCAAAAGAACATTTTTACCCTTTGAAGGGCTGAAGTAGGGCCGAACTGAGTATTTCACGAACAAAGCTCGACTTGACTTTCTATTTTTGTTCGTGAACTTAAACGAGCCAAGCTCTGAGTTATACCTTGGCTCGACCTGAGCTCGCATAAACTCGGTCCGTTTAATAACATTTGATTTTATTATAAAAATTGTAACAATTAAAACATTTAGTTTTTATTATAAATAAAGAAATTTGAGCTATCAGTTGTGCACAGTTCGTGAACAATTTGTTGATTAAACGAGTCGAGCTCGAATGTCACATTTGGGCTCATTTAGGAGCTTGACTCCACGCAGTTTGCTTGAGCTTGTCAAGTCAAAACTTGACTCCACTCGGTTACAACTTTAGGTTGAAGTGCCGTTTTGGCACATTTCCAATTCTACATTCCACTTAGCTAGAAAATGAACAGTGATTGCTTTACAATATAATCTTCATTCGTTCACTTGCCTATAAAAGAAGGCCTAAATATGCATTAATATCCTGAATTTTTAATTATTTTTTTTATTTCGGTGATTGTCTTCTCAATTTTTTTAATTAGGGGATTAAACTTTTAGTTTCTTTCCATTTTAGGGATTATCTTCTCAATTTTTTCAATTAGGGAATTAAAATTTTAATTTTTTCTGATTACGTCTAATTGATAGTCACGTTAGAAAACTTCTGATAACACGTGACTAAAAAATTACTTATGTGTAATATTAAGTCTCATTTTAATATTTATTCAATTACTTTTTTGAACCAAAAAAAAGTAAATATAATACAATAGAGTAGTAATATTAAGTTGTAAATCAACTCATGTAAGTGGTTGAATTAAAACCAAATGTAGGGAATGGATTCAGAAGCACACATTACACATAGAGTAGTAATATTAGGGTGTATAAAGCAGTCTTTGGTCTGGTCTCTTCTTTTAATATCACTAAACATGGTGTTTTTTAAAACACAAAAGAAAAGCATATAATCTAATGTTGGTAACAGCGAAAGAGTTGGGGGATTGAGTAATAATAGAGAGATCAGATCTACTTTTATGGAATGATCACCAAATGACTTTATAATAATCACCTTTCCAGACTACTAATCTTCTTCTATTACTTGCATTCCTTCTTGCCAATAATTAAGGAACATTCCTAACGTTTAAACAAAGTCTAATCTCACACTTTTCCTTTTCAAGTGTCTTTGAATAAGATTATTAATCTCAAATCGTGCCTTGTTTGTTTTTAAATTATAATCTAAACAAACAAATATAGACATAGACGTAGACATAGACATAGACGATGGTATTTAAATTAAAGGCCATTTAGTTAGGTACGCCCGTACAGTTGATATGACATTATTGGTTGGTCACGCTTGTGCTACAAAATCTGCATAGGCAATAGATAAAGTAGTAGTGATGTTGAATTATGGAAAAGTTTGTGATTAAAGCACTGGGTTTTAAACTCAACACAAGTCAGATAAACTCAACTCTATTATATATGCTTTTCTTGCTTAACAAGCTCTTTAAAGAAAATGCTTTGCTTCGCATTCCCCGACACGTGGCTCACCCCCTTGTACATTTTCCCTCATGTTAGATTATAATTTATATAAAAATAATATTAATTAGATTATTATTTATTTTAAAAATATTAGAATAATATAGAATTGAAAAAATTATAAAAAATTCAATTTGACCACCCGGTATATTATAAAATTTTAGTAGAGTCAATTTATTCATTAAATTTATCATATATTATAAAATACTTTTTTTTTTCTTCAACCAGTTCATTAACTATCACATTACTCTTAAGATATATGGATAAGAGAGAGATGAATTAGGTGTTTCCATTGTCTCGTGATTCCAAGCATTTCTTCTTTGCTTAAAGAAGGGTTTGGCTGCAAGGAATAAAGGCAATGGACAGACAAAGAAGGGTGTTTAAAGATGGTATTTTTTTATAAAAATAAATAGTAAAATAAAAAGCATAACCGGCCGTAGCAGCAAAATAGCAACAACCCAATTACTGACAACCGACCATAGCAGGTAAAACTGAAAATTGAAATGAAAAAATACAGTACTTCTCCTGAATCTGCTTCTGCTTCTGCCCCCCATGATATGAAGTTTGAAGAGCAAACACTACTGTATTGAGTTGTCACCGGTCGCAGCCGGTTTTCAGTATTGTCCAAACTGTTTACGTACCACTGTACTAATGTACAATAGGTATTAACTACTACTGCATATGCATGCTTAATTCTGAAGAGGGTAAATAAGACACATTACAAGAATCGAGGGGTGAGGCGTGAGGGGTGAGTACATATATGCATATACTTTTAGCCATATTGAGGATCTTCTATTAGGATTTTCTGGTGTGTTTGTACTTGTTTTCATTGGCTTTTTTGGAGCCTAAAAATAAAAATATTCAACCGTTCTATCGGATTGGACATATGGGAATATATATATAACACTACAAATATTTTGCCATTAAAAAATAATAATCATTCACTGCCCTTTACATGATCTAATTGCCATTATAAAATTGTTGTAATGTGTTTTCTCTTATGATTGTGAATTTATTTATTTCTCTTCTATATGAGAATTGTTTGATGATTGAGAGAGTTCTTTTTTTTTTTTTTACTGGTCTTGTGACCAGATTATATCTTCCCCACTCCGTGATCCTTATGCTTTTTTCAGTGGGAGTCGAACTCAGCACCTCCGGATTTACATCTGATATCATCATGTTCTCTCTGAAACTACTGAACCAAGCATCGGAGTTCATGTCTTTCTCCTTATTTGTTGATTGATATATCAATCCTGTATTGCTTTCAAAAAATTTGTTGATTGATATTGAAACAGTGATATGTAGTTGATCAAATTATATTTCCCAAATGTGACCTAAAAAAAGGTCACTGCATGATTGTTAAGTTTGCATGCTGGATTCTTTTTGTGGGACTTTTTGCTCCCTTGTTGTGGATTTTTTTCCCTACTCATTCATTATAAAAATTATATTCTCATTTGATGAATATATATATATATATATATATATATATATATATATATATATATATATATATATATATATTCTAATCTATAGTGTATCACATTTAAATTTGAAAATTTTTGAACTACAATTAGCTGATTCCATTTGTACTTTTTTCTTCCAAGTGAAAGTGTTTTTAACCACTTTTATTTTTTAATTTCTTTTAGAAAAGCTTGATTGATGCCGCTAATAACCAACGAATAACAAGTGCTTTTCTTTGTATGGATTCTGTTTTAATGGGAACTTGATGAGTCGATCCACTTACAACTCAATCTTCCTCATTTTATTCTTCACCGTCTATCATGATTGGAATTAGAATTGCAAATAAATTGACTAACGGGAAGAACGCGTTAAGCAACTCGACCGTCCTAAGCCAACTTGAGTTTAATATTAAATTTCAAAATATTAATTACACCTTTGAAGGTTAGATTTATGATTGGTATCGAGATTTAAGAATCTCACAACATTAAACTTTTATAAAAAATAATAATGTTACTATCATATAAAAAAAGTCACGTAATGTTTACATACACAGATATATACCGTGGGCCCCACATGTCAGGCGATGCGTGTGTATGTAAGTATTATGTAATCTTTTTTATATGACAGCAGTATTGTTGTTTTATAAATGTGTAATGTGTAATATCAATCACTCAACTTCTTTTCATATAGCCAAATCACAGCTAATTGCATTAGTATTAGCAGGAATTACTAGTAATAATAATGATTAGATTGTGTATGATATGAAAAAAAATCTTTTGCTTAAAAATTTCATTCCATTTCACTCAATCACAACCTGCCACATCAGCTGATACCTAGACTAATTGCATCACCTAGACATCTGGGCCCACAATGTTCTAACTGATCATGACATCCTTATATTTCATCCTCTTATATATAAAGGAAAAAAAAAGTAGTAATTTATTTATAAATTAACACTTGCCGAGTTGCCGTTATATAATACTCCCTCCGTCCCAAATTAACTGTTCAGTTTTGACTTTTTTAGTCAAATTGACTATTTTTAGAATTAATAATCAAGCATATATAAATATATTTCTAAAATTATAAAATTTAGGATTAGTAATAAATTGTATATACTTTCATTTGGTTATAATCTCTTCACCTATATTTTAGCAAAAATAGTAAAAAGATTAATTTTAAAAATGGTCAATTTGACTTTATAAAGTCAAAACTGAGCAATTAATTTGGGACGGAGGGAGTATAACGACGAAATATGACGGAATCACATCCCTCTATAAATAGCAGAGATGTTCTCTTTTCTTGTCTATTTCCCATTTGTTGTGTTCCTAATCTCTCTCTATATATATATAGCTGCCTTATTTAAGATTTTTACGTAGAACCTGCTGAAAATCCGAAACTTTCCGTTATTGAATCAGAAATACCGCCGGAGACTCGCCGGGCTTGATTCTACAAATCCGAATATAACGGAAGTTTGATACGCTGAGATTCTACACTCGATGATTGATTTGATTTGTTCCTGAAGCTCTAGAAAGTGCGTAAATTGAGCAAAAAAAAAGTGATTGTACTAAAGCCTATTTCATTTTGAACAAGTTTTTTGTGATTTTGAGCTGCGGTTTGAGATTCAATTTGCAAGTGAAGAGTAAGGTAAGAGATTCGATTTACTTCGTAACTTCGCCATTTTATTAATCTCTGCTTATATTTTCTTACTCTGTTTTTTTTTTCTTCTTCTAGATTTTGACTATCTGTGGTACATAACAGACTCTTCCGATTTGTACCTTATTGGAATGAGTTTTTGCCGTTGTAAATTTCGTTCATGAACATTTATCTTCATCTGATTTTCAAAATGAGTTTCGAATCAATCTTTGTTTCTATTCGTATATATTTCTGAGCAGCAATTTTCTTTAGAAAATGTAGTGTGTGAATTTTATATGTTCAGATATGAGAAAAATGTAGAGAGAGAAGGAGATTATTCTTTGAGATGTTTGATATTGTGTATTTTGCGATTACAGTCTGTTTGGAGTTTTTGTTGGACACTGAAGGTTGGAGAGGAAGAAAGGAGTTAAAGCAGTAGTAGTTGTGTATAATTTTATCGCCAGCCTGATCTGTGCTCGAGGAGAGAGAAAGTAAGGAGGAGTTTTTGTCGCTGTTTGGTTAGGTGAGTCGTTTTCAATAAAATAATTTTGATTTGTTTATGTGCTTTTTTGTCTCCTTTGTCCACTCATCAACACCTTTCATCACTCGACACTCCACATCGATAATTCCTATACCGATCACTCATGTAGCCCCCACGGAGTTTTGCTAAGTATAACAGATTCTAGTTTCATATTTTTTCTCTCTATATATGTGACATATTTGATTATTCAAATATATGCACACTTTGGTGTGATTTAGCTGGAGATTGCAGGTGTAGTAATATATATAAAATTTTGTTTAAATTTGGAGATTCATATATTTGCAATAGTTTTTGGTATTGATATGATAGATGCACACTTAATATGCGCTGTAGCTGGCTAGGTAAATGTATCAATGGAGGATTTGTTGTAATCTCCAATGAAAGTGTACTATAAGTGCATATATTTTATAAGTAGTTTTTGAATTTTTTGAAGAATGAAAGAAATAATCTGATACAAACAAAAGTAAAAGAGGGTGTGGGATTCATTCCTATTATAATATCCGTCAGAAACTTCGGCTCACCTCAAACTCTACATTATTCTTTTCTTTCTTCAATCCCGACTGTAGAGTAAAGCATGCACATACGAGACCACTTTCGATTTATTTGCTTTCAATTATTGACTCAATTTTCGATCCCATTTACAACTTCCCCTGATCCCGAGTTCTCTTTTTTCCTTTTCTTCTGTTTTTGGTCCCCGAGATAATGAAGGAAATCCGGCTCTGATCTTCACTAACCCAACTAAAAGATTCCTCCTCTATTTGATAGATTTAGAAAAGAAATAATCTTCTTTAGTACAAATATATATATATATATATATATATTTGTATTTTGCATTATTGCACCTATAAATAATCGAATTTGAGATATCAACCCCGTTATTGTTTGTTTTTAAAATACGGACATGATTTATTTAGCGTAATTTATTCAAATCTAATGCAAATATTACATTAATTAGTTGTATCTTGTGTTTTAGTTCTTTTTAATTTTTGTTTTAAATAAAATGTGCTGGTAATATCATTCCCGGTTTTAAAATTGGTTTAAATTTCTTTTTCAGTAGTTAAGAAACATGTTGACATGTATTACGTGTTCAAAGCAACAAATAGAGGATGGGGGAGATGAAGGCCCGCGTGGGACTCCGAATACAAAAGAAGCCGTCAAAAGCCTGACGTCGCAGGTTCTAATCCTATACCCCTAATCTGTTGCTATTCCTCATCCTATTTTTGCTTTAATGTCATCTTCCCTCTTTCCTTTTTTGTGAAAATCAAACCATGCCCAAAGCGTCCCCATTCTAAGCTAAGTATGACATGCAGTTTTTGGTGGGGTCCATTTATGTATGCGTAGGGGTGTAAAACTGTAAATGAAGTGGGGTAAATATTGAGTTACTCAAATTTTGTTTAGCTACCGATTAGAGCACGATTTCGAATCGAGTCCGAATACTTTAAATTATTCGAGTAAATATGATTCAAGTATCAACAAAAAAAATTGTAATTTGAAAAAGGCTTGAATAATTTATCGAACTTTAAAATTTGTTCATATTTAAATTATTTATATTTCGAGTTGAACTCAAATCTAACTTTTAGTCGAGCTAAGTGCAAATAAATCCGAAAACAGCCTTATGTGCACAATGCGTATGCCGTTCTTGCAGTGCTATTAGCAGACTCCAGTTAACTCGTGTACCCATTTTGTTTTTTCCTTTTTATTTTCTAAAATTTTGGCACTTAGTTTTAATATTTACTTTTTATAGTAACTATGGCTGGATTCCACGGAGTTTTGAGTTATTGAGTAGTACTTCCAACAGACACATGGGAAAGAGAAATTTATATAATATGTACATTTTTAGGCATAAGGGGTCTATGGATGGTTAACCATTCGAATTAATAATAGGATTTGATCAATTATAAAGTAAGCACGCATTATTAAAGCAGAACATTGTGATTAAGCCAACCCATTTCTTCCCATATTAGATAGTTTCTATTTTGTTGTTGAGGATAGCTGATGAAGACATGTCATGTCTGATAAAAGCTTGTGGAGTTGTAGACTTGTTTCATTTGGGTCTCACACGTGGGATGGTCAGCACTCCGCATATAATTGGGGGGCGGTCCGGTACATCTTAATGACCGGTACCGTCCGGTGCATGTGTAATTTTTATTTTATTTTATTTTTTTTTTGCTTTTTTTACCATAATTACGAGAAAAAAAAATAAAAAATAATAGAGCAAGTTTGAACAAAAAACTGTAAAAGGAAGTACATTTTTTATTAAAAAAACACTGTAAACTGTTTACAGTGTTTTTTTAATAAAAAATGTACTTCCTTTTACAGTTTTTTGTTCAAACTTGCTCTATTATTTTTTATTTTTTTTTCTCGTAATTATGGTAAAAAAAGCAAAAAAAAAATTACACATGCACCGGACGTTAGTCCGGTAAAAATGTACCGGACGCCCCCTCAACCCCTCAGCATAACTAAGTTCTACTAGGAGGTTTGTTGCATATGGGCATGTTTGTTTGAGCGATTGGATTAAGTGGGACTATTACTTTTCCGGACTAATAGTGACTATGCCCCCTCCCCCTCTAATTAGTCCCTCGTACCGATGGTTATTACTTTTTAAATTGGACTAGTAGTCCAGTCTGAAGATGACAAAGCACAATATTGTTTGTTAAACGGGATTTTGACTAACAGTAAGTACCTGCAAATAAAAGTACCCCTTGAGATAAAAACTAAAAAGCCGTTCCGTGGTGATGAGAGAACACTAAATTCTTTAGGATCTACATTCAGGTCACTGAATGCAATTGTTAGACAATACAATCTTTCCAAATATATTATATATAGTACATTGCTGGGAAAGAATTTAACAAAGCTAAAAGAAAATGTACCTTTCGTACCGTACTGACTGAGGAAAAATCAAGTGTTACCAGTCTACCCCCAACCCTTGAAATTATATGGAATTATTGTGCCTATTATGTGTCACAGAATTAACACGCGGTTGCAACTTGCAAGTATATATGAAAAGAAAAATAAAATTAATAGAGATGGGCATTGCGTATATTGTGGGTGGTAAAATTTATGGGTGCTGCTCAAGGAATTTCTGCAAATTTGCCACAAAGCTCAGATATTTTGGATTTTAAATCTAAATCTCTTGTCATGTTCCTGCTAAATTAACAATTGGGCAAGGCCGCATGGGTTGCTCTAGTCAAATTTTTCCTAGAATATGCAACTCAGCAACTCCATGAGAGACTAGTGAGTAGTGACATTATATTCCACACACAGTATGCCCAAGTGTAGATCTGGAAAAAAGACAAGACCCCATGTTTAGAAAAGACACATCCAACTGTCCTTGACGTGACCCACCATTGAATTCTTGTCTATCTGCTGTATTCCAAAGCATTCAAAACTTGCTTAAAGAAAAGGCAGAATAGTAGCATGTTTATGGTCAGTGAAGTAAATTTGGGACAGACTAATTAAAGAGTCAATGGGCAGCGGCTAAGTAAATTGGTGATTAAGTAAATTGGTGATTTCAGACTGAGCCTAGATCACTAGCCTTGAACCTTGTGCTGATGTATTTGTACTACCTCGTGCAGTAATTAAAGCATGGTAGTTTCTTGAAAATGGATTGCCATGTATTTTCTTGGTCTACTCAACCGAAGAATTTCTTTGTTTTTTAGTCTTTTTATTTCTTGGCAGAAAAGAACAAAATACACCAGAATAGGAAAAAGCTAAAGGAAAGAAGCAAGAAACATAATATACTTATATTTGGTTGCGCATAATGTCATTAGTAATATTTCTGTTTCCATAGCAAAAAGTGTCAATGAAAGTATCACATAAATGTGTCGCCAAATGTTGCATTATCGCCATCCTTAAATAATCATTTTCTTTCTTTCTTGACATGGAGCATAGATACTGGATCATAATTAATGGCCAGCTGAACATGAACAATGAACAAGGGGTGTCCAAGTGCATTAGACAATTGCCAAACAGCGTCGTGGTCCTTGCATTTCTGTCAACACGTCCCTATGCAAAAGTCTAAGGGGGAGGGGGGAGGGGGGGCTTAAGGGGTCGGTGAAACACAAAATCCCTAATTCCAAATATCTTAAAGTGTGCACGTGCATACACCATTGTAAAGGGCTTTTGCTTTTCAATATGTAGTTGAAAACTTAGCACCTAAAGATGAGTATGGAACTAATTATGTCTGTACCTTTTATCAATATAGCTACCCTGGAGTTTGTTGGACTAATAATACAAATCCTTGGTTTCAAATCTTTCCGGGTTTTGGTACATTATTTGCTTGAGTTGGATAATACTGGAAACCAAATAGAGGCAGTTTCTTTGCCCAAAATATTTTTTCTTGAGGGGAGGGACCTACCTGAATCATATCTGTGGTTGCGTTTTTTGTTTCTATGCCGAATTCGTACTCTTCTTAATACAATAAGAACTCCATTCTACCCATGGAGTTTGTAGGTAGTTAAGTCGACACTCTGACTTGTAAAAGGATGCTCTTTCTGGCAGAAGCAAGGTTATTTCATTAGTTATATTTGAGGCTTTCTTCTAATCAACATATTAATAATGTTTGAAGCGGGGAACTGCATTTAAGAAATTAATATTGTTTGAAGCGGTAAACTGCATTTAAGGGTTGCAGTTAGTATAGCTACATGTTGATATTTGTTTTGCAGGTTTACATAATTTGGAAATGTTACACCCCCACCCCCTCCCCCTCCCCCTCCCCAAAAAAATAAAAATAGGATATGGGTAACCTTATAATAATATAGGATCACCAAAACATTTTAATATAGGATCACCAATATAATCGTATAGACAAACCATGTCATAATTTGATAGTCATTAAACCGAAATACCCTTGAAAACTCACAATAGCACCTTGAAAATTTATTATTCCATCCGTGCCTTGATAAAAGTTATTATGGAGCATCTCTAGTTATGTGTAAAAAACTATATAGTTAAATGAGAATTTAAATATGGACAATTTTATTATTTTATCTTCTTTCTTAATATGCGCAAAAAGTCAATTAGAACTTTTATCTTGGGAGAGGGGTATGAGCCTATTTGACAATAACTTATAAACCAACTTATAAGTTGATTTTACTGTTGACGTGTTTGGGGGTGACTTTTTTTTTGACTTATAAGTCAAAAAAATTTGATAAGTAAGAAATTCTAAATTATTAAAAAATGACTTATAAGTCATTTTAAAATAAGTAAGTTTGACCAAATGAAGACTGTTTTACCCTTATTTTAATAATATTTACATCTTATTTTAATTTATAAGTAATTTTAGCAAAACAACTTTACATTTTATTACTCCCTCATTCCCTTAATATAAATCGTTTTAGAGAAATGTTATTCTCTTAATATTTTACCCTTATTATAATAATATTTACATCTTATTTTAATTTATAAGTAATTTTAGCAAAACAACTTCACATTTTATTACTCCCTCATTTCATTAATATAAATCGTTTTAGAGAAATGTTATTCTCTTAATATTTTACCCTTATTATAATAATATTTACATCTTATTTTAATTTATAAGTAATTTTAGCAAAACAACTTCACATTTTATTACTCCCTCATTTCATTAATATAAATCGTTTTAGAGAAATGTTATTCTCTTAATATTTGTCGTTTGAGAATTTCAAGTAAACATTAATTACTTAATTTTCAATATTATGTCAAGTATTAAATATAATTTTGGTTCTCTTGTTATTTTATGTTCAATAAATAACACTCTTTTTCCAAGGACAATGTAAATTGATATTATATTTAATGTTATACAATTATTTTTTTAATACTTGTGCACAACTCTAAAACAATTTATATTAAGGGACGGAGGGAATATAACTTAATTTCGGACTTATAAGTCAAAATGGTGCCAAACACTTTTATTTACAAGTTCCCACTTAATATGACTTATTAGCCATTTTAAATTTTAACTTATAAATCATTTTAAAATAAGTCATCCCCAAAACAGGCCCACATGTGTAGTCACAATTCCTTCCACGTTTTAGTTTAACTAACTACATACATGTGTAGTCACAATTCCTTCCACGTTTTAGTTTAACTAACTACATGTTCAAATAGCTGCAGATAAATCAGTGTTTGCCTAATAGAAAGCTGGATACATCTGTAATTTGAATTTCTTTTCAATCATTTGCAGATCAAGGATATAGCATTGAAATTTTCGGGTGCTTATAAGCAATGCAAGCCCTGCACAAGCTCCCCCAGCTACAAGAAAGGACAGAGACCTTACCCTAATTTTGATACCATTTCAGAAGGTGTACCATACCCTTACTTACAACGGGGAAGCTCAAGTTCTGCTCCCGCTTGGGATTTTTCAAGTACTGGTAACCACCCAACCCGTGGAACTGAGTCGAGGTTTGCTGGAGGATTGAGGGGGCCAGGTGGATTAGAATCTGTATCCTCTCAGTCCGGTGAAGTACCTGTGGAGAAAGATGATGAGCCCAAAGAGTGGATTGCACATGTGGAGCCTGGTGTCCAAATCACTTTTGTGTCTCTTCCTAATGGTGGGAATGATCTCAAACGAATTCGTTTCAGGTACTCATTAGTAAAATCTGCCGTGCAATAATAGACGGGATTTAATAACAAACATATGTATTTAGATGTAACATAACAAAAGAACTCCCCATAAACCTTTTCCCAATGCACTTGGGGCTTGTTCGATTTGTTGCGTTAGAAAAGTGCGTTTGGACAGCTTTTAAACCCCAAATGCATCATACTGAAAATTGTGCGGTAAGTTAGGACTTACTTAAATGTTGCTTTTAGAATAAGTTGCGTTTACACGAACAAGATGTTTGGATTACAAAAGCCCCAAATCTCACCAAACATGCACTAAAGGATTACACACTTTTGTACATCGTAGTTGACACGTAGTGGTTACATAGTCATCATTTTATTTTTCACTAAAGAGATTGACCTGACCCCGTGGGAGGTGGGGACGGGATTATGTATGAACATAATGCTTAGTTTCCTTTATGTAGACCCAACCTGGTCTACCCTTGGATTAATCTTAGTTCTGTTTAATTATCTGGTCCCAGCTTGAAAAATGCAACTTGCAAGACACAATCAAGTTCAATATTTATGTTTGAATACTTATGTTGATACTGACTACTACATTGATCAGTCCCATCTTCATACATACAGTAATTTAATGTATGAGGAAGCTTGTCTGACCAATGGGCCTCCGTGAAGTTATTTTATGTAGTAGCTTTCTACTTCCAATATTGAGAAAACGTGGACAGATAAGATGCCAAATACTAAAAATATCTTCAATTTATGTTGAAAATCAGTAGCTTTCTAACCATATACTGACATTACGGATGTTTGCAATTTGAAGCCGAGAGATGTTTAATAAATGGCAAGCTCAGAGGTGGTGGGGTGAAAATTATGATCGAATTATGGAGCTCTACAATGTTCAGAGATTTAATCGCCAAGCACTTAGCACACCCCCGAGGTCTGAGGATGGGGTAAATTACCTTCTACTTCCTCAATTTTGTTCCCTGCTAACTTGATCACCTTATTTACTGGTCTTGCTGGGATAAAACCCTAGTGTAACAGTAAAATTAGGCATTCTTTTACCGGTGATATAGCTCTCAGTGGTCCGCCAGATGAGAATTATGCATATCTTAATTTATCACCAATTCATGCCTTTTATATAAGTTTTGTCCATTTTTATTTCACTTGAAATATCATAGTACAGCTTGCAGCCGTTGATATCTTATGCTATGCCGGTGTTAGAATTGGAGCCTAAATTAATGTAATTAATATGCGTCATTAATTAATTTTAATGATTCCATATATTAATGTGTTTTACTCTATGAGTAGATTAAATTAAGTATTTGAAAGCTTAAATCCATAGAGTAATGAATGAGATATTAACTCCCAAAGATCACACTTGAAAATGATAAATGATAGTAGTAATAAATACATGTGAGAAAAAATTCTCACATAGGTTAAGAATTAAAATTTTAATATGTTACAAGGAAGTTGCTCTTGGGGTTGGGCCCCAAGAGGTACTCTACTTTTGTGGAAAGGAAAAGAACTAACCAAGGTTTGGTTCGAATCCACACGCGCCGCCGACGACCGGCCTGACTCGGAATTGTGGGTCCTTGTATATAATTTTTTAATTAAAATTTATTTAAATTTTATTTATTGAATTCTATTAAGCCTAAAACTACGTAGTTTTGATTCTGCTAATGCTAAAATTACATAGTTTTATAGGTCCGAATAAGGGTCACCAACCCCTCCTATAAATAGATAGGAGGGGGGCAACATTCTCATTCACAAACAATTAAGCATTATTAGTCATTCTAGTGTTCAGTTTTTTTTTCATCAGTTTCAGTTATAAAAGAGAGAGTTAGAGCATTTATTTTTTGGTTGGTAGAGTATACTTTTTGTTGTGTTGCTAAAGTATACAGTGTCATTGTATCATGGGAGACAAGTACTATCAACTTTAAGCACCATACGAAGGGCATAATTGTCTTAAAGAGATAAGTTAATATATATAGTTTCCTATTAAAATACTCAAACAGCTATTACATGAGAATAAATCTTTGTGAATATAAGTTAGGTAGTGCCTTGTTTAAAAATTGACCTAAATTGGGTTTTGAAGTAATTTCTCCATGGCGTTTTTACCCTTGGTACCACTAGTAATTCCAACTATACCTCTAGACCAAACTTAATTGATAAATATGTTGATAACTTCCTGATTACCTTTCTGTAATTAGTAATCTGTATATAAACTTTGGCAACTTTTTATGGCGACTTGCTACACTTGTGCATTGCAGAGGGATTCTTCTTACTCGAGGCTTGGATCAGCTAGGGAAAGCCCTATGACTCCATCACTAAACAAAGAATGGACCCCAAGAAACAGTTTTAAACCTTCTGGAAGTAAAGGTTATTTCCCACCAGACTTGTCGGATCAAGGCGGCAACCAACAGTACAATGTTGCTTCAAGTGGTAATGCCACTGGTTGCCCAAAGGGTGAGGCATCATCTATGGAAGCATCACGAACAACAACCTCCTCCAGAGACGAGGCCTCCGTTTCCATTAGCAATGCCAGCGACATAGAATCGGAGTGGGTAGAGCAAGATGAGCCTGGTGTTTACATTACTATCAGACAATTAGCAGACGGCACTAGAGAGCTCCGGCGTGTCAGATTCAGGTAATGAAATTTCGCTCAAATTATTTTCCAGCTTGAGTGAATTTTTTATTCCAATAATTGATATTGTTAGCCTAGTCCATCACAACCCTAAACAGTATGTTTGGTAACTTGGAAAACATGGACAAGAAATAAATATAAAAATGAGAAAAAAAAATATCAAACATGCTCATAAATGCAATACAGGATTTGGAACTTGAATGCTCAAGTGGCCACGACCATTCTTTAGAACAAATCTATTAAGATAACTTAGATAGATATATTGTCATTGATTTTGTTGTCCTTTGGAACACAGCCGCGAAAAGTTTGGGGAGGTTCACGCGAAGCTCTGGTGGGAGCAAAACAGGGAGAGAATACAAGCTCAATACCTTTAACTATACATACATACTGTCACTTTAAAATAGGGGTGTAGAACCAACAGGATTGGAGATTTCAATGGCAGTTTTCCTGTCTGGAGGAATGAAGTCATCACCAAAATGGATCAACCACTACTCCAAATGGTCATGTCTATAAAAAAAAAAAAGAAGACAGTTACTAATGGTGATGATTCTAATTAATTTACTGACACTATCAATGCTCCTTTTGGATCAGTGTAACAAGGAATATAATCTCACTTATGCAACCATTTCCGTCTTAATTTAGCTTTCAATGTTTTACATACATCCCCTGTTCCCCTCCCCTCCCCTCAAGTTCACATTTCAATCTTGGTCGTTGTAATGCTAGAAATACAATCAATTAGAAACATTTGTGGGAAGCTTCTCTCAGTTCTTGCATGGATTTTGTTATGAACTTGGACCGCATGAAATTTTGGGTTAAGGTTTCTACCATTCAGGACAAACTATAATCGTAGTAGTGATATCATTATTATATTATTCCAGTCATATTCAACCGCAAAATTCAAACGATTAATATTTTCTCCATATAACTACAACTCATTTGAAATTTTGCATACTTTTGCTTCACGAATATCTCTCCTATTTTTTGGTTCTTGGTAAAGTATGGTAAGGAGAAAATTAATGTAACAATGACAGTAACAGACAATCAACAAAACCATGTACGTACCCACAGCGTGAATTAAAACGGTTAACCAACACTCTGAACATCAAAATCAAAACAGCCAAAGTTGATATACAAACCCTACTAACAAAACCTCAATGCAGAATTTAGTACAACCATTCAATTGAATCCTAGACATACCTCACAATTCCTTATAAAAGTTAGAGTAAAACAATAGCTTTATTCAACAACCATCATAGTATTGTTGTGGACTGCCAAGTATTTAAAAGCGGCAAGAGAAAATACAAACCACCAATTTACCCGCCATAAATTTAAACCAACAACAGAAGAGGATGAAAATTCAACTCAAAACCGTTCAACTTTATTTATGAACCAAAAGGTAAATAGTAAAAGATGGGAAAGTAATTGCTCCAAGCTTTATTTAAATTTGTAATTATTATCACCTGAGATCTATAGAGGTGAAAGAGAATTTTAGAGCTCATCACAGGTTTCAAACACTAAGAACAGTAGTTGAAACATCCAACCAAGAAAACAATGTAATCTCCAGGTCACAGTTGCACAAACTTGAGTAGTAGCCAGGCACACAATACTAGCGGAGTATTATTACTAGAAAACAACAGGCGTCATCTTTCACCCATTAAAACCACTCGACATAATTCTTCATCCCGCCACTTTCCTGGCGTAGGCTCTGCCTGGCTTAATCTCTTGAGTTCGTAGGTCTGATTGACCATTCCAACCTCCTGCCTTCATAGGTGGAGGCATAGGCTGCCGTGCAGGCTGTTTGCCAGAACCAATTGTCATGCTTGCCAACTTTTCAGATGTATCAGAAAGTTCGCTTGCTTTCCCAGTGTATATTTTTGCTGCCACCCAAGGAAGAAACCTTGTTAGGTGTAAAAAAACATGCTACAACCAAAACCTAAAGCTCATACAATAGAAAGTTAATGTGACCTAATTTAACTATATCATCAAAAGATATACCAAGTGTGCTCCGTGTCCAAATCATCAGGGCTAGAGGAATGGAACACACTAGAGAAGAAATACTAAACCTCTAAACCCAAGGAAACACAACCATGATAGACATGCAATCAGAAAGCATCACCACATTGGCAGGATAATTCAGATATTGTTGCCTTATATAAGTTAAAGAAAACAATGGAAAAGAAGGCATATCACGGATGAATATGGACAAGGGCTTCAATGTTTACTCATAGAAGTCTTGTATGTAGATGAAGAGTACGTCAATGTGGAACATAGAAATAGTAAAATTTTGGATCTAGGGAAGACATGGTGATAGTGGAAACACAAGAGACTTGTCATTACTTCATCCGCTTGCCACCACTTTCTAAAAAATTCTTAAGAGTTAGAAATCCTTCTCTTGGAGGAAATGATCAAGGAATACTAGGATACACATCTACAAAAACCTATCAAGTCAAATCCGTGTTTCAGAAGTGCCCAAATATTAATATTCCAACGTTCCAAGAGAATAGACTACATGAATGTAGCACAAGTTAGGAATGTCGGATAGTGCGCTGCATCACTACCATCATAACTATGTCTTAAAGCATGATTCTAAAAAATTTCAGTGCCCAAGAGGGAAAAGATTGAAATTGAAAGTAGTGCAGAAAAATCATCATAGTTCTGAGAAAACTTTAAATCGCAAAATAAAATATGAAAGAAGATAAGCAAATAGTAAGTAGAAACTAACTTGGGCTATTCCTCGCAGGTGGTCGATATCTTGGCTGATTCACAACATTGCTCTTCAAGGTTTTATCATTCTTAGGTGCATCCTAGAAAACCAAAGAAGAATTTCAACAGAAGGTCAACAAAAGTTTAACAACCACAACTACAGGGTCATTCTAATCCAAAACTCAAATTAATTTGAAGAAAATCAAACCATTACCTGATACTTCATTTCCAACTTGCGTTGCACACCTGTAACAATTATTTGGATCAGGTTAAAAATCAACAAGTGCAATAGGTGCAATTCAGCACAGATTTAAGCAAACATATTGAAAAATACTTAAAACAAATTTCTTGCAGTACAAAGAACGAAGGAGGGAGGCATCTCAACAAAGAGGCTCCATAGGGAGTGGTAACTTTTACTTCTTTTTTGAGGGCCTAGATGAAGACCAACCACTTTTTTGAGGTCCTAGACAAAGAGTAACAGAAGTGAAAAAGTAGAATTCCTACCCCAACCTCTCCCAGCCAGTGTTCTAAAAATTCCCGCCTAGGCACTAGGCCCCTCGCCTGGCGCCTCACCTAGGCCTAAGGCGGCAAAAAAATCTCTCCAAGAAATTAGGCGGGGCCTAAGTGGGGTATAGCAAAGAGGTTTTTTTTATATTTCAATAACTACCCAAACCAGATCTTGATATTTATTTTTCTAATGATTTACAATATTCATAATACATGTTATAGCATATCAAATCACAATAAGAAGTGAACAATATCAAGTCAAAATGAATAACTTTATTATAGTTGTAATTTTTTGAACTTGTATCAACTTCAAATTATATAAATGATGATACATTTGTAATATTTAGTTTAATTCAATATAATTCTTAAATTTATATTTAGTTTCTTAAGTTTTAATATTGAATTAAATTCTTGAAATTTTAAATTTTATTAATTAATAGCAATCTTGTTTATGAATAAAACTAATACGTTAAAAATATGTTTGAACTTTGAACAATTACATGTTTGTGTTTGAACTTTGATATTAGCAATATGGATGTGTTTGAACTTTAAGCAAAACCCTTTATTATCTTTATTATAGATTGTTTTGCTTTATATTATTGTTTTGTTTGGATAAATGTAAAAGATAAAATATCAAAATTGACTTAAAATAAAAAATTCCGCCCAGGCCCCGCCTAGGACCCCCTCGGCCGCCCGCCTAGCGTCCTTTAGGTATTACAGTATCATGAGTTAATTACAAGAATCACAGGATCGACTCACCTGTGTTTAAAAGTGCATGTGCTTTGACCGAAGGAATTATGCCTGGTGGCTTCGAATTAGGCAATGTCCCAGAATACCTCCTCACACATTTCTGATCCAAAGATACTCTAGTTCCAGCTGCACTAACATAAAGAAATCAGGGTCCTGCATAATTATTTGAATAACAAAATATGCAATAGAGATAAAACAAACCAGATGGAGGAGTCTTTGCAACGACGGGTTTAGGGCGAAGAGATGGCGGAACATAATAGCAACTCTGCCAAAATAAAGAAACAATATCCGTAAGTAACCTTAAAGATGTGCAACGATCCAAAAATACATTAAGATTAATGATGCAAGTGAAGAAAATTTCTACCTGGAAGAAAGGATGCTGAAGAGCCTCCAAGGCTGTTGGCCTTGTGCAAGGATTCCACGAACAAAGTGACTGCATTTTGAGAAAAAATGCAACAGAAAGAAATAAGTGGCAAGTAAAACATAATATTTCAGCTAAATCAAGCTGAAGAAAAGGGCAACGCTCATAAAACACGGTACCAAAATTCAAACTGATCTCACAAGAAAATTTCAGAAAAAGAGCTGGGAGACAAAATAGTAGACTTTAGTAGATGAAAACTGGTACTTACTGCAATAAGGCTAATTGCATCCTTGCTTGCAGATGGTATCAATACAGAGAGAGGAACACCCGGAAGCTGCCATGTCAAATTGAAAGCAGAAGAAATGGTTAATAATTAAAAACTTGGCAAATTGAGTGAGTTAATAATTTATGCAAACATTAGACCTGTGCAACAACACAAGCAAAAGATTATTTTACCTGTGGAAACTGATAGTTGATTGCATTTGCTAGTTCAAGTCCTTCAGCCCAGTCAATCTGCATTGGGCTGCCTATGACACTGCATATTTTATAGATTTCATCTGCTTCACTGCAGAAGAGAACAAAAACAGAACTCAAAATCACTATTACAATGTTAGTAAGAAAACAACATTGCAAGGGATATGGAATCAACGAGTTACTACTTAATAACTCTCCCCTCGTCTTCACATGCAGAAACAAACACAAAAATGGAAAATGGAAATACACCGAGCCTACTATAATTTATGCAGGGAACATCCTTCGAAAGCACAAAATTGCATAGGATAACAGAAGACAAATTAATGTCAGAATCTGACATGGCAACGTGAGAACCGATACACATCCCATTACAGAGTAGCATGAGATTAAAAGCTATGTAAAGGAAAAAATAACAAATATACCTTGAACCCGGAAAAAGGGGACGTAGAGTTAGCAATTCAGCCATGATCGCACCCATCGCCCACATATCTGGTGGTAATGATTAAAAACAAAATAAAAACTTCAGAATCGTCTTTCTTAACTTAACAAATAGTGGATGCATTTTTATCTTATACTCACCAACTGCAGAACCATATGTCATTGACTGAAGCAGAACCTCAGGTGCCCGATACCTGTCGAGCCTAAATCTTAGCAACTGAAAAAAGCATAGAAACAAGAACTATGATCCATATGAAATTTTAAGAAACATTACGCACCAGCGTGTCGAAACATATTCCGTATAGGGTGGGGAAGAACTGATCTCTCGAGCAAGACCAAAATCAGCAATTTTTATTATGTCTTTAGAAACAAGCAAGTTTTCTGCCAATAAAGAAAATCAAAACATGTAAATTCCAACAACCCAGTAGAAACCATTTTTAATATTTTTTGACAACCCAATAAGAAAATAAATTAGCTACAATTGCAGAACAAAAATCCTGCCCCAGAAAATTATCCATACAACCACAGTGCTCTAACTCCAGTTCTGAATTTAGTTCACACAGTAACAAGTAAAATAGTCACCTGGCTTGAGGTCACGATGAAAATATCCACGCTGTTGCATGTATGAAAGACCTTGAAATACTTGGAAGCACCAATTTCTTACTTCAGCTTCTGAGAAAAGCTTTCCCCTGTCCTTCATAAGTTGGTATAGGTTGCATTCCTGCAAGTGGAATACAATATCTTACACCATTAAAGAAGTAGCAACAAAATGACCATAAGGCATGAAATCAAAGCAAGTGTGATAACACACACCATGTATTCAAAAACAAAGTACAAGATGTCATTTTCCCTAATTACTTCCTTCAGCTTCACAATATTTGGATGGTTCATTTTACGCAATGACTGCCAAGCAAAAACAAGCTATAGTTATACATTGACATATTATAAGAAAATCAAAAGGGAATAGTCTAATCCAAACAAGTTACCTTGACTTCTCTCAAATTAATGCATTCTTCCCAAGAGTAGTATTTCCTCTTCATTTTCTTTATCGCAACCTGTTTAAATGTAAACCACTAAATGAAGGCAGGACATATAACAGAAGCATTTATCTGAATCACGTTTTTTAAATGGGTTTTATCAGATGTAAAAAAACACTTACAATTTCACCAGTCTGCTTATTCAAAGCTCGCCAGACACTTCCAAATGTTCCATTACCAACTTCCTTGATTATCTTGTACCTGTATCAGCCGAAGTTGACATGCTTTAATTTACATATAAAAGAATGAAACCACTACCAAAAGCAAAAATCACAGAACACCAACGCACCTTTCCATACTTGCAGACGTCAACTACTCGTACCTTCCTTATTTAGCAAAGAAACAATGCGGGCATAAAAGAAATATAGGGTTTTATCTCTAATAGATGACTATAATGGAACCTATAAAGTATAAACTAACGGCCTGGCCTTTATAGCTGTATGCAATTAATTTTCTCCTGCGCCAGGCATGAGCACAAAACCAGAATGCTTCTGATAAACAGGCTTCAGAGCCTTATTTTTGAAATATAGCATGACAATGGCTTCGAGGTCGTTGTCAGGAACAAAAAGTAAAAGAAGTCTAGAACTGCAGAGCATCTTGAGACCAGTTGAGGAACTGATCAAAGCCAAATATAGTTCTAGACAGTAGCTTGGAATCCTAGCTCAGAACATAGCCACCAAAGTCTTTCACAGTCTTGTAACAGTAAACTCAGTTATAATATCTTAAATCTGATGCCAAATCTTCAGTCAACAATATCTTGACGCGCTCTAACTGGTAACATGAGAAGAAAAGATAAAGTATTGCTCTAAACCGATCCAGTGCAACAGGCTTGTCTAATAATTAACCAAGTACGAAGATTTTATTCATGTACTTGCAAACTTCAGCCCTGTGGTCAGGAGAAGAGACCACATATACAAATCAGCACTACCTCAAAATAACAGGCAGAAAAATGAAATGCAAAGAAACATTTGAAATCAGAGCAGTACCCCAGAAGATGGTTTCTGAAGGATCTTGAAAGAAAGTTTTATCGGCAATGCACTAGTATCAACAATATTATTTCATAAAGAAATATTAGTATGATCAAAATAAACAGCACACCCTGTTCTTAAAAATAATGATAATCATCTTACTTGTAGATGTGAGTTAAACATCCAACACCTATCTCAGAAAAAAATTGCATCACGCCTCCCGTACTGATGATATAAAAGCTGTTCACTAAGTGCAGTTGACGAAGGAAACAAGAAAATCTCCAAGGAAGAAAAAACGCCAATCAAGCACTTCCTGGAATGAAAAAGCCCGATTCTGGTAGAAAGTTGACCAGAGACACACTTTCTCCATGTCTTAGAGATTAAATGTTTCAAATAGAAGTCTGAGCCAACCTGACAACACAATTCGAATAATTAAGAAGAGGTGAATATCCCATAAAGCATTATCAGGACACGTGAAAATTAAAACCGAATTATTCATCATACCACTACCTGATGTAATATAAACAAATTTATATTTAAATAAACTTTTAAAAAATTCCTGTTTCCAGATTTTTCTATAAAATGCTTTTTTGCAGTTAATTGCATATTTCTATGTAGCAAACACATATTATGTTGAAGCAACATTTTTAACAAGGGAAAGCATAAAAATAAGAGCCTCATGTCAAGTAGCGATTTTGGTGCCAATGTTACACCACAAATGACCTAGATAAGCTTTATGCAATCAATAGCCATTTTAGTGCCAATATTACACCACAAACAACCCAAGTAATCTTGTGCAATCAATAGCAGCAAACCAAAAAGGATAAGGTAACCAAATGGAATAAGGTAATTATGTAGTAAAAAAGGATATCACTATAATTTTACAAAACAAAACCAAACCCCAAAAAAAAGACGATGTAAATATACCACATATTCATTTTATTTTAGTTTTTTGATAAGTAAAAGAGATATATTAATGAACAAACTATGAAACTATGGAATCCAGGTATAACTATATAGCTGAAAATAGAGAAGCAATTTCTATTTGGATACCCCAGCCTCTATCATGCCATAGCATAACAAACACTATAAAGTTCTACTTTTTTATAATTGCAGCAATATTAATATAATAACACCATACAAGTTTAAGAGCCAAACTTATTGCCTACCAGCATTACTTTCTAGGTTCTACTATATGTTTCAGTGCCCATAGATTTTTTATTGAACTTCCCGAACCAGCTTTAATGGTGTCTCATATTCCTTCAACAACTACTTCTATTGATTCCATCTCCATGCTTATACAAAGTCTAAATAAACTAATTATTCCACTCCATGAATGACAAACTCTGTTCGATTCCAAATGTATACAGCTTGTGAAGCTACGACAGAAACCACAATTGCCTTGAACAAACTTTTTTTTATTGTCTATCACAGAAACCACAATTGCCTTCAACAAACTTCTTTTTATTCATTTTCCAAAAAAATTTAAACATTCTACCAAGGAGTAAATTCTATAGGCTCAATTCTAATGAGAACTATTCTCTCATGGTCAGAATCTGAAAAATCTAAAGTCATGTAAAATGCCAAATTTCCACATAATTTGACAACTCCAAGAATTTCAACTTAATATATGATTTTAATATTTTTATAAGCAGAATATCAATATAATTAGACTACATCTCTCCTTAATCGGAAATCTACAAAGAAACTGACTGAATGACCAGAAACAGAAACTGAAGCCTCCCGTTTGCCAGCATCTAAGTCTCTACAGCACCTTGACCACATAAATCCACCAGAGTTTTTGTGCCCAAACTCACACCACAAAGCAAACACAACTGTATTTCAGTTGAATCATCTGGTCATAAAAAGGGAATTACTCTTTTCTAAAAAAGTAGAAAAGGTGCCGACAAGATGACAAAAAGAAATAGAATGTAATGAAGATAGTTGATGAGAACACGAAGGAATTATTTGATAATTATTTTACATTACTTAGGTATAAATTATTTGTAATTATTGTTTTAGTTATAGTAGGTACTATTTAGGAGTTTAGATAATTAGTGAAATACTTTACCAAGTAAACAAGCTCATTCCCCATGTTTGAAAGGGTCCTATGGTATGATTATTATATTATTACATTTTTGTTGTAATCTTAAAAACAATTTATTGGATAAAGTAATTAATTCTTATTTTTTAACTAAATACATAAATCATACTATTGGAACTGTATACAAATATCTTTATGATAAAGAGATCAATTTTGCAAGTTCGTTATTATAGGTAGTTTCTACAAAGGACCGGATTAATGACGTATACAATACTTGAATTCTCGATGTAGATGCTAATAGTTGGTTCTCATCCTTCAGATTTATTCGTTTATATTGTTGATATTTTTTATTGTAATCTTATAGATACTTTATTGAATAAAAAAATTAAAATTTGAACCCTATGGATAGTGGTTGTATTATATATATATATATATATATATATAACTAAAATGCTAAATAAAAATATATTAAGAATGCTAATATATTAATAATATTTCCTTCATAAACTACTAAATCTTATCTTCGTATATAATTGATGTCAACAATGAAAAAATTATTGCTGAGTGTAAATTCCTTCCTTTCATTGCTAGATTACAGTCACAGGAATCAGATTTCAACAAAACTATACTCATCAGTTTACACAGCATAAATTGCATCTAAGTTTCAACCAGTTTTCCTTCCTCATAGACATTCTACAGTAGCATCATCGACATTCTACAGTAGCCTCATCGACATAGTTAATCCCTAACCTATGTCCGCAGTTCTGAATTAGCTACAACATGTGCCTAAAACCTTCTTCATCTCCCAAAAAGCTACCGCCTAACTGCTTCCCTCGAGGATTTTAAAGATGACAGTTTCTCAAGGAGCAAAATGACCCATGGCAAATAACATTATTCTCAATTAAATATATTCAAGGCTCAAATCAACAACATCAAGCCCTAAAGTATCCAATAGAAGAAAACCCCAATAACCTAAAACCAATTAATTCACAAAGAGAGAAACCCAATCCAATTGAGACCCTAAAACCTTTGATACTAAACACACGAATCCAAAATCCTGACCCTAGATGTCCAAAGAAGAGAATTCCAACACATCAATTCAAAACGAATACACATCAATCAGTTCAGATCTGAATTCAAATCCACAAATCACACCAATTAATAAACAAAATAAATAGACAAAGGGGGAGGATTAGATACCTCCGGCGTACACGGCATAACCTAAAGTCGCCACGGAAAGGCAAAGACCGACGACTCCAGAGCTCTTTTTTCTCTCTCACAATTTCTCTCTTCTAATAAGAAAACTCAGCCCATAACCTCCACCACAGCCTCTATCATATATATAGTGGTGTATATTTCACTTGGCGGTGAAGAAAACCTAATAATCATACCAACCAAAATACACTATCTTTTTGCTCTTTTTTTTATTCTCCCTCTCTCTGTATATATACACACACATATACGCGTATTTCTGTATGTAACGGTGTGGCCGAATTAGACAGGAACGATTATTTGGACCTTGGGTAAATCGCCATTTTAACCGCTTGAGTAGTGATGTCGTGCAGCGCGGCTTACTGTTTTATGATACGGACGCGCCTTGGGATGTCAACCTTTTGTCCCGTCTGGCTTTTTTTTTTCAGTTTTCTTTTTCTTTTTTTTTAGCAGAAATAAAAATCACAATTATGTGGGCATTAGTACGTAGGCAGATACATCATTTCTTGGAGGTCAATATATTTTTCTCCAAAAGATTCATGGAATGGAACATTCTTATTGATATCTCTTATAAATAGAGTGGTCCAATAAATCTTACTATTTAAATAAATACTAGAGAGATGTTAGGAATACCTACTTGTTTTTTATATTAATTAAATAATTTGTTACGTTTTTACTCCCTTGTCCTCAAAAGAAAGTCTAAAATACATACTCCCTCCGTCCTATAGTTATAGGCTGATTTCTTTTGACACATAGTTTAAGAAAATCAATTTAAGTGACCATTTTTAACAAAAATTTTCCATATATACCCCTTAATATGGAATTAACGAATAAGTTAAATACTCCTTACTTATCACACTGAAACTCTCAACTTAATTGATCAACGTGTATTGACCATTAAAATAAAACTTTAACCAAAAATGAATTTTTAATCTACATAAACTTTCAACCGATCACAAAACGTTTATGTTATTCCAAATTCATTTATTGAGCCTAAAAAGTTGAATTCTTTTATTGAGAATACAACAACATTAAATGTGGTGATAAAAATAATGACATTGAATGTTGAAACTGCTTCTAACATTCTCTTCCTCTAAAAACAACACCGACTAATCTATCTAATAAAATACAAATGATTTTGAATTTCCCGCTAACTTAATAAATCATCTGGGTCGTCCAAAGTTTGGGATAAATCCCACCGTTCATACATCTATCTAATAAAATACATTTATCTATCTAATAATCTAATAATAATTTAATAAAATACAAATGAATTTAAATTTCCCGCTCACTCAATAAATTATTTTGGTCGTTCAAAGTTTGAGATAAATTATATTGTCCATACAGTACCGGAGGCACGGGACCCAACTAGTTCACTATATCTCATTGTGGGTACCTTTATGAAGAAGATTATAGGGTCAATCTCTTCTGACTCGCTTCGCTTGGCATCCACAGATATAAGAGCTCAATAATTTGACAGATACGAAGAGGTGTACCAATGGCATGCCAAAGATAGAGGATGTTTTGAGAAGTTGGTCTATGACAGATTTCATATTCCATGAATGGAATAACGGGAATGAGAATGGTTCGTTCCATTATGATGATAGAACAATCAAACATAATTTTTTTCATTCCATGTAAATGAGTCATACTAAACATTACATAAATTTAGATTTATGTTAGATGCATATAGAAAATGACAAAACACTTTAAAGTGAAAAGAGAGTACTTATTATTTATTAGAGCAAAAAATAGTGAAAGAACTAAAGTTATATTTAATAATATTAAAAATTAAGCAATTAATACATACTTAAAATTCTCAAACAACATATATTAAAAGACAAAAATATTTTTCTAAGATTACTTATATTATGGGACGAAAAGAGTATTAAATACATGTATATATTTTCTCATGCGTGTATATATATAATGGGGATCAGGTCCGAACGCCCGAACTTGCTTAAAATACACAATTTTTAATTTTTTTTTTTGATTTTTTTTAAAACAACTAAAAAAAATAAATTATAGTTTATGGAACTTATTTTTTTTTCATAATACAATGTTTTGGGTGTGATTTGGATACATATAATAAAACAAGTCTGTACAGACCTAACAATGTATTATGAAAAATTCTAATTCTATAAAATATTAAAAAAAATTAGTTGTTTTAACAAAATACAAAAAAAGAATCTGTATTTTAAAAAAATCGAAAAATCCGAATAAAAATCGGAATATATATATATATATATATATATATATATATATATATAATGTTTGCATCTTTAATTTACTCCTCCCATGGGCTCATAAATTAGTTAGATCATGGGTGGCAGCAGCAAGCCAATACTCTAACTAATATTCTTTTTTCTATCTTATCTCTCTACTATTACCCTTAATTTATTTAGAGTAATGCTACAAACACAAATTATTTTATAAATATTTTATAAACTGCTGATGTGACATACTCTACCTCAGCATATTGATTTACAAATTATTTAAATGTAGTATTTGACCCCACACAATATGTTGATGTGGAGTATACTACATCAATAATTTATAAAATATTTATAAAATAATTTATGTCTCTAGTATTATTCCTTTATTTATTCTCCATGCGCATTTTTTTAGTTTTGAGTTTTCAATACAGAAACCAAGGCGCATAAATATTATGGATGCTGAGGTGGATAGATTTGCTCTTACGGTGGCGCCACGAATTCAACCACTAGCATTGTTATTGTTGAAACAAAAGGCTGGATGGTCGGCCAAGCCTAAGATTTAGATATTGACCTAATTTACTTACCTTTCAGTCGGTTAGGTCTGTCTTCTTTCTTTCACAAAATAACCCTTGGCATTTCTTTTTTTTTTTTATCCTGATATTTTCAGCACAATAAATAATATTTTCAACAATTTATATATGTATAAAAAAGTATAGTCAGTAAATTCTAAAACATATAACTAAATAATTATTAATTTTATTCTTAAATATATGAGCAAATTGACCTGTGTTATAAATATACAAATGGCTTCATTTTCAAGCTGATAAGTAGAATTGAGCAAAAAACGGATAAAATCGAATAATCGAATCAAATCGAATTTTTTCGATTATTCAGTTATTTTTTAAATTTCGGTTATATCCGTTTTAATATTCAATTTTCAGGTTCGGAATTGGTTTCTAAATTTTGGTTATTCGGTTAACCGAATAACTAAACTCTCTCTGTATATAAGCCTTGTATGGTTATAAGAGTAATTTGTCATTACGTCAAACTTTCACTCTTATCCAGATCAGATATGATCTTTAACAGTCCTATCTCTATTCTCTCGCTCTCTAATCTAATATCTCTCTATGTTCTCATTTCCTGAAGAGAATAATGAAAGCAAATGGTGAGCTCAACTAGCCCAGTAAAAAAATATTATGAATAAGATAATGCAGAATAAATTATCGTTTGCCTTCAACAGTGTTAAACTGATAAAATACAATAGATATCAATTTTAACTGCAGCGGAACAAATAATCCATTAGAAGAGTCAAGTAGAGCATGATATCTACTATCTTCTATGATTTAAAAGAATTTATCATCAATTTTATCGCTGAGACTCAGCTTAATAAATAATCCACATCATCGAATCACCCATGCACTATGACCAAGAATATTCATTAGTATCACGACTGTAGACACTCGAAATTTTCTGCATTCCTATTACTAACATTGCAGGAGGGTAGATTCGTCTTTTGGAGATAACCCTAAAAGACAGATTACATCCATTTCGGATACTACCAAAAGTTCAGTTCCAACCCAGAACACAAACCTGGAACAACATCTCAAACCCGGAACACACACCGGGAATGTCATTTCCAATCTCGGAGATAATCCTGAGATATATAGATCAAAAGACCGGCAACAACACTGGAGAGGACAGTAATGTCTATGCAATAACACCGCGACGCTCAGTTCCAGTCCCAGAGACAACACTGGGAGTAGCAACCCCATCCTTGGTGATAGCCCCAAGAGATGCCATTGCAGTTCCGGCGATAACCCCAGAAATGCTTGTTTCAAACATATGCAATCAGCTTCAACCTCAGACATCCTGTCGAGGCACACACACCTCAGACCCGGAGTTGACAACGGGCAGACAGGAACATCTACAGATGACAGTGATACATACAAACAAGCAGCAGTCCAATCTCAGATGTAACCCTGAGCAACGTCTGCTTTCCGCTTAAACCGGCAATAACCCCGGTGAGGAGTTACAACGTCATCTTTCCATCTCAACAAGATGATATCAAGGCATACCAATAAGTAGTCCAATCTCAGCTGTAATCCTGAGCAACGTCTACTTTTCGCTTAAATCGGAAATAACCCCGGTGAGGAGTCAAACGCCATCTTGTTCTTTCAACACCTGCGCGTCGTCTCAACACTTCAGCATACATACATCCAACAATGTCCCACAAGAGCCGAGGATTGACAATCCCGAGTGACTATTATGTGTGGCAGTACTTTAGATAGAATTTGAAGCTTGAAGACCATGGGTATAGACCCCTCTTCCTGACTTCGTACAACCTTTAATCCATGTCATTGCGTAACTCTCTACACAAGCGGTCCGAAGAAGGTTAGATATACCTCGTTTGGATGCTCGGATTGAAGTTCTACAAGTTCGAGCGGACATTACAGTGCATGAGTGCACGTACTACAAGACGACGGGATCCGCGAGGCTAGGATGCACCATGACCAGCCGCAGGTGTACCTGCAGCCATCCGTCTATATATACAAGCCTTGGGGTCAGCCATTTGAGAAAAGAGGGAGGGAAAAAGGCGAGAAAGCCCTGTCCATTTTACTCTGCATACACATCTTTTGAGTGTTTCCTCACTTCTAAACACTAGTTAGCTCACATATAGCCTACAAAACTTCCATGCGAACTTCCACTGGGGCAACCCCCTACTCATTAGTCTATGGGATGGAAGCAGTGCTCCCCATAGAAGTGGAAATGGAATCCCTCAGAGGATTGATGGATGCTCAGTTGGATGAAGACCAGTGGGTACAAGACAGGTATCACCAATTGTCTCTAATAGACGAAAGGTGAACCACGGCTATCTTCCATGGTCAGTTATATCAGCAAATGATCGCACGATCCTACAACAGGAAAGTCCGACTATGGCAATTCAAACAATATGACTTGCTTTTGAAGAAGATCATTGAAAACCAAGATTAATCTAAGGGAAAATTCGCTCCTAACTGGGAAGGCCATTTTGTTGTCAAGGAAGTATTGACAGGAGGTGCTCTCAGATTATAGGAAATGGATGGCGATGAATTTCCACAGCTTATCAACTCGGATACCGTGAAATGGTGCTATGTCTGAAGTTACCATCAAACAAACATCCTGGTTTTGATCATCAAATCACCAGTCATTCCGGTTTTGAACCCTTTCTTTTGAATACTCTTCTGCCCCTCAGGGAAACAAATACTTCAAGCCAGCAGCCTGTTTTTACCTCAATTCAAACCTTTCACAACCTCAGTTGTCCTGAAGATGGGATTTAACCTTTCATAATTTCGGTTATCCTGAAGACGGGATTGAACCTTTCACGCCTGCAGTTTATCCTGAAGACTGGATTAAACTTTTCTACGCCTGCAGTTTATTCTGAAGACGGGATTAAAATTTTCTACGCCTGCAGTTTGTCCTGAGAATGGGATCAAACTTTTTACACGCTTGCAGTTTGTCCCCATTATAGGATCAAACTTTCCTCTCCCCGCAGTATAGCCTACACATGGGATTTATACTTTTCTTCGCCTTCAATTCGTCCCGAGGGGCGAACTACGACGACTTGATCTCCTTGATACCCGGGGGTACGTAAGAAACCATATTCTCTATGGCCCGGTCGCAACAAAGAAAAACAACAAAAACATTTCTACCCTTTCTCTACAAAACAACAAAAAAACAAAAATACTTCTACGCACATCTGCCTTCCGCATTCAGCATTGAACCTCCTACACTAGGTTTGAACTACGCAGACTTGATCTCCTCTTCAATAGGAGTACGTATGCAGCCATTCATGGTGTAGTCTAACCCCTACCAGAACAACATACTTGTCACACGGTACTGGGATCAATCTTCAATTCGCCCCATTTCATCAGTTTCATATCAAAAGGATGGAATTACCCAACCTCTTCTCACAAATAGAAGATTCGGTGACCATCTAAGCTGCGATCATGCCTCAAAGAGCAATACCAACCCATAAGAGATGGAATTAACTAGGCTTCTCACAAATAGAAGTACTGACGACCATCTGTGGTGCGGTCAATCTCAGAGAGGAAGAAACCATCCTCCTCTCTACTTTTCCATACAGATACCAGTCCAAAGACACCAAATATGGTAGGGATTAACAGAAATCAATGATCCGTTCTAAGAGATCTTGTGACGTCTCAATGTCCATCTATCAAAGATAAGTTCAGAATGCATCAAGATCACAAGGCCCTGGAGAAACAGGCAAACATCAAACAAGTATCAAGGCATAACTAAAAGGGAAGTGAATCAAAATATATTTCCCTGCCATATATAATACTGTTTGATATATACATCTGTGCTATACATGACAAAATGGCTAAGCTAGTCTGTGCAGGAAAATACAAACTATTTACAGATCTGTGTGTATGCGGACTATCAGATCTAACATAGCATCCCTCTCTGAAGACGGAGGAAGCACTGCAAGCTCCTGCCCAAGGGTATTTACACGAGCTAGCAGATCAGAGGCTAACTGCATGGTGGCATAATGCTCATCAATGTAAACACTCATGTCGACAAGACTGATAGTCATCTGGGATCTCACTGAAGTGCTGTCTGCAATGGCCACATCCCTAGTAGATAAGGCGGCATCCCGCTCCACTATCAATGCATCCCTGGCTGATCTAGCCTCATCCCTCTCTAACAGAGCGGTATCTTTCTCATCAAGAGCTGTCAACATCGCGGCCCTAGCCTGATCTCTATCATAGGTCATCAGATGTAAGGTCTGCTCCAAATTTTGTGCCGAATACTGAGTAACAGTGGCACTCGGGGTGGGAGAATCCATCACAAATGTTGGCAGCCCATCAGTAAAATCATCGGCGAGAATAACAGCCTCCTCTATAGGCTCCTCATCATCAAAATCAATCCCCTACATTGTGGATACTGTCGCAGCCGATGCAGTCTCTGTCTCCATCCATGCGGAATACTCTGCAGAACAACCTGGATGACTGACAGAAAACTTAGCCAGCTCTCGCTGATCCCAACAGGCATACAACCTGGATCTGTCCTCTGCTGATAAACGGTGTGACGCGAAGCGCTGACTCACTGCCCCCTCATACGGATGAAAATCCTAGAACTGGTCAAACTGACACATCACGTCCAGTGGGTGGTAAATAATCATGCCCCTCAATCCAGCCAGAGGGAGATAATCCATGCCCGGAGTATGAGTAATGAAGCTGTAGGGTGAACTAAGCCCTGAACACGGCAATATGGCAAACGGATCCCTAATCCCTGCCAGAAAAGCTGACCACGATGCAGCATCTGTGCACTCTACAGGCTGAAAGGAGTATGACATGACTATCTCCTGGGTGAAACAAAACCCCTGCCGTCTAAATGTGCCAATCGGTCTCAAGCGTGACATAAACCACACATACAGCATGATCAAACTACCTGTGAACACTCCTGCTAGATAAGTACAACAATATGTAGCTGACCTCAGAGTCTCTACAATGATCATCGGTTCAATGGTATGACCCTCCCTGAGAGCTCTCACTGTCATAATGACGCCGATATCTAGCTCATCCATGTACCGCGGCATGAAGACGTATGACAATACGCATAGAAGCAGTACATCTACTTTGGCTGAATGCTAATGATCCTCCGGTGTGGTGAAATCCCCGGAATGCCGTGCATAGCTATCCTCAGAGCCAAACCTGTCAAACAGGAAATACTGGGATATCAAGTGGCCGGATGTAATCTCGTCCTGGACCACTCTACGTCTTAATCCGGTGAGGGTCATGAATTATCTGCTCATGTCTCCAATAGCCATATGCACGCAAGGTCTGTCCAACGGCAACATCGTCAACCGTGCATACTCCTCCAAAGTAGGAGTCAACTCCTGCGTCCAAAATAGGAAAACCTGCCTCTCCGATACCCAGTGCTCTAGCATGCCCTCTACAAATCCTGTGGGAACCTGAAACATCAATAGCGTTATAGTATGCTGTAGCAAATCATCTACGATCACCATATCTGATGGTGATATACTATCATACCATGAGCGTATACCAGCTACCACCATAAATGGTGGGGTATAATTAATACGGCTAACTGTCGAAAAAGACCTCTGTATGGGCCGTGTCATAAGACCATCCAGGGGTCAATGCTGAATATCTCTGGACATACATATGCATAACATAATAATATGCATGATACAATAGATGGAAATATGATATAGGGAATGGAAAACTGTACATACATTCCTAAGTATATCATCATCTAATACATCTCTGTACAGCTAAAATATAGGGAAATGGGGCGAAGCTACCCAACATACAATAGAGGCCTATCAAAAGAGATAGCGAGAAATACATCAGAAAAAGTCAAGAGTGTCGATGTCTACATCATCGATCCTGTCCACCTGATGTAACTCCTCCTGAGTCACTGGATCTCTATCTACAAGGATGTCAGGCCGATACAAAGGAGGTCTTCGCCGGCAAAACCATATGGGTCACCTGAGGGACCAACGCTAGAGCTGGAAGGATCAAAAGTATCTACCTCTGCAGGATCTCTGCCTAAATACCGAATGAAAAGATGTGACCGGTCCAGCTGCCGAGTCAATCTGTGTCACATGAGTCGGATCTCTGACACAGGCTAGCCAATTCGTCATCATCACGGATCCTGGAACCATATCCTCCATAAACTGTGTGGCGCGGGTCTGAGCTCCAATCGTACGAGGGATCCACCAATACTGGAACATCTCCTGAGAACAGGGGGCCCTCTGACAATGTAAAATCGTCAATCCCCATCAATGGGATGTCAATGATGGGTGACTACGAAATATGCCAATAACGTCTGGCAGGAGGCAAGATCGGTATACGAATCTCTCCTGCAGTGCTCCTGATAGCACATTCTCCTAAATAGAGCTCCCATCCTCCATCTTTAAAGAGAGGAATCCTGTAGGTGGAAATGACGTACTCAACTCCAGTCGGGTACCCATCCTCAAAACCAACTCCCAAATGCTCTCCAGAGTAGGGAATCCATGTGATGACATCGACTGTCAATAACTCCAACTGTAGGCAACAATGAGTGAAACCCTCAACAATTGGGACCTCCACCAGTATGGAATGATTCCATCTCTGTCCTCGTGGATAGGTATCTAAACCTAACACGCTCATAGGACGCAAACAAGGAAGCCTCTTATAGGCCCAAAACTGCCAACACAAAGGCAAATATTTGCTGTCAGTCAACACTCTTAACCCATACATGGGAAAAGACAAGAGAAACACTCACCAACAGAAATGGGTAGAATCCTAACCACGCCTCGGTCAAGCCCTGGGATCGCATGCGCATTATCCTGAGAAAGTAGGCAAAGGTGTAGGAACCCCAATCATACTCTCTTATATGGTCCACGTGTTGAGTGACGCTGATCAAAGCGAATGACACCGTAGAAGAGTTATCTGCTATGAAGTATCCCCTAATGATCATTAGGAACAATCGCCGGAGAATACGATCAATGACTCTCACATCATCGGGTATGGGATCACTCAACAGCCCGCTCATAGCATCTACGCTTAAAAGACCTGTACGAACAATCCTGCCCTTGAGCGCCTCTGCTGGAACTCCCAACAAGGATCTGACGGCAGTAGGGGTGATATCCGCCATGCAAGGCACCGGCTCCCCTCCAAACTCCATACTTGTGATAAACTGCCAATCCATCGGCATCATCATCACCTCGCAGTCCAACAAATGGAGTGACTGAGTCTGGTGAAATCACCACTCAGACAATGCCCTGAGGTAACCCCAGGGACAACGACATAGTAGAATGGAGAAGAACCTCCCGAATCCCCAGCCATGGACGATCACTCTATAGTCATCATGCAAAGCCTGATACATAGAGTGGATGCTAAACCAGTTCCCTCGTGGCTGTGTGAAGCCGGGAACCTACATCAAATGCAGATCAACATCAGACTCCTTGACTCCTCATCAATAGGAAATAAGAAAGATTAAAGATCTAACTTCATACCTCGTTTGCGTGCAGGTATACTAAAGGATGCCTACTTAAGTCACCTAGAAGATCTGGGTTCGCCACTTGAATACCTGGCAATTCCCTACGGGGAACACGTACAGCAGGAGCAGGAACCTCGATCGGTGCATCTTCCTCCTCGTCCTCGACATTCGACACTTCAACCCGAATAGGACGTATCACCGCCTCCGCCAAACGACGAGGCTGTCTAACAGAACGACACTGAGGCTCTTCAAAATCCCTCTCCCGTACACCAGAAGTGGTCCTGCAGGAATTACTCGGCTGATCCGGATCCATGATATCTGAATACCAAGTCTCCAAATCACCTCAAAAAGGGTGTGGTAATTTCTTACCTGGAGTCTTTTCAAAATGCATTCTATGATTACATGCATGCATACATTGCTTTAACATACATCTATAGTAGAGTTAAAAATGCATGACTACCCAATACCTACATTTTGGAAAAATTTTGCCATAGCCCCTTTGTAAATGGGACTAGCCACATGCACATAGGCATGACTAGGTGGCCATTCAGTAGCACACCTATACACAGTTATATACACCCTGTATGCATCAATACATTGCAGTAAAAAATCCGTAATTGTAGTCTAATTACCAGAATTATTTTGCTTGTCTACCTTTACTCATTTGTCCTCATATAGGATAAGAAATGACAGTAAAATGTGCCAATTTGACTGTTTCAAAAGTCAAATTTTTTCACATCATTATGTTCAGCATGGTTTAATACTAACATTTCCTATGTTGAATATTTTTTATCAAGTAATATCATAAATTATCCTTAGCCTTCAACAGTATAACAACTGATAAAATATAATAGAAAACAAGTTTTAGATCAACAACTGCAGCGGAATAAGCAATCCATTAAAAGAGTCAATCAGAGCATAAAATCTACTATCTTCTATGATTTAAAAAGTTTTTCATCAACTTTATCGCTGAAACTCAGCTTAATAAATAAACCACATCATCGAATCATCCCTGCACTACGGGCCAAGGATATTCATGTAATCATCAATGGTCATGATTATACCGAATAATCTCTGGTCATAATCATACCAATAACTGTTCATCAATGAACTACAGGCCAATGAGAACTTTTACCTCATCATTCGTTACATTATGGTCATGATTATACCGAATAATCCCTGGTCATAATCATACTAAGTTCATCTATGCACGTAAGCCAAAGATGACTTTCATCACAATATAAGCATAAGGATGATGACAATGACATAATAATTCAATAAAATAAGTTCAAGGATAAATTTTAAAGATTTATAATTTAATTTATCCAGGATTCAATAACGTTCAAATTGTCAACAAGATACTGTTTTGTAGAGTAAAATTCAAGAATAATATTCATGTACCAAAAATAATTTGGACAGAAAAGAAATATTTTTTTTAGGTAAATAGTACCCTGTGAATAGTACTTTGGGAATAGTACCTCGTGAATAGTACCCCGACATAAAAAGTACCCCAAATACCCGAGTGAATAATATTTGGGTGAATACTAATTGGGTGAATAGTAACTCGTGAATAGAACTCTGGCATGAAAAGTGCCCTAAATACTCGAGTGAATAATACTAGAGTGAATAGTAACTGGGTGAATAGTAACTGGTGAATAGTAACTCGTAAAAGAAAAATACCAAAGAAAATGATTTTTCATGACAAGTACAAAAGAAATGATATCTCATATAAGTATAATAGAATATACGAAACTGTAAATTGATTTTCACTCGTCATGCGGTAATCCACGTAGACAGATTATTTCCATAATTTAATAAGGAATGAATACGAAGGATCATTTACCATGCATGCGGTAATCCACATAGACATGTTATTCCAACAGAATAATAAAGAATGAAATAACAGAAGAATTCACCATGCATGCGGTAGTCCGCGTAGATAGGTTATTCCAACAGAATAATAAAGAATGGAATAACAGAAGAATTCACCAGGCATGCGATAGACCGGACAGACAGGTTATTCCAACAGAATAATAAATAATGGAACAACAGAAGAATTCACCAGGCATGCGATAGACCGCACAGACATGTTATTCCAACAGAATAATAAAGAATAGAATAACAGAAGAATTCACCAGGCATACGATAGACCGCACAGACAAGTTATTCCAACATAATAATAAAGAATGGAATAACAATCCTTATGAGTATTTAAAGAAAATAACTCTCTTCATGAATACGAAAGAAATAATATCCCTTACCTCAGAAGAAAACTGGATACTGGAATAGTGAGGTAGCCGACTTCTCTTCTTCTTTCTCTTTATAATTTTTTTCTATAATAATTGCTCTATAGCTTTAGTGAATTGGTGAAAAATAATGAAGGAATGAGCTTCTATTTATAGAAAAATATAGTTTCGATAATTACACATTTTGGGGCTCGAAATATTATAGTATAATACCTTCCTCTCTTTTTTTTCTTTTTAATTTAGTCCTGCAAGTATTATCAAACTTGCACCACCTTCCCTAATAGTAAATCATGTGACTCAATAGTAAATCATGTGACTCAATAATTCTAAACATGTGAAAAATTTAATTATAGTATAGTACTTTCATCTATACCTCCATTTTTAATTTAGTCATACAAGTATTATCAATCTTGAACCAACTCCCCTAATAGTAAATCATGTGAATCAATAGTACACACATGAGAACACATAGTTATAAGCATGTGAATTAATAGTAATTAATTGCTCATTTATCCGGTGAATTACCCGATTGGTCAATATAACCTCTAAACATCAATTATTAACGAAATAAATGTCGATTTCCACTAGCACTAATAATTCCCACGCAATGGAACTATCAATTTCATCTTTAATCAACACAAACTTATTTATCATTAATATTATAACTCACAATATTTAACAACCAGGTCATTCCCAGGAAAGAGGGGGCTTTCCAATAAGGATTTCTCCTTATTGGCGCACAATTAGGTGACCAAACCTCTCCTTGACAGAACTTCTAGACATTGTCAATATTGCAAATAATAATATGAATAACTTTGTCATCTCAATTATTGATTTAATAATATAACATATTATACAGATGATACTGTGGTAATAATTGAATCAATAATATGAGAGATATGATGCAGCAATTACTATAACAATAATTGAGTATAACTGAGTGACTTCTTACGTAAGCATCAATAATCAATATCATGTGCTACTATGCAACCACACGTATGACGCCCCAAAATAGGTATACATCACCCATTCTGAGTCGTTAATAACATGGTACAGAAACAACTACAACTTTATTAATACAACATAAAAACTGTGAGTTTAAATACAAATATTATCTTCTAGACAATATTCATACCCAAATAAGTTCGCATTACAATTATTGGTACATTATTTTACAAAAATTGTGAGGAGTACTAAAACAACTTTCTAGAATCATCATTCCACACCCCGACTAGAACTCGCTACATTTTCGCCTCCTAAGAAGAAAAATGGAACAAAAAGGAAAATGATGAGCTCAACTAGCCCAATAAAGAATATTATGACTAAAATAATATAGAACAAATTATCGTTAGTCTTCAACAGGGAAAAATCTGATAAAATACAATAGACAACAAGTTTCAGCTCAATATTTGCAGTGAAAATAATAATTCATAGATGAGTTACGTAGAGAATGAAATCTACTACAATCTATGAATTTAAAAGTTCATCATCAATATTTTATCTATGTAACATCAATCAATATTCATCTTGAATCAAATATTCATCTTTGCACTACAGGCCAAAGATATTCATCAGTTGGTCATGTTCATCTCAACACATGTTCATCTTTGCACTACAGGCCAAAAATATTCATAAGAAAATCATTAATCTTTGCACTACAAGCCAAAGATATTCAGTAATGTCATCATTTAGGACTGAGCATGATGAAAAATATTTTAAAGAAAACGAATCCTGTGAAATAAAAGAACAAATATTAAGGATTCGTACTTTAAACAATCCGGGTTCAAAAATACTTCATAAATAATCATAGTGGAGCAAAATTCAAGAATTATCAAAACATGGATACAATCAAAGCTAGTATCCATAATAGATATTTTGGACAAAAAATGAAAATTTAATTTTTCTGTGAATAATGTCGTATACGTGAATAGTAACTTCGACACTAAAAGACAAGAATTTCACAAGAAAAATACTATCAATATTCTGGCATAATGATATTGGAAGAAATAATATCATTTTTAAAAAAAATAATATCCCTTACCTCGAAAAGATAGTACTTCTAGCTAGAATACCGAATATAGTGTTGAAGGAACTTGCACCGTATAGCAACACTCAAAGTATCAAAATACTCATAAGAATACGCTCGATAATATAGAAAGAGAAAACTTCAGTTTCTGGTGTGATTTTCAATTCTAACCTAAGCACCCTATTGATAGGAAAATGCTTAGAACGCCAAAGCAGAAAATTTAATACAACAATAATATATTTATATAAATTTCCTACGCACCCCAAGAAATCTGAATTCAGCAACTTAAAACATGTTTAATGAGGCTCACAAAATGTAAAAAATGTTTTTATTAAAAAAATATTTAAAACTTCAAAAATCAATTATTCTGGAACTTTGAAACTTCAATAATTCATAATAAATAGCCCTTTTATCAGAAAAATTCGAACCTTATGTTTTTTCCATAGGAAATTCCATTCTCTACAACTTTACAAAAGAAAGTTTTAAAGTTTCAAATTTCAGTCAAGAAATAGGGTCCACAGACATGAAAAACATATTTTAAATATTTTTAGTAACAAAAATACTCTTCCTTCTCATTTATTCATATATTCCACATTCATTGTAAAAATATTATCATTATTATATTATTAAAATATAATAATATATTTTATCAGAAAAGATAAAATATCAATTTTCAACAATTGTCACATTAAAAATTTTTCTCCATCTATATCCACATAAAATGAATATTTTCCTTATCATATAAATCAATAATTAATTATTTACAAATAATATTATAGAATCACAGTATTGACAACCAGGTCATTCCCAGGAAAGAGGGGGCTTTCCAATAAGGATTTCTCCTTACTGGCGCGCAATTAAGTGACCAAACCTCTCCTTAGACAGAACTTTCTGGACATTGCCAATAATGTTATCTAATAATATTATTTAAATAATATGAATTATTGATCTGATAATGGAAAATACTATGTAGTGACAATTATTGAAACAACAACAATATAAAATATCAACGTAGCAATTATTGAATCAATAAAATAAAATATTGAACAGTAATGACTGTAACAATTATTGAGTAGTGCCTTCTTACGTAAGAATTAATAATTGGTGCAATACTGTGTGCTACTGTGTTTTAACCACCGAGTATCCCAACAGTATTAACGGTAACAACTACGTCATTATTTATAACCAACTTATATTTGTCATTTTCTTCATCCAATTGTTTTACGTTATAGGGCTCACACAAGGATGCATTGTCGTACGAATATTCCCCGACAGTAAGAATATTCCATGACCAAACGAATATTCCCCGACAACAATGAATATTTTATAACCACTTGCTTATTTAAAATAATTGCGCATTTTACCCATAACTAACCACATTAATCCAATCAACCCTTACTATTTCAAAATAATAAATAGAGGAAATTTAATTTTATTTATAATAAGTTGGGCTCTTACAACGCGTATTACTGTACTTTTACTACCGGATAGTTCAACAGTTTAACGGTAAAACTTCCGCCGTTATTTTTATAAAATGATAATTCTGTCGTTTTTTAACTACGACAATACTTCAATTGTGGGGTCTATCAATGATTATGCCGTCGTACAGATATTCCCGACAAAAAAAATATTCCCCGACCAAACGAATATTTTATAACAACTTGCTTACTTTGTAAAAAATTTCATATATCACCCTTAACTTTAACCTTTTATCAATTTAATAAAATAATAATTATAAAAAAATTGAATACTTTCGTTTCATAAAATTTGGGGTCTTACAATCTCCCCTCCTTATGAAATTTTGCCCTCAAAATTGACGTACGTACCTGGTATGCCGAAGAGGTGAGGATACCTTGCTTAGATTCTAACTCTTGAGGTATAACTTTTGAGTGTAGAATACGATCTTTCTTAGCCAAGATTTTAACATGTATCTCCTCATACGTTAAATCTTTTACTATCTCATCTAGTTCTAGTTCAAATAATGTGGTTTGGGTCATCCACATATTTACGTAATATCGATACGTAAAAAAACATTATGAACACGCGATATACTTGGCGGTAAAACGAGTCTATAGGCCACAGTTCCTACTCGATCGAGGATTTCAAATGGGCCAATTAAATAGAGGTTTGAGATAACGCCTTCTTGAACCTTCTTCTTCACATTCATCAGCTTCGGATATGTAGCTTGAGCGGCTTTAACTTTATCGATTAAAGTTGATTCTACTCGTATATTTTTTATCTTCACGTGGGTCCCTAGAGTCTTTAACTCTATCTTCATCATTTGTAAGTTATACGAAATAGGTTTTTGTGTTTAACAACATCACACTAGTAAACGCATACGATCTTCTACTCAACACGGCAGCTACCACGTTCGCTCTTCCACGATGATATTGAATGGTATAGTCGTAATCTTCAACAGCTCGAGCCAACGTCCTTGGGGCATGATACGTTCGTTTTAGTTGAAGAAATATTTAAGGGTTTTAGAAATGGGTTTTGTACTGGGGTCAATACAAAATTCGATTTCACGCTCTACGGGTAGGCTAAGAAGTCTTCAAAAATACGTCAAGAAATTTATTAATGATAGAAATATCATTCAAAACTGTAACTCTCATCCAAGACTTGGATAGTACGTGATAAGTAGGTTTTATACATACTTATCAGGTATCTATTGCTTGAATTTATTGCTTAAACTCATGTTTCTTAGTTATTTTTATGCATTTCATGTTTATTTTGTAGGTTATACGTTTGGGAGCGGTGTGAGCGACTATTGGTAAGGAAAAACAAGGAAAATGCAAGGAAAAAGCAATCCAGACATCGTTTATGCATTCATGTTCAATTCATGTTCTTGTCTTGGAGCTTGGACTATATTTTAGACCGTTTTCTTTGCTTTCTGAAACATCTTGAATCATTCAAATCGGAGTTCGGATGAAAGAGTTATGACATTTCTACCAACGGACGTTGAACTTCACCGTTTTGGGTGGTCATTTGCATAGTAGTCATTTCCAGTCCAACTTCAACCATCATGCGTTTGTTATTTCTGAAAGATCAAAAAATAAAAGTTGTAGATCTCGTCGATAGGTTCGATTTGATAGGTCGCGTGCCCCGTAACTCCTCTCGGTTTAAAAGTTATGGCAATTTTAGCAGAGGAGGTTCCAGCAGAAAATGAATTGGCAGATTGGTATCCAGCCGGGGCTGGACATTTTTGTGCCTTAGAACCCAGCCGGGGCTGGGGTCCTGGGCATTTTAGCAGTCCACTACCCAGCCGGGGCTGGGTTTTTACAAAGGAAAAAGCCAGTCGGGGCTGGCCTATGCGAAAAAGAGTAGATTTTGTTCGAATTTGAGTCCGAAAAGGATTGTTTCGAGTTGTTTGATTCAAGGACTTCCAAGAGGACTTAAAGACATGTACAAAGCTTATAAAAGGAAGGGAATAACACAGATTAGAGTAGATTATGAGGAGAGATTAGGGAGTTTTTGGAAGAATTCCATTAGATTATATTAGAGTAAATTAGATCAAAACCCTAGTTTTTCTTAAATTTGGAGATTGAAGCAATTTGAAGACCATTGAAGATCAAACGCAGGAGCTTGAGGAAGATGGAGATTTACTGACAACAGATTTATTCTTTACTATACTCTTATTTTTATCTTTCAATGTTATTTCAAAGTGTGGATTCTTAGTTTTAATTCAATGAACTAATTCTTTGTTTGAGATTACAATGTATCTTATTGTGTAGTTTATTTTAATATGCTTCGTTATCAATTATTATGTTATATTGCGTGGATTGTCTATTGTGATTTGGACTTAATTGTTTAATTGATTGGCCATCAATTGCAGTGATAATCTATATGAACTCGAGAGATGAAGTATATATTTAGATCTAATCATGATAGCATGTGTTCAGGATTTTGTTAATAGCTTAAACTTGATGTGTGTTAAGGTAGAGATATGCTTGACATTGCATGTAATCGGATAGAGAACTTATTCTTAAACTTTCTTCAATTGTGATTCACATAGAGATATAGTGGGTTAGTTGATTAAGGTGTTTAACGAATTTCTATCTTAATTGTGGATTGACGTTAATACGGTATTAGTGCATCGAGAGGTGGTTAATACTACTTTTGTGTTCTTGATTAACAATTCGGGATAAAGAATAATTGATGAGAAGTGTGTTAACCTAAATGAAGCAATAAGTGAAGTTGTGATCTTAAATCTCCATAATCTGATTTTTAATTAGTGGTAATTAGAATTAGTTTAGTTAAATATTTTAATTTATAACACACTTCCATGCCCAGATATGATCGCAAACACAATAGAGATAACACCTAGTTATTTGCCCTTCTTCATGGAGATCATACCAAATCAAAGAATGCTAGGTGACTTTAACTCGATGGCTATCACAAATGGGAACCTACCAAAAGCTATATTATTTCCAATTGATTTAGGGTTCCTCAACTTTTGAAGAGGAATTGGATAACATTGACCAGACAAAGTCGGGCTGAAAGACTATAAATCAAGCGATGACTGGGAGGCAACCCAGGAATTTTTTATATTTATATGCTTTAATAGTTTATTTAGTAGATAGGAATTAAGTTGCTTATTTAGTTCTCTTATAATCTAATCCATGTTGTCTATCTTCATTCCAGGTATTGGAGGTTCAATGGACAGGAAAATAATCGTCGCAGCCATCGCCACCATCAACTCACGCTTAGCTGATTACAGGGAAGTTCTCTTCTACTTACCGCTATATTCTTACAATGAGGACATTGTAATTGCTAAGTTTGGGGGAGTTTTGTTTAACTCTTTATTGCATATATATGTTATGTTATTTTGCATAAGTTGTTAATTTAGTTTAGGTTCATGTTGTTTGCATTCATGTAGTACAATTATATAAGTAGTTGCATAATAGTATAGTTTGAATAGCATTATATTCAATTTATTTTTTTTTGTTAAAAAAATCAAAAAAAATTCAAAAATAATAGTTAGTTACTATGTTCATCTTGCATGAGTCCAGCTGTTTGATAATTTACAGTTTATTTTGGCCAATGATGAGAATGGGATTGAGTATACAAGTAGCATAATACTGATTATTAGAGCTTTGATGTGATTTCTTGTTATGAATTGAATCTTTTTCTGTTTAAAACTGTTATAATAAGGATAACACGATAAAAACAAATTGTTGATTGATTGAGTTTAAATTGATACATAATGGGACTCTAAAGGATAATGCTAGTTTGAATGACAGAATGAGAAGAATAAGTAGTGATGATTAAAGTTCGATAAAAACTTAAGTTTGGGGGAAAAATTTGGGATATATAAGCTTCAAAAAAAAATATCGTGGCTAGTTTTGTTTCGGGGACTTTCTTACATGAACAAGTACGCCCGAAGGGGTGTCTTAAAACCTAGCTCCCTAAGGTCTTAGATGGTTTGGGAGTCGTTGGTCGAAAGCTCGCTAAGGGGTAGCACTGTTAGCCTAATTGAATGAGACATTGCACAGTCATGGTTAAAAAATAAAAAAAAGAAAAAAAATAATAAAACGGGAAAAGAGCAAAAAGCCCCCATAATGAAAAGTAAAGCATAAGTATCCCGGATTAGACTCTTGAACTTGGTGGATGTTTGACTTTAGTTGGATCTAGCTTGTTCGTGATTTTTTTGTGTTTACACTGTATGATGCCTTCGAAGAGACTTGTTATGTGTTAAATTTGATTTTGTATCAGTTAACATTGTTGTGGAGCACACACGCACTATACCAGTGATAACAATTTAAGACTTGATGATTGACTAGGAAATTATTGATTAGTTTTGATATGAAGTATTATCTGTTGGGCTTCGGCACAGAAACACACAGCGGAAATTAAAATTTTAAAGCAATTTCCGAAACCCTAAAACAGGATCCATGCGAAAATCAATTAATTCAGAGGTTTAGAGATTATACCAGATATAAACAAAAAAAACGAGAATCTGAAATCGACTGCGCCTCGAATCTCCAACGCAATACAAACCGATTGCGCCTCTACGGTATCCACACGAACGCCGCACGAACCGTCGAACGATTCTGCAATAAGAAGGACTTGCGGTACTAGCCACCAAAAGGAATGAATTTTTGAAACTGTTTTCTCTCTAGTCTCTCTCTAAGAGTGGCTAGGGTTTTTCAATTATGATATCTTACCCTAAGTAGCTGCTATATATCATATATATAGTAGTTAAAAGGAATTAATCAAAATCAAAACCTAATTTTATAAAATCCGAATCTATATATATATATATATATCTTAATTAAGTCTTACTTAATTAATATACATATATACAAATTCTCCTTTTAATTTAAATTCGTGATTTAAATACTATTAATCATATTAATATATTTAAATCCTTAAAATTTAAATTAATTCCCTTTTAAATAACGTTCTATGTGTGTGACCCTATAGGTTATTATTACGTTGACAATAATTTTAAAATCATATTATAAAATTATAAACAGTGAGCGGCATCTAGTAATGCATCACTGCTACCCAAGTAATAATAAGATCAATGATTCGATGCAACCTTTTATGACCAATGTTTCAATGCAATTTAATCTTTTTAACCTTAATATCCTAGATTAAACTCGAGTCATGGAATGTGTCATACTCTTCATAATTTAATCTGAGTTTTCTTGATCAATGAGTAGACTATATGAAACAAATCACTATTTGAGTATGGCCATGCATTTCATAGTTCTACTCAATCAAGAGGCATATAGATATCACCCATAATATATAGGATGGTTAAATTCCATCTAGATCACTCATATTTCTCACATGATTAATGATGAACCCAATAATCACCTTTATAGTCCACCCTATTAAAGGTGACATTTGATGATATCAAAGTACATAAATTCTCGTGTAGTAATATAACGATTTCAAGTCGGAGGACCATTGCATCATTGTCACTATTAGAATTGCTAATGACACTTCGCATAATGCTCCATATAGAATTCTCATGGTGGGTCTGTCCAGTACATCGTTCTCTAACATGTACCTATGCATTGACTTAATATCTCATATATTTATGACCAATGAGATTTGGTCATCAGTCAATCCACATACTAGTCTCAATGCATCATTGTTGTCCCATCAACAATGATACTCGACTAGGGACATTTAAGAACACTGATACTAATGGTAATATATAATCTCATGTTCAAGTCACATACTTGAAACTATATAATTTGTATCACTATTCTAAGGAATTTTATTATGTTAACAATTATATTACGCAGTAAATAAAACCATAATAAAATCATATATTTATTCAATCAAATATAATATCAAAACGTTAAGCAATTATATCAAATAATTGGCCTCTAGGGCATAAACTCTAACAGTATTATCGTGTTTGCTTGATTGCTCTAAGGCCGAGTGAATAGATTTGTTTTTATCAATACTGCTGGATTCGTAGGCATGTAGATTAGTTGCATTTCATTGCATTGTATTGCATTATGTTGTGTTGCTTGGGGACAAGCAATGGTTTAAGTTTGGGGGTATTTGATAAGTATGTTTTATACCTACTTATCCGGTATCTATTACTTGAATTTATTGCTTAAACTCATGTTTCTTAGTTACATTTCATACATTTAATGTTCATTTTGTAGGTTATACGTTTGGGAGCGGTGTAAGCGACTATTGGTAAGGAAAAGCAAGGAAAATGCAAGGAAAAAGAAATCCGGACATCGTTTATGCTTTCATGTTCAATTCATGTTCTTGGCTTGGAGCTTGAACTATATTTTAGAGCGTTTTCTTAGCTTTCCGGAACATCTTGAATCATTCAAATCGGTGTTCGGATGAAAGAGTTATGACATTTCTACCAACGGACGTTAAACTTCACCGTTTTGGGTGGTCATTTGCATAGCAGTCACTCCCAGTCCAATTTCAACCATCATTCGTTTGTTATTTCTGAAATATCAAAGAATGAAAGTTGTATATCTCGTCGATAGCTTCGATTTGATTGGTCGCAGGCCTCGTAAGTCCTCTCGATTTAAAAGTTATGCTAATTTTAGCAGAAGAGGTTACAGCAGAAAATGAATTGGCAGATTGGTATCCAACCGGGACTGGGGTCTTGGGCGTTTTAGCAGTCCACTACCCAGCCGGGGCTGGCCTATGCGAAAAAGAGTAGATTTTGTCCGAATTTGAGTCCGAAAAGGATTGTTTCGAGTTATTTGATTCAAGGACTTCTAAGAGGACTTAAAGACATGTACAAAGCTTATAAAAGGAGGGGAATAACACAGATTAGAGTAGATTATGAGGAGAGATTAAGGAGTTTTTGGAAGAATTCAATTAGATTAGATTAGAATAAATTAGATCAAAACCCTAGTTTTTCTTAAATTTGGTGATTGAAGCAACTTGAAGACCATTGAAGATCAAAAGCAGGAGCTTGAGGAAGATGGAGATTTGCTGACAATAGATTTATTCTTTACTCTACTCTTATTTTTATCTTTCAATGTTATTTCAAAGTGTTGATTTTTAGTTTTAATTCAATGAACTAATTCTTTGTTTGATATTACAATGGATCTTATTGTGTAGTTTATTTTAGTATGCTTCGTTATCAATTATTATGTTCTATTGTGTGGATTTTCTATTGTGATTTGGACTTAATTGTTTAATTGATTGGCCATCAATTACCGTGATAATCTATATGAACTCGAGAGATGAAGTATAGATTTAGATCTAATCATGATAGCATGTGTTCAGGATTTTGTTAATAGCTTAAACTTGATGTGTGTTAAGGTAGAGATATGCTTGACATCGCATGTAATCGGATAGAGAACTTATTCTTAAACTTTCTTCAATTGTGATTCACATAGAGATATAGTGGGTTAGTTGATTAAGGTGTTTAACGGATTTCTATCTTAATTGTGGATTGACGTTAATACTGTATTAGTGCATCGAGAGGTGGTTAATACTACTTTCGTGTTCTTGATTAACAATTTGGGATAGAGAATAATTGATGAGAAGTGTGTTAACATAAATGATGCAATAAGTAAAGTTGTGATCTTAAATCTCCATAATCTGATTTTTAATTAGTGGTAATTAGAATTAGTTTAGTTAAATATTTTAATTTATAACATTAAATTAATTTGTTTAAATAAGATTGAGTTGGTTACGGGTTAGTACTTGGTGATTTTTATTAAATATTTCTCCGTGGGAACGATACTCAACTTATCACTTTATTACTTGTTGACCACGTATACTTGCGTGTTGTGCGTAACTAGATTTTACCCAACAAGTTTTTGGCGCCGTTGCCGGGGAATTAGTTTAATATCTCTTTGCCAATATTAGCTTCAATCAAATTTGTCTTAATTTAAACATTTTTATTCTTATTGTTAATTCTCTTCCTATATTTTTCTCTTTTTAGGTACCATGGATGACTTTGCGTATCAATGACCATACACGAACATGACTCAACCAAAAGAAACGGAGATTGACAGACTCGTGACACTTTCCGCAATGTCAGCACAAATTAAAGAACTTTCGAGGAAGTTGGACGTTATCGCAGCCCAACAGAGTCGAAGGATGGCAATCATGTGTGACTATTGTGCTGGCAACCATCCGAGTCATCAATGCACCGTTAGTTTTGGGCGGGGACAACAAGGTGGTGTATACCTCAACCAGTATGCATATGATAATTAACTTCAAGTTTGGGGATATCACCCGGATTCTTCATGGAGCTACAACTATCAAGACCAATACTCTGCTCCAAGTCCAACATACACGCCGGAATTCTCATATTCACCTCCAATGCGACAAGAAGACAAATCAGAGTTTATGGAATTCATGCTAAGGGCTATAGCAGAAAAAGAAGAGTTTATAAATAGTCAGGAGCTGTCAATCCAAAATTTTAATAATTGGATGGAAAAACGTTTCACAACCTCAACCCATGGTCCTCAATACATGGCTTCTGAGATTGAAACAGAAAGTTCAAGGCTGGGGGAATTATTGTCCAAGTTCATAGTAGATGAGGAGAAGATGAGTAATCAAGCGAGGGAAAATCAAAATCTTGCGGATCAGATAGAGCAAATGACCGAAGCCGTAAGCAACCTTCCCCCAAACACTTGGCTTTATGACATGGATGACGAAATTGACGGAAAACCTGAACCAAATCTACAACTGGATGAGTCTCAAGATGTTAAAAAAGAGGAGACAAGTGGGGATAATGACAACAAGGTCGGTGAAGAACTAGCTATGAGTACCAACGATGATGAGCCGATGTTATTAGTGCCCCAAGTTCCTTCTCCGCCAAAGATCAAGGGTCCAATTAGATTTGCAAAACCGTGCCCGCTTGGTAGTCATGTCGTCGGTAAGGCTCTTTATAACATGAGAGCTGGTGCAACAATGAAGCCCTGGTGGGACGAGAAAGAGAAGATAGACGAAGAGCTCATTGTGTTTGACACACTTCCATGCCCAGATATGATCACAAACACAATAGAGATAACACCTATTTATTTACCCTTCTTCATGGAGATCATACCAAATCAAATCATGCTAGGTGACTTTAACTCGATGGCTATCACAAATGGGAACCTACCAAAAGCTATATTATTTCCGATGGATGGAGGGTTCCTCAACTTTCGAAGAGGAATTGGATAGCATTGACCAGACAAAGTCGGGCTGAAAGACTATAAATCAAGCGCTGACTGGGAGGCAACCCAAGAATTTTTTATATTTATATGCTTAACTAGTTTATTTAGTAGATAGGAATTAAGTTGCTTATTTAGTTCTCTTATAATCTAATCCATGTTGTCTCTCTTCATTCCAGGTATTGGAGGTTCAATGGACAGGAAAATGATCGTCTCAGCCATCGCCACCATCAACTCACGCTTAGCTGATTACAGGGAAGTTCTCTTCTACTTACCGCTATATTCTTACAATGAGGACATTGTAATTGCTAAGTTTGGGGGAGTTTTGTTTAGTTCTTTATTGCATATTTATGTTATGTTATTTTGCATACGTTGTTAATTTAGTTTAGGTTCATGTTGTTTGCATTCATGTAGTACAATTGCATAAGTAGTTGCATAATAGTATAGTTTGAATAGCATTATATTCAATTTATTTATTTTTTTTGTTAAAAAAATAAAAAAAAATTCAAAAATAATAGTTAGTTACTATGTTCATCTTGCATGAGTCCAGCTGTTTGATAATTTACAGTTTATTTTGGCTAATGATGAGAATGGGATTAAGTAGACAAGTAGCATAATACTGACTATTAGAGCTTTGATGTGATTTCTTGTTATGAATTGAATCTTTTTATGTTTAAAACTATTATAATAAGGATAGCACAATAAAAATAACTTGTTGATTGATTGAGTTTAAATTGATACATAATGGGACTCTAAAGGATAATGCTAGTTTGAATGACAGAATGAGAAGAATAAGTAGTGATGATTAAAGTTCGATAAAAACTTAAGTTTGGGGGAAAAATTTGGGATATATAAGCTTCAAAAAAAAAATATCGTGGCTAGTTTTATTTTGGGGCCTTTGTTACTTGAGCAAGTACGCCCGAAGGGGTGTCTTAAAACCTAGCGCCCTAAGGTCTTAGATGGTCTGGGAGTCGTTGGTCGAAAGCTCGCTAAGGGATAACACTGTTAGCCTAATGGAATGAGACATTGCACAGTCATGGTTAAAAAGTAAAAAAAAGAAAAAAAAATAATAAAACGGGAAAAGAGCAAAAAGCCCCCATAATGAAAAGTAAAGCATAAGTATCCCGGATTAGACTCTTGAACTTGGTGGATGTTTGACTTTAGTTGGATCTAGCTTGTTCGTGAATTTTTTGTGTTTACACTGTATGATGCCTTCGAAGAGACTTGTTATGTTTTAAATTTGATTTTATATCAGTTAACATTTTTGTGGAGCACACACGCACTATACCAGTGATAACAATTTAAGACTTGATGATTGACTAGGAAATTGTTGATTGGTTTTGATATGAAGTATTATCGTGTTTGCTTGATTGCTCTAAGGCCGAGTGAATAGATTTGTGTTTATCAATACTGTTGGATTCGCAGGCATATAGATTAGTTGCATTTCATTGCATTGCATTGAATTATGTTGTATTACTTGGGGACAAGCAACAGTTTAAGTTTGGTGGTATTTGATAAGTAGGTTTTATACCTACTTATCCGGTATCTATTACTTGAATTTATTGCTTAAACTCATGTTTCTTAGTTACTTTTCATGCATTTCATGTTCATTTTGTAGATTATACGTTTGGGAGCGGTGTGAGCGACTATTGGTAAGGAAAAGCAAGGAAAATGCAAGGAAAAAGCAATCCGGACATCGTTTATGCTTTCATGTTCAATTCATGTTCTTGGCTTAGAGCTTGAACTATATTGTAGAGCGTTTTCTTAGATTTTCGGAACATCTTGAATCATTCAAATCGGAGTTCGGATGAAAGAGTTATGACATTTCTACCAACGGACGTTGAACTTCACCGTTTTGGGTGGTCATTTGCATAGCAGTCACTTCCAGTCCAATTTCGACCATCATGCGTTTGTTATTTCTGAAATCTCAAAGAATGAAAGTTGTATATCTCGTCGGTAGCTTCGATTTGATAGGCCGCAGGACTCGTAAATCCTCTCGGTTTAAAAGTTATGCTAATTTTAGCAGAAGAGGTTCCAGCAGAAAATGAATTGGCAGATTGGTATCCAACCGGGGCTGGACGTTTTTGTGCCTTAGGACTCAGCCGGGGCTGGGGTCCTGGGCATTTTAGCAGTCCACTACCCAGCCGGGGCTAGGTTTTTACAAAGGAAAAAGCCAGCCGGGGCTGGCCTATGCGAAAAAGAGTAGATTTTGTCCGAATTTAAGTCCGAAAAGGATTGTTTCGAGTTATTTGATTCAAGGACTTTCAAGAGGACTTAAAGACATGTACAAAGCTTATAAAAGGAGGGGAATAACATAGATTAGAGTAGATTATGAGGAGAGATTAGGGAGTTTTTGGAAGAATTCCATTAGATTAGATTAGAGTAAATTAGATCAAAACCCTAGTTTTTCTTAAATTTGGAGATTGAAGCAACTTGAAGACCATTGAAGATCAAAAGCAGGAGCTTGAGGAAGATGGAGATTTGCTGACAACAGATTTATTCTTTACTCTACTCTTATTTTTATCTTTCAATGTTATTTCAAAGTGTTGATTTTTAGTTTTAATTCAATGAACTAATTCTTTGTTTGAGATTACAATGGATCTTATTGTGTAGTTTATTTTAGTATGCTTCTTTATCAATTATTATGTTCTATTGTGTGGATTTTCTATTGTGATTTGGACTTAATTGTTTAATTGATTGGCCATCAATTATCGTGATAATCTATATGAACTCGAGAGATGAAGTATAGATTTAGATCTAATCATGATAGCATGTGTTCAGGATTTTGTTAATAGCTTAAACTTGATGTGTGTTAAGGTAGAGATATGCTTGACATCGCATGTAATCGGATAGAGAACTTATTCTTAAACTTTCTTCAATTGTGATTCACATAGAGATATAGTGGGTTAGTTGATTAAGGTGTTTAACGGATTTCTATCTTAATTGTGGATTGACGTTAATACGGTATGAGTGCATCGAGAGGTAGTTAATACTACTTTCATGTTCTTGATTAACAATTCGGGATAGAGAATAATTGATGAGAAGTGTGTTAACCTAAATGAAGCAATAAGTGAAGTTGTGATCTTAAATCTCCATAATCTGATTTTTAATTAGTGGTAATTAGAATTAGTTTAGTTAAATATTTTAATTTATAACATTAAATTCATTTGTTTAAATAAGATTGAGTTGGTTACGGGTTAGTACTTGGTGATTTTTATTAAATAATTCTCTGTGGGAACGATACTCAACTTATCACTTTATTACTTGTTGACCACGTATACTTGCGTGTTGTGCGTAACTAGATTTTACCCAACAGTACGTCACATTGATACCTATTAACTTGCCACCGTTATTCACAATGTCCCCTACGGAAAGTTCAGCTTTGGTGCATTCCACACAAGGAAGTCACCAGCGAAAGGCTCGGGGCTCTTTACTTATGGCTTGATATGACAATGATTAACTATTGTGGTTTGGTTGCTTGAATTTGCATAATAGGTTGGTTAGGAATATGAAAGCTAACAACCTTACGAAAAAGCTTGATGAGTAGTTAACCAATCGATTCCTAAAATCGCATCAAAGGCCAGTATTTTCAAAAAGATAAGATTGACATGTAACGTGAGGGTATCGATTTGAATTAAACAAGACTTATAAACAGTGGAGGTAATGAAGGTTTCTACTAACGAAGTTTCAACCAATAAGTCCAAGTCTAACTTCTCTGGGGTCAAATTTAAATGTTGAGCACAAGCAAGAGAGATAAAATATTGGGTAGAACCGGTATCTAATAAGGTATAGACTTTGCAAGAATTTATAATTAACTAACCCGTGCTAACTTCGTTCGGGTTACTCGCTTTTTGAGAAGTCATGAAAAATGTTCTTCCTGAAACCACCGACTTTGTTTTGTTTGTATCCGCCTTTGGTGCCACCGTCCCAGCTGGACTTGACTTTGGTGCACGACAAAATCAGGCTAGGTGTCCTTCTTTTCCACACTTATAACATGCTTTGGACTGCATGACGCAGTTTGGAATGATATGTCCCTCTCCTCCACATTTGAAGCATACAATTGGTGGTCGTTCTCCTTCCTTGAAAATGGGTGTTGGTGCTGCTGTTTTTCCATCGTTGTTGAACCTTCTCTTCTTGAAATTTCCACTCCTATTATCTTGGCCATGATTACCACCGAAGTGGTTACCATTCTTGGCATGATAATTTCCCCCATAATGGTTATCATTATTCCGATGTCCATTGCCACCGGTACGATTATTATCGTGTTGTTGCTCATTATCATTTTGTTGGGTTGGCTCATTATAGCGCTCCAATAACTGAGCCTTATTCACTACATCTGAATATAAACAAAGTTTGTGAGAAATGAGGTATTGACGTATATCGGGTTTCAAACCTCTTAGAAACATTCGCGTCATTCGCTCCTCATTATCGACCAAATGGGATGCAAACCGAGATAACTCCGTAAATTTAGCATCGTATTGCGACATGGTCATATTTTTTTGCTCCAACTTGTTAAACTCCACCTCCTTCATGCGATGAATACTTTTGGGAAAGTACTTGTCATTGAACAGCTCTTGGAACTTCTCCCAAGACATCTTGAGTGCGTCAGGTTGGGAATATTTTACAAATTCCCACCAATAATCTGCCTCTTCACGCAACAAAAAGGTGGCAAAGGGAACCTTTTGCTCCTCAGAGCATCCCAAGACATCAAATATCTTGGTGATCTACTTTAACCACGTCTCTACCTTAAGTGGTTCTGGCTTTCCCAAAAACTCTGGCGGTCCCAGCTCCTTGAACTGCTTAGGGGTGACCATCCGAGAGTTGCCAGTGTTTCCTCCTGCATTTTGAATAGGAGTCGCTCTCGCCTGATGTTTCATGAATTGTATAAAGCCTCTGAATATCCCATCGTTCGCCATTTCATCGGTGTTATTATTTACCTGAAGATTATTGTCTTCATGTTGCAAATTATCCTGAGTATTGATCGTTGATGACTCAACGGTCTCATGTGCTTCATTGCTTATCTCAACATTTTCGAATTCCATTTTCAAATACTGCCACAAAACAAGGGTTAATTAACATATCACATATTATCCCTATACTCTAACCGATCAATTAAATACCAAATAAACTTAGGTAGGTCATACTAGCGAAGGAATTCCTCGTCTCTCCCCTCCTAGTTCTTGTCTCACATCTCATCTAAGGATCATATCCCTAAGCTTTGATACCAACTGTGACGCCCCCAAAATAGATATACATCACCCATCTTGAGTCACCAAATACATGGTACATAATCCAAATACAACTTAATTATACAACTGTCGTGTAAAATACGACAAAACATAATCTGAGAGTTTTAACACAAATATTGTCATCTAGACAATATCCACACTAAAATTCAACCTTATTACATTTATTATCACACTATTTCACAGAATAGTGAGGACTACTAATGCAACCATCTGGACCGTCAATCCATTCCCCGACTAGTTCCAACTATATTCTCATTTCTTGAAGAGAATAATAAACGAAAGGGTGAGCTCAACTAGCCCAATAAAAAATATTATGACTAAGATAATGCAGAATAAATTATCCTTAGCCTTCAACAGTATAACAACTGATAGAATATAATAGAAAACAAGTTTTAGATCAACAATTGCAGCGGAATAAGCAATCCATTAGAAGAGTCAAGTAGAGCATAAAATCTACTATCTTCTATGATTTAAAAAGTTTTTCATCAACTTTATCGCTGAGACTCGGCTTAATAAATAAACCACATCATCGAATCATCCTTGCACTACGGGCCAAGGATATTCATGTAATCATCAATGGTCATGATTATACCGAATAATCCATGGTCATAATCATACCAACAACAGTTCATCAATGAACTACAGGCCAATGAGAACTTTTACCACATCATTCGTTAAATTACGGTCATGATTATACCGAATAATCCCTGGTCATAATCATACCAAGTTCATCTATGCACGTAAGCCAAAGATGACTTTCATCACAATATAAGCATGAGGATGATGACAATGACATAATAATTCAATAAAACAGTTCAAGGATAAATTTTAAAGATTTATAATTTAATTTATCCAGGATTCAATAACGTTCAAATTGTCAACATGATATTGCTTTGTAAAGTAAAATTTAAGAATAATATTCATGTACCAAAAATAATTTGGACAGAAAAGAAATATATTTTTTTAGGTAAATAGTACCCTATGAATAGTACTTTGAGAATAGTATCTCGTGAATAGTACTCCGACATGAAAAGTACCCCAAATACCCGAGTGAATAATATTTGGGTGAATAGTAATTAGGTGAATAGTAACTCATGAATAGTATTCTGACATGAAAACTGCCCTAAATACCCGAGTGAATAATACTAGAGTGAATAGTAACCGGTGAATAGTAACTCGTAAAAGAAAAATACCAAAGAAAATGATTTTCCATGATGAGTACAAAAGAAATGATATCTCATATAAGTATAATAGAATATACGAAACTGTAAATGGATTTTCACTTGTCATGCGGTAATCCACGTAGACAGATCATTTTCACAATTTAATAAGGAATGAATACGAAGGATCATTCACCATGCATACGGTAATCCACATAGACAGGTTATTCCAACAGAATAATAAAGAATGGAATAACAGAAGAATTCACCATGCATGCGGTAGTCCACGTAGATAGGTTATTCCAACAAAATAATAAAGAATGGAATAACAGAAGAATTCACCAGGCATGCGATAGACCGCACAGACAGGTTATTCCAACAGAATAATAAATAATGTAACAACAGAAGAATTCACCAGGCATGCGATAGACCGCACAGACAGGTTATTCCAACAGAATAATAAAGAATGGAATAACAGAAGAATTCATCAGGCATACGATAGACCGCACAGACAGGTTATTCCAATAGAATAATAAAGAATGGAATAACAATCCTTATGAGTATTTAAAGAAAATAAATCACTTCATGAATACGAAAGAAATAATACCTCTTACCTCAGAAGAAAACTGGATACTGGAATAGTGAGGTATCCGACTTCTCTTCTTCTTTCTCTTTATAATTTTTTTCTATAATAATTGCTCTATAGCTTTAGTGAATTGGTGAAAAATAATGAAGGAATGAGCTTCTATTTATAGGAAAATATAGTTTCGATAATTGCACGTTTTGGAGCTCGAAATATTACAGTATAATACCTTCCTCTTTTTCTTCCATTTTAATTTAGTCCTGCAAGTATTATCAAACTTGCACCACCTCCCCTAATAGTAAATCATGTAACTCAATAGTTCTAAACATGTGCAAAAATTAATTATAGTATAATACCTTCATCTATACCTCCATTTTTAATTTTGTCATGCAAGTATTATCAATCTTGCACCAATTCCCCTAATAGTAAATAATGTGAATCAATAGTACACACATGGGAATACATAGTTATAACCATGTGAATTAATAGCAATTAATTGCTCATTTATCCTGTGAATTACCTGATTGGTTAATATAACCTCCAAACATCAATTATTATCGAAATAAATGTCGATTTCCACTAACACTAATAATTCCCACACAATGGAACTATCAATTTCATCTTTAATCAACACAAACTTATTTATCATTAATATTATAACTCATAATATTTAACAACGAGGTCATTCCCAGGAAAGAGGGGGCTTTTCGATAAGGATTTCTCCTTATTGGCGCACAATTAGGTGACCAAACCTCTCCTTGACAGAAATTCTAGACATTGTCAATATTGCAAATAATAATATGAATAACTTTACCGTCTCAATTATTGATTTAATAATATAACATATTATACAGATGATACTGTGACAATAATTGAATCAATAATATGAGAGATATGATGCAGCAATTACTATAGTAATAATTGAGTATAACTAAGTGACTTCTTACGTAAGCATCAATACTCAATATTGTGTGCTACTATACAACCACGCGTATTACTGTACTTTTACTACCGGGTAGTTCAACAGTTTAACGGTAAAACTTCCACCGTTATTTTTATAAAATGATAATTCTGTCATTTTCTAACTAAGACAATACTTCCATTGTGGGGTCTACCAATGATTATGCCATCGTACGGATATTCCCGACAAAAAGAATATTCCCCGACCAAACAAATATTTTATAACAACTTGCTTACTTTGCAAAAAAATTCACATATCACCCTTAACTTTAACCTTTTATCAATTTAATAAAATAATAATTATAAAAAAATTGAATACTTTCATTTCATAAAATTCGAGGTCTTACAAAGGATGTCTTTTACACTTTCTGAATCTCACAGATTCCTTCTAGACCAGCAGTCAAGGAACTTCTTAGTTCACTCTTGAACTCTTCAAGTCCAGCAGACTTTGTTCTTTACAGTTCACATAGAAATCTTCAAGTCCTTCTGACTTGGAACTCTTACTTCAGTTGATTAGTAGTTGTTGAGTTCTTGGTTGGTGCTACTCAGTTGCCGTTAAGCTCTTGTTCGAAAGAACTGAGTAACTGTGCAAGCTTTTTCTTTTTCTCAGATCGTAGAGTTGAGCGTTGAGTATTCTCTTTTTTTTGTTCAATTGATTGCTTAGTTGAATCATCTGCAGATGTCTTGCATATATGTGATCTTTTAAATCTACCCGTTGAATCCATCTGTTAAAGCATTTAATGCGTTTGACGTTTCTGAACTTTGATAGAGACTTTTCTGCATATCTTCTGAATTGCATTCTGGCCCACTGACATAACATACTGCTTTCTCACCTAACACTTAAAAAGTTGTTTTCCTCTATCCCATGGTCCTTTCCTTAGCTTCTTTAATACGTCTCTTTATTGCATACTAAGGATATTTTTCTGCCATTGGGACTGGTGATTACTTCAACGTTTGTAACCCATTCCACATTTGTTAAGATTTTATCTTTGAATAAATGATCAAGGCCCACAATTTTTGACACAGCCAGATGATACTCTACGATTTTTATTGTGGTGTCTTGCCACCTTGGTGCTTGATGCAACTAAACGAGAACACTACGATTTCTCTTAAGGACTGGCACACTACGATCTTCACTTGCTTGTCTTGCAGACTCTACATTTTCGAGAGCACACTACGATCTCTGCGTTGGCTTTGGCAAACGTTTGGACCACTCTACGATCTCTGGAGAGGCCCTTCAAGGTAGTCATAATACGATCCCTGATGCTCTACGATTTTGCCTTGACTTCTGCAGACTCTTGATCAGCTCATTAGACACCAAATCTGTTTGAAGCCTATCTATTACATTTCAAGATATAGATCAACCTAACATCTTTGATCTCTTTATCTATACATTCATTTATAGAATGATGAACATTGAAAGCTTAGATCAACCTAATAATTTTGATCTATTACTAAGTCCTTGTACATATATTCCTTGAAGGACTTCATATATAATCATGAACGTTTACTTTAAACATCAAATCAAGGTATGCATTCTTCTAATAATTTATTCTGCATTATCTTAGTCATAATATTTTTTACTGGGCTAGTTGAGCTCACCCTTTTCTTTCACTGTTCTCTTCAGGAAATGAGAATATAGCTGGGACTAGTCGGAGAATGGATTGACGGTCCAGATAGTTGTTTTAGTAGTCCTCACTATTCTGTGAAATAGTGTGATAATAATTGTAATGATATTGAATTTGAGTTTGAATATTGTCTAGAAGATAATATTCGTGTTAAAACTCTCAGCTATGTTTTATCGTATTTTACACGACAGTTGTATAATTAAGTTTGTATTTAAATTCTGTACCATGTATTTGGCGACTCAGAATGGGTGATGTATACTTATTTTGAGGGCATCACAGTTGGTATCAAAGCTTAGGTATATGATCCCTGGCTGAGATTTGAGACTAGAACTAGGAGGGGAGAGACAGATAATTCCTTTGCTATTATGACCTACCTAAATTTATTTTTTATTTAATTGGTCAGTCAGAATATCGGGATATTATGTGGAATGTCAATTAACCATTGTTTTGTGGCAGTGTTTAAAAAATGACATCTGAAAATGTTGAGATAAGCAACGGAGCACACGAGACCGTTGAGTCACCGCTGATCAATAACCAGGATAATGTACATCAGGAAGGCAATAATCCTCATGTAAATAACAACACCGACCAAATGACGAATGATGGTATGTTTAGGGACTTTTTAGAATTCATGCAACACCAAACGAGAGAGACTCTTGTTCGTAATGCAGGTGGAGTCAATGGCAACTCACGGTTGGTCACCGCTAAGCAATTCGAGGAGCTGGGACCACCAGAGTTTTTTGGAAAGCCAGAACCACTTAAGGTAGAGACGTGGATAAAGAAAATCACCAAGATATTTGATGTCTTGGAATGCTCAGAGGAGAAAAAGGTTCCCTTTGCCACCTTCATGTTGCGAGGAGATGCAGATCATTGGTGAGAATCTGTAAAACATACTCAGTCTACCACACTAAAGATGTCTTGGGAGAAGTTTTAATAACTGTTCAACGACAAATACTTTCCCGAAAGTATTTGTCACATGAAGGAGGTGGAGTTCATTAAGTTGGAATAAAATAATATGACCGTGTCGCAGTACGAGGATAAGTTTGCCGAGTTGTCTCAGTTTATATCCCATTTGGTAGATAATGAGGAGCGTATGACGTTAATGTTTCTACGAGGTTTAAAACCCGAAATACGTCAATACCTCATTTCTCACAAACTTTGTTTATATTCAGATGTTGTAAATAGGGCTCAGTTAGTGGAACGCGATAATGAGTCAGCCCAACCAAAAGGTAACGACCAATAACACAATAATAATCATACCAGTGGCAATGGCCATCGGATCAATGATAACAATCGTGGGGGAAATTATCATGCCAGGAATGGTAACCACTTCGGTGGTAATAATGGCCAAGATAATAGAGGTGGAAATTTCAAGAAAAGAAGGTTCAACAATGACGGAAAGACGTCGGTTGCAGCACCAGCACCCGTTTCCAAGGAAGAAGAACGACCACCGATTGTATGTTTCAAATGCGGACAAGAGGGACACATCCATCAAAACTGTACGCAGTAACCCAAAGCGTGTTTTAATTGCGGAAGAGAAGGTCATTTAGCTCGATTTTGTTGTGTAAAGAAGTAAAGTCCAGCTGGGATGGAGACACCAAATGTTATCCCAGATAAGTCAAAGCCTGTAGTTTAAGTGAGAGAATTTATCGAGGAACCCGAATGAAGTTATCACGGGTAAGTTAATCATAAACTCTTACAAAGTCTATACCTTATTTGATACCGGTTCTACACACTTTTTTATTTCACCTACTTGCGCTCAACATTTAAATTTAACTCCGGAGAAATTAGAATTTGTTTTATCTGTTGAAACTCCATTGGGAGAAACTTTCATTACATCCACTATTTATAAATCTTTTTTGATTCAAATCAGCACCCGCACGTTACCTGACAATCTTATCTCTTTGAAAATACTTGCCTTTGATGTGATTTTAGGAATCGACTGGTTAACTACTCATCATGCTAAAATGGATTATTTTCGTAAGGTTGTTAGTTTTCATATTCCTAAACATCCTGTTATGCAAATTCAAGCAACCAAACCACTAAAGTCAATCACTGTCATATTAAGCCATAAGTTAAGAGCTTTAACCTTTTATTGGTGACTTCCAATTCTTGGAATGCACCGAAGCCAGACTTTTCGTAGGGGACGCCGTGAATAACGATTGCAAGTTGATAGGTATCAATGTGACGTGTTATCCAAGTCTAGGATGAGTGTCACAGTTTTGAATGATATTTTTATCGTTAATAAATTATAGAAGCAGTACTTACCATAGTAAGTTTAGATTTAGGAATATGAAATGAAATGAAATAATATACTAAACTGCAAATAGATTTTCACCCGTCATGCGGTAATCCGCGTAGACATATAATTTCTACAACTTAATAAAGAATGAATACGAAGGATTTTTCACTATGCATGCAGTAATCCGTGTAGACAGATTATTCCCACAGATTAATAAGGAATAGAATGACAACCCTTACGTGTATAAAGTAATATCACGAACGAATATGAAAGAAAATAACATTCTTTACGAATACAAAAGAAATAATACCCCTTACCTTAGTAGGAGATTGGATACTGCAATAGTGTAGTAATAGAATACTCTTCTTCTTTCTCTTTGATTCTCTCTTTATAGCTTTCTCTTGTGAGTCTTAGTGAATTGGTGAGAATGAAAGAAGAAATAAGCTTCTATTTATAGAAGATTTCTAGCTTAGCCCTTGCAATGTGAAGAGGCAAGTGGCTTGACGACTGGTAATGTGAAAAGAAAAGTGGTTTGACGCCTATAATGTGAAAAGGAAAGTGGGTTTGACGCCTATAATGTGAAACGACAAGTGGTTTGACGCCTGTAATGTGAAACGGAAAGTGGTTTAACGTCTGGTAAAGGCAACTACTATTGGCGAAAGTGACTCTTATATGATGACATATGGGTCCCATAGAATAAACCAAACTTACAACAAACGTCTCATAACAGAATTCTTATGTAAGCATTAATAATCAGAGACACTTTGCAATACCATGTGCTACTGTACAATAAAGTGTATTATTGTTCTTTTATCACCGGTATTTCAACAGTTTAACGATAAAAGTTTTGCCGTTATTCTATGAAAATGTTATTTTTGTCGCTTTCTATATCCGACAGTTATTCTGTTGTGGGGTCCACCAATGATTGTGTCTTCGTATGGATATTCCCTGATAAAACGAATATTCCCCGACCAAACGAATATTTTATGACAACTTGCTTACTTTGCAAAATTTATTAATATTACCCACAGCTATAACATTATATTAAATCCACACCTTATTATTCAAAATAATATTTAGAGAAAATTAAATATTTATTCATAAAAGTTGGGGTCTTACAACAAGTGCAATAACTGAAACAACATAAATTGGGAAAGGGAGATAATCAGTGGTATGAAAAGGAGCAACTACAATTTTTTAAAGGGAGAGTGTTCATTCCTGCTAATATTGAGTTGACAACTTATTTGTTTCAAGAATTTCACTCAACTCCAATTTAAGGTCATGCAAGGGTAGAGAGGACTTATCAAAGGTTATCTGCTATTTTTTTTGGTTTAGAATGAAAGATGATGTCATATAATTTGTTAAAAAAATGTGGATTTTTTTAGCAAATAAAGTCTTTAACCATAGCTCCATATGGCTTGCAACAGCCCTTGCTAATTCCAAATCAGGTATGGGAAGATGTTAGCATGGATTTCATCACTAGTTTACCAGCTTCACACAATTACACTGTGATAGTGGTAGTAGTTGATAGACTGCTCATTTTGGGCCCCTACTGTAAGACCTCAACTTTTTATAAATAAAATTAAATTTCCTTTAATTATTATTTTGAATAATAAGGTATTAATTTGATATAATGCTTTGGTTATGGGTGAAATGTGTAAATTTTACAAAATAAGAAAGTGGTTATAAAATATTCATTGTTGTCGGGGAATATTCGTTTGGTCGTGGAATATTCTTGTTGTCGGGAAATATTCTTACAACGGCGCAACCATTTATGGGCCCCATAACGAAAAACGGTCGGATGAAGAAAACAAAAAGTTTGAGTTTTTATAAATAACGGCGTAGTTGTTACCGTTAACACTATTGAAATACCCGGTGGTTAAAATACAGTAATGCGTGTGGTTGCACAGTAGCACACGGTATTGCAAAGTATTTTTGAATTATTGATTCTTACGTAAGAAGGCACTTCTCAATAAATGTTACAGTAATTACTGTTTAATATTTTATTTTATTGATTCAATAATTGCTACGTTGATATTTTATATTATTATTAATTCAATAATTGTCACTGCACAGTATTTCCCATTATCAGATCAATAATTCATATTACTTGAATAATATTATTAGATAGAATTATTGATAATGTCTAAGGAAGTTCTGTCTAGAAAAGGGGTTTGATCACCTAATTGCACGCTAGTAAGGAGAAATCCTTATCAGAAAGTCCCCTTTTTCTTGGAAACTGTGACGCCCCCAAAATAGGTATACATCACCCATCTTGAGTCACCAAATACATGGTACAAAATATAATTAAAAACTTAATTATACAACTGTCGTGTAAAATACGACAAAACATAATACTGTCATCCAGACAATATCCACACTCAATGGAGTCCTCATTATATTTATTGTTACACTATTAAATAGAATAGTGAGGACTGCTAATGCTATCATCTGGACCGTCACTCCGTTTCCAGACTAGTCTCGGCTACGTTCTCATTTCCTGAAGAGAACAATGAAAGCAAAAGGGTGATCTCATGTGACGCCCCCAAAATAGGTATACATCATCTATTCTAAGTCGCCATATACATGGTATAGAATACAAATACAACTTAATAATACAGCTATCGTGTAAAATACGACAAAACATAAATTGAGAGTTTTAATAAGAATATTGTCATCTAGACAATATCCACACTTAAAGGAGTCCTCATTACATTTATTGTCACACTACTTAACAGAATAGTGAGGACAACTAATACTATCATCTGGACCGTCACTCCATTCCCCGACTAGTCCCAGCTACGTTCTCATTTCCTAAAGAGAACAGTGAAAGAAAGGGGTGAGCTCAACTAGCCCAGTAAGAAATATTATGACTAAGATAATGTAGAATAAATTAGCATTAGTCTTCAACAATGTTAAACTGATAAAATATAACAAACATCAAGTTTAACTGCAGCAGAATAAACAATCCATTAAAAGAGTCAAGTAGAGAATAAAATCTACTATCTTCTATGATTTAAAAGGTTTTTCATCACTTTTATCGCTGAGACTCAGCTTAATAAATAAACCACATCATCCTTGCACTACAGCCAAAGATATTCATTAGTATCACAATCATAAATTATCCATGCACTATGGGCCAAGGATATTTGTGTATTCATCAATGGTCATGATCATGCCAACAAGTGTCCATCAATGTACTATGGGCCAATGAGGACTTTTACCACATCATTTATAATATCATGGTCATGATTATACCGAATAATCCCTAGTCATAATCATACCAAGTCCATCTATGCACTACAGGACACAGATGACTTTTAACATAATATAAACATGAGAATGATGACAATGATATAAGAATTCAATAAAACAAGTTCAAAAATTAATTTATCAAGGAACCAATAACGTCCAAATTGTCAACATGATACTGCTTTGTAGAGTAAAATTCAAGAATACTCAGAAGAATATTTCCATGAAAAGATACTTGATGAAGCGCAAATATCAAAGATATTCCACTAATTTCATGGAGTATAAAAGCCAAAACTTTATCCAACTGAGTATAATAAAGAATGGAATAATAAAAGAAATCCTCAGGCATGCGATAGACCGCACAGACAGGTTATTCCAACAGAATAATAAATAACGGAACCAGGTCATGCGTAAATGCACAGACAGGATATTCCAAAAGAATAATAAATAATGGAATAACAACAGAAATCACCATGCATATGATAGACTGCACAGACAGCTTATTCCAACAGAATAATAATTAATGGAACCAGGTCAGGCGTAATACACACCGACATGATATTCTAACAGAATAATAAATAACGGAACCAGGTCATGCTTAAACACACAGACAGGATGTTCCAACAAAATAATAAAGAATGGAATAACAGAAGAATTTCACCATGTATGCGGTACTTCGCATAGACAGGTTATTCCAACATAATGATAAAGAATGGAATAACAGAAAAAAATCACCAAGTATAGGGTAGCCCGCGTATACAGGTTATTCCAACAGAATAATAAAGAATGGAATAACAGAAGTTCTCTTCATGAATACGAAAGAAATAATACCCCTTACCTTAGAAGAAATTAGATATAGAAGTAGTGAAGTAGCAGAATACTTTTCTTCTTTCTCTCTATAGTTTCTCTCTCTAGAGTTTCAGTGAATTCGTAAGAAATAATGAAGGAATGAGCTTCTATTTATAGGAGAATGGACTGAATAGTAACTAATTCATGAACGGTCCAGATTGATTTACTTTTAAATTGATGGTCCATATTGATTTACTATGCAGTATTAATAAAATATTCTAATAAAACAAAATCTTTTAAATAAAATATAATATATTCTATTTATCGTCTAATAAAATAAATAACTTTATAAAAATATTCTATTTTATATAAAAAGATTTTACTATACAAAATACTATGCAGGTACTATGCATAATAAAATATAATATATTCTATTTATATTCTAATAAAACAAATAACTTTTTAAAAGTATTCTGTTTTATATAAAAAGATTTTACTATGCAAAATACTATGCATAATAGAATATAATATATTCTATTTATAGTCAAATAAAACAAATAACTTTATAAAAGTATTCTGTTTTATATAAAAAGCTTTTCTATTTTATTACATTAAAAATACTAATAAAACAAAATTTATATATATATATATATATATATATATATATATATATATATATATATATATATATATATATATATATATATATATATATAAACTTCCATGACTTCATAAAAAGACACGTCAATATATTTAACAACATTTATCATCATTATTATACTTCACAATATTAATCGACCAGGTCGTTCCCAGAAAAGTGGGGGCTTTCCAATATGGATTTCTCCCTATTGGCGCGCAATTATGTGACCAAACCTCTCATTGGCAGAACTTCTAGACATCGTTAATATTGCAAATAATAATATTAATAACTCTGTCATCTCAATTATTAATTTAATAATATATAAAATATCTACAATAATTGAATCAAATAACGTGAGATACTATGCAACAATTACTGAAGCAATAATTGAACAAAACTGAGTGACTTCTCACGTAAGCATCAATAATCAATACCTTGTGCTACTATGCAACCACGCGTATTACTGTATTTTTACTACCGAGTAGTTCAACAGTTTTAACGGTAAAACTTCCGTCGTTATTTTCATAAAAATATTTTTGTCATTTTCTCAATCCGACAATAATTCCGTTATGGGGTCCACCAATGATTGTACTGTCGTACGAATATTCCCTATTAAAACGAATATTCCCCGTCCAATCGAATATTATATAACAAATTGCATACTTTGCAAAATTTATAAATATTACCCACAACTATAACATTATATCAAATCCACACTATAATTTTGAAAAAAATATTTTGAGAAATTTAAATCTTTATTCATAAAATTTGGGGTCTCACAATCTCCCATCTTTATGAAATTTTTCCCTCAAAATTTATGTATGTACCTGGTATGCCGAAGAGGTGAGGATCCCTTGACTTCATTTCAGATTCTAACTCTTGAGGTATAACCCTTGAGTATTAAATACGAACCTTCGTATCTCCTCATATATTAAATCTTCTCCTATCTCGTCTAGTTCTAATTTAATAACGTGGTTCGGGTTATCCATATATTTACATAACATTGATACATGAAAAACGTTATGAACACGCGACATACTTGGAGGTAAAACGAGTCTATAGGCCACAGTTCCAACTCGATCAAGGATTTTAAATGGGCCAATAAAATCGAGGGTTGAGATTTCCTCTCTTCATCAATTCTTACTTCTAGAATAACGCCATCTTGAACCTTCTTCTTCACATTCATCAGCTCTGAGTATGTATCTTGAGCGGATTTAACTTTATCGATTAAAGTCGATTCTAATCATATATTTGTTATCTTCATGGGGTCCCTAGAGTATTTAACTCTATCTTCATCATTTGTAAGTTATACGAAATGGGTTTTTATGTTAACAACGTCGCACTCATAAACGCATACGATCTTCTACTCAACGCGTCATCTACCACGTTCTCTCTTCCACAATGGCATTGAATGGTATGATCGTAATCTTCAACAACTTGAGCCAACGTCTTTGGCGCATTATACGTTCGTTTTGGTTGAAGAAATAGGTTTTGTACTGGGGTCATTACAAAATTCGATTTCACGCTCTGGGGTAGGCCAAGAAGTCTTCAAGAATATGTCAAAAATTTAATAACGATAGAAATATCATTCAAAACTGTGACCCTCATCCATGACTTGGATAACACGTCACATTGATACCTATCAATTTACCACCGTTATTCACGACGTCCCCTACGAAAAGTCTGGCTTAGGTACATTCCACACAAGGAAGTCACCAACGAAAAGTTTGGGGCTCTTTACTTATGGATTGATATGAAAATGATTGACTTTAGTGGTTTGGTTGCTTGAATTCGTATAACAGGTTGGTTAGGAATATAAAAGCTAACAACCTTACGAAAATAATTAATTTTAGCATGATGAGTAGTGAACCAATCGATTCTTCAAATCACATCAAGGGCAAGTATTTTCAAAGAGATAAGATCGACAGGTAACATGAAAGTGTCGATTTGAATCAACAAGATTTATAAACAGTGGAGATAACGAAGGTTTCTACTAACGAAGTTTCAACCAATAAGTCAAAGTCTAACTTCTCTGGGGTCAAATTTAAACGTTGAGCGTAAGCAAGAGAGATAAAAGAATGGGTAGAACCGATATCTAATAAGGTATAGACTTCGCAAGAATTTATGATTAACTTACCAATAATAACCTTTTCGGGTTCCTCAATAAACACTCTCACTTAAACTACCAGCTTTGTCTTGTCTGGGACGACCTTAGATGCCTCCATCCTAGATGGACTTGACTTTGGTGCATGACAAAATCGGGCTAGGTGACCTTCTCTTCCACAATTGTAGAATGCTTTGGATGGCATCTCGCAGTATGGACTGATGTGTCCCTCCGCCCCACATTACAAGCATATGATAGGTGGTCGTTCTCCTTCCTTAACAACGGGTGCTGATGCTGACGTCTTTCCATCATTGTTGAATCTCCTCTTCTTAAAATGTCTATTCTTATTGTTTTGGCCATGATTCTCACCGAAGTGGTTACCATTTCTAGCATGTTGATTCCCTCCACATTTATTGTCACCGCTTCGATGATTAGTATCACTGGTATTATCATTTTTTCGGCTGCTCTCTTTTGGTTGGGTTGACTCATTATCGCGCTCCAATAATTGAGACCTATTAATAACATCTGAATACAAACACAGTTTATGAGAGATAAGATATTGACGTATCTCGGGTTTCAAACCTCTTAGAAACATTCGTGTCATTCTCTCCTCATTATCAACGAAATGGGACGCAAATCGGGACAACTCGACAAACTTGGCTTCGTACTGCGACACGGTCATGTTGTTTTGCTCCAGTTTGATGAACTTTACCTCTTTCATGTGACGAATACTTTCGGGAAAGTACTTGTCGTTGAACAATTCTTGGAACTTCTCCCAAGTTATCTTCAGTGCGGCAGGTTGAGTAAGCTTTACAGATTCCCACCAGTAATGTGCCTCTGCTCGCAACATAAAGGTGGCAAAGGAAACCTTTTGCTCCTCAGAGCATCCCAAGACATCAAATATCTTGCAGATCTGCTTTATCCAAGTCTCCGCCTTAAGTGGTTTTGACTCTCCAAAAAAATCTGGTGGTCCCAGTTCCTTGAACTACTTAGCGGTGACCGTCCGAGAGTTGCAAGTGTTTCCACCTGCATTTTGGACAGGAGCCGCTCTCGCTTGATGTTTCACGAATTGCATAAAGCCTCTGAACATTCCATCGTTCATCATTTGGTCAGTGTTGTTGTTTTCATGAGGATTATCGCCTTCCTAATGCACATTATCCTGATTATTGATCTGTAAAAACTCAACGGTCTCCTGTGCTCCATTGATGTTCTGAACATTCACGGATGTCATTTTCAAATACTGCCACAAAAAAAAGGTTAATTAACATATCACATATTATCCCTATATTATGACCAACCAATTAAATACCAAATAAACTTAGGTAGGTCATACTAGCGAAAGAATTTCCCGTCTCTCCCCTCCTAGTTCTTATCTCACATCTCAGTCAGGGATCATATCCCTAAGCTTTGATACCAACCGTGACACCCCCAAATAGGTATACGTCACCTATTCTGAGTCACCATATACATGGTACAGAATACAAATACAACTTAATAATACAGTTGTCGTGTAAAATACAACAAAACATAAATTGAGAGTTTTAATAAGAATATTGTCATCTAGACAATATCCACACTCAAAGGAGTCCTCAGTACATTTATTGTCACACTATTTAACAGAATAGTGAGGACTACTAATACTATCATCTGGACCGTCACTCCGTTCCCCGACTAGTCCCGGCTACATTCTCATTTCCTGAAGAGAACAGTGAAAGAAAGGGGTGAGCTCAACTAGCCCAGTAAGAAATATTATGACTAAGATAATGTAGAATAAATTATCATTAGTCTTCAACAATGTTAAACTGATAAAATATAACAAACATCAAGTTTAACTGCAGCAGAATAAGCAATCCATTAAAAGAGTCAAGTAGAGAATAAAATCTACTATCTTCTATGATTTAAAAGGTTTTTCATCACTTTTATCGCTGAGACTCAGCTTAATAAATAATCCACATCATCCCTACACTACGGCCAAGGATATTCATTAGTATCACAACCACAAATTATCCATGCACTACGGGCCAAGGATATTTGTGTATTCATCAATGGTCATGATCATGCCAACAAGTGTCCATCAATGCACTATGGGCCAATGAGGACTTTTACCACATCATTGTAACATTACGGTCATGATTATACCGAATAATCCCTAGTCATAATCATACCAAGTCCATCTATGCACTACAGGCCACATATGAATTTCAACATAATATAAACATGAGAATGATGACAATGATATAAGAATTCAATAAAACAAGTTCAAGAATTAATTTATCCAGGAACCAATAACGTCCAAATTGTCAACATGATACTGCTTTGTGGAGTAAAATTCAAGAATGCTCAGAAGAATATTTCCATGAAAAGATACTGGATGAAGCGCAAATATCAAAGATATTCCACTAATTTCATGGAGTATAAAAGCCAAAACTTTAACCAACTGAGTATAATAAAGAATGGAATAACAAAAGAAAACACCAGGCATGCGATAGACCGCACAGACAGGTTATTCCAACAGAATAATAAATAACGAAACTAGGTCATGCGTAAACGCACAGACATGATATTCCAACAGAATAATAAATAATAGAACCAGGTCATGCGTAAACGCACAGACAGGACATTCCAACGGAATAATAAATAATGGAATAACAACAGAAATCACCATGCATGCGATAGACCGCACAGACAGGTTATTCCAATAGAATAATAATTAATGGAACCAGGTCAGGCGTAATACGCACCGACAGGATATTCCAACAGAATAATAAATAACGGAACCAAGTCATGCTTAAACGCACAGACAGGATGTTCCAACAGAATAATAAAGAATGGAATAACAGAAGAATTTTATCATGTATGCGGTACTTCGCATAGATAGGTTATTCCAACATAATGATAAAGAATGGAATAACAGAAGAATTTTACCAAGTTTAGGGTAGCCGCGTATACAGGTTATTCCAACAGAATAATAAAGAATGAAATAATCTTCATGAATACGAAAGAAATAATACCCCTTACCTTAGAAAAAACTGGATATAGGAGTAGTGAAGTAGCAAAATACTTTTCTTCTTTCTCTCTATAGTTTCTCTTTCTAGAGTTTCTTCTATTTATAGGAGAATGGACTGAATAGTAACTAATTCATGAACGGTTCAGATTGATTTACTTTTAAACGGACGGTCCATATTGATTTACTATGCAGTATTAATAAAATATTCTAATAAAACAAAATCTTTTAAATAAAATATAATATATTCTATTTATAGTCTAATAAAATAAATTACTTTATAAAAAGTATTATATTTTATATAAAAAGATTTTATTATACAAAATACTATGTAGGTACTATGCAAATACTATGCATAATAAAATATAATATATTCTATTTATAGTCTAATAAAACAAATAACTTTATAAAATTATTATGTTTTATATAAAAAGATTTTACTATGCAAAATACTATGCATAATAGAATATATTATATTCTATTTATAGTCTAATAAAATAAATAACTTTATAAAAGTATTCTATTTTATATAAAAAGCTTTTCTGTTTTATTACATTAATAATACTAATAAAACAAAATTTATATATATATATATATATATATATATATATATAAACTTCCGTGACTTCATAAAAAGACACCTCAATATATTTAACAACATTTAACATCATTATTATACTTCACAATATTAATCGACCAGGTCGTTCCCAGGAAAGAGGGGGCTTTCCAATAAAGATTTCTCCCTATTGGCGCGCAATTAGGTGACCAAACCTCTCATTGACAGAAATTCTAGACATCGTTAATATTTCAAATAATAATATTAATAACTCTGTCATCTCAATTATTGATTTAATAATACATAAAATATTGACAATAATTGAATCAAATAACGTGAGATACTATGCAACAATTACTGAAGCAATAATTGAACAAAACTGAGTGACTTCTCACGTAAGAATCAATAATCAATACCGTGTGCTACTATGCAACCACACGTATTACTGTACTTTTACTACCTAGTAGTTCAACAGTTTTAACGGTAAAACTTCCGTCATTATTTTCATAAAAATATTTTTGTCATTTTCTCAATCCGACAATAATTCTATTGTGGGATCCACCAATGATTGTGCCGTCTACAAATATTCTCTGTTAAAACGAATATTCCCCGACCAATCGAATATTATATAACAACTTGCATACTTTGCAAAATTTATAAATATTACCCACAACTATAACATTATATCAAATACAGACCATAATTTTGAAAAAAATATTTCAAGAAATTTAAATCTTTATTCATAAAATTTGGGGTCTCAGAATCTCCCCTCCTTATAAAATTTCGCCCTCAAAATTTATGTACGTATCTGGTATGCCGAAGATGTGAGGATATCTTGACTTCATTTTAGATTCTAACTCTTGAGGTATAACCCTTGAGTATTGAATACGAACCTTCGTATCACCTCATACGTTAAATCTTTTGCTATCTCGTCTAGTTCTAATTTAATAACGTGGTTCGGGTCATCCACATATTTACGTAACATCGATACGTGAAAAACGTTATGAAAACGCGACATACTTGGCGGTAAAACGAGTCTATAGGCCACATTTCCTAATCGATCAATTTTAAAGATTTATAATCTAATTTATCCAGAAATCAATATTATCCAAATTGTCAACATGATACTTCTTTGTAGAGTAAAATTTAAGAATGCTCAGAAGAATATTTTCATGAAAAGATACTAGATGAAGCGCAAATATCAAAGATATTCTACTAATTTTATGGAGTATAGAAGTCAAAACTTTAACCAACTGAGTATAATAAAGAATGGAATAAAAAAAAAATTCACCAGGCATGCGATAGACCGCACAGACAGGTTATTCCAACAGAATAATAAATAATGGAACCAGGTCATGCGTAAACGCACAGACAGGATATTCTAACAAAATAATAAATAATAAAATTAGGTCATGCGTAATCCGCACAGACAAGATATTCCAACAGAATAATAAAGAATGGAATAACAGAAGAATTCACCATGCATGCGATAGACCGCACAGACAGGTTATTCCAATAAAATAAAAAAGAATGGAACCAGGTCTAGCGTAATCCACACAGATAAGATATTCTAACAGAATAATAAAGAATGGAATAACAGAAGAATTCACCATGCATGCAATAGACCGCACAGACAGGTTATTCCAACAGAATAATAAAGAATGGAACCAGGTCTAGCGTAATCTGCACAGACAGGATATTCCAACAGAATAATAAAGAATGAAATAACAGAATAATTTCACCATTTATGAGGTACTTCGCATAGACAAGTTATTCCAACATAATAATAAAGAATGGAATAACAAAAACTCTCTTCATGAATACGAAAGAAATAATACCCCTTACCTTAGAAAGAAACTGGATACTGGAGTAGAGAGGTAGCAGACTTCTCTTCTTCTTTCTTTCTATAATTTCTCTCTATAATAATTGCTCTATAGCTTGAGTGAATTGGTGAAAAATAATGAAGAAATAACATAACATAAACATGAGGATGATGACAATGATATAAGAATTTAATAAAACAAGTTCAAGAATTAATTTGTCCATGAACCAATAACGTCCAAATTGTCCACACGATACTGTTTTGTGGTGTAAAATTCAAGAATGCTCAGAAGAATATTTTCCTGAAAAGATACTGGATGAAGCGCAAATATCAAGGATATTCTACTAATTTCATGGAGTATAGAAGTCAAAACTTTAACCAACTGAGTATAATAAAGAATGGAATAACAAAAGAAATCACCATGCATGCGGAACTTCGCATAGGCAGGTTATTCCAACATAATACTAAATAACGGAACCAGGTCAGGTGAAATTCACACCGACAGGATGTTCCAACAGAATAATAAATGCGGAATAATAAATGATGGAACCAGGTCCGGCGTATAGCACAGACAGGATATTCCGACAGAATAATAAAGACGGAACCAGGTCCGGTGTAAAACACACAGACAGGATGTTCCAACGGAATAATAATAAAGACGGAACCAGGTCCGGTGTAAAACACACAGACAGGATGTTCCAACAGAATGATAGAAGAATGTCACCAAGTATAGGGTAGACCGCGTATACAGGTTATTCCAACAGAATAATAAGAAATGGAATAACAACAGTTCTCTTCATGAATAAGAAAAAATAACACCCCTTACCGTAACAGAAACTGGATATAGAAGTAGTGAAGTAGCAGAATACTCTTCTTCTTTCTCTCTATAATTTTCTCTCTATAGCTTCTCTCTATAATTCCTCTCTCTAGAGTTTCAATGAATTCGTAAGAAAATAATGAAGGAATGAGCTTCTATTTATAGGAAAATGGAATGCATAGTAACTAATCCATGAACGGTCCAGATTGTTTTACTTTAATCTGACGGTCCATATTTAAAGAAAAATCTTTTAAATAAAATATAATATATTCTATTTATATAAAAACATTTTACTATGCAAACACTATGCAAAATACTATGCAACACTATGCAAAACACTATGCAACACTATGCATAATAAAATATAATATATTCTATTTATATAATAACTTTAATAAAGTATTCTGTTTTATATAAAAAGATGTTTCCGTTTTATTACGTTAATAATACGAATAAAACAAAACGTCATTATCACTATAATAATTCATATTATTAATCAACAATAATTGAATCAAACCGAGTGACTTCTCACATAAATATCAATAATCAATATCGTGTGCTACTATGCAACAACGCGTATTACTGTACTTTTACTACCCAGTAGTTCAACAGTATCAACGGTAAAACTTCCGCCGTTATTTTTAATAAAATATTTTTGTCGTTTTCTCAATCCGACAATAATTCTGTTGTGGGGTCCACCAATAATTTTGCCGTCGTACGAATATTCCCCGATAAAAAGAATAGTCCCTGACCAATCGAATATAATATAACAACTTGCATACTTTGTAAAATTTATAAATACTACCCACAACTATAATATTATCTCAAATTCACACCATAATATTAAAAAATTATTTCGAGAAAATTAATTATTTATTCATAAAATCTGGGGTTTCACAATCTCCCCTCCTTATGGAATTTCGCCCTCGAAATTTACGTACGTACCTGGTATGCCGAACATGTGAGGATACCTTGACTTCACTTCAAATTCTAACTCTTGAGATATAACCTTTGAGTGTTGAATACGATTCTTCTTATCCAAGATTGTAACACGTATCTCTTCAAACGTTAAATCATCCGTTATCTCATCCGGTTCTAAATTAATAATGTGGTTCGGGTCGTCCACATATTTACGTAACATCGATACGAAAAAAAAACGTTATGAACACGCAATATATTTGGCGGTAAAACGAGTCTATAAGTCACAGTTCCTACTAAATCAAGGATTTCAAATGGGCCAATAAAATCAAGCGTTTAGACTTCCTCTATTCGTCAATTCTTGCTTCTAAAATAACGCCCTCTTGAACCTTCTTAATTCTTCACATTCTTCTGCTCCGAGTGTGTAGCTTGAACGTATTTAACTTTATCGATTAAAGTCAATTTTACTCGTATATTCGTTATCTATACGTGAGTTCGTATATTCGCACTTGTAAACGCATACGATCTTCTACTCACACGTCAACTACCATGTTCGCTTTCCCACGATAATATTGCATGGTACGATCGTAATCTTCAACAGCTCGAGTCAACGTCTTTGGCACGTTATACGTTCGTTTTAGGTGAAGAAAATATTTGAGGGTTTAAGAAATGGGTTTTGTACTGGTGTCAATACCAAATTCGATTTCACGCTCTGTGGTAAGCTAAGAAGTCTTCAGGAATACGTCAAGAGATTTATTAATGATAAAAATATCATTCAAAACTGTTACTCCCATTCAAGACTTGGATAGTACGTCACATTGATACCAACTGTGACTTCTATCCCTTAACCTAGATAGCACCTCACAATGATACCTATCAACTTGTTATCGTTATTCACGACGTCGCCTACAGAAAGTCTGGCTTCGTTCCATTCCACACAAGGAAGTCATCAACAAAAGGATCGGGGCTCTTTATTTATGGCTTGATATGACAATGATTGGATTTAGTGGTTTGGTTGCTTGAATTCGCATAATAGGTTGGTTAGGAATATGAAAGCTAACAACCTTACGAAAAACATGATGAGTAGTTAACCAATCGTTTCCTAAAATCGCATCAAATGCAAGTATTTTTAAAGAGACAAGATCAACACGTAACGTGAAAGTGTCGATTTGAATCAAATAAGATTTATAAACAGTGGAGGTAACGAAGGTTTCTCCCAATGGAGTTTCAATAGATAAGTCAACGTTTAACTTCTTCGGAGTTAAGTACAAACATTGAACACAACTAGGTGAAATAAAAGAGTGAGTAGAACCGGTATCTAACACGGTATAGACTTCGTAAGAGCTTATGATTAACTTACCCGTGATAATTTTATTCAGGTTCCTCGTCACGAGAAAAAAAACGCTCTCTCTTAAACTACCGGCTTTGGCTTGTCTGGGACATCCTTTGGCATCATTATCCCAGCTGGAATTGACTTCATCATACGACAAAATCGAGCTAGGTGACCTTCTCTTCTGCAATTAAAACATGCTTTGGACTGCTGCGTACAGTTTGGACGGATGTGTCCCTCCTGTCTGCATTTGAAACATACGACCGATGGGCGTTCTTCTTCCTTTGAAACGGATGCTGGTACCGACATCTTTACGTCATTGTTGAACCTTCTCTTCTTGAAATGTCCATTCTTATTATTTTGGCCATGATTATTACCGAAGTGGTTACCATTTCTGACATGTTGATTCCCTCCATGCTTATTATCACCGCTTTGATGACTGTTATCACCGGTATTATCATTTTGCCGGCTGCTCTCTTTTGATTGCGTTGACTCGTTATCGCGCTCTACCAACTGAGCCCTATTTACAACATCAGAATACAAACACAGTTTATGAGAAATAAGATGTTGACGTATCTCCAGCTTCAAACCTCTTAAAAATAATCGTGCCATTCTCTCTTCATTATCCACCAAATGGGACGCAAACCGGGATAACTCCGCAAATTTTGCCTCGTATTGCGATACGGTCATATTGTTTTGCTCCAATTTGATAAACTCCCCCTCCTTCATGTGACGAATACTTTCGGGAAAGTATTTGTCACTGAACAGCTCTTGGAACTTCTCCCAAGTCATCTTCAGTACGGCAGGTTGAGTACGTTTTACCGATTCCCACCAGTAATCTGCCTCTCCACGCAACATAAAGGCGGCAAAGGGAACCTTTTGCTCCTCGGAGCATCCCAAGACATCAAATATTTTGGTGATCTGCTTTATCCATGCTTCCGCAATAAGTGGTTTTGGCTCTCCCTTAAACTCCGGTGGTCCCAGCTCCTTGAACTGCTTAGCGGTGACCAACCGTGGGTTGCTATTGTCTTTACCTGCATTATGAACAGGAGCCGTCTTCTCCCGTTGTTGCATGAATTGCTCCTTAAACTGTTTAGCGGTGACCGTCCGAGAGTTATCAGTATTTCTACCTGCATTTTGGACAGGAGCTGCCTTAGCCTGTTGTTGCATGAATTGCATAAAGTCTCTGACCATCCCATCATTCACCATTTCATCGGTGTTATTATTTTCATGAGGAGTATTGTCCTCTAGTTGCACATTATCCTGATTATTGATATGTGGAGACTCAACGGTCTCCTGTGCTCCATTGATAATCTCAACATTCTCGGATGCCATTTACAAACACTGCCACAAAACAAAGATTAATTGACATGTAACATAATATCTCTAAACTTTGACCAACTAATTTAAATACAAAATAAATTTAAGTAGGTCATACTAGCGAAGGAATTCCCCGTCTCTCTCCTCCTAGTTCTAGTCTCACATCTTAGCCAGGGATCATATCCCTAAGCTTTGATACCAACTGTGACGCCCCCAAAATTAGGTATACATCACCCATCTTGAGTCGTCAGATACATGGTACAAAATTCAAATACAACTTACTAATACCACTGTCGTGTATAATACGACAAAATACAACTGTGAGTTTGAATACAATAATTGTCTACTAGAGATCATACAAACTCAAAAGGAGTCCTCATTACAATTATTAATACACTATTTCTCAGAATAGTGAGGACTACTAATGCTATCCTCTGGACCGTCACTCCATTTCCCGACTAGTCCCTGTTATGTTCTCATTTCCTGAAGAGAACAGTGAAAGAAAGGGTGAGCTCAACTAGCCCAGTAAGAAATATTATGACTAAGATAATGCAGAATAAATTATCATTAGTCTCCAACAATGTTAAACTGATAAAATATAATAGACATCAAGTTTAACTACAGCGGAATAAGCAATCCATTAAAAGAGTCAAGTAGAAAGAATTGAATCTACTATCTTTTATGATTTAAAAAGTTTTTCATCACTTTTATCGCTGAGACTCAGCTCAATAAATAATCCACATCATTAAATCATCCCTGCACTACAGGCCAAGGATATTCTTTAGTATCACGACCACGAATTATCCATGCACTACGGGCCAAAGATAATCGTGTTTTCATCAACGGTCCTGATCATGCCATAAAACAATTATCTTTGCACTACGGCCGAAGAGAATCCATAGCCATAATCATACCAAAAACTGTCCATCAATGCACTACGGGCCAATGAGGACTTTTTCCACATCATTTGTAATATTACGGTCATGATTACACCGCATAATCCCTGGTCATAATCATACCAAGTCCATCTATGCACTACAGGCCACAGATGACTTTCAACATAACATAAACATGAGGATGATGACAATGATATAAGAATTTAATAAAACAAGTTCAAGAATTAATTTGTCCATGAACCAATAACGTCCAAATTGTCCACACGATACTGTTTTGTGGTGTAAAATTCAAGAATGCTCAGAAGAATATTTTCCTGAAAAGATACTGGATGAAGCGCAAATATCAAGGATATTCTACTAATTTCATGGAGTATAGAAGTCAAAACTTTAACCAACTGAGTATAATAAAGAATGGAATAACAAAAGAAATCACCATGCATGCGGAACTTCGCATAGGCAGGTTATTCCAACATAATACTAAATAACGGAACCAGGTCAGGTGAAATTCACACCAACAGGATGTTCCAACAGAATAATAAATGCGGAATAATAAATGATGGAACCAGGTCCGGCGTATAGCACAGATAGGATATTCTGACAGAATAATAAAGACGGAACCAGGTCCGGTGTAAAACACACAGACAGGATGTTCCAACGGAATAATAATAAAGACGGAACCAGGTCCGGTGTAAAACACACAGACAGGATGTTCCAACAGAATGATAGAAGAATGTCACCAAGTATAGGGTAGACCGCGTATACAGGTTATTCCAACAGAATAATAAGAAACGGAATAACAACAGTTCTCTTCATGAATAAGAAAGAATAACACCCCTTACCGTAACAGAAACTGGATATAGAAGTAGTGAAGTAGCAGAATACTCTTCTTCTTTCTCTCTATAATTTTCTCTCTATAGCTTCTCTCTATAATTTCTCTCTCTAGAGTTTCAATGAATTCGTAAGAAAATAATGAAGGAATGAGCTTCTATTTATAGGAAAATGGAATGCATAGTAACTAATCCATGAACGGTCCAGATTGTTTTACTTTAATCTGACGGTCCATATTTAAAGAAAAATCTTTTAAATAAAATATAATATATTCTATTTATATAAAAACATTTTACTATGCAAACACTATGCAAAACACTATGCAACACTATGCAAAACACTATGCAACACTATGCATAATAAAATATAATATATTCTATTTATAGAATAACTTTAATAAAGTATTCTGTTTTATATAAAAAGATGTTTCCGTTTTATTACGTTAATAATACGAATAAAACAAAACGTCATTATCACTATAATAATTCATATTATTAATCAACAATAATTGAATCAAACCGAGTGACTTCTCACATAAATATCAATAATCAATACCGTGTGCTACTATGCAACAACGCGTATTACTGTACTTTTACTACCCAGTAGTTCAACAGTATCAACGGTAAAACTTCCGCCGTTATTTTTAATAAAATATTTTTGTCGTTTTCTCAATACGACAATAATTCTGTTGTGGGGTCCACCAATAATTTTGCCGTCGTACGAATATTCTTCGACAAAAAGAATATTCCCTGACCAATCGAATATAATATAACAACTTGCATACTTTGCAAAATTTATAAATACTACCCACAACTATAATATTATCTCAAATTCACACCATAATATTAAAAAATTATTTTGAGAAAATTAATTATTTATTCATAAAATCTGGGGTTTCACATGTTTCACCCACCTCATCCCATCATACTGAAGAATGACACTTTCTTTCATACAACGCCTCAAATGGAGCCATACCAATACTTGCTTGATAACTATTATTGTAGGAAAACTCCACCAATGGTAAGAACTTGTCCCAACTTCCCTTGAAGTTAAGGACACAGAGTCTTAATAAATCTTCAAGAGTTTCAATAGTCCTTTCTGACTGCCCATCCATTTGAGGATGATATGCCGAACTAAATCGTAAATCTGTGCCCATAGATTTTTGCAAACTAACCCAAAATCGTGAAGTGAATCTTGGGTCTCGATCAGAAACTATGGATACTGGCATACCATGAAATGTTACCATATCATTTATGTATATACTAGCAAGACGTTCAAGTGTATAAGTTTCTCGTATCAGTAAGCAATGAGCAAACTTGGTCAATCTATCAACAATAACCCAAATTGCATATATGTCTTGAGAAACCTTGGGAAGATCTGTAACGAAATCCATGGTAATGTGCTCCCACTTCTATTATGGAATTTCAAGTGGTTGCAATGGACCTTTTAGCACTTGATGCTCCACCGTGACTCATTGACAAGTTAGTCACTTTGAGATAAACCCCGCTATCTCTCTCTTCATATTGCTCCACCAAAATGTATGTCGAAGATCACGATACATTTTGGTACTCCCAGGATGGATTGCAAACGGTGTGTTACGCTCCTCCATCATGATTTTATACTTCAAGTCAGAATCGTTAGGAACACAAAGTCTGGAGTTGACTCAAAGTATTCCTTCTTCATCGATTCTTGCTTCTGGGATAGCACCTTCTTGCACTTTCTTCCTCATACGCATCAGCTCCAAGTCTGTAGCTTGAGAAGCTTTAACTTTATCGATTAAAGTCGGTTCTACTCGTATATTCACCATCATCACGTGGGTCCCTAGAGTCTTTATCTCAATCTTCATCCTTTGCAAGTTATACAAAATGGGCCTTTGCGTTGACAATATCACACTCGTACCCGCATATGATCTTCTACTCAATGCGTCAGTTACCACGTTCGCTTTTTCAAGATGGTATTGGAGGATATGATTATAATCTTTCAACAATTCAAGCCAACGTCGTTGTCGCATGTTGATTTCCTTTTGAGTGAAGAAATATTTGAGGCTTTTATGATCCGTAAAGATCTCCACTTTCTCCCCATACAAGTAATGCCTCCAAATCTTTAGTGCAAAAACAACAGCTGCCAACTCTAGATCATGAGTAGGATAATTCCTCTCATATTCTTTGAGTTTTCGTGAGGCATAGGCTATGACTTTCCCATGTTGCATGAGAACACATCCTAACCCTTTGCCTGAAGCATCACTGTAGATGACAAATCCCTCCGAGCCAGATGGTATTTTCAGAACAGGTGATTTGAGTCTTCTCTTGAGTTCTTGAAAACTCTTCTCACATTCCTCGCTCCAACCTAACTTTTTATCTTTTTGAGTCAGCTGAGTTAATGAAGTAGCGATTCGAGAAAATCCTTCCACGAATTTCCGATAATAACCAGCTAAGCCGAGAAAGATACGTACTTCGGTCACTGATTTTGGTTGCTCTCAGCTTTGAATTGCGTCAATCTTTGCTAGATCAAAAGATATTCCATGATTTGATATCACGTGCCCAAGGAATGCAACTTCCTCAAGCCAGAACTCGCATTTCTTCAACTTGGCATAAAGCTTATTTTCGCAAAGTTTTTGAAGTATCAGCCTCAACTATTGATCATGGTCTTCGCGACTTTTGGAGTATATGAAGATGTCATCAATAAAGACGACCACAAAGTGATCCAAATATTCCTTGAATACTCGGTTCATCATATCCATGAAGGAAGCAGGAGCATTAGTCAATCCAAAAGACATGACTATGAATTTATAATGCCCGTACCAAGTTCTGAAAGCAGTCTTCGAAATGTCATCAGTTTTAATGTTCAACTAATGATATCCAGAACGAAGATCAATCTTTGAAAAGAATTTGGCTCCTTGCAACTGGTCAAACAGGTCATCAATGCGAGGTAATGGGTACCTATTTTTGATGGTGACATGATTCAACTCCCGATAATCAATACAAAGTTGCATACCTCCCTATTTCTTCTTCACGAATAGAATAGGAGCACCACAAGGAGACGTACTAGGACGAATGAAACCAATGTCTAACAATTCCTGCAATTGGGTTTTTAACTCCTGAAGTTCAATAGGAGCCATTCGATATGGGGCTTTCGAAAGGGGTTTTGTACCAGGTTCAAGGTCGATACAAAATTTAATTGCTTGCTCTGGAGGTAGGCCAAGAAGTTCTTCAGGGAATACGTCAGGAAATTCATTAATAATAGAAATATCATTCAAAATTAACGTATTTTTGTTTAAATTCGTAACATGAGCTAAGAAAGCTTGACATTCGTTTTTCAATAAACGAATAACTTTATGGCTTGAGATGAAAGTGATTGATTTTAATGGTTTCGTTGCTTGAATTCATATAATAGGTTGGTTAGGAATACGAAAGCTAACAACCTTACAAAAACAATCAATTTTTGCATGATGAGTAGTTAACCAATCAATCCCTAGAATTACGTCAAATGCAAGTATTTCAATGAAATAAGATCAACAGGTAATGTGAGGGTACCGATTTGAACCAAATAAGACTTATAAATAGTGGATGTAATGAAGGTTTCTCCCAACGGAGTTTCAACAGATAAGTCAAAGTCCAATTTCTCCGGAGTCAAATTTAAACATTGAGCGCAAGTAGGAGAAATAAAAGAATGGGTAGAACCGGTATCAAATAAGGTATATACTTCGCTAGAGTTTATGATAAGCTTACCCGTGATGACCTCCTTCAGGTTCCTTACTTTCTGGGAGGTCATGACAAACGCTCTCCCTTGCACTACTGGCTTTGACTTTTCTAGGACGTCCTTTGGTGCCTCCATTCTAGCTGAACTTGTCTTCGGTGAACGACAAAATTGGGCTAGGTGACCTTCTCTTTCACAATTATAACATGCTTTGGACGGCATCGCGCAGTTTGGACTGATGTGTCCATCCCCTCCGTATTTGAAACATATGATAGGTGGTTGTTCTCCTTCCTTAACGGGTGCTGGTGCTGACGTCTTTCCATCATTGTTGAATCTCCACTTCTTGAAATGTCCATTCTTATTATTTTGGCCATGATTACCACCGAAGTGGTTACCATTTCTAGTATGTTGATTCCCTCCACGCTTATTGTCACCGCTTCGATGACTGCTATCACTTGTATTATCATTTTGCTGGCTGCTCTCTTTTGGTTGGGTTGACTCATTATCGCGCTCCAATAACTGAGTCCTATTAACAACATCTGAATACAAACACAGTTTATGAGAGATAAAATATTGACGTATCTCGGGTTTCAAACCTCTTAAAAACATTCACGTCATTCTCTCCTTATTATTAACCAAATGGGACGCAAACTGAGACAACTCGGCAAACTTGGCTTCGTACTATGACACGGTCATGTTTTTTTGCTCCAGCTTGATGAACTCTACCTCTTTCATGTGACGAATACGAAAAGTACTTGTCGTTGAACAATTCTTGGAACTTCTCCCAAGTCACCTTCAGTGCGGCAGATTAAGTACGCTTTACAGATTCCCACATGTAATCTGCCTCTGCTCGCAACATGAAGGTGGCAAAGGGAACCTTTTACTCCTCGGAGCATCCCAAGACATCAAATATCTTACAGATCTGCTTTATCCATACATCTGCCTTAAGTGGTTTTGGCTCTCCAAAAAACTCCGGTGGTCCCAGTTCCTTGAACTGTTTAGCGGTGACCGTCCGAGAATTGCCAGTGTTTCCACCTGCATTTTGGACAGGAGCCGCTCTCGCCTGATGTTGCATGAATTTCATAAAGCCTCTGAACATTCCATCGTTCATCATTTGATCGTTGTTGTTTACCTAAGGATTATTGTCTTCATGTAACACATTATCCTGGGTATTAATCTGTGGTGACTCAACGGTCTCATGTGCTTCATTGCTTATCTCAACATTTTCGGATGCCATTTTCAAATACTGCTGCAAAACAAGGGTTAATTAACATATCACATATTATCCCTATACTCTGACTGACCAATTAAATACCAAATAAACTTAGGTAGGTCACACTAGCGAAGGAATTCCCTGTCTCTCCCCTCCTAGTTCTTGTATCACATCTCATCCAGGGATCGTATCCCTAAGCTCAGATACCAACTGTGACGCCCCCAAAATAGGTATACATAACCCATCTTGAATCGCCAAATACATGGTACAAAATACAATTAAAAACTTAATTATACAACTGTCGTGTAAAATATGACAAAAACATAATATTGTCATCTAGACAATATCCACACTCAATGGAGTTCTCATTACATTTATTGTCACACTACTTAATACAATAGTGAAGACTACTAATGCTATCATCTGGACCGTCACTCCGTTCCCCAACTAGTCCCGCCTACGTTCTCATTTTCTGAAGAGAACAATGAAAGCAAATGGGTGAGCTCAACTAGCCCAGTAAGAAATATTATGACTAAGATAATGCAGAATAAATTATCATTAGCCTACAACAGTGTTAAACTGATATAGTATAACAAACATCAAGTTTAACTGCAGTGGAATAAGCAATACATTAGAAGAGTCAAGTAGAGAATAAAATCTATTATCTTCTATGATTTAAAAGGTTTTTCATCACTTTTATCGCTGAGACTCAGCTTAATAAATAATCCACATCATCTAATTACCCCTGCACTACGGCTAAGGATATTAGTATCACGACCATAATTTATCCATGCACTACAGGCCAAGGATATTTGTGTATTCATTAATGGTCATGATCATTCTAACAACTGTCCATCAATGCACTACGGGCCAATGAGAACTTTTTCCACATCATTTGTAACATTACGGTCATGATTATACCAAATAATCCCTGGTCATAATCATACCAAGTTCATCTATGCACTACAGGCCACATATGACTTTCAACATAATAAACATGAGGATGATGACAATGATATAGGAATTCAATAAACAAGTTCAAGAATAAATTTTTAAAGATTTATAATCTAATTTATCTAGAAATCAATAATGTCTAAATTGTCAACATGATACTTCTTTGTAGAGTAAAATTCAAGAATGTTCAGAAGAATATTACAGTATAATACCTTCCTCTTTTTCTTCATTTTTAATTTAGTCCTGCATGTATTATCAAACTTGCACCACCTCCCCTAATAGTAAATAATGTGATTCAATAGTAAATCATGTGAATCAATAGTTCTAGACACGTGAAATTACGAATTACAGTATAGTACCTCTATTTTTAACTTAGTCATGCAAGTATTATCAATCTTGCACCAACTCCCCTAATAGTAAATGAATGTGAATCAATAGTACACACATGGGAACACATAGTTATAAGCATGTGAATTAATAGCAATTAATTGCTCATTTATCCGATTAATTACCCGATAACTTCCAGACATCAATTATTATCAAAATAAATGTCGATTTCTACTAACACTAATAATTCCAACACAATGGAACTATCAATTCATCTTTAATCAGCACGAACTTAATTATTCATCATTAATATCATAACTCATAATATTTAACAACCAGGTCATTCCCAAGAAAGAGAGGGCTTTTCGATAAGGATTTCTCTTTATTGGCGCACAATTAGATGACCAAACCTCTCCTTGACAGAACTTCTAGACATTGTAAATATTGCAATTTAATAATATGAATAACTTTGTCGTCTCAATTATTGATTTAATAATATAACATATTATGCAGATGATACTGTGACAATAATTGAATCAATAATATGAGAGATATGATGCATCAATTATTGTAACAATAATTGAGTATAACTGAGTGACTTCTTACGTAAGCATCAATAATCAATATTGTGCGCTACTATGCAACCACATGTATTACTTTACTTTTACTACCGGGTAGTTCAACAGTTTTAACGGTAACACTTTCGTCGTTATTTTTATAAAAAGATAATTCTGTCATTTTCTAACTACGACAATACTTCCGTTGTAGGGTCCACCAATGATTGTGCCGTCGTACGAATATTTTCTGTTAAAACGAATATTCCCCGACCAATCGAATATTATATAACCACTTGCTTACTTTGCAAAATTTGTAAATATTACCCACAACTATAACATTATATCAAATCCACACAATAATATTTAAAAATATATTTCGAGAAAAAAAATTCTATATTCATAAAAGTTGGGGTCTTACATGAACGACCTGGTTGTCATAATTGTGACTCTGTAATATTATTTGTGAATAATTAATTATTAATTTATATGATAAGGAAATATTTATTTTTATGTGGATATAAGTGAAGGAATTAATGCTGAGGTATTTTATCGGTATTTTGTTGGAATTGAGGTATTATAAATCGCCCGTATGTGGATTTTGGGCATTTTCTATTTGGAATTTGGAAAAAATTTCTTCTAAAAAGTTGTAGAGAATTAAATTTCCTATGGAATAGACATGAGATTCAAATTTTTGTGATAATAGGGCTATTTATTATAAATTGTCGAAGTTTTTTATTATTGTTTAAATTTTAAAATATTTTGGAACTTTTCTAGAATGGGTGGGCCCGACTTTTGGTTGGTGAAAAATGTGCTAAAATTTTATTTCAAAAGTGGTGTGCATGAATAGTAGCAGGTAAATCCATCACAGAGCACGTTAAGTCTGCTTCGATGTTCTAATATTTTTCTATAAATAGGGTGCTTAGTTAGAATTAAAAATCACACTAGAATCTGAAGTTTTCTCTCTCTATAATATCGAGCGTATTTTTTTGAGTATTTAGATACATTGAGAGTTGCTATTTAGTGTAAGTTTCTTTCAGCACTATATCCGATATTTCAGTCAGAAGTACTATTCTTTTGAGGTAAGGGATGTTATTTTATTCGTAAATGATGTTATTCTCTCAATATCATTATACCGAAATATTGGTATGAATTTTATTATAAAATTTTTACCTTTTCATGTCGAGGTTACTATTCACGTATATGACACTATTCACGTATACAACACTATTCACGAATACGGTACTATTCAGAAAGTATTGATTTTTCTTGTGGAATTTCTACCTTTTCGTGTTAGAATTACTATTCACGTATACGACACTATTCACGTATACAGCACTATTCACGAATACGATACTATTCACAGAAAAATTAAAACTTTCTTTTCTTTGTCCCAGATGTCTATTATGGTTACTATCTTTGATTGCATCCATATTTTGATCTTCATTCTTGAATTTTACTCCACTATGGTTTATTATGGAGTATTTTTGAACTTGGATTATCTAAATTACGAATCCATAATCTTTGTCCTTTTATCTCACTGGATTCGTTTTCTTTAAGATATTTTTCATCATCCTCAGTCCTAAATGATGATATTACTGAATATCTTTGGCCTGTAGTGCAAAGATGAATGATTACCTGATGAATATCTTTGGCCCGTAGTGCAAAGATAAACAGGTGTTGAGATGAACATGACCAACTTGTGATACAAATGAATATCTTTGGCCTGTAATGCAAAGATGAATATTTGATTCAAAGATATATATTGATTGATGTTACATGGATAAAATATTGATTATGGGCTTTTAAAACCTAGAAGATAGTAGATTTTATTCTCTACTTAACTCTTCTATTGAATTGTTGTTTCCGCTGCAGTTGTTGATCTAAAACTTGTTGTCTATTATATTCTATCGGATTTTTCCTTGTTGAGGAATAAAGATAATTTGTTCTACATTATCTTAGTCATAATATTTTTTACTGGGCTAGTTGAGTTCAGCCTTTTCCTTTTTGTTCCATTTTTCTTCTTAGGAGGCGAGAATATAGCGGGAGCTAGTCGGGGTGTGGAGTGATGGTTCAAGACAGTTGTTTTAGTAGTCCTCACTATTTTATAAAATAGTGTATCAATAATTGTAAAGGAGACTTATTTGAGTGTGGATATTATCTAAAAGACAATATTTGTATTAAAACTCACAACATACGTGTTGTCGTATTTTGCACGATAATTGTAATAATGAAGTTGTAGTTATTTTCTGTAACATGTATTTAGCGACTCAGAATGGGTGATGTATACCTATTTTGGGGGCGTCACACCTACCTACAAATTTTACTACATATACAGTAGTTATACTGTTTATGGATATTGTGTGTAAATATAATGGTTTTCCTAAATCAATTGTGTCAAACAGAGAAAAGTATTTCCCAGTAATTTTTGGAAATCTTTTTTTAAATTTCATGGGACTAAGTTGCAAATGAGTAGTGCTTACCACCCTCAATCAGATCGACAAAACTGAAGTGGTAAATAGATCTCTATAAATGTACTTAAGATACTTTTTGGGAGAACATCCAACAACTTGGCATAAATTTTTGGGGTTGGCTGAATATCACTATAACACAACTTCCACTCTTCAATCAAACACACGCCATTTGAAGCTCTGTATGGTAGACCACCACCAGCAATTCCACATTATATACGTGGGTTCGACTGCGACACCACCAAAATAGGTCCACACAATCCATTTTGAGTCATCAAATACATACCATAAAATTCAAATACAAACTTTTCTATTTACAACTATTAACTGTCGTGCAAAATACGACAACACATATATTATGAGTTTTAATACAAATATTGTCCGTAGATAATATCCAAACTCAAATAAAGTTTTCATTATAATTATTATCACACTATTTCACAACATAGTGAACACTTCTATAGTAACTATCTCGGACCATTACTCTACTCCCCGACTAGTCCCAGCTACACTTTCATTTTCTGAGAAGAACAATGGTATAAAAAGAAAAAGGGTGAGCTCAACTATCCCAATAAAGAATATTACGACTAAAATAATGAGGAATAAATTATCTTTAACCTTCAAAAATGATAAATCAGATAAAATATAATGGACAACAAGTTTTAGATCAACAACTGCAACGGAAATAACAATCCATTAGAAGATTCAAGTAGAGCATGATGTCTACTATATTCTATGACTTAAAAGTCCATCGTCAATATTTTATCCCTCTAACACCAATAAATAATTATTTCCAATCAACGAATTATCTATTCACTACGGGCCAAAGATATCCGTTTGTATCACCAATGGTCATTATCATGCCAAACACCTGTCTATCTATGCATTACGGGACAAAGATGACTTTCACCACAAAATTTTATCTATAACATTAAATGTCATGATTATACCAATACAAAATGCCTAGTCATAATCATACCAATCAACTGCCCATCTTTGCACTACGGGCCAAAGATGACTTTCACCACAATATAAGCATGAAGATGATGACAATGATATAAAGAATGAATCAAGTGAGATCAAAGAAAAATATTAGAGATTTATAATTTAATTTATCCAGAGTTCAAGAATGTCCAAATTGTCAACATGATCACCAATTGTGGAGTAAAATTCAAGAATGATATTTAAGATTCAAATTTCAAAGATAATTTGGACAAAAAAAAGAAACTAAATTCCGTCGTGAATAGTACTCTGGCATGAATAGTACCCTAGATGAATATTACCCCGACATGAATAGTACCCTAGATGAATAGATTAAAATTTAATAAGAAAGTTCAGACCAATATTCTAATAAAATGATATTAGATGAAGCGCAAACTATTAAGGATATTCTATTAATTTCAAGAATTTTCACCATTTAACAATAAGGTTATGAAAACAAACAATAATTTTGTACCATAAATGGAGAAAAATATGAAAGAAAACGATATCTCTTGATAAGTACAAAATAAATGATATCTCATACGAGTATGAAAGAATATACGAAACTGAAAATGGATTTTCACATGTTATGCGGTAATCTGCGTAGACAGATCATTTCCATAACTTAATAAAGAATGAATATGAATGGTTATTTACCATGCATGTGGTGATCCGCGTAGACAAGTTATTCATACAGATTAATAAGGAATAGAATGACAACCCTTCTGAAGTAGGAGACTAAATATGACTGGTATAATGAATATTATCTTGAGAAAATCTTGCACTATTTGCTACACTCAAAATATCCTTATACTCAAAAAAAATACGCACAATATTATAGAAGAAGAATTCTCTGATTCTGGTGTGATTTTCATTTCTTAACTAAGCAACCTATTTATAGGAGAATGACATGGCACCATTTAAAAGAAAATCACGGACTAAATAGTAAATATTCACGAATTTTCTAAAATTTGTCTGAGTTTTACTATTCATCAGTATATAATAAAATATTCTAATAAAACAAAAACTTTATATATAAGATAATATATTCTATTTATATTCTAATAAAATAAATAACTTTATATATATTATAAAAAGTTTTCTATTTTATATATAAAAAAATTTATTTTATTACTATTATAATAATAATAAAACAAAACTGAGATAAATTTCTACCGACAGTTTGAATAATTTAGCACGTTCCCCCATGGAATAATAAGTCAAACTTACAACAAAACCTCTATATTTATATCAAAAATTGAATAAATATCTATCACAAATCACTTATCTTCAATCAACATATTTTTAATCTTTCAACAATTATTCATCATTAATATTATAACTCACAATATTGACAACTAGATCGTTCTCAGGAAAGAGGGAAATTTCCGATATGGATTTCTCCTTACTAGCGTGCAATTAAATAACATAACCCCTTTACTTGACAGAACTTTTTAGATATTGTCAATAATGCTAATAATAATATGAGTAACTGTGTCATGTCAATTATTGATTTAATAATATAAAATATTGTGCAGATGTTACTGTAACAATTATTGAATCAATAATATGAGATACTATGCAGCAACTATTGTGGCAATAAAATACTGAGTGACTTCTTATGTAAGAATCAATAATCAGAGATACTGTACAATACCGTGTGCTATTGTGCAACAACGCGTATTACTGTACTTTTATCATCGGGTATTTCAACAGTTTAACGGTAAAAGTTTTGCCGTTATTTTTATCACTTTCTATATCCGATAGTTATCCCGTTGTGGGGTCCACCATTGATTGCGTCGTCGTACGAATATTTTCCGATAAAACGAATATTTTATAACAACTTACTTATTTGTGAAATTTGCACATATCACCCATAATTATAGCATTTATTAAAATATCACCTTACTATTTAGAAGAAAATTAAATCTTTATTTATAAAAAGTTGGGGACCTACACTGACAATGCTACTTTGAAAGACATGTTGCTGTTAAGAAATGACAAGTTCAGGTTTTGAAGAGATTTTTAACTTCAGCTAGAGATAAAATGAAGGTTCAAGCTGGTAAACAGAGGGCTGACCTTCAGTTAGAAATTGGAGAGATAGTATTGGTAAAATTGCAACCTTACCGACAACTATCAGTAGCTAAATCCAAGACTCATAAACTCAACAAAAGGTATTATGGGCCTTATGAAATCATTAGAAAGATTGGCCTTGTGGCATATGAATTGAAGTTGCCTATGAATTCTAAGATTCATCCAGTATTCCATATCTCATTGTTAAGAAAATTTCATGGTAATGAGGATTTTGTTGTGCATGCTTTACCAAAGAATAGCTATCTGAATCATCCAATTCTTCAGCCATTAACTATTTTGGATACTAGAGAGATTTGGAGAAATAAGCAATTAGTGACTCAAGTGTTGATTCAATGGGAGACATTGCCATTAGAAGAATCTACTTGGGTGGATAAGTCTGTTTTGACTCTCAGCAAGACCTCCACCTTGAGGACAAGGTGCTTGAAAATGGGGAAAGTATTGATACACATAAGGACTCAAGGGCTACAGAGGAGTCGAGGGAATTTAACTTTGCTACAGAAATAAGCTCAAGGGAGTTAAATGAAACAATGATTCAAGAATTAATACCAAGGGCAAGAAGGGAAATTAAATGGCTCAATTGAATTAAAATGGAAGGTTAAAAACGGTTGAGGGGGCAAGTGGGCTAATAGTTTGTTAGCTGTCAAATGTAATTAGGACCATTAATTGTGATTAGTTAGATCTGAATGGTTTAGATATTTTATTCTGTAAATGGTAACAGAGCAGAAGGTATGTTTTGTGTAATGAAAATTCTTTTCTTTTACTTCTAAAACTATTTCTATATCTACAATTCTCGAGTTCTAGAGATTTGGCTTGGTCTCAAAAACAAGTCTATCAGATGATTTTGAAAGACAAATACATTTCAATTGCTCTTTCTTTTTCTTCACACTTGAATAAAGTTATGAGTATGAAGTTGATTGGGATAAAAGGGCGACATTGAGTACATTGCGGCCAACCCATTAACAACCAAAAAAGAAAAAGCAAGAAAACAATGTTGGTGCCAAACAAGTTGACTAATTAATTATACTGGAAATTTATTTTATCAAACAGTAAGAGATGAGAAGGGAGGGTAATATCATGTGTTTAAAAAAAATGTAAAATATGTAATGTTATAAGCTCGTGTGAAATGTAAATCACGGCGATTCTTAACTAAGACTTGGGTTAAGTTCGGTCTCGAAACCTAACCTTGGTATGAAATGGCTGGGGTATTATGATTCATATATTTGGCTCGTATTTATAAGTTCGCATAAATTGGATTTCGTTAGCATGAAGTTATTTTTTTAATAAGTTGGTCAATTGGCCAATAAAATACTAACACACATATATTCTCGTCTGCGCATGAAATGTAAATCATGGCGATTCTTAACTAAGACTTGGGTTAAGTTCCGTCTCGAAACTTAACCTTGGTATGAAATGGCTGGGCTATTGTAATCCATATATTTGGCTCGTATTTATAACTTCGCATAAATCATCACAACAGTCTTGCATCATATTATTTAATTTACTTATTAAGATGAGATGAAATGCAATGGAAAGTGCACATCAAGTATTTTTGTTAAAGGTGTAAACGATTCAAATTGAACGGAACAGAGAACTGTTCAAATTTGACTTGGATTCGTATTATATTTGAAAAAAATACTCATATTTGACTCAATTCGACTATTTATTACTCGAAATTGATTCGACTCGGATCGAATTATATTCAAATTACTCGCGAGTTTCGAATTCGAGTCTCCGCATAATAACTAGCTTTATAATAAATATAAGTATAAATTAAATTTATTATTTTACTTAAAAATGAGAAAATATATTTACTATTACACTTTACAATTATAAAATCACAATTATAATTAAAAACAAAACAAAACAATAATATTAATTAATTATCCTAATTTGATTTAATTTTGTATATATTATAAGAGAATATATCGAGTATCTAATCAAATACGTATCAATCGAGTATATATCGAATAACAATCAATAATTCGACTAGTTTGAATCTTAAACGAGTCAAATAAACTAGTCGAATATAACATTGCTCAGATTCTACTCGTATTTATATTCAAACTATTTTTTATGCTCATATTTAGATCATATTATTAGCGAATTTGAGTCTCGATCGCTCGTATTTTTTCGGGTCAAGAGTGAATCAAACCCAAACTGTTCCATTTACAACCTTAAGTTTTGTTATTTGTTTGAAAGGATTTTAGTTTTATTTTTTAATCATTAATTGTAACATATTATAGTTTCAATAAATTTTAATCATTTTGACATTTCAAAAAAAAGGAAAAAGCAGATTCAAATAATAAAATAAATTTATTATTCTTTTTGTTCCAAAGGACCAAAATTAGATATAAAATTTTATTTTTATACTACAAAGTGATATGAAACATGCCATAAGTTATATTATAGGTGAATTGAGTACTATTACACAAACACTATTATATTCCTAACAAATATAGATATAAGTTTATAAAAAATAAAAAATTACTTTAAAAACATCATTTTTGAAATATCCAAATTAACTAAACCTTAATCATAAATTTATAATTCTCATTTAAATAACAACATTGGATATCTTGGAAGCCACGTAAAACAAACACTCGTATAAATATTCTTTATTATACTTGTAACATCTGAAATTGAAACCAACCGATAATAAAAAATAAAAATAAAAAAACTTAAATTGAACTATAAGCCTTTAATATTCTTATCTCTAAATGCTCATGTTGGTGCATGTGCTTGATCCTAATAAAAGCACTCCGGTCCAAGGAGAAACTCACATGTCAAAATCTAGACACGACAATATAGTTAGTTAACTATTAGGTCAAATTATATTAATTGGAATTAAATGAGTTGATTAATCATTTTTATTTATTCATTGGTTAAAATTTGGACCCGTAATTTTTGAAATAAATATAGTTGTGAACCGGTTAACCATTTTTAACTCATATTCCATTCCGATCCAAATCGAAAAGTTCTTTTCTCATTTTTTCTCTGTCGACCCTTCTGTATCTTGTTCTTAACTATGCTACGTACCATCCGACCTTTGTTTCAGCACCAAACTTGTTCAAAGCCTGAAATTTGTTTCCTTTATAAAATGGAATTATATTTATCCTTTCTTTTTGGTGCACTAATTATATTTATCCTACCAAATAACAATTTCGACATAAAAATGAACTAAAGTCCACACATATATCATAAAAAAGTACAACCATCCTAAAAGACATAATTAATTTTGATTGATAAAATGATGAAACGACTAAATTATTATTAGTTTAATGATTTGTCCCAATCATATTTATTCCCATAAACATATATATATATATATATATATATATATATATATATATATATAGGGTCTCCATCCACAGCAACCGGTTGTTGGAGCAACCCTTTTGGCCCAGCCGCTACAGTTTATAAAAAAAAACTAAGTAACAAGCCGGTTGTAGCGGCTGGGCCAAAATGGATTGCTCCCCAACAACCGGTTGCTGTGGATGGAATTCCATATATATATATTTTGTTTATGGTTTGTGTATAAGGGAAAAAAAGAGGGGAAATGCAGGAAGAACGGACTAGTGAAGGATAAAGTACATAAATGGACTTTAACGTAAGCTATAGGCTTTACCAATTTGGACGACTATTATCACAATATTCCATCGAGAGGGAGAGGGAGAGGGAGAGGGAGGAGGGTATGGTTAAATTCATAGCTGGACAGGCCTAATAGACTGACTAGTCATTTTCTATCTTTAATTAATTTTATAATAATTTTAAAAAATTATTTAAATATGGAAGGGTATTAATACTTTCAATTTAAAATTTTATTAGTATAGTTTTTTAGCATTTTATTATTTATATTAATATTTTTATATCATATTATTACTTAATTAATTTAATTGTGACGGTCACAATTTTATTTTTTAAAAGTTCTCTTTAAAAATCAAAACATCTTAAAATAGTTAATATGGTTAATATTGTTTTGAACCATAACCATATAGTTCCAACCCACACAACTCATATTAAAAATGGTTAATACTCCCTCTGTCCCAGGATAAAAGTCCTGGTGGACTTTTCACGCATATTAAGAAGAGAAATAAAATGACAAAATTGCCCATAATAATGTCATTAAATATGGAGAGAGAATTAGAATAAGAAAAAGTATGAGATATTTAATGCTACGGGCATAATAGGAAAAAATGTGTAAAAGTTTAGTTATTAAAGGAAAATGGACATTTAACATGGGACTACCCAAAAAAATAATAAAGATTTTTATCATGGGACGGAGGGAGTATAAGATAAGATTGTGAAATTATTATTTTTCAGACATGCCAAGGGTAAGGCAGAAATGTTACTATTACAACAATATTGCACTCATAAAATAAATATAAAAGTATTACATTTCCTATATTTTTTTATAAAAATAATACATTTGTCCCAAACCAAGGGTTCTGAGTCATGATTTACGTAGAGAGAGAGAGAGATCACCATAAAACAGAGCAACTAAGCTCCAAATCAATCATTAATTGTTTAATGATTGTTTTCTCCCTAATCTTGTTGATAAAACCCAACAAACCCATTAATTGTTCTCTCGTCATATACTGACCTTCTGCCGCTCCTCCTTCTACAGTATTCGGCGACGACGTCGTTCTATCCCCAGCCATTGTAGCAAGCACCTACTTCTAAACTATTTTTTTTCTTTTTCGGTTGGCCTTGTGATTGACAGATTTATCTCACCAGATCTGCCTTTTCCGGAGGTTTCTTTAGATTATCAATCACTTGGATTTCAAATCCTCTACTCTGTTTCTTCCCCCCAGTCTAATTAATCCAACTCCAGATGACTTCATTGTCAAACCAATCTAAACTGTCTTTGTCTTCAGTTTTCACCTAATTCCGGTTTTTCCCATCTCGTCTTTCTCCATGTCAGATATTATTTGACAAACAGCTTACTAAAATAGGAGTTACATATTTTGTTTTCGTATCAGCTCTGTTTCAACATCAATGGTTATGTTCCTTATGTCCTGCATATTAAAGAAACCGGAATGAGTTTTTTCTTTTTCTTTTTGAAGTAGAATATGAGTTTAACATGGAATTATAAGGGAGTGTTTGGGTGTAGTTTTTTCATGGTGCAATTGGTAGCCAAACATTCGAAGCAAGGTAACCAATTCAGTTTTGTTAAGTTACCAATTTTTTTTGAATGTGATACAATTAGTAGCCAAACCTTCATGAAATTGGTTGTCAAACTTTTAGACCAAGGTAACAAATTCATACTGCATGTGTTGAGGTAGATTTGGTTACCTTGGTATAAAGGTTTGGTTACCTTGGTATAAATTTTTGGTTACCTTGGTACGAAGGTTTGATTATCAATATTACATTACACATCACTCTCTTATCTCTCTCTTTCCTATGCAGTGTTCTATTTTTTATTTACCTTCATGAAATTGGTTGCCAAACTTTTAGACCATGGTAACAAATTCATACTGCATGTGTGGAGGTAGATTTGGTTACCTTGGTATAAAAGTTTGGTTACATTGGTATAAATGTTTGGTTACCTTGGTACGAAAGTTTGGTTATCAATATTACATTACAGATCACTCTCTTATCTCTCTCTTTTTCTTATGCAGTGTTCTATTTTTTATTGGTTACCTTGGTATAAACGTGGACATGTTTGTAGTAGAGAAATGAGGTCGGAGCACAGAAGTTTCAAGAGGAGGAGGAAGAGAGAGAAAATGATAATGGCAAATTGGTTGAGGACAAAGAAAATGATCTATGAACTTTCCTTTTTGTTCTTCGTCGTATTTGTAAATTGGTGGCGTGATTTTTGAGTATTTGGGTTAGTTGGTAACTGCCAAACTAAGTGGAGTAGTTTTCTCTTTGAATTAATGGTTTTTCTTTTTTTGTTGCATTAGATATAATGACGTGTATTGCACTATTGTTGATATTATTATACAGTTTTTCACTATTAATATAAGGCTTAAATATGAATTAGTACCCTAAACTATAGGTCATATTCCACTTCGGTGATTCACCTTTCAATTTTGTCAATTAGGTTATTAAACTATCAATTTTTTCCAATTACACAAATTGAACACGCCACGTCAGCAATTGCTGATGTGGCTATCTGAGTAGGATCTGGTTGAGCTGATGTGTAAAAATTAAACACGCCACGTCATTTTTTTTGTTTTTTTAATAACAATAAAATAAAATACGTTTTTTATTTTTTTTAATAAAAAAATGCAATTTTTTTTAATAAAAAAATTAAAAAATGCAGTTTTTTTATTTTTTTAATAAAAATAAAATAAAATACTTTTTTTAATAAAAAAAATGCAGTTTTTTATTTTTTTAATAAAAAAATTTAAAAATGCAGCTTTTTTTAATAAAAATAAAATAAAATAAGTTTTTTTATTAAAAAAATGCAGTTTTTTATTTTTTTAATAAAAAAATTAAAAAATGCAGTTTTTTTTAATAAAAATAAAATAAAATAAGATTTTTATTTTTTTAATAAAAAAATGCAGTTTTTTTTTTAATAAAAAAAATTAAAAAATGCAGTTTTTTTATTTCTTTTTATTAAAAAAATGCAGTTTTTTTTAATAAAAATAAAATAAAATAAGATTTTTATTTTTTTAATAAAAAAATGCAGTTTTTTTTATTTTTTTTAATAAAAAAGATTAAAAAATGCAGTTTTTTTATTTCTTTTTTTTAAAAAAAATGCAGTTTTTTTATTTTTTTAATAAAAATAAAATAAAATACGTTTTTTGTTTTTTTAAATAAAAAATGCAGTTTTTTATTTTTTTAATAAAAAAATTAAAAAATGCAGTTTTTTTATTTCTTTTTAAAAAAATAAAAAAAGTATTTTTTATTTTTTTTAATAAAAAATGCAATTTTTTATTTTTTTAATAAAAAAAATTAAAAAGTGCAGTTTTTTTATTTCTTTTTAAAACGTATTTTTTATTTAATAAAAAAATAAAAAAACTGAATTTTTTTATTAAAAAAATAAAAAACGTATTTTATTTTATTTTTATTAAAAAAATAAAAAAAAACTGCATTTTTTTAATAAAAAGAAATAAAAAAACTGCATTTTTTATTAAAAAAAATAAAAAACTGCATTTTTTTATTAAAAAAAATAAAAATCGTATTTTATTTCATTTTTATTAAAAAAAACTGCATTTTTTTAATAAACAGAAATAAAAAATCTGCATTTTTTAATTTTTTTTATTAAAAAAATAAAAAACTGTACCTTTTTTATTAAAAAAAATAAAAAACGTATTTATTTTATTTTTATTAAAAAAAAACTGCATTTTTTTTAATAAACAGAAATAAAAAATCTACATTTTTTAATTTTTTTTATTAAAAAAATAAAAAACTGCATTTTTTTTATTAAAAAAAATAAAAAAATGTATTTTATTTTATTTTTATTAAAAAAACAAAAAAAATGACGTGGCATGTTTAATTTTTACACATCAGCTCGACCAGATCCTACTCAGATAGCCACGTCAGCAATTGCTGACGTGGCGTGTTCAATTTGTGTAATTGGAAAAAATTGATAGTTTAATAACCTAATTGACAAAATTGAAAGGTGGATCACCGAAGTGGAATATGACCTATAGTTTAGGGTATTAATTCATATTTAAGCCTTAATATAATTATTTGGTTGATGCACTATTCTTCTAATTACTTTCTATTTGTTGTATACTTATGTAATGAACTCTAAATTTAAACTGACGTGAGCTGGTCTCTTTTGTTTGGGTATATATATATATATATATATATATATATATATATATATATATATATATATATATATATATATATATATATATATATATATATATATATATATAACACAAATATCACTTGGGGGCTCTAAAAATTTGTCAATTTTAGTGGGCCTAAAGCCCAAGCACCTTGAGCTTTAGCCCAGGGCCGGTGCTGAATTTACTTGTGGAACTATCAATTCCCTAATTATATAGAATTTGTAAATCGCGAAACTTAATAGTAATAGTACATTCTTCGCAGTTTATTGTGATCATAATCTCTTGACGTATATTTTGAATTTTTTTAAAATTTTTTTAATTTTAAAAATAATCAATTTAATCATGTAAGTCAAACTAAAACAAGTTTATTATTGGACAAAAGAGAGTATATAATAGATGATCAGAACAAAGGCCAACACTCCACAAATAGTAATATATAACATGCAAAAGGACTACTTTTTTTCCTTTTAACTACTATACACAACTTACTAGTTACAACTAGCAAAGTGCCTTTGCACGGGTTTATTTTTTAAAATAAATTTTTAATTCCTCATTTATTCTATAAATGATTATAAAATATTTTTAAAATTTTAATTTAATTTATTATAAAATGACTATAAACTTTGCTCAAACAAACAATTATCAAATATTTGTAATTGAATGTTAGTAATATGCTTATTTTTATTTTTGTTCTTTTTAATTTAAATATTCAATTTATATAGTTCTTAAGTTTAATATTTTGTTTTTATTTTCAATATTTTGAATTTATACATAGTTATTTAGAGTTAAAAATTGAATAAAACCTAAAAGTCTAAATTTGGTGTTTAAGGATTTCTATATGACATGAAATTGTTGTAAATTAATAAGTTATCATCATGGTTTTTTATTTTTAATGGAAACTTAAATTTTAATAACTATATATAAGTGAGATTTGTTTTTAACATTGATTAAGTAAAGATCCCATATCTGAAATAAAATTAGTAATTAAAGTATAATTATTAATATATTTTGTAATATATATATTACACCTTTTAATATTAATTTTTATATTCTTATAATAATTTTTTTCTATAATTTCAATATATCTTTATTTTGGAGTAAAATTGTTATAGAATAATAAGTTACCATTAAGTTAATTTATTATTTGGTTAATTATTATTAAAATCTTATGATGTTACCAAAATTTTATGTAACATATATAAAAGAGTTTTATTAAGTTTGAATTTTATTAGTAGTTATTTCCATTGTTTTAAAATAAATTTTAGTAAACTTTAAAGATTATTTTAATTGTAGTTAAATTCTAAACTCATATCAAAGACTACACCTGGCAAACGGGCGGGCCGGGCCGGGCCAAAAAAGCCCGGATTTTGGTGGGCTGAAAATGTCCAGCCCGTGGCCCGTGGCGGGCAGGCCGGGCCGGCCCGCGGGCTTCAGCCATTTTTTTTTTTTTTGCAAACTCTTTGTTACATCAAAAATAATAATAATAAAAAATATTAAAAATAATAAAATCATTAATAATAAACAATAATACAAACAAACACGATTAATTAATTACATACATTAACTACATAGCTCAATTAATTAAAATTTTAATAGTATTATAAATTAGTATTATCAATTATAGTTAAAATATATTGAAGATTACATCAAAAACAAATAGTTGTTGTAGCTCAGTTGGTTTGAACTCTTATTTATTTACTTACATGTCTTGTGTTCAAGCCTCACAACCTAACACTTTATTTTAAAAAAAATAAAAATTAATAATTGGCGGGCGGGCCGGGCCAAAAACAGGCCGGGCCAAAACGGCCCGGGTTTTCACGGGCTTAAAAATGGCGGCCCAAAGCCCGGGTTTTGGAGGGCGGGCCTGCCCGGCCCGCGGGCTTTGGGCCCGTTTGCCAGGTCTATCAAAGACCAATAAACTAAGTGCAAAGAACGATTTTATTCAAATAACATAATTTTTAATTTCTTATTCATTTTATTTAAATGATTATGAAATATTTTTTAAAATTTCACAAATTAACTTATTATTGATATGACAATGTTTATAAACTTTGCTCAAAAAAATTTGTTTAATGAGCTAAAGGATTTTTATAAAGAATAAAAATTTTCATAAAAATATATAATATTAATTATAGTAGAAAATTGTATGTAGTTTATATTTATTTTTATCTTTTTAAACTAATGTTGTAATCATTCTAATATATACCAATAGTAAGTTAATTTGTGAAATTCAATTTCATATTATAAAATCATATACAAAACAAATAAAATATTAAAAATAATTTTATTTATAAATTAAACGGGTTAAATGTTTTCTAGGTCACTATAATATAGGTCGACTTATAAATGAGTCACTGAACTTTTTTTTCTTACAGTCAACTCACTGAACTCGATTTTTCTAACAAAAAGTTAAAAAAACGTTAAACTCGTTTGACATTTAACAGAAAACGGCTGAGTTGTTAAAAAAAGCCTAAATATGTGGCAGTTAGTATGTGACGTGGCAGTTAGTAGGTGACGTGACAGTGATGATATGGATTTGGAGAAAAATATTTATGAAAAAATGGAAAAAAAAATTTAAAGTATAATATAAATTTAAAAAATTAGCCAAAAAAACAAGAAAATAAATAAAATATATATTTAAATATTTTAAAATTAATTTGTTAATTTTTTTATTAAAAAACTGCGTTCTTAATTATTTTTATTAAAAAAAATGCGCTTTGTTTATTAAACAGCTATTTAAAAACAGTTTTTTTTTAAAAAAAATTTTAAAAATAATTATTTTTTAAAAAAAAATTGCATTATCGTTTTTTTAATAAAAAAATTATTAAAAAAGCTGCACTTTTTTATTTTTATAAAAAATTGCATTTTTTTATTTTTATTAAAAAAATGCAGCTTTTTATACCTTAGTTTAATTAAAAAAATAATAAAAATAAATATTTTTAATAAAAATTTCACATATTTTTTATTTATTGTCACTAAATACCTTGGTTTTTTTTTATTTTTATTAAAAAATACAGTTTTTTATACCTTAGTTTTATTTAAAAATATGTAGTTTTTTTTTATAAAAAAACAGAGTTTTTTTAATAAAAATAATTAAAAACGCACTTTTTTTATATAAAAATTTAAAAACTCTGTTTTTTTATAAAAATAAAAAAAATGCATTTTTTAATAATTTTTTTATACTTTTATTAAAAAAAATTAAAACGCTATTTTTTTAAAAAAAGTAATTGTTTTTTTTATTAAAAATATTTATTATGCAGTTTTTTTAATAAAAATAAATATTTTTAATAAAAAATGCACTTTTTTTTAATATTAAAAAAAATGCAGTTTTTTTAATAAAAAAATTTATTTTTTTAACATCAAAAAAATGTAATTTTTTTATTAAAAATAATTAAAAATGCAGCTTTTTTAATAAAAAAATTAACTGATTAATTTTAAAATTATTAAATATATTATTTATTTATTTTCTTATTTTTTTGGCTAATTTTTTAAATTTATATTATACTTTAAAATATTTTTTCCATTGTCATACAAAAATTTCTCTAAATCCACATCATCAGTGCCACGTCACATACTAACTGCCACATAGACTTTTTTTAACAACTCAACCGTTTTCCGTTAACAGTCAAAGCAGTTTAACGGTTTTTTTTAACTTTTTGTTAGAAAAATTGAGTTCAGTGAGTTGACTGTAAGAAAAAAAAGTTCAGTGACCCATTTATAAGTCGACCTATAGTACAGTGACCTAGAAAGGATTTAGCCCTAAATTAAACATGTGTTTTAGCTTCTTTAAAAAAACTAAAATACTAAGCACTTATAAAACACTATCATTATGTCTCTTTATAAGTAAATTCTTGTTAATTATTACGATTGTATATTTTAATATAGTTATATTATAATAATTATGTTGTTTATATTGTAAATACTAATTCAAATTGCTCCAACTTAATATAGCTTACTTACAGAGTCGTTCCTGAGATTTTGGTGGCCCATGGCAAAAAATAAAAACGAGATAATTTTTGAAACATAGTCTTCACTAAAAAAATAAATAAATAATACAAGTAGTATCCAAAAAAGTACATTTTTGGAGCTTAAAAACATAATAGTTCGACTACAATAAAATATATGAGAACTTCGACTACAACAAAATATATGTGAAGTTCAACTACAACAAAATATATGAGAATACATTCATTGAAAGATACTTCTTCTAGTATTTCTAGAGCCAAAATCTTCAATCAATGTTCAAAATTCTATATATATAAAATTGGGACCTCTTTGGTCGTGGGCCCAGGACGGACGACATTCTCCCTCGTGCTCAGGAACGACTGCTTACTTATGTTTCAATATTTTAGTTTGTGGATAATTATGATATAATATTAGAATAATTTGTTGCTATGTGATATATTAACAATAATTTGTTGGTGTTTTAATTTAGGCTAATGAGAATCAATATTAGTAAAAGATTTCTATAAGAAATAAAATTATTATAAAATAATAAGTTACTCTAAAGTTTTTCATGAATCATAAATAGTGTTCTGGTCCTAGTTAAATTCTAAGTTTAATAAGTGTTTTAATAGTAGTTAATAAAACACAATTAAGAGGCTTTAAAAATATTTTAGTAGTAGTTAAATTCGAGTCCATACAAAAAAACAAGGACAAAAAAACTTGGTTTTATTATAATTTTAGAGAGAGCATAAGAAGATTATATATAAAAAGTGAGATTTTCTAATATTCTTCAAGTCATCAAAAATACATGGATAGTGAGCCTCTATTTATAAGCATCACAAATGCAAAGATAGAAGATGAAATAAATACAAACTTAAATAGGGAGAATGAATAGCTCATCAATGTACTAATATGTAGGTTATAGAAAATGAATGGACATTCATATTATAACTATTCATAACACTCCCCCTTGAATGTCCATTACTGAAGAATATGCCTCGTTAAAACCTTACTAGGAAAAACCCTGTGGGATAAAAACCTAGTGAAGGAAAAAGAGTACATAATTCTTCAAAAAACTTATGAGATATTGCTTTATGAAAAACTTTAATTACTCCCCCTCATGATTATATCACTTGAGATTTCTGAGTCGACGCAATCCAACGTTGTGAACTAGCTTCTCAAATGTAGAAGTAGGAAGCGCCTTTGTTAATAAATCTGCCAAATTTTCACTTGAACGGATTGGATGAACATTTATATCACCATTCTTCTGAAGGTCGTGAGTGAAAAAGAACTTTGGTGAAATATGTTTTGTTCTATCACCTTTGATATATCCTTCCTTGAGTTGGACAATGCATGCTGTATTATCCTCATATAAGACCGTCGGTGTTTCTTCTCCTGAAGATAAACCGCAAGCTCCTCGTATGTGTTGAATTACAGACCTTAACCATACACATTCACGACTAGCCTCATGTATTACCAAAATTTCAGCATGGTTAGAAGATATAGCTACTATAGTTTGCTTCATCGAACGCCAAGAAATGGCGGTTCCACCACAAGTGAATATATATCCAGTTTGCGATCGAGCATTATGAGGATCGGATAGGTACCCTGCATCTGCAGAACCAGTCAAATCTGTTTTGGGTTGGTTAGGAAAATACAAACCCATATCCTTTGTACCTTGTAGGTAACGAAGTATATGTTTAATCCCATTCCAATGCCTTCGGGTTAGACAAGAGCTATATCTTGCTAATAAGTTGACAGAGAATGATATATCAGGTCATGTATGACTAGGAAGATACATTAGTGCTCCAATTGCACTCAAGTATGGTTCTTCAGGACCAAGAATCTCCTCATCATTTTCTCGAGGTCGGAAAGGGTCTTTATTTACATCAAGTGACCTCACAACCATTGGGGTGCTCAACGGATGTGCTTTGTCCATATAAAATCGTTTTAGCACCTTCTCTATATAAGATGTTTGATGCACAAGAATACCGTCCTTTAAATGCTCTATATGTAATCCAAGACAAAATTTTGTTTTTCCAAGATCTTTCATTTCAAATTCTCTTTTCAAGTACTCTACTAACTTTGAAATCTCTTCAGGAGTTCCAATGATATTTAGATCATCAACATATACTGCAATAATAAGAAACTCAAATCTAGATCTCTTTATAAAAATGCATGGGCTAACAGGATCATTCTTATATCCCTCCTTTAACAAATATTCCCTAAGACGATTATACCACATGCGACCGGATTATTTTAATCCATATAGAGATCTATTTAATTTGATCGAGTACTGTTCTCGAGAACCGAATTTACATGCTTCTGGCAATTTAAATCCTTCTGGGAGTTTCATATAAATTTCATTATCAAGTGGGTCATACAAATATGTTGTAACGACATGCATTAGACGCAAGTGAAGTCCTTCTTTTATTGCCAGACTGATTAGGAATCGAAAAGTAGTCACATCCATCACAGGAGAGTATGTCTCTTCATAATCAATACCAGGTCTTTGTGAAAATCCTTGTGAAACTAGTCGTGCTTTATGTCGCACAATTTCACCCTTTTCATTTCGTTTTCGAACAAAAACCCATTTGTACTCCACTGGTTTTACACCATCAGGTGTACGGACTACTGGTCCAAAAACATTTCTCTTTTCAAGAGATTTCAATTTTGCTCAATTGCGTCTTTCCATTTTGGCCAATTAATTCTATGCATGCATTCCTCAATAGACCTTGGTTCAAGATCCTCGTCATCTTTTATAACATCTAGCTCTATATTGTATGAAAAAATATTATCGACGTCAATTTCATTTCGGTTCCATATTTTTCTAGACATGACATAATTTATCGACATCTCTTCATTTTTAATGATTTCAGGTACCTGATTGTCTTTTGGAACTGTAATATTAGTCATGTCTAGAGGTTTTTCTGTAGACTCTTCTGGAGTTACCATTTCCTTGTCATGACCATCTTGAATCTTTGTTCCTTTTCTCATACGAGGATTCTTATCTTTGGAACCGACTGGTCTACCACGCTTCAAGCGTGCTTTAGATTCATTGGCAACAAGAGGTTGTCCTGCTGGGACATTAATTTTAATTGGAGCATTAACAGCTGGTATATGTGACTTTGTTACACTCTTTGGGTCAGAAAATGCGTCTGGCAATTGATTTGCTAAACTTTGTAAATGAATTATCTTCTGAACTTCCAGTTCACATTGTTTTGTACGAGGATCAAAATGAGACAATGATAATTCATTCCAGCCTATCTCTTTTTCCAGCTGCCTATTTTCTCCCCCCTAATGTTGGGAAGACTGATTCATCAAAATGACAATCAGCAAATCTAGCTGTAAATAAATCCCCTATTGATGGTTCTAAATATTTAATTATAGATGGGGATTCATATCCAACATATATTCCTAACCTCCTTTGAGGTCCCATCTTAGTACGTTGTGGTGGAGGAATTGGAACATATACAACACAACCAAAAATTCTTAAATGAGAAATATTTGGTTCCTGACCAAAAACCAATCGTAAAGGGGAGTACTTATGATAACTTGTTGGTCTGATGCGAATTAGTGTTGCCGCATGTAAAATAGCATGACCCCAAGCAGAAATTGGAAGTTTTGACCTCATTAGTAATGGTCTTGCAATCAATTGAAGACGATTAATCAATGATCTGCAAGGCCATTTTGTGTGTGAACATGTGCTACAGGATGTTCAACCCTTATCCCAATAGACATATAATAATCATTGAAAGTTTGGGAAGTAAATTCACCAGCATTGTCAATACGAATTTTAGAGAGAGCATAAGAAGATTATATATAAGAAGTGAGATTTTCTAATATTCTTCAAGTCATCAAAAATACATGGATAGTGAGCCTCTATTTATAGGCATCACAAATACAAAGATAGAAAGATGAAAGAAATACAAACTCAAATAGGGAGAATGAATAGCTCATCAATGTACTAATATGTAGGTTTTGTAGGTTATAGAAAATGAATGAACATCCATATTATAACTATTCATAACAAGTTTTGTTTTATTATATATGTACTAGCTAAGTGTGTGCAAAGCACGAGTTTATTTTTAATTCCTTATTTATTATATATATATATAATGATTATAAAATATTTTTTCAAATTTTAATTTAATTTATTTTAGATTGACTACAAACTTTGCTCAAAGAAACAATTATCAAAGACCTACAACTGAGTGTTAGTAATATGTTTATTTTTTTGTCATTTTTAATTTAATATTCAACTTATATAGTTTTTAAATTTAATATTTAGTTTTTATTTTCAATCTTTCAAATTTATACATAATTATTTAGAGTTCGAAAATTAAATGAGTGAAAACTAAAACTTAAACTTAGTGTTTAAGGAATTCTATATGACATAAATTGTTGTAAATTATTAATAAGTTACCATCATGATTTTTTATTTTTAATGGTAACTTAAATTTTAATAAATATATAAGTGAGATTTGTTTCTAACATTGATTAAGTAAAGATCGATTATTAAAGTTTAATCATTAATATATTTTGTAATATATATTAAACTTTTTAATATTAGTTACTATTTTCTCATAATATTTTTTTTTATATTTTAATATATAATTATTTTGGAATAAAATTGTTGTAGAATAATAAGTTATCATTATGACTTTTAGTTTTAAAAATTAACTAAAGTTTAATCATAATATATAAGTCATAATTATTTTTAACATTAATTAACTAAAAGTCTCCTCCAATATTAATTATTATGTAACCATAGTATTTTTCCTATACTTTTAATATTTAGTTATTTAGAGTCTAAAGTTGAGTAAAGTACAATTATAAACATATTTTTTAAGTTAAAATTTATTGTATGACAAAATAATTATAGAACTATAGAATAAAAATATTGCAACATAATAAGTTAACATTAAAATTTTTAGGACCATAAAAATAATTTTTTTTTCTTTAACATTAACTATTAATTTTTTTAATAGTGAATAATTTCAAAACTTAAATTACTAATTACATATAATTTAGTTTTATTTTATTATTTTATTGTTTATTATTAAAATCTTATGATGTTATACCATGATTATATTTTGTTGGGGTTGGAAGACAATTATCCCTTTTAAATCATATAGATTCATATCTGAAAGCGGGTAAACAAATAATATAATATTAATTATAATAATAATTGGATGTAGTTTATAAATATTTTTAAGCAAATGTTGTAATCATTCTATTACAAGTAGTAAGTTAATTTGTGAACTTCAATTTTTTTTATAAACATCATGTTGGGACATGAATATTTGGGCCCAACTGTTATGGTGGGCCAAAGTTCGTGGAGATATTTTTACTCATGTGAGATTCAATTTTGACAATTGGAGTATTTTAAGGAATCTTGGATTCCTAATTATATTTGGTTTCTATTTATAAAAAGATTAGAAGATCTTATACAATTCCATTAAGGAATTATACCTAATGAGAAATTCTAATCCAATACGGGAAATGACTCTTAGGAGGTGGTGAGATCACTATAAATATAAGGCTTTACCCTGATTCTAAAGTACACACACAACTCATTATTATTTTTCAGCACTAGAGTTTTTTGCCTCTATTGTTAAACCTTATTCAGCCTGTACTTATTCTCACACCGGAGCTATCCCCCGGCGGCACAAGCCCTCAATCTTTTGGTGTGCTTACCGTTTCTGTGCAGGATTGGACGCGTTTTTGGTGATTTAGACGCATGAACGAATCTTGGCGTTAACATTGGCGCTAAAAGGAGGGCTGCTAGTGTTGATTTTCAATCATCACTGAGAATTTTCCAGGTGGATCCATGGTGAACAGCAAGACAGTTTCAGGAGTTGGAAAATCTATAGCTGATGGATCCATTCGGCAAAGAGGATCAGTTAAAGATAGATTGGGACCGTTCAAGAGCATCCATGACAAGTTGGGGAGACGTCAGGCGGAGACTGTTCTCTACGGCCAGTAGAAACGATGGACATGGGGGCCGCGTCGAGGACTTACCGTCCCGAACGCGTACCCATTTAGAGGGCAACGATGAAAGGAGACATATCTTGTCTAGAAAAGTCCAGGAAATTGATGATGCTTTAAAGGCTCTACTCGTGCACGAAAGGAGATCGATCAGAAGATGGAGCTTCTGATCATTGGAGACGAGGATGGTGCCTCCAGTCACAGCCGAAGGCGGAGGCGGTCATCGGAGGTTCAGTCCAGGACTCATTGTCTGGACAATGTCAGACAAACTGAGGGCAGACTTCAGATTCGCTCTCGGGATAGGAGCAGTTAGAGGAGTCGATCAAAAGGTCATTCGCCCGGGGACCACTCCAGGACTCATCGTCTAGATGGCCCTCGGCACATTGGAAGTAGGAGACAGAGCTGATCCAAGGCAGCGAGTTTTGAAAGTAGACGACAGGTGGCTCGTCCGAGGAGAGATGCATTTCCCAATGAAAGGAGGGGCCGAAGGAATTTGTTAGTTCCCGACGGCACACAATAGATCTATAGGGGGTTAAATAGATTCTTTAAAAACATTGTTTCCTTTTATCCTTTTTAAGTGGTTAACATATAATGAATAGATGAATCAATTCATGGACAACGGTATAGATTAAGATCCCCTTCAAGAATATAACTTAAGACACAGTTCTAAGGTTACATTAGTTGCAAACAAATATAGCAGTTATAGGACAGAATGTAAGTGACATAAAGTAAATGACACCAGAGGTTTTATGTGGTTCAGAGATTGAATGCTCCTAATCCACTTTTCTGCTTCAACAAGCAGGGATTCCACTAAGGATTTGATCAACTTCGAAGCATTAAGATTCCTTCAAGACCAGCAGCCTTGGAACACTAGTTCACTGAGAACTCTTCAAGACCAGCAGTCTTGGAAACTGTAGACTAAGCCCGATAGACTTAGAATCTCTTGTACCCTCCCAGCAGACTTGACTTTGGTTTAGTAACTAAGACAAGGACTATGTAGGCCCTGATTGCTTGATTGTTTGTTGTTGTTGAGCTGCTAAGATGACATTTAGCTTGTTCATCTTTTGGTACTTAGCATCTTCTTGTGATCATTGGGCATTTAGCATTGGTGTTTGATCACATCTAATGGACTGCTAAGATGTACGTTTAGCTTGACATCTTGTTGGTACTTAGCAGTCTGACTCATCCTTTGGTGCTGCTGTTCTTTGTTGTTGATGTTTGTCTTCATCTGATTTTCAACTTTGCACACCATCACCGTTGAGGTACTGCTAAGTCTTTGCAAATCAGCTTGACTTATTTATGTACTTAGCAGTCCTTGAACACTGATTGTCTTGTGCACAGATTCGGTTCTGTATCTTCTTTTCTTCAGTTCAGTGTGTTCAAGATGAGACGTAGATGTTGACCGTCCAATTAGGATCCCGACGCGGGTTGGGGTATCACAAAGTAGTCCTTATTGAATTAGGGTTTGTTCGTTTTGATGCATTGAAAAAGTGGTTTTTAAGCTCCTATTTCACCGTACCAAAAATGACGCGGTGAGTTTGGAGCTTAAAATATACGTTTATGAGTAGGAATAAATTGGGTTTAGACGAACAAATAAGTTTGCACGCTAATAAGTTATGAATCTGGTCAATATGCAAGTGTTGTACATGAGTAAAACATATTGTTTTATCCTACTTGAAGGTTTAATGAGATGACAGATATTGGGTCTTGATTATTCATAATATCACGAGGTTGAAAAAGTGAAGAAGCTTATTTCCATGTTTGCCAAGAAGAAGGATATCAAGTACAACTTGCTGCATCTCATCCAAGGGAAGCAGAAATTTTCATTAAATACATTTAAATAACAAGCTTTAACAACATATATATTGATCAAAAAGGTCAAAATACAAGGATGCAACAAGAAATTGTGGAGCATTACAAAGAATAATTATGTGAATGGCACAAAGGGTAGAGCTTAACAAAAAATGTGTTACTCGAAAAATTTCGATTTCAAGATCCTATAAAGTAAACTATTTTCTGTGTGAATGGTACAGACCTTTCTCGTCCCTCCTATAGCTGCTGCTACAATCATTCCATGAAATTTTATCACTGGAATTTGTATTTGTTTGTAGTTTGTCATTGGCTTTGCTTAGAGTACCACAGCTTCTTCTGGCAAATCAACAACTTCTCGTTTTCAGATTTACTCTCGGTGGCTTCTTTACGACAGTTCCATCTGATCCCCTTGGTGATGGTAGCAACTGCATCAGCATGGTAGCTCGACTCCCGGATTATTGCATACCCATTAGGCCGAAGGATCCGATCCATCTCTAATAGCACATACTTCATATCACATCTGCCAAAGTATTTAACTAACGTCAAATTCCCATTGGTTTACGAAATTTGCTGCAAAATGCTCATGCTATACGGTATTTTTTTGTTATATAATATCGATTTCATGTGAACAAACTAAATCAAAGCACAAGCAGATTATTAAAAGATTTCAAAGTGGTTAAAGAAATTGAGGAGATTAAACACAATGGCCATTACCTGTGACTTTCAGAAGTAAAGAGACCATCTACATGAAGGAGATCATACGTCCGAGGATATGTTGAGAAAGCCTCACACCTGAAAAAAGGAATTTAAATGAACCGATTTGTATTATTTAGTAACTTTGCATGGCCAATGCAGACGCGGCTACAGCGTGTAAACAAAAATGCAGTTATAATTACCAGTCATGGTAGGTTCCAATGAGGCCCCTGTCAAAGACGACCGGAAGTGTATTCTCAGCATAGGAGGAGACCACATTCATCACCCACAAGGGATCATCAATCACAGCAGCAGAAAAACCTCCATAAAGCGTATTCATGTCCATTACATTTCTTATCTTATCAGTTCCAATAGCAGGTAGCAACTTCTTGTAGTGCTTCGCTCGCACCTTCCACTTTCCGTTGTCATTATTAAAGGTACCATCACTGCCACCGCGAACATCGGAAACACGTTCGGGTGCAGCATGCAACCTTTTTGGCCATTTGGGAATGGATGGTAGTGCAACCTTCTTGAGCTTCTTGTTTGGAACAACAACACAAGGCCGGAGTGGAGTGTACCAAGCTGAATCTGGTTCAGTGCCATCATCACATTTTGGTGGGTATGTGTCAGGGGTATCAAGCTGCTTATAGCAGCTATTTTCTGAAGACTTCTGCCACACAGCAATGTCGTCTTTTTTATCGAATAACTTGAAGCACATTGAAGTGAGCAATTCTTGCAACTTCTCATAATCAGACTTCTGCTCTTCAATAGTAGTGTTCCAACCTCTCCAACGGTTTTCATAGTTCACTGGCGGACCAGAAAGGACCCAGAATCCTCCAGGACGAAGTATACGATGAACTTCTAGAAGGTAAATTCCACCTGAAATCAAATCACACCTACATTGGTAAAAAGTTCCTTTAATGCAACGCAAGCAAGCAACACTGTGTATACTTCACAAGTATTCAACGAACAGAACCACTTCTTGTACTTGGTGTACTAGTTAAAGAAAACAATGTAGTTATCAATACACATTTAAGTGGCGCAACATAATATTATAATAGCGGCGGGCATGCCTCACTAAAAGGGTGGCCGGGTTTGTTCCTTACCAAAGTGTAAACCTTAAACTCACCGACAGTTGTACTTATTTAAAAGTGCGCTTAAATGAACCAAATGTCCATGGAAAAAAGAGATGATGTTTTAACAGGGTTCTTGATTGTGATCATTTCGAGGTACATTAGAATACATACCAAATTCTGTCCAAGGGATAAGGCATCTTGAGCAATGAGCCATATCAAATGAGTTTGAAGGGAAAGGAAGCCGCTGCGTTGAAATAATTCCCAGAATTGCTGGAATTCCCCGCTCCAGAGCAAATTGGACTTGAGCCTCGTGATTATCTCTTGGGGCAAGAGAGACTGTTAAGATCCCCCGATCAATTAAATCACCTCCCCAGCTAGCAACCTAACAACAAAATTGTAGAGATTTATTGAAGTATATGTGGAAATAATATGAAGAACTCTTTTAAGCCTATTAAAAATATCAATAAATAGACTATTGCTAGCATCATAATTGTTTGCTTAAGGATTTTCTGTGGGAAATTAAATATCACCACAAAAGATTTAATAATCTACATTGGATATTCTAGTAAATACATCACACCAAAACAATAATCCAACATAATTTCCATATTCATGTGACGAATCCCAAGTCCTATTTAACAAGTAAGAACATAATGAGATGGACATGGACTTACCCCACACCCAGTATCGATGGCAGTTCGAACAGTCCCATCTTTCATTCCAGGGATAAGATCCTGCATCAAATCAACATATGCACCAACACCTTTGGGGAACATAGTACCCCCACCAGGGAAAATAAACTTCTCCCCTTCTTTCCTCAGCCAATTCTGATTAGACTTCTGTTTGTTAATCCAATCATATGGCACATTCCTGAAGCCAGACCCAAAAGTAAATCCCATGAGAATTATAAAAGAGAAACCCAATCCAAGAAATAAAAGCTACCAAAATTCCTCTAGATTAGATCTTTAGCAAAAGTTTAAGATCAGAGAGATGCTATTACCTGTACCAACATTCATTTTTGCTCTGAGGCCATCTGATTGGTATCTTGTACCCATCAGGTGGGGGTACCAAGCATTCCTTTTTCTCAAACACAGGAGGGCAATGACGTTCCATGAATGTAAGCCGATGAAGATCATACTTCTTCCATCTCTGTAAAACAAAAATGTGTCACTAAATATACAGATATATTATTTAACCAAATAGTTGGTCTAAAAGAACCTAAAAAAAATCATGATATTATCACTTGAAGTACCTTAGGATTTGTGCACGGAGTGTAGTCTTGATAATCAATGCTGCATTCAGGGAAGGAAATGGATTTCGTTTGTAGAGGGCCAGCAACAGTTTCCCTGGATGATTCCACTGCTTTGGTGATGTCGTCAGCGTCAAATCTGTCCTTCTCGCAAAAGTTTCTACCAAGATAGAACGAAAACCCGCATAGCATAACAAGCACTACTGTCATGGGGAGTACCCTGGAATTTTTATCATTTAGATGTATCGGTTTTCCATCCTTGTGCTTCATGGTCCCAGAATTTCTTAGCTACCTGAATATACACAAAACAAGTAGTAAGTCACAGCTCACTTCCAATAGATCTACATAAAAACATAAAGAGGGACACTTTCCACTAACTAATATAATTAGCATGAACTTTCCACACAATCGTCAGCACTTAAAACTAAATTCCATGTCCTCGCTTTACTTGATACTGGGAAATTTAAAGGAAATCTCAAATCAAAATAGCCACTTGGAATATCCCAGTATAATGAAGTATAATTAAGTGTTTGCTCCATTATGTGTTCTATGGAATTAGATGGATCACAGAGGAAGACAATTAAGCTGATCAAACAAGTTTACAAATATCATTCGTTTGGAAGCAATCAAATTTAGAGTCAAAATATTTGTTGGAACTGCTGAACAATATCTCAACCAAATAGGTAGGAAATGAACAAAATGATACTTGTGAATTTATGAAATGAATTTAATAAGATATATAGATGAAAAAAATTAGTAGTTACTTCATCAAAACAAAACTTATTAACCGTCATCAACAGAATAAGAAACTGATATGTTTAATTCCGCTAACCAAGTGCAGAGAAGAGAAGACGTAGAGGATAGTTCATCTTCTAAACCAGATACAGTTCCAGAGTAAGCATTCAGCTCTATTCATATAGAAGAAAAAGAAGGTGATTACACTAGTTGGGAAAACCAAACAGAACAGGAGAAGGGGATTAATGCAGATCTAATGGTCAAATCTGGGTATTAAAGTGACTTGAAACCTGCAAAAACTAAGATCTGATTGCAACAACCAACATCATACTTTTCCATCACATTGCTTTAATATTTTTACATGAATTGAGCCCAACACTTATAAAATGAAAATTAGCCATTCAATGTCATCAAAAGCCAAACAATAAAGGCAAGGCATCGTTATATGCGAGTGTTTGTTTAATTATTGTATAGACAAGTTAATAATTCATTCAACCCAAAGAAAAGATACACTTATTAGATTACACTGTCCCAGTCAGCTGGCAATAGCAAAAAGAGCTCATAAAAGGCAATCCATCATGAGAAAAAGGAAAAACACTCGGTAATAAAACAAACCCACCAAAGGAAATGAGAGAAACATCAAATCCTTTGAAGACCCATTTGTCAATTACCAATTTTTGTTCTGTAAAAGCATTTGAAAACCAAAATGATTTCAAAAATAATGAATGGGTTATAGGCCTGAATCAGATCTAAATTTCAAAATTAAAGAAATCCCAATTGGAAATTCAAAATTTCAAACGAGAGAGAGAGGGATGGCAATGCTATAATAGAATTTAAAGGATATTCAAAGAGATCTGCCAGAAACAAATAACCCAGAAAAACAGAGCAAACATGAGAGAGATCAAGTAAATACCTCTGCTATATATGTCTCTAATTCTCTCAATATATGATTTTATCAGAAAAAATATGAACCCAGAAATGAACCAGATGTAGGCGAAGAGTGAGATTCCAGGGCCTCACACGCATATGAATACACACACATACACATACACATACATACATACATATATATATATAGAGAGAGAGAGAGATAGCATACATACAATAAATAAAGACCTACTTGTTCTTCGCCTTCAGCCCCGCTGTCTTAATAAATCTTCTTGTTCCTTTTTTCTTCTTTTTATTACCACCATTTACATCATCATCATGTTAAGGTTCCTTCCTCTCCCTTTCTCTCTCCTCTGGGAAATGTGAATTTGGTAGTTTTGGAATATAAAAGGTGAGAATGGAATGATTTTCTACCATTGAACATAATTCCACGCAGGAAAGGAGAAAAAGGGTTATGTGGATTTTTTAGTTGAACTTGTTCCATGCCTTTTCCTTACCAAGAATAAAATTTGGGAGCGAAATTCGGAGTTGCCATTTTACCAAAAATAAAGTGCCACATTGTAATCAGTAACACTAGTGTGATTTGATTAAAATATTCGATCATAAGTATTCGTGGACCGCCCTAAAAAAATTGATTATTTTACATTATTTTTTGAAAATTTTATACGTATGAACCAAATATTAACTAATAAAAATTCGACATATCAGTTAATATGTGAATCATACGTGTGGAGTAAATATGAATTGATCGTGTCGTGATGGAAGAATTTATATGGTGTAATATTATATGTATTACTCCCTCCGTTCCTTAATATATGTCGTTTTAGAATTGTGCACAAGTATTAAGATAATAATTGTAAAGCATTAAATATACTATCAATTGTCTATATTACCCTTGTATTGGAAAAAGAGTGTTATTTATTGGGCAAAAAATAGTGAGAGAACCAAAATTTTATTTATTAATTGGGATAATATTAGAAACTAAGCAATTAATGCTTACTTGAAATCCTCAAACGACTTATATTTAGGAACACAAATATTTCTCTAAAACGACTTACTCCCTCCGTTCCTTAATATAAGTCATTTTAGAGAAATGTTTTTGTTCCTTAATATAAGTCATTTTAGAATTTCAAGTAAGCATTAATTGCTTAGTTTCCAATATTACCCCTAATATTAAATGTAATTTTGGTTCTCCCAATATTTTCTGCTCAATAAATAACAATCTCTTATTTCAATACAAGGGTAATATAGACAATTGATATTATAGTTAATGCTATACAATCATTACCTTAATAGTTGTGCATAACCTTAAAACGACTTATATTAAGGAACGGAGGTAGTATATTAAAGAACGGAGGGAGTATTATTTTTTTTTCAATAAGATGTATCGAGTATATTTTTTTACATATATTAACAAAAATTAAAATAAAGATAAAAATATTAATGAGTTTAAATTTTATTAACAATGAAGAATCAGGATCCTCTATGAGAATTTTTCTGTGAGGATCTTATGAGGGTTTTGTTGTGGGATTGACTGTGACGCCCCCAAAATAGGTATACATCACCTATTCTGAGTTGCCAAATACATGGTACAGGATAAAAATACAATCTTTAATATACAACAAGAAAGCTGTGAGTTTTAATACAAATATTATCTTCTAGACAATATCCACTCTCAGAATAAGTCCTCAGTACATTTATTGTCAAACTATTTAACAGAATAGTGAGGACTACTAATACTATCATCTGGACCGTTGTGACAACCCGAGAATTTAGAAAAAAAATTTAAAATCTTAAATAATTGATTTAGGGTCAAATAATAGACCTAAACAGAAAATAAGTGTATGTGTTTGATATTTTTGAGAAGAAATTTTAAGGGTTTCAAAATTCTGTGAAGGATTTTTGGAGAATTATTCAGGGTTAAGTGTATATGTGAATATATTCTGTGTATATGGTTATGTATGTGTTCAGAATGTGGTTAAGGGTCACGGGCTGACCAGATAAATTTTATCAATGTCAAATCCTAATATTATTAAGAACGCCAACGTTTTGTTAGAAAACCCTAATGACTGTTAAGAAACCCTAGAAATCGGTTCTGAAACCCTAATTTTAATTTTGGGAATCCGAAACCATAATTCAAAAATTGAAAACCCTAATTCTAGAATTTAAATGCTGTGTATAAGGTTTAAACGTCATTAATTATAATTTATTAGGGGAAAATCCTAACGAATTACTTGAAAACCTAATTGATTATTAGAAAACCCTAATATCTAATCTGGGAACTCTAATTTCAGATTTCGGGTATTTGAGAACCCTAATCTGGGAATTTAAAGGATGATTATATTGCTTAAATGTTATTAATTATAATATTAATTAGGGTAAAACTTAATTAATTAGCAAACTCTAATTTCAAAATTTTAAACCCTAATTATCCTGTCATGAACCATAATATAAAATTATGAATTTAATTGCTAAATTAACAATCTTAATTAGAAAATATTAATCCTAATTTGTGTTAGTCCTAATATGATTAGGAAATAATTATATAATTAGGAAACTCTAATTATAATCTAATTATCATAATTTTCTATTTTGAAAATCCTAAAAATTGGTATTTATGGAAACCTTAGGTTTTAACCCTAAGGGTTTTCAACAAATGACAATTCTAAAAATAAAATGGTATGGAAAAGACCAAAATACCCTCCCTTGACTTTTATGTTAAAAGAGTTATGGTCACAAATGTAGCCACATCTCTTAAGTTACAACCAAACACCTCGGATCAGCCAAAATTGAACACCTAGCCACATTTACAACCATGGATTTAAAAGATCTAAGATTAAAAAGTAAGAAAAATCTTACTTTGCTTATCATTTGCTCCAAGTCCCTTCTCTCTCTATATTTTCAGAACTTAGAGTGAGAAAGTGTAAGAAACAAAGCTAAGATCATGTATTAACAAGCCAAGATCAGGAATCAAAAGTCAGAAATCAAAGATCAAAGCTCAAAGGTATAAAAACCCTAACTTAGAAATCCTTAGATCTAGTGTTTGATGTTATTGTTTGTTGGTTAGATATATGTTAGAGGGTGTCATTTTATGATCTGGGTTGCCAAAACTTAGATCCATATTATTTTGATGCTCGAAATTAAATTTTTAGAAACTGTTCTTGAAGCTTCATGTGATGTCTGACAAGCAAATGTCAGACGCTGTAGATCCTTATATGTTTCTAGTTTGTGGTATTTGAAGTTATATATGTGTAGTATGTCATGAAGGCTTTATTCTGGAACAGGAAGCAAGGTCATATGTGATGCCCCCAAAATAGGTATACAACACCCATTCTGAGTCGCCAAATACATGGTACATAAAGCAACTACAACTTCAATAATACAAATGTCGTGTGAAATATGACAAGACATACTGTGAGTTTAAATACAAATATTGTCTTCTAGACAATATCCACACACAAATAAGTCCTAATTATAATTATTCAAACACTATTTTACAGAAATAGTGAGGACTGCTAAAACATCTTTCTAGGAACATCACTCCATACCCCGACTCGATCCTACTATGTTCTCACCTCCTGAGAAGAAAAATGGAACAAAAAGGAAAAGGTTGAGCTCAACTAGCCCAGTAAAGAATATTATGACTAAGATAATATACAACAAATTATCGTTAGTCTTCAACAAGGAAAAATCTGATAGAATATAATAGACAAAAAGTTTTAGATCAACAAATACAGCGGAAACAACAATCCATTAGAAGAGTCACATAAAGAATGAATTCTACTATCTTCTAATATTTAAGAGTCCGTCATCAATATTTTATTCCTGTAATAACAATCAATATACATCTTTTAATCAAATATTCATCTTTGCACTACAGGCCAAATATATTCATTTATATCGACAGTTGGTCATGTTCATCTCAACACCTGTTCATCTTTGCACTACGGGTCAAAGATATTCATCAGTTAATCATTCATCTTTGCACTACAGGCCAAAGATATTCAATAATATCATCATTAAGGACTGAGGATGATGAAAAATATTTTTAAGAACGAATCCAGTGAGATAGAAGGACAAATATTAGGGATTCGTATAACAGTTTATCCAAGATCAATAATACTTCAGAATAACCGATTTTGAAGCAGAATTCAAAAATAACGATCAAAATATGGATACAATCAAAGATAGTAACCAAAATAGACATTTTGGACAAAAAGAAGAAATTTCATTTTTTGGTGAATAGTGTCGTATTCGTGAATAGTGTCGTATACGTGAATAGTAACCCCGACACAACAAGTTCCAAATTTGATTAAAAGTTTAGATCAATACTTTGGCATAATGATATTGAAAGAAATAATATCATATATAAAGAAAATAACATCTCTTACCTCAAAATAACCGTACTTCTGACTGAATTTCGGGTATAGTGCTGACAGAAACTTGCACCGTATAGTAACACTCAAAGATACTCACAAGAATACGCTCGATAATATAGAGAGAGAAAGAGAGAAAACTTTGTTTCTGGTGTGATTTTTAATTCTAACTTAGCCCTCTATTTATAGGAAAATGTTAGAATGTCATAGGAGACTAAAATAATAAAATAATATATTTCTTATTCAAAATTCTACGTATGTGCTAAGTTGGAATTTAGACCAGCCACCTTTGAATAAATTTCCAGCAGCCCATGTGTATTCAACACAAGTGGGTCCCACCCATAATTTAATAAAAATTATTTTATTTTCTGAAACTTCAATAATTCATAGAAAATAGACCGTTTATCAGAAAAATACGAACTTTATGTCCATTCTACCTGAAATCGAATTCTCTACAACTTTGTAGCTTTGAGTTTTTCCAAATTCCAAATCAAAAATATCCGAAATCCACAAACGGATGATTTTTAATACTTTCAGTCCGATAAAATACTGATAAAACACCTCAGCATTAATTCCTTTAATAATATATTCATCAATTATATCCACATCAAATAAATATTTCCTTATCATATGAATCAATAATTAATTATTCTTAAATAATATTACAGAATCACAATTATGACAACCAGGCCGTTCCCAGGAAAGAGAGGGCTTTCCAATAAGGATTTCTCATTACTGGCGCGTAATTAGGTGACCAAACCTCTCCTTGACAGAACTTTCTAGACATTGCCAATAATTTTATCTAATAATAGTATTCAAATAATATGAATTATTGATATGATAATGAAAAATACTGTGCAGTGACAATTATTGAAACAATAATAATATAAACTAACAACGCTGCAATTATTGAATCAATAAAATATTGAACAGTAACTCCTGTAGTAATTATTGAGTGGTGCCTTCTTACGTACGAATCAATAATTTAACAATACTGTGCAATACCGTGTGCTACTGTGCAACCATGCGTATTACTGTATTTTAACCACCAGGTAACCTAACAGTGTTAACGGTAACAATTTATGCCGTTATTTATAAAACTCAATCTTTGTCATTTTCTTTCATCCAACCGTTTTCCGTTATGGGACCCACAAATGACTGCGCCGTCATACGGAGATTCCCGACAATAAGAATATTCCACGACCAAACGAATATTCCCCGACAAAAAGAATATTTTGTAACCACTTGCTTATTTTATAAAATTTTCACATTTCACCCATAACCAAAACATTATATCAAATTAACCCTTATTAATTTAGAATAATGAATAAAGGAAAATTCAATTTTATTTATAATAAGTTGGGGTCTTACATCATATCATATCTAGATTTCTTGTTAGAAGAGGTCAAACCTCGTTGACCGAAAATGATTTCTGTTTCTGGGCATCCCAGATTTTGCCAGAAAGTCTGACAGCCATATGTTAGGGGTCGTAGATCCGTGTGTGTTACATGTTTAGTGTGTTTGTTATTTTAGATATGTTCTATCACATGTGGTCTTTATTCTTCAACTTGAATCATAGTCAGATCAGGTCTAGATTTCAAGTTGCAAGCGGTCAAAATGCGTTGAGTGACCACGAAATGTAAATCTGGGTAACCCAGATTTCCCAGCAGTCGTCTGACACCATTTTGCATGCGCTTGATCTTGCAACTTTTATGTGTTTTGGCCTTGTTGTTAGTTAAATATTGTAGACTGGTATGTAGGCTACACACTAATGTCCTTAGATCGCCCAGATCATTAACAGAATCCTAGATAATCCTGGTCAAAGTATGCTTGACCGACTGGCTCATGAATGTTTTTTGGGAAACCCAGATCTTCAAGAACCGAATTCTGACCCCTAGTTTGATTGCCTTGTATCTTATGCTTTGGATGTTTTAATGTTGGTATGTTGACATATTATTATAGCCTGACATCTCCTCTACAAGAAGGAACCATTAGATCATACAAACGTGACCCAGATCTCAAGTTATAAGGCTTCAAATTAGAGCCTAGCAACTGTTCTTCATTTCTGGAAAACCCAGAAATGAAGAACAACTCTGACATGATATTCCAGAACCTAGATCTCTCATATATGATATGTTATGGACAAGAAATTAATTAATGATAGTAGTATTACACTTATACTACAATTTAAGCACTTTACTCTGGCCAGAAAACACTTAGATCTATGATTAAATGTTGGTCAAACCTCATGCCTTGATGACTGACATGAAGATCTGGGCAGGCTCAAAAACACCTAAGACTACAGAATGTGTCGCTAAAGGCCTATAGCGACGGTTTATTTAATTTAATTTTTCTAATTTCTAAAAAATGATTAAAAATAGAAAATAAATAGTTTTTAATTATTAAAAATACAAAATAAATTCCAAAAAATTATATTAAAGCTTGAAAAATAGTTTTTAATTATTTTGAGTATATTTCAAAAATTGTTACTATTTTTGGAATATAAAAGGTATTTATTTATTTAATTATAATATTAAATAAATTATTTAAAATAGTTTTAATTCATGAAAATCATAAAAAATTATATTATGTTGTCAGAAAATATTTTAAGTTATTTTTGATGACTTTTAATATTTTGTGATGAATTTCATTAATAATTTATTATTAATGGTAATTAATTTATTTAATAAATATATTAAATAAATTATAGAAAAATAGAATTAATGATTTAAAAATCATATAAAAATGATTTAAGTGTTATAAAAATATTTTAAGTTATAAAATATAACTTTTGATATTCTGGCATGAAAATATTAATATTTTATTCTTAATATCAATTATCGGATAATGAATTTAGCTATTTAAAAATCATATAAATATGATTTTAAAGTATTAAAAATACTTTGATATATTATAATTATATTATAATATTATGTTATGATTTTTATTAATATTTGGTATTAAATAAATATTAATAATTAAGGAATTATGTGGTATTTAATTCATTTAAATACAATATTAATAATTGAAAAAAATTATGATAAATGATATTAATTATCTGAAAAGTATTTCTAGCCTGTGAAAAATATTTTGATTGATAAGAAAATTATATGTGATAATTGTTAAGTGTTTACGTAGAGTTTAATTAAACTTAAACTCGATATTTGTCCGACTAGACCGTCAGGTTGATAGAATTGTGTCAGTTTCAAGTCAGACTGAAATAGTTTGACATGATACTAAGTTTTATATGTATTGTAGACTGGTAGGATTATGTGTTATGTGTTTATGTAAGACCCCAGTTTTTATAAATAAAGATGAATTTTCTATAATTATTATTTTTGAATATTATGGAATAAATTGGATATAATGTTATAGTTGTGGGTAATATTTATAAATTTTGCAAAGTACACAAGTTGTTATAAAATATTCGTTTGGTCGGGGAATATTCTTTTTGTCGGGGAATATTCGTACGACGGCACAATCATTGGTGGACCCCACAACAGAAGTATTGTCGTAGTTAGAAAACGACAAAATTATCTTTCTATAAAATAAACGGCGGAGGTGTTACCGTTAAAACTGTTGAACTATTCGGTAGTAAAAGTACAGTAATACGCGTTGTTGCATAGTAGCACACGGTATTGATTATTTATGCTTACGTGAGAAGTCACTCAGCTATACTCAATTATTGCTACAGTAATTGCTGCATCATATCTCTTATATTATTGATTCAATTATTGTCACAGTATCATCTGTATAATATGTTATATTATTTAAATAATAATTGAGACGACAAGTTATAAGTGATTAATAATTGTTTAAAGATTAAATATGTGTTAAAATGATTTTTGGTAATTTTTATTCAATCCTTGATGTATATAAAGAGTCTATTATTAGACGTTTGTGGTAAGTTGAATTATTTATGGGGGGGCCATATGTCATCATCTAAGAGTCTCTTTCATAAATAGTAATTACCTTCGTAAATAGTAATTACTTTCGTAAAATAGTAATTACCTTCGTAAATAGTAATTATTTTTGTAAATAGTAATTACCTTCGTAAATAGTAATTACCTTCGTAAATAGTAATTACCTTCGTCAATAGTAATTACCTTCGTAAATAGTAAATACTTTCGTAAATAGTAATAAATCTTCTATAAATAGAGGCCTAGGGCTTCATTATTTTTCACGAATTCGTTCAAGCTATAGAGAGAGAAAGTATAGAGAGAGTAATAGAGAAAGAAAAAGAGTATTCGGTTACTACACTACTGCAGTATTCAATCTCTTAATACGGTAAGGGGTGTTATTCTTTCTTCTTGAAGAGAACTTATGTTATTCCATTCTTTGTTATTCTGTTGGAATAACCTGTAAAAGTGGCATACCCTATACATGACCTGTATATGCGGTACACCCTATACTTGGTGAAATCCTTATGTTATTCCATTCATTATTATTCTGTTGGAATAACCGGTATACGCGGAATACCCTATACTTGGTGACATCCATTTACTATTCTGTCTTTACATTTCTGTCGGAATATCCTGTCTGTGTGTTTTACACCGGACCTGGTTCCATCCTATATTATTCTGTTGGAATATCCTGTCTGTGTGTTTTACACCGGACCTGGTTCCATTATTTATTAATCTGTTGGAATATCTTGTCTGTGTGTTTTACACCGGACCTGGTTCCATTCTTTATTATTCTGTTGGAACATCCTGTCGGTGTGAATTTCACCTGACCTGGTTCCGTTATTTATTATTCTGTTGGAATAACCTGCCTGTGCGGTCTATCGCATGCATGGTGATTTCTTTTGTTATTTCATTCTTTATTATACTCAGTTGGTTAAAACTTTAACTTCTATACTCCATGAAATTAGTAGAATATCCTTGATATTTGCGCTTCATCCAGTATCCTTTCATGAAAATATTCTTCTAATCATTCTTGAATTTTACACCACAAAACAGTATCGTGTTGACAATTTGGACGTTAATAATTTCTGGATAAAATAATTCTTGAACTTGTTTTATTGAATGATTATATCATTGTCATCATCCTCATGTTTATATTTTGTTGAAAGTCATCTGTGGCCTGTAGTGCATAGATGGACTTGGTATGATTATGACCAGGGATTATTCGGTGTAATCATGACCGTAATATTACAAGTGATGTAAAAATTAAAAATCCTCATTGGCCCGTAGTGCATTGATGGACAGTTGTTGGCATGATCATGACCATTAATGAATACACAAATATTCTTGGCCGTAGTGCATGAATAATTGTGGTCGTGATACTAAAGAATATCCTTGGCCGTAGTGCGGGGGTGATTCGATGATGTGGAATATTTATTAAGCTGAGTCTCAGCTATAACGATGATGAAAAACCTTTTAAATCATAAAAGATAGTAGATTTTATTTTCTACTTGACTCTTTTAATGGATTGCTGGTTCCGCTGTAGTTAAACTTGATGTTTATTGTATTTTATCAGTTTAACACTGTTGAAGGCTAATGATAATTTATTTTGCATTATCTTAGTCATAATATTTCTTACTGGGCTAGTTGAGCTCACCCTTTCTTTCACTGTTCTCTTCAGAAAATGAGAATATAGCTGGGACGAGTCGGGGAACGGAGTGATGGACCAGAGAATAGTATTAGTAGTCCTCACTATTCTGTTAAATAGTGTGACAATAATTGTATTGAGGACACCTTTTGAGTTTGTATGGTCTCTAGTAGACAATAATTGTATTCAAACTCACAGTTATGTTTTGTCGTATTGTACACGACAGTTGTATTAGTAAGTTGTATTTGAATTCTGTACCATGTATATGGCGACTCAAGATGGGTGATGTATACCTAATTTTGGGGGCGTCACAGTTTAGGTTATTCTATATATATATATATAATATTATTATATTGTGATGATATTATTCTAATATTGGAGATCTATATTACTAATATTAGGTCTTCAGATAAAGCGTTATAAATTGCGTAGCGGTAATCAACGGTTCAGGCAATTTTTACTTAACTCTACTAATAGTTGTTTTATTTAGATATGCATATGGTTAATCATTGCTTATTGCCACGTGGAATTGTACTCTGTACATATTGCATGTATAAGTCAGGTATGAAAGGTTGATCACCTTCATTACCAGTTGGTCCAGATATATTTTTTCATGTTCAATACTTGTTCAGTCAAAAATTTGTTCGTGCTAGTTCTCAATTATATTGATGAATTATAGCCAGCTTATTATTCAGACTCTTTTAATCATGATATATCCTTAAATTGTATTTAAACTTGCTGGACAAATTTCATGCTCACCCTTGCTATATCATGATAAACATTGCAGATAAGGCGAATGCGTTCGGATACAGGAAAAAGGTTAATGCCAAGTTCAGCTTGGGATAAAATGTGCGGCTAGTTTGTAATAGTATAGTTTGATAATAATGTTAGGTGTTATATAGTTTATAAATTGTGTATAAGTTAAGGTTACTCGATTTTGGAGAATAGTGTGTAAAGTGTATTGTATAAACAGTTTATGTTTATATCTTCTGCAAATAGTGATAGAATGATTGAACCGAATTCGTGGTGATTTGGGACCTGGATTTATGGCTTTCACAACCGTCACTCCGTTCTCTGACTAGTCCTGGCTACGTTCTCATTTCCTGAAGAGAACAGTGAAAGAAAGGGTGAGCTCAACTAGCCCAGTAAGAAATATTATGACTAAGATAATGCAGAATAAATTATCATTAGTCTTCAACAATGTTAAACTGATAAAATATAATAGACATCAAGTTTAACAATAGCAGAACATGCAATCTATTAAAAGAGTCAAGTGGAGAATAAAATCTACTATCTTTTATGATTTAAAAAGTTTTTCATCACTTTTATCGCTGGGACTCAGCTTAATAAATAATCCACATCCTCCCTGCACTACGGCCAAGGATATTCATTAGTATCACAACCACAAATTATCCATATACTACGGGCCAAGGATATTCGTGTATTCATCAATGGTCATGATCATGCCAACAACTGTCCATCAATCCACTACGGGACAATGAGGACTTTTACCACATCATTTGTAACATTACGGTCATGATTATACCGAATAATTCCTGGTCATAATCATACCAAGTCCATCTATGCACTACGGGCCACAGATGACTTTCGATAAAATATAAACATGATGATGATGACAATGATATAAGAATTCAATAAAACAAGTTCAAGAATTAATTTATCCAAGAACTAATAACGTCCAAATTGTCAACATGATACTTCTTTGTAGAGTAAAATTCAAGAATGCTCAGAAGAATATTTTCATGAAAAGATACTGGATGAAGCGCAAATATCAAGGATATTCCACTAATTTCATGGAGTATAGAAGTCAAAACTTTAACCAACTGAGTATAATAAAGAATGGAATAACAAAAGAAATCACCATGCATACGGTACTTCGCATAGACAGGTTATTCCAACAGAATAATAAATAACAGAATCAGGTCAGGCGTAATACGCACCGACAGGATATTCCAACAGAATAATAAAGAATGAAATAACAGCAGAAATCACCATGCATGCGGTACTTCGCATAGACAGGTTATTCCAACAGAATAATAAATAACGGAATCAGGTTCGGCGTAAAACGCACAGACAAGATATTCTAACAGAATAATAAAGACGGAACCAGGTCCGGCGTAAAACGCACAGACAGGATGTTCCAACAGAATAATAAAGAATGAAATAACAACAGAAATCACCAATTATAGGGTAGACCGCGTATACAGGTTATTCCAACAGAATAATAAAGAATGGAATAATAGAAGTTCTCTTCATGAATATAAAAAAAATAATACCCCTTATCTTATAAAGAAGAGTACTCTGACGGTAAGGCGGGGATATACTTGAAGAAACTTGCACAACGCTCAAAGCTTTCTTAAACACTAAAGAAATATGCTCAAGATTATAGAAGAATAATTCTCTCTACAGTTTCTCTCTCTAGAGTTTCAGTAAATTCGTAAGAAATAATGACGGAATGAGCTTCTATTTATAGAAGAATGGACTGAATAGTAATCAATCCATGAACGGTCCAGATCGATTTACTTTAAACGGGCGGTCCAGATTGGTTTAAAATAAAATATAATATATTCTATTTATAATCTAATAAAACGAATAACTTTTAAAAAGATTTTATTATGCAAACACTATGCAGGCACTATGCAAACGCTATGCATAATAAAATATAATATAATCTAATTATTGTCTAATAAAACAAATAATTTTATAAAAGTATTATGTTTTATATAAATTTTTTTTACTATTAGCCTAATAAAACGAATAACTTTCTAAAAGTATTCTGTTTTATATAAAAAGCTTTTCTGTTTTATTACATTAATAATACTAATAAAATAAAATTTCATCATCATTATTATTATTCACACTATTAATCGACCAGGTCGTTCCCAGGAAAGAGGGGACTTTCCATTAAGGATTTCTCCCTTTTGGCGCGCAATTAGGTGACCAAACCTCTCATTGGCAGAACTTCTAGACATCGTTAATATTGCAAATAATAATATTAATAACTCTGTCATCTCAATTATTGATTTAATAATATATAAAATATCGACAATAATTGAATAAAACTGAATGACTTCTCACGTAATCATCAATAATCAATACCGTGTGCTACTATGCAACCACGCGTATTACTGTACTTTTACTACCGAGTAGTTCAACAATATTAATGATAAAACTTCCGCCGTTATTTTTAATAAAAATTTTGTCGTTTTCTCAATCCGACAATAATTCTGTTGTGGGGTCCACCAATGATTGTTCCGTCGTACAAATATTTTCTGTTAAAACGAATATTCCCCGACCAATCGAATATTATATAACAACTTGCGTACTTTGTAAAATTTATAAATATTACCCACAACTATAACATTATATCAAATTTATTCCATAATATTTAAAAAATGATATTTATAAAAAATTTATTTTTATTCATAAAAGTTGGGGTCTTACATTGACAACACATTAAAAAGGAGATTCAACGGCTCACAAATTTTATCAAGAAATTTTAAAAAAATTATATGTAAAAATAAACGCGTTTGGTGACTTCTAATTTTCTGTCAACTTTTAAAAAAAATTCTTATCAAAATGTTGTGAGTCATTGGATCTCTTTTTTAATGTGTTGTCAATTCCACAACAAAACCCTTACAGAGGATCCTGATTCAACAATGAACCCCCACATATATGCATAATGATTTTTATTTATTTTTATATAGAAAAGATGGGCTTTAGTTAAATATTTTTGAGAGTTGAATATTCTTTGAGACAATTAACATTATAATTAAAAAAAATCATCAGTGTATATTTGAGTCGTGTTAGAATTATAATAATATTATTAATGAAATACCTATGTCAAGCAAAATTATTATTTTTTAATAATGTATCATAATTCTAACCTTTTTATGTAAAAATTGTGGATATATCAAATTTAAAATTTTGATATTAAATGACTTGCAACAATGTCCCTTAGATATTTTGTTAGAATAATTGCATTAATGAAACAAATTCCTCTAGATTCTATATATGACTTTCTTAGAATATTTGCCAAAAAAATATTCAAATAAACTTCTTATTATTGTAGCAATATATAGATTGTATCTGCATTTCTCTAATTGGAATAATGAATAAAATTAAATATATATTTAAAAAGGGGAAATAAATATCCAGACAATAATGTATCCCAAATATTCTTGACGGTGGGAATACTATAAAGGTGAACTAATAAATGAAGTCACATATGAATAGAAAGATTTTATATTGATTGGTCTATTTTAAGTCAAGAAATCACATGTTATTTGACATATTGATTAATTGGTATTCATGATTCATGCCCTCATAGTCAACGTGCCCATCTTCGTTCCTTCCTTCATTGCAAAACCGAGCAAAGCACGGATAAACTTTAAGATTTACTTTGATAGTAAAGGTAATATCTTTTTAACAAAAATAATTAATTCAAGAAACATAATGATGATGCATAGTGAATTTGTAAAAAAAAAAATTAGGTGTAAGTGAGTAGTAAGAGTCCTATTTTTAATGTATTACAAAGTTAAAAAAATATTACACTCTGATAAATACTTACTATATATTATTTACATATATACATGTTAGAAATTCGAACTCAATATAAAATATTATATAATTATAAAATTATTTTTCCCAACTTACTCATTAGAGAGTTTTAGATTAATTTAATATACAATTTATCCAAAAGTTGTAGATAAAAGAAATGAAAATTGAGAAGACAATCATCATTGAAACAATATCTCTTTGCCTTAAATATATATCATGCATTGTCAATAGAGGCGGAACTAGGGGGCGCGGGGGGCATATGACCCTGGTAGATCGGCGGCCCAGGCTGAATTAGGTGTGGGAGTGGGGGCGGGAGGGGGCAGCCAGCCAAGCGCCAGCTACAGAGGCCAGAGCCACTGCTCGTCAGCGACTCCGCAGAGTGCGTCTACTCCGGTCTTCTTCTTCGCTACAGGTTTGTTAAAATTGTTAATGTTAAAAGTGTAGACCTTTTACTGGGCTCAAGTTGTGTCAAATACCATTGTATGGGTCGGGCCATTAGGAGAGGATAAGATGTATATGTGGTGTGCGTTATAAATTTTATAGCCTGGTGTTTCTAATTTTAGCCCCAACCAAATTTATAGCCTGGTGTTTCAGTACAATTTATTTTGTATTTTTTAAAATAATTATTGTTTGCATGTGTGGAGAATGTTGGGCTTCAGCACAGAAACGCACAGCGAAAATTAAAATTTTAAAGCAATTTCCGAAACCCTAAAAACAGGATCCATAAGAAAAATCAATTAATTCAGAGGTTTAGAGATTATACCAGATATGATAAAAAAACGAGAATCTGAAACCGACTGCGCCTCGAATCTCCAAGGCAATACAAACCGATTGCGCCTCTATGGTATCCACACGAACGCCGTACGAACCGTCGAACGATTCTGCAATAAGGACTTGCGGTACTAGCCACCAAAAGGAATGTATTTTCTGAAACTGTTTTCTCTCTAATCTCTCTCTAAGAGCAGCTAGGGTTTTTCAATTATGATATATTCTTAAGTAGCTGCTATATATCATATATATAGTAGTTAAAAGGAATTAATCAAATCAAAACCTAATTTCATAAAATTCGAATTTATATATATATCTCTCTTAATTAAGTCTTACTTAATTAATATACATATATACAAATTATCCTTTTAATTTAAATTCGTGATTTAAATACTATTAATCATATATATTAATATATTTAAATCCTTAAAATTTAAATTAATTCCCTTTTAAATAACGTTCTATGTGTGTGACCCTATAGGTTATTATTACGTTGACAATAATTTTAAAATCATATTATAAAATTATAAACAGTGAGCGGCATCTAGTAATGCATCACTGCTACCCAAGTAATAATAAGATCGATGATTCGATGCAACCTTTTCTTGACCAATGTTTCAATGTAATTTAATCCTTTTAACCTTAATATCCTAGATTAAACTCGAGTCATGGAATTGAATGTGTCATACTCTCCATAATTTAATCTGAGTTTTCTTGATCAATGAGTAGACTATATGAAACAAATCACTATTTGAGCATGGCCATGCATTTCATAGTCCTACTCCATCAAGAGGCCTATGGATATCACCCATAATATATAGGATGGTTAAATTCCATCTAGATCACTCATATTTCTCACACGATTAATGATGAACCCAATAATCACCTTTATAGTCCACCCTATTAAAGGTGACATTTGATGATATCAAAGTACATAAATTCTCGTGTAGTAATATAGCGATTTCAGGTCGGAGGACCATTACATCATTGTCACTATGAGAATTGCTAATGACACTTCGCATAAAGCTCCATATAGAATTCTCATGGTGGGTCTGTCCAGTACATCGTTCTCTAACATGTACCTATGCATTGACTTAATATCTCATATATTTATGACCAATGAGATTTGGTCATCAGTCAATCCACATACTAGTCTCAATGCATCATTGTTGTCCCATCAACAATGATACTCGACTAGGGACATTTAAGAACTCTGATACTAATGGTAATATATAATCTCATGTTCAAGTCACATACTTGAAACTATATAATTTGTATCACTATTCTAAGGAATTTTATTATGTTAACAATTATATTACGCAGTAAATAAAACCATAATAAAATCATATATTTATTCAATCAAATATAATATCAAAACGTTAAGAAATTATATCAAATAATTGGCCTCCAGGGTATAAACTCTAACAGAGAATCTAAAATTCTTTTTTCTATAGTAAAATCATTTTTCAAGAATATTTAATACTCATCTTCTTCTTTTTCTCTTTTTTTAATAAAAGATAATAGTAATATTTTCCTCTGAAAATTAAGCTATTAATTATTACTTTTGAAAAATGCGCATGTTGTTTTAATGACAGATAATATAAAATAAAGGGAGTATAAAAGATAATACGGTTCAAATATTATTTATTTTTTGTTGCGAAATGAAGGGAATAATTAATTTCTTCTCGATGGATTGGACCACTAATGCAATTACTAGTACTATTATGATTTTGTGACGGGTAATGGGTCAATTGGTGCATGGTATTTGATCAAACATTTAATATATGGTTGTGTTGTGATTGCTGATAACGACAATGATAATTGAAAACGACGTTTTCAAATTATGTAGACTCGTAGGATATAAATGACTTTTTTCACTCGTACAATCGAAAAAAGCTGTTCAAGTGTCAATAAATAATTTTTTTTTATTGATGTATTTTGACCTCCCTATAAATATGTTCTGGTTCTGCCATTGATTATCAATTTTGTAAGACAATTTAACATGATAAGGATTATGAGAGTTGAACAAACATAAACAGCCCCTCCTCCATTATTTAATTATTGATTGATTTCATGTTCAAAGTCATGCAACATCACATGGTGATAGTGCTAGTGTAACCCTAATCAATATAATGCATGAAAAGGAAATTAAGAAAAGATTCATCACTTTGCATTGTATATGTATATATAATGGAAACTGATATTTTCACAACATTTTTTGATATTTTCATAACAAAATTATCGCTATAGATGTATAGCGAAGATAAAAAACCGTCGCTATAAGATCTATAACGACGGTTTTATTGTGAAAATATCATTTTCTGTTGTGAATTTATCACTTTTTATATAATCTATCTAATATATAAAGCGGGAGAAACACTGCGTAAATAATTTTTTTGAGTTCCAAAAATTCCGTTCAACTTTTAAGATAATTTTTTTTATATATTCTTTTTATTGAAGAGTGGTGTTAGAGACACAAACTATTTTATAAATATTTTATAAACTGCTGATGTGGCATACTCCACGTCAGCCTATTGATCAACAAATTATTTAATGTAGTCTTCGGTCCCACACAAACTGCTGATGTGAAGTATGCCACATCAGCAGTTTGTAAAATATTTATAAAATAATTTGTGTCTTCAAAATTATTCTTTAATGAAACCTTTAAATTTTATACTATTTTATCTCATATAATTTACATAAGCAAGGCTACGGGTGCTAACACATAAATGCTGATCATATGGATGTTGGCAAAGACAAGGAGGCACGATGTCGTTTCTTGCAGCTTCATGCAATTGGATCATAAAGTAATGAAAAGAATTCATCACCGACACTCATGTGTTTTAGTTAATGATTTCCTGCTACTTCATTCTTTGATTGGCCATTGTCGTACAGCTAGCTATTACTAGGATATTAAAGGTATTTATGTGTTTTAAACAATAAAAAAGGATAAAATGGCTTGAATCTGACATTGAAAAATGTAACTGATCATTAAAATAAGGGTTACCTTAAAGGAATTGAATCCAAAATGAACAGAGAATTATTTAAATTTGATTTAAAATATTAGATTCATACTTAAATTCGATTCGAATTCAAATTATATTTAAAAAATTATATTCAAATTCTACTTGACTAGAATATTTATTACTCGAATTTAATCTGACTCGGATCGAATTATATTCAAACTACTTGTGATTTTCAAATTCAAACTCGAATTTAAATATCCGCATAATAATAAGCTTTATAGTAAATATAATTATGAATTAAATTTGTTATTTTACTTAGAAATGAGAAAATATATTTATTATTACACTTTGTAAATATAAAATCATAATTAAATTAAAATTAAATTAAATTAAATTAATTATCCTAATTTGGTTTAATTTTGTATATATTATAAAAGAATGTATCGGATATATAATCGAATCTGAGTCAATCAATTATATATCGAATCACAATCGAGAGTTCAAGTAGTTTGACTCTTAAATGAGTCGAGTGTAACCTTGTCCAGATTCTACTCATATTTTAATTCGAACTATTTTTTATGCTCAGATTTGAATCATATTATTAACGAATCCGAGTCTCGATCATATTTTTTTCGAGTCAAGCTTGAATTTAGCCCGAATTGTTTGGTTCGTTTATAGCCTTACATACAGACCCCTTTGAGGAAAAGCTCATCAAATGATTAAAATTATTTAAATTAAATAATTAATTAGGTTGCAAATCACTAACTATATATATATATATATATATATATATATATATATATAGAGAGAGAGAGAGAGAGAGCAAGGATCAAGTGCATACCTCTTATCTTACTCACCCGTGCTTACCCTCCTTTAGGCGACGGTTTCGATCATACAACCGTCGTTTATACTTTTAGCGACGCTATATGTTGTCCGTCGCTAAAAGTATAGACGACGGTTGTATGACCGAAACCGTCGCTTAAAGGGAGGTAAGCACGGGTGAGTAAGATAAGGGGTATGCACTTGATCCGGACCGTATATATATATATATATATATATATATATATATATATATATATATATATATATATATATATATATATATATATATCTAATAAAATACAAATGATTTTGAATTTTCCGCTCATTCAATAAATCATCTGGGCCGTCCAAAGTTTGGGATAAATCTCACCATCCATCTATCTAATAAAATACAATCTATCTAATTCTATCTATCTATATCTATATTCTATATATCTAATTATATCTAATAAAATACAAATGATTTTAAATTTTCCGTTCACTCAATAAATCATCTAGGACGTCTAAAGTTTGGGATAAATCCCACTATCCATCTATCTAATAAAATATAAATAATTTTAAATTTCTCGCTCACTCAATAAATCATATGAGTCGTCCAAAATTTAGAATAAATCCCAACATCCATAGTGCCGAAGGCACGTGACTGTTGCTAGTATATATATATAGAGCAAGGATCAAATGCATACTCATTATCTTACTTATACGTGTTTACCCCCCTTTAGGCGACGGTTTCGGTCATACAACTGTCGTCTATACTTTTAGCGACGCTATATGTTTGTCCGTCGCTAAAAGTATAGACGACGGTTGTATGACCGAAACCGTCGCCTAAAGGGGGATAAGCACGTATAAGTAAGATAAGGAGTATGCACTTGATCCGGACCGTGTATATATATATATATATATATATATATATATATATATATATATATATATATTCCAAAGAAAATAAAAGTGAAAATTGTTGAAAATATTCGACTCATATATACTCATCTAAAACTATATCTTGATCAAAAAGATTAACATATTAAATCTATGGTTCATTAAAGCATATGTGACCTCACTTTATTTTTTCCTTGTATCCCCCTTAACGCGTGATACATCACTTCTTCTAGTTGACGTTTTCAACATTGTCTCTTGTTTGATACATAACAGCCTTCGACAAGCCCATCAAGTTTATCCATGTCTAACAAGTTTATCTCTAAATCTGTTTTTACCATACTCTCATAACACTCATTTCAACATTAGCCCGTCACTTCTTCTAGTTGACGAGTCATCCCCTTTATTATCTCTTGTTTAATACATTAAGATTAGAAATTTTATCTTAATTTAAAAGGTTAACCTATTAAGTATATTACACTATATTTCAACAAAAGTAAACTTTATAATAAGGCCAATAAAATTATTTGAAACAATTATTTATTATTATTGAAAGAAGGAAAGAAAAAATGATAAAAATTATTATAATTATTTGACGTAGCGAAATATAGTTAGGCTGTAATGCTCTAACACAAAAATAAATAATTAATTATCGTACTAACGCCAATAAAACACCCGACTTCATAAAAAAAATAATAAACTCACAAAGAAAACAACTGATAATATCAATAGAATAGTCAAAAACATAATTGTAGAGACAAAACCTAGAAAATACAAATGGGCCGAAAATAATTTTAAAAATTAAAAAATTTTAAATAATAAATAAAAACACATCAATAAACTAAAATTTCGTTAAAAATAAATAAATGAATATAGATCCGAATATTTTTTAGGGTATCATTACTCATATGAACATGTGGTCTGCTTACTAGTCAAAAACAGACCGTTAAGCCACTCTCACTGTCTCACATGGTGCCGTATGGAGTAATTGAAGTGAAGCTTTGCATATCTTTCACGTAATTGAGAAATGGATGTATCAGCATTTATATAACAACAAAAACGCCTCATTCCCCCTGAATCTCTTTTATTTTCATCTAATAAATTATTGCCCTTTTTTATGAAATTTATTTTTATATGTTTTGTCCATGAAATAACTGATTTCTTTCTCTTTTACGAGGAAATTTTATTATCACCTTTTTGGATATTTTACTTTCTTCATTTGGGATTGGGAAATTTTGTTTTGTTCGTTTGAGAGTTTTTTTAATCTTGAAAAAACAGTGAATATATTGTTGAAGATGAATTATTCAGATTTGGATGTGACGCTTCTGTTGCGGCTTGTTCTTCCGTTGTCACGCTAAAGAACGGTTCGGATCTTCGTATTCAATTATTATTTTGGGGAGATGATTGTATTTCAGAAGTTTATTTGACATCCACTAGTGTTGTTACGATTGACCATTTTTCCTGATTCACTACAAGAAAAAGGTTTATCAGCGACCGCAGACGGTCGCGGATATCCATCAGCGACCGCATGTGGTCGCTGATAGTCGTCGCACAAATTCTGGTCGCTGGGATGCACATCAATGACTACAATTAGCGACCGACATATCTGTGACCGATATGAGCGATCGAAATTACAAATTCGGTCGTTAAGCTGAGTCAGCATGGTCCAGGGCCAAAGCTGACGTGGTTGACATGGTCCACGTGGCAGCGACCGGTATCAGCGACCGCATCCGGTCGCTGATAGCCTCAAATATTTAGCCGTCGCTAATAACTATCAACGACCGCATGCGGTCGCTGATATGGAAAAAAATAAAAAACAGATTTTTGCTGTTTTGCAGAATTTCCAAAAACATGTACCTGTTTTGTACCTGCTTTATCCCAACACACATACCCAACAACAGCATACACAACAATATAAATATCCATCGTCCACCAACACATACACCAAACTAGTATATAAACCTTTAAAAACCAATATGATTTGAATAAATATAATTACATTTCACAACTTGTTTAAGTAACATACAAACATCAAAAGAATGAATATAAAAGTACAAGCTTATACTATAATTACAAAACTAATCTAAAGCAGGTACGTCAAGCATCATCGCCTCCTTGATCACCCTATAATTAACAAAATAATAAAACAAATAACAAATATATACTAACTATGTTAATATTGGTATATTACGACAATATATACAACAAATTAATTTTATACCTCGTCGCCATCCCCGTGTTGTGATGCTGCTACTGTCGCTACTGCTTCAGCTAACTCCTCATCACTCAGAGCCCCAGATGCCCGCCCAGTATCTTCAGAAGATCACGATCTCGACATATAGCTCTCACACAGTCAGCCGGAGTATGAACAGCTGGATGACTCGATGACTGTGTAGACTGGGTAGAAGAGCAGCCTGAGCTACTGAAGGATGGACGTCGTCGTTGTCCTTGACCTTTAATGTAGTTTTTCTTCACAACAGACGCCCTCTCCCACAACTCTTGATCAATAGGCGGACGTGGAATGCCTTCAGGATAGCGCTCATTCAATAAACGCTTATAAGTGTCCTGTCATCATATTAACAATTAAATAGTTAAAAATAAATTAATTCTGTAAGCATTGATAAACAAGATCAAGTTGTTAAAATTTTATATGTAATTGCTGTATAGTGTCTCATGTTATTTGATTTAATTATTGTCACAGTATCATCTGCATAATATTTTATATTATTAAATTAATAATTGAGACAACACATTTATTCATAGGATTATTTACATTATTGACAATGTCTAGAAAGTTCTGTCGAGGAAAGGGGTTTGGTTACCTAATTGCGCGCCAATAAGGAGAAATCTTTATCGGAAAGCCCCCTCTTTCCTGGAAATGATCTGGTTGTTAAATATTGTGAGTTATAATATTAATGATAAATAATTGTTGAAGTATTAAGAATGTGTTTATTGAAGATAAGTGAATTACAAAAGTTAGAAGGGAATAATGCAAACTTGGAAAACTTTAGGGGTACTCAAGTGTAATAAGTTAAATCAATCTGGATCATTGGTGATGGTTTTAATAGTAAATCAATCTGGACCGTCGATGGTGGTTTTAATAGTAAATCAATCTGAACCGTCGGTGGTAGTTTTAATAGTAAATCAATCTGGACCGTCAGTGGTAATTTTAATAGTAAATCAATCTAGACCGTCGGTGGTGATTTTAATAGTAAATTAATCTAGACCGTCGGTGGTGATTTTAAAAATAAGTTAATCTGGACTGTCAGTTGTGGTTTAATAGTAATCAATATGGACTGTCCGTTTTAATAGTAAATTAATTTAGACCGTTCGTAAATTAGTTACTATTTAGTCATTTCTCCTATAAATAGAAGCTCAATTCTTCTTTTATTATCACCAATTCACTGAGATTCACAAGAAAAACTATAGAGAGCAAGAAGAAGAGTATTTTGCTACTTCACTATTGCAATATCCAGTCTTCTACTAAGGTAAGGGATATTATTTGTTGTATTCGTAAGGGATGTTATTTTTTTTGTATTCGTAAGGGGTATTATTTCTTTCGTATTTATAAGGAATACTATTTTTCATATTCATCCTTTGATATGTCGGAATAACCTGTCTACGCGAATTATGTACCATATGATAGGTGAAAATCCATTTGTAGTTTTGTATGTTATTTCTTTTCATATTCTTAAATTTAAACATACTATGGTAAGTATTGCTTCTATAAACCCTGAAATTAGTGGAATACCCTTGAGTTTTGTGCTTTATCCAGTATCGTTTCATTAAAATATTGATCTGAACTTTCTTATTAAATATCAATATTTTCACCTGGAGTACTATCCATGGGTTACTATTCACCAAAATATTATTCACTCGATTATTCAGGGCACTTTTTATATCGGGGTACTATTTATAAGTTACTATTCATGGGTTACTATTTACCCAATTACTATTCACTCAAATATTATTCACTCGGGTATTCGGGGCACTTTCATGCCAGTGTACTATTTTCAAAGTACTATTCACAGGGTACTATTCACAAGGTACTATTCACTGAAAATTTATTTTTTTTCTGTCCAAATTATTTTTAATACATGGATATTATTCTTAAATTTTACTCCACAAAGCAGTATTATGTTGACAATTTGGACATTATTGAATTCTGGATAAATTAAATTAAAAATCTTTAAAATTTATCCTTTATTTTCATTTAATTGAATTCTTATATCATTGTCATCATCCTCATGCTTATATTGTGATGAAAGTCATCTTTGGCCCGTAGTGCATAGATGGACTGTTGATTGGTATGATTATGACCAAGAATAATTCGGTATAATCATGACCTGTAATGTTATAAATGATAAAAGTCATCATTGGCCCGTAGTGCATTGATGGACAGCTGTTGGCATGATTATGAACATGGATTATTCGGTATAATCATGATCATTGGTGAAAACACGAATATCCTTGGCCCGTAGTGCATGGATAATTTGTGGTCGTGATACTAATGAATATCCTTAACTGTAATGCATGGATAATTTAGTGATGTGAATTATTTATTGAGTTGAGTCTCAGCGATAAAATATTTATAATAAACTTTTAATTCGTAGAAGATAGTAGATATCATGCTCTACTTGACTCTTCTAAAATACAGTTGCATGTCTTTGGCCTGTAGTGCAAGGATGAACTATTAATGAATATCTTTGGCCCGTAGTGCAAAGATGAATTTATTAGTATGATTATGAACAGGAACTGTGATTTGGTATAACCATGATCTTTGATGTTTCAGGTAAAGACAGGTGATGAAAATTATCTTCGCGCGTCCTAGGTGCGAAGAGGAACTTAGAACCACAATTATTATTATGAGTTATTCACATGATTGTGGACAGGAACTGTTGATTGATGTTATAGGGATAAAACATTGTTGGTGGACTTTTAACATAGAGAAGATAATAGATTTTATGGTCTATTTGACTCTTTTAATGGATTGCTCGTTCTGCTGCAACTATGGTTGAAAAGTTTTATCATCTACCTTATGTTCTAAATCTCTGATTTATTACTGACGAAGGCTATTGATAATTTAATTATCTTTAGTCATGATATTCTTTACTAGGCTAGTTGAGCTCACTCTTTTGCTTCACAATTCCTTTCAGGTAATAAAAGTGTAGCTGGGTCGAGTGAGAATAACAAGGGAATAGTGTGATGGTCCGAGACTGTCGAAGTTTCTGAATACATTATAAAATAGCATGACATGCAATATATAATTGTATTGAGGACCTAAGATGAGTGTGTCATATATTTTACGTCACTTAATAATTGATTTTGGTGAACAACAATAGGGTGATGAGAACCCGACTTTGAAAGCGTCAAAAGTGCATCTCATTAGAATGAACATGATAGTAATCTTCTCGTTCTTCTTTGGGGTCTTAAAATATTTGTTGTTGTATTTTATATGGCATTGTAATAATTTGAGTTTGGATACTGTCTACGAGACAATATTGTATTAACACTCACAACTTATGTGTTGTCGTACTCTGCACGACAGTTCAACAGTTGTATAAATTAAGTTTGTATTTGATTTCTGTAGTGTGATATCTGGCGACTCAGAATGGGTTGTGTGGACCTATTTTGGGGGCGTCACAGTTATATTTTATAAAAGATTATTTCTGTCGCTTTCTATATCCGACAGTTATTCCGTTATGTGGTCCACCAATGATTGCACCATCGTACGAATATTCCCCAACAAAAATAATATTTTTTGACCAACCGAATATTTTATGACCACTTACTTACTTTACAAAATTTGCACATATCATCTATAACTATAGCATTATATCAAATCATCACCTTACTATTCAAAATAATATTTAGAGAAAATTAAATCTTTATTTATAAAAGTTGGGGTCTTACATATGGTATAATCATGAATGGTATAATATTTGAAAAGTAATAATTTTAGCATATAATAATTATGTTTTAACATAATTAAATTAGTAACAGTTTAGAAAAGTAGTGGATTTTGGGGATTATAAAATAAACATATTAGTGTGGGATTATATATATATGTATGATATAATGTATGGTATAATATTATAAAACTAGCTGGGTCCCGTGCCTCCGGCACTGTATGGACAATATGATTTATCTCAAACTTTGAACGATCAAAATAATTTATTGAGTGAGCGGAAAATTTAAAGTCATTTGTATTTTATTAAATTATTATTAGATTATTAGATAGATAGATGTATTTTATTAGATAGATGTATGAACGGTGGGATTTATCCCAAACTTTGGACGACCCAGATGATTTATTAAGTGAGCGGGAAATTCAAAATCATTTGTATTTTATTAGATAGACTAGCTGGGTCCCGTGCCTCCGGCACTGTATGGACAATATGATTTATCTCAAACTTTGAACAACCAAAATAATTTATTGAGTGAGCGGGAAATTTAAAGTCATTTGTATTTTATTAAATTATTATTAGATTATTAGATAGATAGATGTATTTTATTAGATAGATGTATGAACGGTGGGATTTATCCTAAACTTTGGACGGCCCAGATGATTTATTGAGTGAGCGGAAAATTTAAAATCATTTGTATTTTATTAGATAGATTTAAAAACTCGGTGTAATTATGTAGGACATGTAAAAACCGAAGTAATGGAAGAACATATTAATTATGTAGGACAGGTGTTATAATATGAGAATGACAAATGTCATGCAATTGTGTTATGTACTGCAATTTAATATATTTAATGGATAGATTATAGGAAAACATCACTTATTACACATTTAACTAAAAACATTACAAATATTTATTCACGTGAATGACAATTAAAAAATAGAAATAAATATTTATGGGGATAATATTGTGACGTCATAATCCCACCAAATACAATGTCAAAAATGAGAATAATTGGTTCAACAATCACACACTGAGCGGCAAATAACAGGTTTACCCACCCACGACCCATTTACCCTCCCCACAATTTCTCCTCCACAATTTGTTAGTGGTGGTCTGTGTTTCCCACACGTCTGTTACTTCTACAACTTTCCGGCGACCTCAATCACCACAATCTTTCCAGCTCGGCCGGTGAATCTACCTTCCTCTAATGCTCTAAATTCTCTGAATTCGTTCGTTCTATTTTCATTTCCAGTTATTAATGCATATTGCTTTAATTATGATTTTAGTTTAATTTTTGGTTAAAATTTGTCCATTCTTCAATTTGTTTATCGATCGATCTCATTTTTGTTGTGCCCTATTATTTTGTGGGGTTTGATTGTTTGGCTTATATCAGTTTTATGCTGAACACTAATTTTTTATGCAAAATGGATATTCTATTAGGATTTGGTCTTCACATGAACATGATACCGCATTGCAGTAAGGGGTTATTGTAGGAGAAAACAGCACAAGTTTGACCCCTTTTTTTCCGGTTTAAATTACTTATGTGATATTTTTTTTAATTTTTTTATATAAATTGTATCTGTTGGTCTTTGAGGTCTTTACCAAAATAGCTAAAGGCAAAAAAATAAATAAAATGGCACTAAAAGAAAGCATTTTGTACACTAATTTAGCTGCATCAATGGTGTCTGACGCAGTAGAAGAGCCAGTTTGTAATTATTAGATGAAAACTAGAACCCCCTTGAGATATTAGGTATAAAATACTGCTTGTGTTTTAGAATAATGAATAGTATCAATGCTGCTGGACATAGAAAATTATAAGGTGGCTAGAAGAAATCTTCCCATACTTTAAATAGAAACTGTAAATTATCAGGGAATGCTTTGAAGATTAGGTTTCGAGAAATGTTGGTTTTTACCTAAGCAAATGTTTTTTTTACTCATACCTGAGGAAGATGCAACCGATAAATTTGGTGTTATATCAGGAACGCGCTTACTTTATTGAATTAGGAGGTACTCACTGTTTGGTACATGTGTAGCCGAAATAACCAGTTTGCTTGTTTAAACATATTTTAGACATTGTTCATGTGTCGTACAAAATTGCAAGCTCGGATTAAATTATCATATCCAATCCGTATAGTTTATCAAAGTGTGAATGCTGTCTAAGCTGATCAAAGTCGAATTCTGAATCACCACCATGAATTCGTTGATAAAACTGGAATATTATCAGAATAATGTAGATGTAAAAGAAAATCAATAATTTACTGGAAACCTACATCTATTTATTACCAGAAACAACACCTATTAAAGATATAAACCAACTTATCAAATGAAGTACTATGATACATGGATCAAAAATAATCTTTAATTGCGTAACACTACACAATCACACACAGAGGAAAAAATAACATTATATCTGAAGCGTATATATATATTTTTTTTTTAATTTTCCGTGTCTTAGGGTATAGAAGACTTGATTCTCAAAACTAAAAAGTAAGAATAGTTAGACTAAGAAGAATTAGAGAAGGAAAAGGAAAACCATAACTTATGAGAGATGGAGTTGCTTCATAGGTATTTCGATGTGATAGATGGAATTTATGTCCTCTCTGTGGTTTGTAGCTCACTAAAGAATGGTTTGAACTTTGAACTTTGCAGAGATTCGGTTAAGCACTTGAGAATTATCGAGATGGAGAAATGCTTTTATAGATTAATAATGAATTGGAGAGTTTTTAGTTTAAATACCTAGAGCTTAAGGGTTACGTGGCTATAGCAGAGAATGAAATATTTATTTAATGTCTATCCAGTGTTTGTTTTTCCTACACTTTTTGATGCATGGAACCAACCGCTACCTACAGGGCCACGAGGAAAACATAATTTCCAAAGCCATAGCCAACCGGCCAAACCAAAAACCATGGACTTTTGGCCAGTCTGATTCGGACTGAATAGTCTGGTTGTTTTTTATAGTCAGTGATTGCTCTAGTATGTTGATGACTTTAATGATAACACTGACAGCTCAGTACACTTACCTATAGATTATTAATTGGCCATCTTAAAGAAGAACATTTTTTATTGTGGTTTTTAAGATGACATAATATATTTTTCATTTGAATAGTTATGTTCAATCTAGTAACTGCTTCATCAGGTTTAATGTATGACTGTGACATGTACAATGGCAGTGACTTTGTTACGTAGAGTATTATTGAAGTATTTTATACTTTTGTTCAACCATTTAATTAAGTCTGAAATTCTGCCTTTTCTACAGATCAATTGCTGAGGGAGAAGGAGTTATGGATTTTTTCTTCACGGGATTGAATGAGGCATCTAATTGTTCCTTCAACGAGAAGGACATTCAAAGATGTCCATTCTTGAGAAACATTGACAAACCAACAAACTTTGCTTTCTTTTCTGTGAATTTCCCTGTTCCTGTAAGTTGTCAGTCCCATCCATATATTGATGCTTTGACTGATTTATCTCAGAGAGAGCAGTTGCGTTACCCTATTATAATGCTGAACTATAACATTTGGCATATTTTTATTTAACTATTCATTTTTATCACGTGTCTCTGTTTGTTCATAGGCTCCATGATCCTTAGAGCACCTGTATGTATTGTTTCATTTTTTCCAGGTGAAGGGAGCCAGAGGTCCAATATTTGAAGATGGTCCTAACTTCGATATGGCCTATAAAGTTTTCCATGGAAAAGATGGGGTTGTCCCACTCTCAGGCCCGTCTCATTTCCATAATGGAACCCCACAACCTCAGCCCTCACCCCAGTTTAATCCTTTAGCTGCAAAAGCTGCCACCATCAGTTTGTCGGCATTTGGACCAAGTGGTCCATTCAGTTTTGATTCCTTTTCCGAGAAATGGAAGATGCTTAAGAAGAAATCTGAAACATCCAAAAAGAGTGAGAGATCGCCTCAGGTATGTTTACAGAACAGAATATACAAGTTGTTTCCGAAAGGGGTTGATGCAAATAACAAAAAGTAGTAGCAGTAGTAGTCATCAGTCTTAGAACTCCAATCAAGTTCAACAAGTTGAATAGCCATATCAGTGCACATTACTATAACTGTATGGTCAAATGGCTTAATAACATGATGCCCAAACTGGGTATATGAATTTTCTAATCCCGCCAATAGTGAATTTGGTGTACTTTAGAGCATGCTACGTTTCTTAATAGGGTTATTTGAGGTGCTGTTTGACACTTGATGTTGTATATTGGCTTAGTTCATAATTCTAAATTCTGAGATAATAAAAAACTGTCAAGTGCAGTGAGGCCTTCAGCTCCAAGTTGAACTTTATCAACTCTGCCGTGTCAAAGTGATTTGAAATTCTGTACCAGCATATTTAACAGAACTGATGATATGCAGTGAATCGATCCGCTAGTCATTTCTTTAGCATTACCCAGAATCCACTTCCCCTTGTTGGGGCTGACTTTTGCAAAAAATAATCTTTTAATTAAATTACAGGCTGGCTGAACCTGAGGAGACCAAGTCAACTGTCTTTTTCTTTCGTTTGTCATTTTTTGTTTATTCATAATCGTAGCTCGAACATTGTCAAGACTGGTCTAGTTTTTCTTCTGCATAGTAATGGCAAACGCTAATGGTAATACATGAATTACTTAAATAAGATGAAGATTGTGATCAAAGTATTGGCCCACTATCATTTCATATGGTAAAAGTATCAAGATGGTTTAGGTAAATATTTATTTTAGTTTGCTAAATATTTAGGTAAATATTTCCCTGATATGATGCTGAAAGTTCTGGCAATGTTGTGTATTCATTAGTTCATTGATCTAACCATTCAAAATTGTTGACATGGAGCCTTCTTTCATATCCCCTTGAATACAGAATAGAAAAGAAGTGTACAAGTAGTCAAATAACCGCTCACAATTTTAAATCAAATTATCTTTGTCATCTTTCAGGGAGATTCATCAAAACACGAGGCAATGGGAAACGAGTGGTTGGAAACGGGCAACTGTCCAATTGCCAAGTCTTACAGAGCAGTGAGTGGCATCCTCCCACTCGTTGCAAGGGCTCTTCAGCCACCACCTGGAATGAAGCTTAAATGTCCACCTGCAATTGTTGCAGCCAGGGCTGCCCTCGCCAGAACTGCCCTTGTTAAGACCCTGCGGCCTCAACCACTATCAGAGAAAATGCTTGTGATAGGAGTTTTGGGCATGGCAGCTAATGTACCTCTAGGCATATGGAGGGAACACACTCGGAAGTTCTCACTTTCATGGTTTATTGCAGTACATGCTGCAGTTCCCTTCATAGCCATGCTTAGGAAGTCTGTCCTGATGCCAAAAACAGCTATGGCATTCACCATTGCAGCTTCTGTATTGGGCCAGGTGATTGGTTCTAGAGCTGAGCGCCTACGCTTGAAAGCAAATGTTGAAAGGGAAATGATGGCTGCACAGACTGCGTCAGCCGGTGCCATTGCTGGTTATAAACAAGACAACTTTGAGGGCACCAAAGGGGCTCATTGTGGCGCAGAAGGGATGATTTGGGATCCACTTCCAAAGTCTCCAAGGTCCACATCTTCATCAACCAACGGGTGTTTCTGAATCTGAAACAGTGTGGGAGTTGCATAAATATGAAGAATGACATCAACATCGTCGGCAAGCGATTAAAATTTGGAGGATTTTGCTTTTGCCTTCGGATATATATATATATACACACACACACACATTAAGAACTGTTTATTTTGTTGTTCCTCCTATGGGACAAGGGATGAAACTAATGATCCTCAAAATTATTTATGTATTATGTATTTAATGTAATTCTGTGTAGCCTTGGCTTGAAGTCCCTACTCCTAAGAAACATTGTAAATTGACTTCAATATATATATATATATATACACAGAAAGGATCAAGAGCATAATTCTTAAATAGCATAATGCCTTAAGTAGCATAATTTCATCAAAACGACGTCGTTTTAATGGGACGCGGTGTATATATATATATATATATATATATATATATAGAGTTCGGATCAGGTCTAGACTCCCGGATTTTGTTAAAATCCGGACCTTTTTTTTTGCATTTTTTTTTGCATTTTTTTTTGAAACAACTAAAAAAAAAAAAAAAATTTATGGAATTAGAATTTTTACATTATACAGTGTTTTGGGCGTGATTTGGATGCCTATAACAAAACATGTCTGTACAGTCTGGGCAGACTGTACATACATTGGTTGGTGTAGGTATTAAAAACACACCCAAAACACTGTATTATTGAAAATTTTCAATTCCATAAATTTTTTTTTTTTAGTTCTTCTACAAAAAAAAAAAATAAATTCGGGTCCGGATTTTCTCCCGTCCGGGAGGTCCGGACCTGATCAAATTTCTATATATATATATATATATATATATTCTTCTCAATACAAATTGAGCGACCTCATGAGGTATGTTAGGACTTTCAAGGCAATGCAAGGAAAAAGAAAAGAAAATGATTTTTTGTTTAAATATTGTAGTTGTTTTTTAACAATATATTGCACTATATTTATAATATTGTTCTGAATGAAAAATTGTGCATATAAAAAACCTAAATATTTCCAAACATATATAAAAAAATAAAACTTTATTTTCCAAACTAAGGGGAAACAAACAAAAAAGTCAAAGAAGTGAGCATAATTATGGCATTAATATCATTTATGGGCAGAAACAAATAGTTTGAAGCAATATAGTATTACTAATAATAAAAAAATGGAAATTAGAATACCAAACGCAAGTAATTCAACAATACAAAATCAAATCTCGAGAGTAGGTACAAGTAATTTAAAACAACAAAATCACAATCACATAGACAGATTTTTGTTTCTTTTTATTTATAATTTATAGATTCCAAAGAAGAATTAAATACTTAATTTCCCATTTTATCCCTTATAATTAAACACTAATTCATTTATCCCTTATAATTTATAGATTCCAAAGAAGAATTAAATACTTAATTTAAAAATTATGGAACTTGAATTTTTACATAATACAGTGTTTTAGGTGTGATTTGGATATATATATATATATATATATATATATATATATATATATATCAAAACATGTCTGTACAGTCTGTGCAGACTGTACATACATTTTTTGGTACAGATATCCAAATTTTGGACCTGTCCGGGAGACCGTACAGAATCCATTCTATATATATATATATATATATATATATATATATATATATATATATATATAAATTTTGATTTGTATATAGTGTTGAATATCTTGACATAATTAATTAAATGGGTCGAATTAATATTAATCTAGTACTATAATATATATGACCTGACACGATATGAATTTGCCAAACATGATATCATTATCACCCCTAATCATTGATAAGAGAATGTAATATTTTGAATTCATGTTACAGGTGAAAGCTTTGGAGGTGGAATCATTGATTTAGGAGGGCTTCAAGTGTGCCAAATAACTTCTTTCACAAAAATTTGGGCCATCTAACATTTTTTGAGCCTTCATCATTACCAGATGGATTTTCCATGCTTGGGCGCTATAGCCAATCCAACAACGACCCACTTTTTGGATGGGTACTTGCTGGAAAAGATAACACCGCCGGAAATCCATCAGACGGCGGAACCCTAACCATACCAACCGATTATACCCTAGTTTTTAGTAGCGAATCCTTGAAAATAAAGCAACATGGTTATGGCTATATTTGGTTACCAAATTCACCTAATGGTGACAAATCAGTCTGCCATGTGGTCACAACTTCACCGGAAAAGTCCTCTCTCGATAAATTTCGGTGTGTCCGGTTTGACCTAACCGATGAATCCGAGATCGATAACTGGATTTGGGGACAAAGTTCAATGATCAATGAAGATGGATTTAATGTGCATGGAATAAGGCCTAGCTCTATAGGTACACAAGCTCAAGGTATTTGTGAAGGTACATTTTTGGCCCAAAATAATAGTAACATTTCTACCTTACCCTTGGCATGTCTGAAAAATAATAATTTCACAATCTTATCTTATACTCCCTCCGTCCCATGATAAAAATCTTTATTATTTTTTTGGGTAATCCCATGTTAAATGTCTATTTTCCTTTAATAACTAAACTTTTACACATTTTTTCCCTATTATGCCCGTAACATTAAATATCTCATACTTTTCTTATTCTAATTATCTCTCCATATTTAATAAGTATTGATGGAGAATAGTTTGAATTGAATAGCTAGAAAGTCTCTCTTTCATTTACATTGAAAATAATTAATGACATATTATTATGGGCAATTTTGTCATTTCATTCCTCTTCTTAATATGCATGAAAAAGTCCACCAGGACTTATCCCGGGACGGAGGGAGTATAATTTATTGTCACCCTAATGAAACCTACCTTCCCTCTTCAATAAATTGGTATTTTAGCGAAGGGGCTTTGCTATATAAAAAGGGGGATGAGGAAGGGCGGACCCACGAATAAAAATTGGGGCGGGCTAAGAATATTATAATGCCAAAATTGTACATTTGGGCTGGACGGACCAAAAATATTAGGATTAATTACATATTTTAGTACATTTTTAAAAATAATTACAATATGGTGCATCCATAAAATAATTACAAAAGTAATACACTTTTCCATATTTATTTATAATATTAGTGCAATTAGAATTCCTTAATTTAGGAGATTAGTATCAGTGCAATTAGGATTCCTTAATTTAGGGAATTAGTATTATCATTTGCCTGGGTTGTTTACTATAGGACTCTTCAGTTAGAAACCCTTATTACTGTGCTTTCTTCTTCTCCATTGATCGTTACTGGTGATTTGTTCTTCATTTTCGTGATCGTTATTGGTTCAGTTGTTCGTCTTTCTCGTACTTACTCGGTATCGCTGTTTCACAGTGGTTTATTTTTTTTTCTGTGTATTTTCGTTTTTGGTTGCAGTAAACTAGGTTGGATAAACAGGTTGTACCAGATTTTGATTAGTACCTCTACATGCATGCTAGGAACAAACAGTTAGAGGGATATGAGACTGATACAAAATTTTCAAAAAGATTTGTACCAAATTTTGATTAGTTCGGTTGTTGTTGTATTGTCCTTCTGAATTGTGTTTCGTACTTCGATTTTTGTTGGATATCCATAACCATTTGTTATGGTTAATGAGTCTGTAATGTTTATTGGAACTTATGTAAATGGGATTACATATTTGATTATATTACTAGTGATTTGACATTGTTTGTTGGTTCGTATTTGTTACTTCTAAGTTGTGTCTGATACATTGTTTGAAAGGTGCAGTTGGTAACCAAACATGCAATAGAAGGGTAACCATTTTATTTTTTGGTAGTAACCAGATAGTTACAAGCTTGTACAGGACATATATCAAGTGTTAAATGTACATGTGAGAGTATACACGGGTTGCCTAAACTGGGATGGATATACATGTTGTTTCTATTTTGGTTACCATTAAAACCTGTTCTGGTTACTTTCATATAACTATTTGGTTACTTCTCTATTATGTTTTGGTTACTGTTATCTTATGGTTTGGCTACTATTATTGTGCCCTCAATGTGGGATTTTGGTTACTTTTATTTTTTATTCTGGTTAATATGTAATTGTTTAGTATACATGGATTTTCTAAACTGTGTTTCATTACATGATGTTTCTGTTTTGGTTACCATTAAAATATGCTCTAGTTACTATCATATAATTATGTGGTTACTGTTTTATTTTGTTACATTATGGTTATTTTTATTAGTAACCAGATAGTTACAAACTTATATCAAGACAAATATCAAGTGTTAAATGTATATGTGAGAGTGTCCTATTTATCTAGCTGATGTATACTTATAAATTACATACTCATAAAAATTATTTAGAAATTGTACAGTTAGTATTTAAATCTGCATATAGAGGTAACCATTTTATTTTTTGTGAGTAACCAAATTTACATAAAATTGGTTTAGAACAGTATCCATCATCTATTTCAGTTGAAATGTTAGGTTGGTATCCAAACCTACATATATGGTAACCATTTTTATTTTTGTTAGTAACCAGATAATTATAAGTTTGTATTAGGATTGTTATAAAGTGTTAAATGTATATGTTTTATTTATATCCTGTCATCGTGATGGAATAAGAAACTCCAATTAAGAGTTCCCATTTATATATATGATGGTCACTTATAGATCTCATATTAAAATAAAAATAGTTTGAGAGGTGTAGTTGGTATCCAAATATGCATATAAGGGTAACCATACTAGTTTTTGTTAGTAACCAAATAGTTAAAAACTTATATCAGAACAGTTATCAAGTGCTTAATGTACATGTGAGGGTTCCTATTTATCTAGCTGATGGATACTTTTAAATTACATAGTTATAAAAGTTATTTGAAAATGGTCCAGTTGGTAACTAAATATGAATATAGAGGTAACCATTTTATTTTAGATGGCTAACTAAATTTGCATAAAAATGTTTCAGAACAGTTACCAAGAATTGCTTCTATTGTTGTTCCTTAATAGGTTTAATTGAACAATGACGTTCTTTTGCATTTTGGATGTTTATCTGGTTTGATGCATATACATTCCTTCGAGCTGCATACCACTTTGCATAATAGTTTCCACTTTATTACATCCATTATCTTCTATTTTAGATGGGTAACCAAATTTACATAAAAATGTTTCAGAACAGTTACCAATTGTTCAATGTATATTTGCTTTATATTGACAACTCATGATGGAATCAGAAATCAAAATATTAATCAATAACAATTTTGGTTACTGTACACCATCAAAAATATTACCAACCATGTAAGACCCCAACTTTTATGAATAAAGATAAATTTTTTATAATTATCATTTTTGAATATTAAGGAGTGAATTTGATATAATGTTATAGTTGTGAGTAATATTTATAGATTTTGCAAAGTACGGAAGTTGTTATATAATATTCGATTGGTCGGGGAATATTCATTTTAACAGGGAATATTCGTACGACGACACAATCATTGGTGGACCCCATAATATAATTATTGTCGGGATAAGAAAACGGCAAAAATATCTTTTTATGAAAATAACGGCGGAAATTTTACCGTTAACTGTTGAAACACCCAGTGTTAAAAGTATAATAATACGCGTGGTTGCATAGTAGTACACCGTATTGATGCTTACGTGAGAAGTCACTCAGTTTTGTTTAATTATTACTACAGTAATTGCTGCATAGTATCTCACGTTATTTGATTCAATTATTGTCGATATTTTATATATTATTAAATCAATAATTGAGACGACAAAGTTATTAATATTATTATTTGCAATATTGACGATGTCTAGAAGTTCTGTCAAGGAGAGGTTTGGTCACCTAATTGCGTGCTAATAGGAAGAAATCCTTATTGGAAAATCCCCTCTTTCCTGGGAACGACCTGATTGTTAAATATTGTGAATTATAATAATAATAATAATAATAATAAATGTTGTTAAAAATATTGAGGTGATTTTTATGAAGTATTTATGGATCCCCACTTACCCATTTTTTAAAATAATCGGTAGAAAGTTATTCTATATAATAAAGGTAGGGCCACATGTGGGGCCCACGGATGAAAAAATGAAATGAAAATGGGGGGGGGATGATAACTTGGTTAGGAGGGATAAAGAATTATATAGGTATATATATATATATAGCATATGTGTGTGTATGTTTGTATGCCTTTGCCGTAAGGCAAAGGTTATACAATTATATATATATTTATATATTTTATAAGTTTTGTTTTATTAGATTATAAATAGAATATATTATATTATATATAAAGTTATTTGTTTTACTTGAATATTATATTATTATTTTAAAAATTCGACGTATGTGAATTTCATAAAATTTGGCCGGTTAGTTTTCAGTTGCTTCGTCCTTGATTTTTTAAAACAGTGGTACCCTTCTATTCTCCTATAAATAGGATGCTTAGTTAGAATTGAAAATAACACCAGAATCAGAGAATTCTTCTTCTATAATATTGAGCGTATTTCTTTCGAGTTTTAGAAAGCTTTGAGCATAGAAAATATTAAAAGTTTTCTTCAAGAATATCCCCGCTATACCAGTCGGAATACTCTTCTTTTCAAGGTAAGGGATGTTATTTTTGTTCAATATTCGATTGAAATAATATTTTCTTCCATACTCTGTAATATGTAAGTAATATTATTTCGTTTCAGATTTCGAATTCTATTCTCGTTTTGTTAAAGTTTTGGCTTCTAAACTCCATGAAATTAGTAGAATATCATTGATATTTGCGCTTCATCCAGTATCTTTTCATGAAAATATTAATATGAGCATTCTTGATAAGTTTTAACTTTTTCATACCGGAGTTATATTCACGGGGTTACTATTCCCGAAGTACTATTCACGGGATACTATTCACTCGATTACTATTCACCCAGGGTATTATTCATGATAAAAATGTATTCGCTTTTTGTCCAAATTATTTTTAGTACAATATTATTCTTAAATTTTACTCTACAAAACAGTATCATGTTGACAATTTGGACGTTATTGATTTCTGGATAAATTAAATTATAAATCTTTAAAAATTTATCCTTGAACTTGTTTTATTGAATTCTTATATCATTATCATCATCTTCATGTTTATATTATGTTGAAAGTCATATGTGGCTGGTAGTGTATAGATGGACTTGGTATGATTATGACCAGAGATTATTCGGTATAATCATGACCGTAATGTTACAAATGATGTGGTAAAAGTCCTCATTGGCCCGTAGGGCATTGATGGACAGTTGTTGGCATGATCATGACCATTGATGAATACACGAATATCCTTGGCTCGTAGTGCATAGATAATTTATGGTCATGATACTAAAGAATATCTTTGGCCGTAGTGCAGAGGTGATTCGATGATGTGGATTATTTATTAAGCTGAGTCTCAGCGATAAAAGTGATGAAAAATCTTTTAAATCATAGAAGATAGTAGATATCATGTTCTACTTGACTCTTCTAATGGATTGCTTGTTCCGCTGCAGTTAACCTTGATGTTTATTATATTTTATCAGTTTAACACTGCTGAAGGCTAATGATAATTTATTCTGCATTATTTTAGCCATAATATTTCTTACTAGGCTAGTTGAGCTCACCCTTTGCTTTCATTGTTCTCTTCAGAAAATGAGAATATAGCTGGGACTAGTCGGGGAACAGAGTGACGGTCCAGATGATAGCATTAGTAGTCATCACTATTCTGTGAAATAGTGTGATAATAAATGTATTGAGGACTCCATTTGAGTTTGAATACTGTCTAGAAGACAATATTCGTATTAGAACTCTCAATTTATGTTTTGTCGTATTTTACACGACAGTTATATTATTAAGTTGTATTTAAATTTTGTACCATGTATTTGGCGACTCAAGATGGGTGATGTATACTTATTTTGGGGGCATCACAAACCATGTGGTTAATGGTTACTAACAGTAAAAAGTTATATATTCCTGTATTTACACTCTTTTTTTGTACTATATCAGACCTTTTTTGGTCTTAAAACTGGTGGATTATTGCATGTTTTCCTATTGTGTCCTTTTTCTTGGCACTTGCTGCATTTTTTTTGAATTTTATTTTTAGATCCGTGCTTGTACCTCCCTATCTTTGGTCTTCCCGCTGGTCTTCTTATGTTCGGTGGTAACTTCAAATTTGTTGTATTGGTTACTGTCAGTCCACGTTCTGTTGACATAAAATACAATTGGAATCATCTTCATTGTCTGACAACTTAATAAATATTGTAAAGTAACCAAATCAATATTAGACAGTAACCAAACTACATTATCTTAGTAACTAGAACAGAAACCACATTTTTACATACATCTTACAATGAAAACAATCAGTATAATAATTTTGTTACCAATTAAATTATAACAGTTGTATGAAGGTAACCAATGTAGTTAATAAGTAACCATCTATATAAAACAAATCAATATAAAACACACTAATAGTATACAGTAACCAAATCATCAGTATACAATAATTAAATCCATATTAGGCAGCAACCAACATATATCTACTTAGTAAGCAGAACATAAAACACATTTTTTATTGCCTTTTACAGTAAAAAACAACCAGTATAATGTGTTTGTTACCAACTAAAGACTAACAGTTGTATGAAGGTAACCAATGTAGTCAATAAGTAACCATCAATATAAAATAAACCAGTATAAAATATACTAATATTATACAGTAATCATAACAACATTATACAATAACCAAATTTAGATTAGACAATAACGAACATATATCTATTTGGTAACCAGAACATAAACACATTTTTCATTGTATTTTACAGTAAAAAACAACCAGTATAATTTGTTTATTACCAACTAAAGACTAACAATTGTATGAAGGTAACCAATATAGCTAATAAGTAACCATGAATATAAAAAATATCAGTACAAGTGTACATTAATATTATTCAGCAACCAAATAAATATTATACAATAACCAATTAAATAGTATACAACAACCAATATATATAATCAGATTAACAGTTGTATGAAGGTAACCAATATAGTCAATAAGTAACAACCAATATAAAGAAAGAATTATAAAACACAATAACATTATACAGTAGCAAAATAAACACATTACAATATCTAAATACATATTAGACATTAACCAAGATATATGTAATTAGTAGCTAAGATTATAAAAAATATTTTTACATTCATATTACAACCAAAACAATCAGTTATGACTTTGTTACAAATTAAATACTAACAGATGTATGAAGGTAACCAATGTAGTTAATCAGTAACCATCAATATTAAAAAAATCAGTATAAAACACAGTAATATTATGCAGTAACCATGATAATATTACACAGTAACCAAGTCAGCGTTATATACTAACCAAAACAGTAACCAACATATATTTACTTAGTATCCATAACATAAAACATATTTTTTATGCATTTTACAGCAAAAAAAATCAATATAAAAACATCAACATAAAAAACATATGTATGTACTTAAAGATCCAACAGTTATAGGAAGGTAACCAATGTATCTAATAAGTAACCATCAATATAAAAAATATCAATAGAATATACATTAAAAGTATACAACAACCAAATAAACATTATACAGTAACCAAATCAATAATTAACAGTAACCAATTTATATGTACTTAGTAACCAGAATATAAAAAACATATTTTTACGTGCATTTTGCAATCAAAACAGTCAGTACACTGACTTTATGACCAATTAAAGAGCGAAAAACTTAATAAAGGTAACCAATATACGAGTATGTAGTAACCACGGGGTAACTATATGCATATAAACTTTAAACTCAAATACCTCAGTATACAAATTTGTAAAGAATCAATCAACAATCAACAATCAGTATAGTACGTAAGTTTCTGGTTACTGATTGTAAATCGAAACCATAAACACAATGTATAATTACATATGAAACTTCGTAATGTTGTTTAACAATCTTGAAATTGCTGTTGATCTTCTCCGATTTTTTCCGATCTCAAAGTTGCATCGATGTCAGAAAATTCGTCTTCTTCGATCGGTCGTTGTTCTATATTTCTTCATTAGTTTGAATTTAGGATCGGTTAGTTGTAAATATAAAAGTCGGTAACTGACGTGTAGGGAGTTAATGTTCCGTAATTTTAGCAACTTATTATTGTGTTGCGTTATTTTTGTAATTATTTTGTGGATGTATTATTTTTGTAAATTCTTTATAATTGTTCTATATTAGTGTTAAGGACCCAAAATATTATAATGCCAAAATTATATATTTGGGTTGGGCTGACTAAGGCTATTCCAACTTATTTACTTTGGGTTACATAATTATATAGTAGATCTAGTAAAAAAGAAAATTTGGACCAGGCTACAGCCCTAAAAGCCTACCACTAGCTCCGCCCCTGGGGTCTAAGGATGAGTCAAATCGAGTTTTGATGGAACCCAACAGGTGGAATCTCCCCTAAGATGATTCAAATGATGGTGATTTTTGGCTAGACCTTCCTATTGACCCCTAGTGGTGGAACCAGAACAAAATTTGAGGGGGGTCAAAATTTGAGGGCGGTTACCGGAGGTCCGGAGCAGCGATGTGTAGGTTGCAGCGACGAGGGAGCGGAGTTAACGCCCTTGGGTTTGATTTTGACCCAGATTGAAAAAAAATAGAAAGTATATTAGCGGCCCAATGCATACCGACCAGAGAATCGTGGACCAATGCACAAGGCAACACGCTACCGGCAAGAACACCAATAATTAGACCTAACAATTAACTTAATTGGATCATATATACAAATTAAAACAATGAAATTCATTACACTTTGACACTTATATATGAAACCCAACTGTTCATGCAACACACAGATCCAAAAAATGAAAAACTCATAAATTCAATAGATCCATGAGAATTAACCAAAACCCAATAAAAATCGCAGGATTCATCAACAAAAACTCATGATTAATCTTTATCATCAAAACTTAAAACATATATAAAAGATTTAGAAACAAAAAACAAGCCATTTCTTGGAGTAAGACCAAAACTTTCTCATTAGAGTACTTACTAAGATATATGAAGAGATGAGGGTAATTGGGGTAATGTTGAACGAGCTCCAAGACTGCCCAGGCCACCTCAGCCTGAACTTTCATTGGACATTCTTTGAGGATTTTGACAAACACTAAGCAAACACCCGCATGAATCATGTATTCAACACTTTCCGGGTCACGCCCAAGAAGCCCAATTGCTCTGGCGGCGTTCTCTTGACCCTCCAATTTCCCTTCTTTCACCAATTTCAACAGTGGCCCAACTCCGCCTTCTTCAATGATCAGCTTACCGTACCGATCGTTGTCCTTGGCCAGCAAAACAAACGAGGTTGCTGCATCAGATCGATCATCTAACTACCCAGTATATAAAATTATGATTTGCTCCCAAATAAGACATAAAATGGGCTCGTTCGCTGCAATTGGTGGAAGGCCCAGATACACATCGTCGCGACTATCGGCGGGGGCAGAGACGCGAAGAAGCCAGGAGACGTCGGGGGTAAAGGACTCGGCAGGGGCAGGTGGCACTGGGGCAGGGCATGCGGCAGTAAGCTTCTTCCTAGGGGGTTATATTCCCTCCCTTGACCCCCTGGTTCCGCCTCTGTTGACCCCAATGCCAAAGAGAAAGTAATGAAGGGAAATTTGCAAAACTCTTGAGGCTTATCTTCACATAAAACCAATGCTTGGAGCTAGGGCTGTTCAAATGAACCGATTTTTTTTGATTTTTTGGTTTTTTGGACCACACCGAACCGATCAATTCGGTATAAAAAAGAATCAGTCCGGTTCGATACAAAAAATCCGGTATATACCGATTTTTCGGTACCGGTTTCGATCCAGCGATTTTATGGTTCGGTTTTAACCGGACCGGTATATACCGGTTTTCTAATTTTTTTATTATTATTAATAATATTAATAATAATTATTATTATTATTATTATAAAATAATGATTATAATAATAAAAATAATAATAATATTAATAAATACAATAATAATAATAAAATAATAATAATAAAATAATAAAAATAAAAATAAATAATAATAATAATAATAATTTTAGATAAAAATGGTACCGAACCGGTACGGTTCAGTATACTGGTCTAACCGGTACCGATATCGGTATTAAGATTTGGCCTATTTCGATACCGGTCCAGTTCGGTCCGATTTTTACCGGTTAAATACCCCTACTTGGAGCTACGTTTACTGATATAGCTGTATGGGATTTTTACCCGTTTAACGGGCCATCAACAGCTAAACTCGGGCTAATCGATGTACCATTTGGTAGAATTGGAAAACATGTTGGTGACTGGGAACATTTAACCCTAATGCTACGTTTGGATTGAAGGAATGGAATAGAGTAGGGAATGGAATAGATGAGGGAATGGAATAAGGAAGGGAATGGAATGATTTTTTAATATTCCATGTACATGTTTAGTTGATGTTAGGAATACATCTAAGAATGAAATAAATAATTAGAAAGTGATCTAAATACCCTCAAATGTTCAAATTTAACTTAAATTCAATTTATATTAAAAATTTAACACATATTTCATTCTTAGAAATAAAGGGGAGGGGTGAGGTGGGGTGAGGTGGGGTAGGTGGGGTGGGTGGATAGGTAGGGTATGTGAGTTGGGGTGGCTGGGTGGGGGTGGGTTGGTAGGGGGTGGGGGTAGGTGGGGTATGTGTAGATGGGGTGGCTGGGTAGGGGGTGGGGGTAGGTAGGGTAGGTGGGTTGGGATGGGTGGGTGGGGGTGGGTTGGTAGGGAGTGGGGGTAGGTGGGGTGGGTTGGTAGGTAGGGTAGGTGGGTTGGGGTGGGTGGGTGGGGGTAGATTGGTAGGGGTAGGGTAGGTGGGGTGGGGTGGGTTGGTAGGTAGGATAGGTGGGTTGGGGTGGGGTGGCTGGGTGGGGGTAGATTGGTAGGGGTGGGGGTAGGTGGGTTGGGGTACGTGGGGTGGGGTAGATGGAGTGGGGTGGAGTGGGGTACGTGGGGTGGGGTAGATGGAGTGGGGTAGGTGGTGTGGGTGGATGGGTAGGTGGGGGTGGGGGTGGGGGTAGTTGGGGGTAGGTTGGTAGGGGGTGGGGTGGGAGTAGGTGGAGTAGGTGGGGGTAGGTGGGTAGGTGGGTTAGGGATGGGTGGGGTGGGGTGGAGTGGGGTGGGGTGGGGTGGGGTGGGGTGGCGGGGTGGCGGGGTGGGGGTAAGTGAGGTAAATTACGAAGAAATAGAAATATGAAAATTCCGAAGAAATTATCAAATCTCGATCCCTTCTCTCTCGTCGTTCCCAGATCGATCGAATTGAATGAATATGTAAAAAGCCCTATTATATCTTTAGGGGTATATTTGTTAATTACTTAAAAATAATGGATGGAATGATTTATTCTTGGCCACCCCTCAAGGAACGAAAATTAAAATTTTAAGTTAACTATCATTCTAGGAGGAATACATTATTGCGTTGGAATAAATAAACCAAACAACATTTTTATCATTCCAATGGAATGATTCATTCCATTCTCCCTCCTATTCTATCGATCCAAACGTAGCATAAGAATTAGCAATTTTAATGGGATTTTATATAATGTTCATCATTGCTAGAATTTCATAATGCAACTAATAAATTTGTGGCATATTCGTCGTTGCATGGCCATGCATTTTATTCGAAACCAGGACTTGTTTTGCAAGGAAGTGATTTAATTGGAATAAGGAACGATACCGCAAAAAGTAATAATTTTATGGATACTGGAGAAATGTATAATTTGATAATTGCAGGTGAGGGTATGGAGGACCACCATGGCTGAATTATGATAGAAAATGGGGTCCTGAAATTACATATGAATTAAGGATTGAGATCAAGAAAATTGAAGAGAAGCTGAAAACTGCATTTGAGAGATTGGTGAATTTAATACCAAGTGAAGTATTTGGGGAAGAAGGTCCTACTGGCCCTAAGATGAAGAATAATTGGACTGGGGATGAAGATTGAAACTGCTCACTATATATGATAATATTAGGGATTTCAAAATTATTATTTTTTGGGCTTTTTTAAATGATGTGACATTATTTTATTAGTTTAATAAATATTGTTATATGAATGTCTTAAAGTACTATTTATCTTATTTAAATACATGTCACATTTAGACAGAAAAATTGATATCCATAACATTACTCATTATATATTATACAACATTAATTTTAGTGGCCCTTGATCAATGTATCAAATTAGTTATTCTAGTATCTGGTTATTCTTTAGTTATATAGCGACGGTGAAAATTGTCGCTATAGAATCTATAGCGACAATTTTCATGTAAAAATATCATTTTCTGTTGTAAATTTATCAGTTTCCCTAATTATCATGAAGCTGGAGCCTGGTCTTTTTAGTTATTCCACGCTTCACTAAAGTAACAAAATACCATGATAGTAAGACCATAAGCTTACATTTAACAAACTGCAAACACTTGTGATGATATATGAATTATGAAGATTTGACTTTACAACATTCTTATAATATATATTGAAAATGGACTTTCCTTAAGAATCTGGATTTAATCCGAGGACAATCTGAGGATGCTGCCAAAGGAATGATTGCTTAAAGTTGGTTGCAGCAGCTATAACCCTTGCTTTAAAGGTGCAGAGGAATATGAAACTGGAAAAATGGGACGAAGTTTCACATCTTGCTCGTTTCTGAGATAATCCGCTCAATCTCTTCCAAAAGGCGTTCCTTTTCATCTGTCAACTCATCATTTTGCTTCTGAAGCTCTTCTATTTGCTTAGTCTGTTCGGAATCCTTTCTGAAATTTGTTAATATAGAATTTTGTTAGCATGATGGAATAGAATCTGCTTACGCTGAAAGATAATACTGATATGAAGATTGATGCAGCAAATACATTACTACGAGAAGAATAGAGAAAGAGAATACAGGATACCATTGTAATCCAGTATCCTCAAAGGGGATTGAGAAAGGGAGCACATAGGGTTTGGGATTGGGTTTGCTTTACAAATACAAAAGCATAACCAATGATTTGTATCATAAGTTCTTCAAGTCTATTGAAATTGATTATATCCATGGATGTTGGAAAGTTGGTCAAACTACATTAAATTGCTTGTTGCTTGTGACGTTTTCATCATACATTGTGGGCTTAGCTTGTTTTCTTCTTATAATGCATTATTAGATCTGGGTTTAGCTTATTTTCTTCTTATAGTGCACTATTAGATCTGGCTCTTCAACAGGTGCTTGAAAGGGCTCAAAACCCTAATGGATATGAGATGGTAAGTAGATCAGTATTAAATATGCTATTACCTATTCATGAAAGCCAAGTTTAGTTTGAGCGATCGAACTTCCTTCTCAAGATTTTCGCAGCGCTTCAGAATGGACTGCATATCTGAAGAAATTGCTGGTGTAAGAACTCTTTCCTTTGCTTCTGCCATCCTGCATCACCGGGATAAAAAAGCAATATAAATAAGCCTTTTTCCAGAAGCATCTTTTAGCATACGAACATAGCTCTTTCATCTTCATACATATGATCTCATTTGAGCAACAAACGTACCAAGTCCAAACATTGGTTTATAAAGGTCACATTGAGGTCCAAAATTCGTGGAAGGAAAATAACCTAAAATTATGAGGGCAACAATCAAGCCACCAACAATAACAAGGTAGCTGGTACTGCGGGTATAAAAAACAAGGTAGAGGAAGTCGTCTTTCATTAGCTCAAATCCTCGTTTCATTCTTCAGTCAGTTTGTTTCTAAACCGTGCCACTTCACTATCTCAAGGTTTCTAAGTTTATTCCCTTTCATCCTATAAAATCGATCTTGATATCAACATTTTAGCTATTTTTATTTTGTGGAACTATAATTATAATTGCCACGCACATCCTATTTAGCTACTCCTATATCTGTATATGGAACCTCCTTTTAGCTGGCAGATCAATCACATTTTACATTGCAGAAGAAAATTTTCCACCTAACATAACTGTAGTTTTATTTTTCTTACCATACATATGGGTATTAAGGTCCTAAAAAAGAAGGGAATACCCAGTACACACGAAATATACCAGAAAAGATCATAGGGTGACAAAAAGAACACCTAAGCCATGCATCATAGACCTACACAGGATTAGTTCAAATACAATAGCTATGATAATTTCCTTAAAGGAAGGAATATTCTTGTGAAGTAATCATCAAAGTAAACATAGAAATACTGCATATACAATAGCTAATAATAGTCAGGAGACAACCATGTCATACTATTGAATGTATTATGTTATTTTAAAAAATTATACGTATAGACAAGAGGACACTGTTAGTCAAGGTGTGAAGATAATATACGTACTTCCGTGACCGCTCCACCCTTCGCTTCTTTGTGGGATCTCCTCTGTCCACTGAATAACATATAATGTTCAGAAAAATATACATGAATGCATATATTCTACATAAGTGCATGTACACATTGACAGAATGCTTATGTTGCACCAAGTAATAAAATGGAAAGAAATATACAAACTATTAATGACATATTCCATGCAAAGCCCATCTAAATATATGTTGATAAGATGTATGTATTTTCTTTAGTTCATTAAGATGTCTTTAGTAACCTAATGATATAATTATTTTCCAATTAAAGTTCATTAAAATATCTTTAGTGACCAAATGATATCATTTTTTTCCAATTAACCTCCACAATTCTAATATACATCAACTATATACAATTTAAACCTTTATATTAATTTCAACCCTTCTATGTCCAATACCCGCAAGTTTTATTATGACCTTGCAAAGCCAAACCAACTAAATAATGAATAATGATATAAGATTATTTCTTTTCCAACACTCATTCCTGTTACTTTTGGATATTTCCATTTTGATCCTTTGATAGTTAATATATTATATGGTCAAATTAAGACCCACAGATTCTATAGTGCATAACTGCATATCCACATCCCAATGAAAAGATAATAGAAAATCCTTTTTCTTATCACTCTTGCTTGTTACTCATTTCCCCACACCCTAACCAAGAAACCAAGTTATATCCTAGGTCTAACATTGGCTTAATGTCAGCACCATTTTCTGGGCTTATTTGTATTTTTACCTGCTGAAAATGTGCACTAAAAAACCCCCTCAAGTCCAAATTTCACGAATCCCTAAAGTTACAATCTAGCCGAATTAGCCAAATTGGCTTCAATTTAGACGTTGTGCTCTGCATGTGCATCAAATGTCTTGCAATTAGAACTTAGCGTGTTAAGTTCATACCAGTGCTACTTCTGAGGTTGAAAAAGTGCAAATAAGCCCACTTTCTGTAAGTAGATGAATCCATTCCATAAGTTTTTCGGGTATCTGTTTTTTTTTTGTTCCATTCTATAGTGGTCTCCTAGTCTGCCCTCATGTATCTTTATGTTCTATCAATAAATAATTAAATATTCTTCATATATCTATTGAAAAGATTTCCTTGTACTATATCATGGAGGAAATAGTTCTGATTTGTGATGTACAGCGAAGGCAAAAATTAAAAGTTTTCGTCAGATATCGTAGTTTTATAGATCAAACATATTCTCTACGTACTAAATCGCTGTGAAAAAGTACAGACTAAGGGAAAATTTTATGTTTGTGAGATCCCAAACAAAGTTAATTACCTGAACCAGCTGATGTCACAGATGTGTATCGAACTAAACTTCCTTTTTGCTGAAACAGAAACCAAGTACCATGAACATTGGAATCAGGCAACACATTCAATAACTGCTAACTCCACTTTTGAAACATAGTAGTTACTATCAATGAACCAGGACTGGTTAAGGTATACCTGGCGATCTTCTTTAAGGTTATCATATATCCGTTCTCTGATATCTGTAATACAAAGATGCTTCATTACTGAAGATACATTTAGAAAAAGAAAAAAGCTAACAGGACACTTGGTTAGCCCGCATGGAATAATAAAGAAACAGTTCCCTGATGCTCGAGAGAGGTGAGGTTAATAATAACATGCTCTAGTAAAATTTCCTCTAATCTCAAAGTACAAAAACATGGTTATGGCTGAAATTATTGATATTTTCTATCTAATGTAAGTATGGTAGCTATATAAGAAGAAAAGTTCCTAGTGATTAAAGAAGGAAAGAAAACAGACATTAAAGCTAAAGATTCAAATATATATCAGCATAAAACCGCACTGCATAATTTGACTTGGGCCTGCATATTGATTGAAAAAGTCAGATTATGCATGTTGCTCGTACCTTTGGCTCTAGACCCATTTTCAGAATTCTTTCCTTTTCCAACTTGTTGTCTAGAGCTCTCGCAATTGCTTTGAGTTTGACCTGAGTTGCTGGGACCGTCACATGCATCAAGACCAGCAGAGACTACAGGTGCAGCAGCAGAAGATTCACTTTGTGACGGTTCTCGAGAAACATTGCTCATTTGAATTGGATTTGTAGGAGCTACAAATTCTTCTAAGCTGATATCTATGGACCCTTCAGCTGTTTGCAGAACCCCACGATTAACTTGGAGAGCGGATACATCTTGAAAAGTTCCTTGTGCCTCATAAATATGATAATCTTGTCCTTGATTCAAACTAGCGTTACATACAACTTCCTGAGCACCATAATATCCTAAAGAACTATCTTCAACAGCCTCTTTCTCAATCTGGTTAGTAAGTTTTTTCCGCTCTAGTGTACCCTTCAGCATGCTCACAACAGAAGAAACATTATCCACTGTACCCATCTGAGGGGTGTTGAAATTAGATGAAGAGGAATTTGATGGAGACATGAATGATGTGAATTGATTGGGGATCTCACACATTGAAGCATCAATGAATCCATTCGGAGTCCCAAACTCTTGTTTCATATTATTTACACCATGCCCAGAAGCGTTATGCATGGCTTCCACGCCAAAAGCTGTCTGAGAATTCTGTATTGCAGCATATCTTTTCCTGCAAAAACGAAAAGTTGTACATACCCAATTATTCCAATCAATTGCTACTAAATCCTCTCACTGAGTAAATGATCTTCACCATATATTCAAGGAAACTATCCTATATATGATTCACATCCTACATTTCTCATTGTATCTAACTAGACACGCTAGATTTAAAATAACATAGATATGTGCTCTAGGCTCTCATTCAAGGTACTATAACCTTCAATGAATTGCTGAAATGTAAGAGATACTCCGGTTGCTATAATGCTTGAATGATATATAATATGAGGATACCTTAATTCAGACGAACGACTTCTAGTCATTGGTTGAGAGCTATGAAACCATGCCTGCATATAAGGTGAGATATAAGATATATTAAAACCTCTTATTGGACTGGTGCATTTGCATAGTCCCAAATTAAACAAACCTTAGCCAAGTATAAGTTACTAGCTGGAACCCCTCTCTCAGCCCCATTCCTGATAGAAACAAAATACCAAATCAGTTGCATCCCTATTATATTGTAAAGTTAGCAACTCAGAGGAGGCCCCATACACTGAATACATTTACAAACCACTGGAGGTCACCATCTTGGTACATTAAAGAGCAAACAAGTCAATAAATGTATTCAACAGCAAGTTCAACTGGAAAGTAGATGACGAAGAACTGGAATGACACTTTGGCTTATAATTATAATGATTAATGAAACTGCCCAACAGGCATTTCCCAGAAAACCATAATTTTGTAACAAGTGGTAGTCAGACCTTATAATTATAATGAAGTCTCTGTTTAGTTGAAGTTTCATGTCATTCAAGATCCACATCTAACGAATGGCTATATACAAAGGTAAAGAAAATAATTCTATATACCTAACCGACTGTTGATTGATGTCATTTGAAAATTCTTCAGCGATGGTAATATTTTGTGGATTTGGATTCTCGTTGCTTCTTTTCTGAAGTACTCCATTCTGCTGATTAGATAAACTGGCTAGCTCAGTAGACATCCTGCATACAGCATGGACATAAACACCTAAACCATTAGATATTGGAGGCAATAACATCTCTGAACAAGTATGTTAGCCAGATGTGAGTAAGCATGGGATAAAAACAAAACATGAGACAAGCATGCAAAATTGGAAAAATGTACCAAGTTATCCAAGCTAAGTAATAAGACAGATTCCTAGTTAAAGAAATCGAGGTATCCTTAAGGCATATGAATTAGATGAAAGGGCATATGTTGAAATGTTCCTTTACTCATTGTAACTATAAATTGGACCATTTTCACATTTTCTTAGATATAAAAAACTAATGAGCTTGCAGGAAGTAGGATGTAGTTACCAAAATTTTCAAATCAGACTACAGTTAAGAAAAAATTCAATGTAAAGCTCTGGGATTTAAAAGTATGTAGTATCAAATTTTCACAAGAAGTCCCATAGAATATAAGTGGGAACAAGATCGCACATAGCCATAAAAGAAAGAGGATCTATCTAGTTCTAGCCATCAGTGGAACTTGAGACAACAGTAAATTGAACTGAGTTGAGTTGCCCCCAGCCCAGAGTACCAAGTACCACCATTGCTTTCGGATTACAAGTAATGAATATTAAATGGAAAAGGCCATTACTAACTCTTGATAATAGAATGTGAAAGTTGGGTTTATAAGACATTTATCGGGCTAAGTAAGGAAAAATTCTGTGTAAAGCCAACAACTTGTAGAAGATTTAATATAATTTCTTTGAGAGGTATGAAAGAAAGAGAAGAAATCCTAAATGACGTGTTCTTAGTGTTACAGGAACATAAAAGATTCATTATACTCAGGATTGCATTCTTATCATTACTATTTTCAACTAATAATCTTTTATTCTCTTTTAAACAAACTGGAAGCTACACACCAGATGGTATCATGGTAATATGAGAGTACACAACTCCTACAAACCAATACAATGATATCACTTCAAGGACCTATAAAATATGCTAAAAAGCTCATTGACAATCACACAGTATGAACTTCTACAATTCCAACTGACTAACCTTCTGGATGCTTGTCGAGTACGATGAGCTATGCTTGCTGAATTGTAGCCTTGAGTCTGGGGAAGAAAAAGTAATAGAGAAAGAACAATTATTACCATATAGTTCTAAATGAGGAACAGCAGCTGTGTTTTTTCAAAGGATGGATGAGCTGTATCAAACCTCTATTCTATATAATGTGAAAGTCACAAAAAGAGAACAAAAGATAACAATTTATAAGTAGATAAAAAGGAATGCTGAAAGAATGAGAGAGAAAAAAAGATACACTAGGTTGAAGCTAGTCACTGTCAGTAACTATTCGTCACCCACGAGATCCATTTTCCTATTCGATGTTCATTGATTGTTCTGAATATAATAAATCAATAATATTCACGTCACGTGTGAAACTAAAATCCAGGGATACTATCTATCATGTTGTTTTGTTGATTACATAAAAAGAATGTGAAGCATTAAGAGAAGCACACTATTAGTTAATTAAGCTCTTCACAGCACTTATAAGCTAATAAATTAGTCCCATCCCACCCATTATTTTTGCAAATAAATGTTGCCTTAGGAAAAAGCATGCATTAAGCTTGTTATCCATTTTTCACTAGTGAAGCCCATAATTAACATGAATATGTTTTTGAAATTTTACTGCAGTCCATACCACAGCTTCTGTGCAGCTTTATCGTGATAAAAGATTTAAAAGCGGAAAAGGAAGGAGAGGAACTTTTCATGTAACAAAACTCAAATAAAGAAGAAAACTTTCTTGACTCCAGCAGCTATCAGCTGTAAAACATTTCCCTGGGTGTTAAATTCACATTCAACACAACATTATGGGACTCAATCATGGACCAAAATGCAAACTGAAGATAATATGGTGCAAAAGTTCTTGCCTCTCCGGTTGTAAGCCAGCTTTTGAAGAGTTCTTCGCTATCCGTACGAAAGTTTTGAGAAAGATTCTTGAAACCCAGCATCTCCATGGTTGGTGCTGGCATTCCAACCGAGCCCTCCATCAAGGTTTTTATAAACAACTCTTCGCTTGTGTTTCTGTAAAAATCAGAGTACCCTCTTCCCTCCATCTCCGTGAAATTCTTTCCTGCTTCACTCCTTTGAACTTCCTGAAATCGAGGCAAACTCAAATTCTGATGACTAGTCCCTGGGTTTTAAAAATGAATAATCATTGGAGCTTCCCTTGTTTCCATCATGTACCATAATCCCTAAAAACCCAATTTCTATCCAACAAAAAGTAAAAAAGAGAAAGAGAAGAATCACCCCAGAATGAATCAACCCTCTTTACAAGATTAAGAAAATTACCCACACTATCACTGGTAATGGTACCAGTCAAACCTAGAATAAAGGCACGAAAGATCACTCTAAAAAAGCTGATCAGAGGAAAATATTGTGATCAAAAAACCCCAATTAACAATTAAACTTAAGTTCAAAAAATGCTTATAATATTAGTAATAGCAAAATCAAATATTTGGTTAGCTTTTCTTGCTCAAAACATAACCTATGAACAGAATAGTGTTTTCCCCTTATAAGTAATAGATGCTAATTTTCTCTGTTCAATCAACAGAATATATGACTCTTTGCTAGCACTCAACCGATGGCTATATCTATATGCTTAGCAAACGTACCAAAACCAGCTAGGCAAAAGGCTTAACCATGTCAAACCTAAAAGTAGTATTATGATATAAAAATTCCATGTACTGAGATTATACGGCAAGATACGCGTATTCTTTTCGGTTTGAACATTTATCAAACATATGGTGGGCACAATAAACTAATATAAATAAACGGAATCAATGAATTCAAGGTTTATTTAAGATTCAATTACTATATATTTGTCTTTTCTTACACAAGAAACTAAATTTAAGCTGCAGTATATTGAATCTTTAACCATTTCATCAACAAAAATAAATTAAATTATATGTATAGTTTTTAACAGTGCCATGTATATGTAGATATTAGAGAGAGATACGTATCTTGGGGTCATTTTGAAGGCCATGGACCATAATTCTTGGAAGTTTTTGAATAAAAAATGGAGAAATTTTTGGGTTTTGCCTGGGGGAAAAAGAGGAGTGATGGAAGCCATGAAAACGACTACTGCAACTGCCATTTGAATTCTGGAATTAAAAAAATGTAGCTGTTGGAAGGGCGCTTTCATCATCTGAACAAAGAAATATATATAATATAAGCTCTAAAAATCCGGCATGTAAATACTGAGCATTGACATAAAATCATAATTGTATCAACCTAAACCAAGTATATCAGTGCCTGCAAAAATATTTAGTCACACTTTTTGCCACTTGATAGTAAATTCAGGACACAAGGATTGTGACATTCCTATTCCTATAGGTTAATTAATCTTTTAGTAAAAAAATTATAGTACTAAGTATGAACTTAGTATCTTTGACTAGCAATTTGTCGGTCGGTAGGGAAGGGTCATTTTCTAAAACTGGTTGACAGGATGCCACTGTGAGCAAAGTAGGTTTAAGAGCATTTCAAAATGGTATGAACAGTAAATCCGGGCATCTTGGGATCATCCTCGCTTGTAATAAGTATAAGGGCCAATTAAAAATTGGTCCGTGTGGCCACAGATCCGCATATTCTGGATGGAGTCATGTCTTAGGGCGAGAGCCTGGTCCGAGGTGGGGAGACTTAGTCCGACTACGATTGGGAAACTCCACATTATCAAAAAAAATTGTGTTTATGAAAAAACATTTTATGACTTAGTCCGATTGCGGTTAGAAAACTCCACATTATCAAAAAAATGGTATTTATGAAAAAACATTTTATTTTAAACTCAACTTATTTAACTCATAAACAGGGACAGATTCAAGATCTGTTCCAGGTAGTAGGCGTGTATAAGTATATTTAGGGGGTGTTTGATAAAAACTGAATGAATCTGAATCTGAATGAGTTGAATCTGAATATGAACAAAAAAAATTGTTTGATAATTGATATATTTGAAACATCTGAATGACAAAATTTTATTTTTTTATCCCTCCAAAAAAATTTAAAATTGTTGTAAATTTATTTAATATTACTTAAATAATAGTTAATATTTTTTTAAATTATTAATTTTTTTTTACTTCATTCAGCTGCTCATTTAGCTAAAATATATGACTTAGTCATTCAGCTCGTCCATCTTACCGATTCAACCATTCAGACCAAAACAAACGCAATGACCGATTCAGTCATTCAGTCCCTCTAAACAAACACCCTCTTAGTTCTTTTTAGGGTAGTAGTCTAATTTATTTTTTAATTCCTTTCAGTTTAACTTTTTCATAAATTTGTCCCCTTAAGCTTATTAAATTTTATTTTTGCCCCTTTTTTCTATACCTATAAAAAAATAGTCCACCCCTACTCATAAACGTTACGTTTGGATCTCTAAACGCTACCAATAAGCAAACGCTGATAAGAGCATCTCCAAAAGTAGTAACAAAAAAATTCTTTAAATTGAAGTTTGTTGACCTACGTGATAATTTGAAGAGTATTATTTACTACTTTCATATTTTTTGCCTCATAAGTCTATTCAATTCAATTAGTTGTACATCAAACTCATCAAGTAAAATAAATATTTTTAACTTTTCATAAATGTTTTGAAGAGGGGGAATGAGGTTGGAGATAATTTTTTTGATGTGATTCACCTATTTAAATATCTCAAAATGATTGAAGAGAATGTTAGAAATGCTCTAAATTGAATATAACCCACCAGGCAGGATCTAAAGCGGACCAAAAAAGCGGACCAAGTCAAAAACACGCGGGTTTCAGGGCCAACCCGCGGATTGGTCCGATCCGAATCCTGAAACCCGCGTGTTTTTGATTTGATCCGTTCATTGGTCCGCTTTTTTGATCCGCTTTAGATTCTACCTATATAACCCACTAGTCTAGAAGTATAAAAATTTAGTTAAGATGACAGCATGGAATATTAGAGTCTGACCGACCTGCAATGTGCGTTCACATCTGTTTACTTTTGTGTTTCCTTGGAAAAGCCGGCACTTATTCAATTCTGAATAAGTTATTAGAATTAATGTTTTTAGAGTCAATTTTTCTTCATCAACTCTAGGGGATATATCCCAACCTTTTCCTACTGTCTCATTAAATGTATAATTATTCCCAACAAACTGCATAAGCTCCACCACCAATTTACAAAAACTCAACATACTTAATTCAGTATTTAACATATGAATCAATAACATATTAAGAGAGTTCACGTAGGAAAAAATTTTAAATTCAAAATTAACATAAATTTATATAATTTTAATCAATATAGTGATGAATATTATAAATTATCTAAAAAATATTATTAATTATTTTATAATTTTTAATAAAATTTAATTAAATTTAAGTTTAAAAATATTTTAAATTAAATTTTAAAAGTTGATCTTTGTAATTTGAACTGAGGAATTATGTGAATAGGTCCCTTGTCACTCACGTGCATGCAGAATACGAAAACAATGAGAGACCTCTCATTCTATCTGCCTTCTATAGAGATACACAATTGTGCAAATTTTAAATATACAGTCTACTTAAGTCACCCTACTACGATCGTAAAATAGTCACCCACTGATAGTAAAGTAGTATCGTAGAGTAACTACTCTACGATCATAGAGTGACTTAACTCTACGATCGTAGACTGTAAAAGTCTGCACAACTGTGCAACTCCATTAACCCCTATATAAAGAGATATGGAACTAAAGCATACTTCTTAAATAATATACCCTCTTAAATAGCATACATTTATTAAAAATACGTCGTTTTAGAGATTCTTTTAAAAAATAAGTGGGACCGCGAGTGACATTTTTGTAAATAAAAGTAAAGCAAGCGATACCCCTTTCATATAATATTATTTTGTTTTTTAAAAAAATATAGTTTTAATAAAAGTATGCTATTTAAGAGAGGTACGTTATTTAAGAGGTAAGCTTAATATATATATATATATATATATATATATATATATATATATATATATATATATATATTATTAACTTAAAAGGAATATAACTAAACTTCAAATGACCATTGCAAAACAATAGCTCAAACAGAATAGTGACATGCACAATCATGGCAAGCTAAACACAACAAAATCAGAGCACAGTTTCTACAAATGATGTAGAACCCATTGACCTTCTCCGGCTTGATGCGTTGGAGATTCTTTTTTGGACCTGCTTCTTCAAAACAAGCATAAAAACACCAAGGAGATACTGTCCAAATCCACTCATAAATTTGTAATTTAACAAAAAGAAAAGAACAGAAATCTTAGCAGGCAACTCAAAGACTGAACCCTTTGCAGGCTCAAAATTGTAGTACAAGAATCTCTATGTTTTGGTACCATGAGCATCAAAATTTCTAATAAAACCCTAAAATCAATTTTAAGAAAATGACTCTAAATAATCTGCAATGCTGTGGTTGATCATAAATATTCACAACTTCATCTAACCAGCCCACACTTCAATTAACTGCCATTCATTTCTAGCACAACATAGAGGTTCCAGCAGTTTTAGGGCTCATCAACAATATACCATATTGGCAAGAGTATCATTTCAAGTGTTACAACAAACTATGGCCAAACACAGAAATCAATGGAAAAATTATAAGACAAACACAAAATTTATGTGGAAAACCCAAATGGGCAAAAACCACGGACAAGAGACAGAAGATATGTCACAATATCAAAGTGTGAAGAATACAATTTGTAAACACAAGATGTTTTAACATTTTCACATGGCAGATGAAAAATTTAAACCATGCAACATATGTGCTTGCTAGAGACGAACGCAGCATGGAAAATAGAACTACATGCATCTAAAAGAATCTCAAAGTAATCGTGCAACACATTTTGATTGTTATAGGTAGAAGAACAGGTATGAAGTTTGGAAAACTATTTTTAAATCAGATTAGATACCCACTGCCAAATTCTAACCACTGGAGACCCGGGCACATAAAATCTAAATTTTGAAAATTGTGTACTTGCATTAATGGCCTCTAATATATCTCATCATCGGGGATATCTGGAGTCAAGAATTTCTTTGGATCTTTGCTCATTTCCTCATAGTTCAGTGTAGCTTTCACCCTATCTGGCACAGGCACAAGTGGAATAATGCTATCTCTATCAATAACCCCATCAATAATGCCATATTCAACGGCCTCCATTGGAGACATGTACCGATCCCTATCAATGTCTTTCTGAACCTGTTCAAATGAGCGACCTGTGGCTTCTGATATAATTTGTGTGACATTATTCTTGTTATGCATGATTTCACGGGCTTGAATTTCGACATCTATGGCTTGTCCACTTGCACCTCCGAGAGGTTGGTGTATCATAATTCTTGCATTGGGCATTGCAAGTCGTTTGCCTTTGGTGCCACCAGCAAGGATTACGGAAGCTGTTGATGCTGAAATGCCAAGTGCAATTGTGGAAACATCAGCTCGCACTAGCTTTACAACATCATAGATGGCCATTGTTGCACTGGCAAAATGTTAAAAATAATATAGAATCAGTGAAGCATAAAGGAAGCAAGGAATGTTAATGAAACACATCGAGCTAAGATGTAAACAAACTGAACCAAGATGAGTGCCTAAAAATCAAGCTCAAACACAGTTGAATTTGAGAATCACAGGTTAAAAGTAGATGGCACTATTTAATGTTGATGGAAGCCTGGATATTTATCCGAAGCTCAACTCAACTGCCACTCATTAAGCTCATAACCTAGGAGAATTTTGAAGAGGTTGAACCATTGGATCTCAGCTAATCACTTGCCTTACGCTACTTCCTCGATAAGCAATTTAATTCAAAGTAATATTTCCATCTACTTGATGTGGGCGCTTTTTTGGAGTGTTTGGCACAGATTCTAAGACAACCGAAAAACACAATTATGTATGAAATTTCCTATATATTTAGTATAGTTGAATATAATATTATATATTGAAAATTTAAAATATGTTAAAAATTGATGTGTAAATGTATTCTTAACACATTAAAAGCCGTGCGAAACACACTCCAAAAGTGGCCACATAAAGTTTGGACAGAGGGAGTATATAAGATCAGATGTTAAAATTTACATTTTACTAGGATTTGGTTATCCAAAAGCAAGTAGAATTATAAGCAAGGGGAAGACAGGTCATATGTTAAATGGAAGAAGTATTTTAGAATTTTCTTTCATAAATGGCTGATTTAAGGCTTGAAAGAAACTATAAACTTAACAAATGAAGGAAGGGGGGGGGGGGGGGGAAGGAAAAAAAAAAAAAGAAAAGGTGCAAGAAACTATGTACATGTGGAAATTTTTGTATTAGGGTGCTGATTTTTTGCCTGCTTGGTGTGCAAATCTGGCTTAGATGAATTGAAATTTCTCTAAACTTGATTTCTTGAGCTCCGAGGTCCTTAAACCCCGAGCAAATTACAATGTACGCGTCAATCAGATGCCTGGCAGCATCATACTCTACAGTGCAGAAATGGACACTACCAGAACAGCCATAATAACCAAAAAGGTACAGGTGAACTATATTTAAATCATAATTATGAAGATGATCCTAGTCTAAGTCACAGTAATTAGGTTATTTCTTACATGGCTAAGATGCAAACTTGTACCATGAGTATAGTGGAGATATGGTACCCGATTGTACAATTTAGGGAATCGCTACCTAACGGTACAGTTAGTAGTGCAAAATGGAGCCACGTCCATTCTGCCATCATAAAACTTGACGGAATTAACAGAAAGAGCTGAAGCTTAAAGGTCTTTTTAGCATAACAGGAGGGAAGCTTAGAAACCTTTCCCTCCAAAACTTTTATCCACTAGATCTTCCTCTCTCATCTTGACGTCAACATTCAAGCATTACACAGTTCACACACAGACACAAAGAGAGAAAGGTGAACATACCTTGCTATTGTTCAAGGAGGTCAAATATCCAAACAACGTCGACTACTACTAATAATTCAGTGAGAAGATTTCTCATTTGTAATGAAAGATATTAACTAAAATGAAAGCCATCTTACATCCGGATTGAGAAATCTTCTCCCTAGGCTCCTTGGTTTAGTAGTAGTTCACAATTTTTGAATCTTTGACCTCCTTGAATAATAGCAAAGTATGTTCATCTCTCTCTCTGTTTTTTTCTGTGCGCGCGTGTGTAAACTGAAGTGTTAACCATAAGAAGAGGAAGGAAGAGCTTTGGAAGGTAAAGCTCCAAAGCACTACTAATGGCACCATAAGTAGCAATTTGCTATATGTAAAGTCAGACACCATATCTCTACAAAATAATAAACTTAGGGTACAATTTTGCTTTTTAGTCTTCTTAGACTAATCTAAATAATGGATAATATTAATTGTCTATGAAAGTCCAATAATAATCTAGAAGGAGGGTCGAATAGATTATCACTGGTTAAAAAATTATCTTAGGCCTTTTTGAATTTTTAGTAGATTATTTTGCAGTGTCAGAAATTAATAATCAAGATAGTAAAAATTCAATCACACAATGCACAAAGATTTATCTGGTTCATAACATACAACTCGTGTATGTTGTTATGTCCAGTCTTAAGGTCCTCTTCAGGATCATATTACTCCCTAGTAATAAATACTCCTTCAATAAGCGGAGAAGCCTTTACAAAGTTTTAAAGATAAACTTACAACTATCTACAACTAAATATTTAGGACAACAAGCTCTCAGCTCCTTCCTCAAGCTTAATTATACCTTTCCTTTGAGTTCAGTTCTATTCTAAGATCTGGTCTTGAAAACATTCTTCCACACCTCACAAGTACAGTAGAGACTCAACTCCCAGTTGACCTCTTAAGACTCTGGTCTTGGTCAAAGAATTACTTGTCTTTCACAGATACATAAATAAATTAACTCTACCATTTTCCCTTTACAAATGATTTGAGAGAAATATGCTTCTTAAATAAGCAGATATGATTTAGTACATATATAAAAGTTTAATTCATTTTTATATTTAATGCTTCTCAAATAAGCAAACAAGAGTTAAGGATCAAATATTAATAAAAGTTTAAGAACTTTAATATTAGTATGAAATATACTTTTGTGTAAGCAAATATGAATTTAAGCTCAATTATAAAAGTTTATGTAACTTTTATATTTTGTATGAAAAGTGTTTCTGAGTAAGCAGATAAATAGTTTAATTTAGTTTTATAAAAATTTCACTTTTCTTTATAAATAAAGTGTTTCTATGTAAAACAGATTTAGAGAAAAATCTTCTTTTTCTTTATATAAATAAAGAATGTGTTTCTATGTTAAACAGATCTAGCTTTGAATTCAGATATATATAAGTTTAAATAACTTTTATATAATGCAACGAATATTTTATAAATAAATAATATTGTGTGTAAAATAACATTTATCAAGTATAACAATTGAATCAACTAAATAATATTTGATATAACAAATAAATTTGCTTCACTCAAATATATATATTATATTATATTTGATCTAAGTTCTGAAAATTTGGTCACTTAGGATTTCAAAGATCGTTCAGATAATATTTCATTTAAGAAATATCTCCAAATATTGGTATTTAAGTACTGACTAAATTGTTCGTTTCACAATCTGATATTTATATAAATATTTTTACAATATTTATATAAATTATCTATATCAATAAAAAGTCACTTAGGATTTTAAAGACCGTTAAGAAAGATAATATTTCTTTTAAGAAATATCTCCAAATATCGGTATCTAAGTAGTGACTTTTTATATGATATTGATAGATGAAATATTATATATATATATATATATATATATATATATATATATATATATATATATATATATAATGTGTATAACACTTTATATTTGTATATTTATAATTAATTATAACAAGTATGAGATAATGTAAATACAACAATTCAATAACTTATCTCAAATACTTTGACCAATCTTATCTTCTTCAACAGATAAGAACTTTGAATAGAAGATATAGAAAATGCTTCTTTAGAGAGAGATTATGTAAGCAAGGAGATAGAACTTTTCTTTGATTTGTAAATTGGCAAGTTAAAATGAAATAAAAAGCTTCCTATTTATAGGGTTTTGAAGATTAGGGTAAAAAGGTAATTTTGGAAATTCATTTTGAATTTAATGATTCGGATTGCATTGATATCAAATGGAAGATCCGGATTAATTCTTCAAGTGAGGCGCACGGATTTCCAAAAAACAAGCTGACTTTTTCAAAACTTAGCCTAACCAAGAAAGGAAAAAAAAAACTCCAACACATTGAAAGCATTAAAAGCTAATAAAGCCTTAGCCTATTCATCACACGCACATTACATACAAATATATATTGTAATTTCTTTTTGAAATATCTTAAAATGATTTTAAAAATAAATAGGAAATCTCCCTGCCTTATGAAATGTTATTATATGAATTTAATTTTATTAACACTTGATATTTAAATTATCAAGGTCAAGTAAAATAAATTCAATTTAGGATGAAAAACATTTTTGATCAGAATAAAATATGATATTAAAAACAATTTATATATATATATATATATATATATATATATATAATCCTATGGAGAGGATTCTAATTATTTAATTAATCCTATTTCTTAAATATTTTTATCATCAAAATAAACTTAAATTTTGGAGAATCCGTCTGATCATCATTACCAAGTGGAGTAGTTGGGACCATTAAACCCACTAATTTTTAACCACAATTCAATTACATAACTTGTCACTGTGCATTCCAATCTTAAACAAAATAACTATAATCTCGGACATAACTTGTCACTGTGCATTCAAATCTTAAACAAAATAACTATAATCTCGGCTCCAAACCCATCTTCCCAAATAGCACATCTAGATTTACACGTGAGAAAAGTATTTCCCTCCCTCACTCGCTAATGTAGAGATATAATGGGACGCTCTTCAAAAAGCATAGACACCGAAATTAATGCTGGAAAGATGAAATTAGAGCTTTGTACTCTGCAGGTTGATTATGATCAAGGTTTTGACTTGTCAAATACATATATAATTGGAGTTTTGAACCAAAAGTTGTAATTGTACCGAGAATATTGACTTTAAGATTTCAGATATAAGATGAAGGTGTAACATTTGACACTCGAGTATTTCTAATGATTGAGGCTTGATTTTGGGCAGTTGATGTAGGTATGTTTTGTGGAATTGTCAGGTCTTATTTTTTCTTTTGAGTATGTGGACATGCATCTTATCCCCATGACTCGCCCAATGATACTAACTTGACACTCAGCTATTGGAAAGAAACCATAAAAGGAGAAACATAGATAGGACTATAGGAGATTGCTGAATACTGATAGTGGGGGTTAGATACTTTGTTGATAACTAACAGTCAATTACCAAGTATTCCTTTGCCCAATAATACAAGGCAAAATTGTAAAACCAATGTTACCTCAAAACTCCCAAGGCAGTATCTAAAAATCCCAAGTTATCAAGTCAATTATCGAGAGCAATTCCATTGCTATCATATTAGTCATTAATTCAACATCTCCATTACTTCTTATTTGAATCATTCTTATTTTTCATAATCATCTCTCCATAAGGTTATTTGTGTATATCCAATTAATTCTCCCCTACCCAACATGGTATGAGAAGCAGGTATCCAGAGAGTCCCAAGGTATTCTTGCAAGTCTATTACCATTACAACATGGGATTTTACCATCTCATTCATCTAACAAGTTCAGGATACAAAAATAGCTCTTTCTAGGACTTCACAGTAATCTAACACGACAGCTTAGCCAAACAGTTGTCATACATGCATTTTATATTTTTGATCTTCTCCAAATTATCTCTTTTTAGACAATGAAATATGGTAGTCAGTAAATAAGTGTGACTCCAATATTTCCACTAGCCCTTTTACTACTGTTTCTCTAACCTTCCCCAGAACTTAATCTGGCCGCTAATATGATCAGCATCTCACATACTTCCCCCTAACCATCAATTTAATTACTTTCTCTCAACCTCATTAGTAGTGTTACATATTGCAGAGTATTCAACTTCATTTGAGCATATTGCGTCCCTAATCAACTCTTCTGCAAATCTATTTACTAGATTCCTGTATAAATTTCAATTCGTTTACCATGGTCACACCAACGACCATATACTTGGAAGAAGTGTCACATTAATTTCAACTTAAGAGCCCCATGGTAATCCAAAGGGTGAAAAAGGCACACAATTTCAGCAACATATAGCATGAAACACAATATTGAAAAGTTATTATTTTTCGCTTAAATATTTATTTTGTCCATTTCAAAGATATCTCGCAAGTGCAGGAGATTTTATCCCTTTCGAGTCATGTAGCCAAACATTTTGCGAAAATCACAAAGAACTTATACGAACAACCATTTAACATCTAATTCAAGATGCTAATTTAGCATAACAAGTGTGTGCTAAAAGAACAAAATCATTAAACACCACCACACACAGAATACGAAATTATTTTTGTATAATACAAAATGTAGCTAAACACAGAATACTAATAATACCGCTCAATTTAACATAACAAAACAAACAAAATTGAACCCAAAAGTAGTTTTATATACCTCAAAGACCCACCAACAGAATTGACAAAAAGCCTGATATCTTTATTAGGGTCCTGAGCATCCAACAGCAACAACTGACTAATAGTAGCGTCGGCAACATAATCATCAATTTGGCTTCCCAAAAACACAATTCTCTCCCTCAGCAATAGCCCCATGGCATCAGTTTCGGCCCCCCGCATCGCAGTCGCTGGCGACTGCGGAGCCGACGCCGAAAAGTGGAGAGAGGGGTTAGGCTGGTTGAGCTCGAAGGGTATACCAGTTAGGGTTGTGGGATTTGTAGGTGAGGAGGTAATTTGGTGAGAAATGAAGGAGGATTTGATGGGTGGAGGAGAGAAATACGAGCGGAGAGACAAGGAGAAAGAGGGTTTAGAGAGAGAATTAGGGAGTTTAAGAGATGATGACAGAGAGTTAGAAGACAATGGAGTAGAGAGACAAAGCAACTCCATTGTTCAGAAAGAAAGATAGAAATGAGAAAGATGAATTTTGGCTGAGGTTTTATGAAACGTAACATCTGTTTCCAAAGGGATAATACTTTTTTTGTGACCGTATTATGACCCATTTTTGTTATGGTTATCGAATTTTTTTTTTATTATGATATTATAATTATATTTTAAAATAATTATTGAATGGTCATTATTTATAATTTTTGTCCAAAAAATAGATAAAATAATGATTGTGCATATTGACTCGTTATTTTTGATGATATGGACGGAAGTGTTTTGTCATGTATACGTAGAGTTGCACAAATGGCTTGCGGCCTGGCCTTGGTCCGGCCTGGGCCCGGCCTGGTCAAAGCTCGACCTAGTCAAGGCCTGGACGGGTTAGGCCCGGCCTCCAGACTGCTAACAGACCTCACTTTTTTGGCCCATATCCAGTTTGGCCTGGCCTTCTAAAAAGCCCGAATTGGCCTGGCCTGAGGCCTGGTCCAGCCTGAAGCCTGAACTGGCCTGAGGCTTGGCCTGGATCGTTTAGGGCCTGCTGAAAGTGGGCAAGACTGCAAGTTTCAATTAGGCCATGGGCCAAGTGGCCAACGCTAATTCACTAAGTTAAAGTTGTTGGCTTGAATTGTTTTGGGTTCTTTACAGAAATATACAACAATTAGAAAGTAATTACACCATTAGTGCATCTACAAAATAATTACAAAAGAGTGTAACAAATTCAAACCATTCAATTTCACATTAATAAAGAAACCTAAAATCAAAGAGAAATAATCGCCATAATTAATAATTCAAATTTAAACCATTCAATTTCACATTAATAAGGAAACCAACTGAATGAAACACCGCCTTCCGCCACTGATCTCTTGACGACACCACCTAACTCCGCCGCCCTCCTCCTTATCTCCTCTCCTTCTTTTGATCCCGTCAGCTTACTAACCGTTTTTTTCCACCATTGATGATTCCACCAACTCATCTCGTCGGTCCCAATCCTTCACCACCACGCCAATTTTAAGCACCTTAGTTAATAACCAGGCATTTTGTGGTTGGTCTGAATGCATTGGCCATGTCGCCATGGGCACTCCCGTTATTATACTCTCCAAGCTTGAATTCCATCCACAATGACTCATAAACCCACCCGTGGACACATGCGCCAAAATCTCCAATTGAGGCGCCAAGTCTCTGATTATAATCCCCCGCCCTTGTATCCTTTCTTCATAACCTTTTGGCAATTTGGATCTCCCTTTCATCATCCTCCTCCGTCGCAAATCTCCTGAAGTACCTGAGTTACTGTTCTGATTTTTTTTTTGACTATTTGATTACTCACAAAAATTAAAATAGTTACCTTTGTATGAAGGTTTGGCTACCAACTACATCACATTCAAAATAAAATTTTAACCTAATAAAACGGAATTGGTTATCTTGGTCTAAAGATTTGGAAACCAACTACATGAAGATTTGACTACCAACTGTATCACATTTAAAATAAATTGGTAACCTAATAAAACTGAATAGGTTGCCTTGGTATGAAAGTTTGGCTACCAACTGCATCACATTCAAAATAAATTGGTGGAGGTGGCGGCTGAGGAGGTGGCGGCGGAAGGCGACCATAATGGAGGCGAAGGTGGTCATAACGGAGGTGGTGTAGGCGGAGGAGGGGGCGACCATAATGGAGGCGGCGGAGGAGGAGGCGGCGGCGACAGTGGAATGGGAAGCGGATCGGGAGGGGAAGAGATGGCGGTGGAGGTTGCAAATATGAAGTGTTTATTTTTGATGATGATGATGATGATGACAACAATGAAGATGATATTTAAAATACCCACCTAAATTAAAAGGGATAATAAATACATTAATTTTGTAAATAAAATATTTAAATGCATTAATTATGTAAATATTTTATGAGTGCACTATTGTTGTAATTATTTTTAAAAATGTACTAGAATATGTAATTGTTCCAATTGTTTTTAGGTGACTTAGTCACCTGACATGACTCGCCAGCTCACTTTAATGCCTTAATGGTTTGAATTCTAGCCCATTATCTCCCACTCCACTGTGTCCAGTCATTCAAGCCATCATTAAGTGGTTGCTTTATTTAACACTCACACTGATTTAGAACCAAGAAACTACAGAACTAAGTAATTTAAAAAAATCTATATTGTTAAATAGTAGTATATATTTCTATTTAAAGAATAAGTATGTAGCTTAACGATTAACATGACACTTAATTGGAACTGAAGAACCTGTGAATGTGAATGCATAGGCTGATAGGCATAGGCATAACATATATTACATAGAGAGACAGAGAGAGATAAACTTATTTTTGACCCCACACTTCTAATTAATAATGTCTTTGTGACGCTCCCAAAACAGGTATACATCACCCATCTTGGGTTGCCAAATACATGGTACTGAATACAAATACAAACTTCTTTAATACAATTGTCGTGTAAAATACGACAAAACATAGCTGAGAGTTTTTACACGAACATTGTCTTCTAGACAATATCCAAATTCAAATAGAGTTCTCATTACAATTATTATCACACTATTTTATAAAAATAGTGAGGACTACTATAGCCACCATCTCGGACCATCACTCCATTCCTCGACTAGTCCCAGCTATATTCTCATTTCCTGAAGAGAACAGTGAAAGAAAAGGGTGAGCTCAACTAGCTCAGTAAGAAATATTATGACTAAGATAATGCAGAATAAATTTTCCTTAACCTTCAACAGTATAACAACTGATAGGATACAATAGACAACAAGTTTTAGATCAACAACTACAGCGGAACAAGCAATCCATTAGAAGAGTCAAGTAGAGCATGATATCTACTATCTTCTATGATTTAAAAAGTTTTTCATCAATTTTATCGCTGAGACTCAGCTTAATAAATAAATCACATCATCGAATCATCCCTGTACTACGGGCCAAGGATATTCATGTAATCATCAATGGTCATGATTATACTGAATAATCCCTAGTCATAATCATACCAACAACTATCCATCAATGCACTACAGGCCAATGAGGACTTTTACCACATCATTTGTAACATTACGGGTCACGATTGTGAGATCCCGAATTTTATGAAATAAAGTTATTCAAATTTTCTATTTTGGTAAATTGATAAAAGGTTAAAGTTAAGAGTGATATGCGAAAAATTTTCAAAGTAAACAAGTTGTCAAAAAATAATCGGTGATAAAAGTATAGTAATACGCGTGGTTGCATAGTAGCACACGGTATTTATTATTGATGCTTACGTAAAAAGTCACTCAGTTATACTCAATTACTGCAACAATAATTGTTGCATCATATCTCTCATATTATTGATTCAATTATTGTCACAGTATCATTTGCATAATATGATATATTATTAAATCAATAATTGAGATGATAAAGTTATTTATATTATTAAATTATAATATTTACAATGTCTAGAAGTTCTGTCAAGGAGAGGTTTGGTCACCTAATTGCGCGCCAATAAGGAGAAATTCTTATCGAAAAGCCCCCTCTTTCCTGGGAACGAACTGGTTGTTAAATATTGTGAGTTATAATATTAATGATGAATAAGTTTGTGTTGATTAAAGATGAAATTGATAGTTTCATTGTGTTGAAATTATTAGTGTTAGTGGAAATCGACATCTATTATGATAATAATTGATGTTTGGAGGTTATATTGACCAATCGAGTAATTAATCGGATAAATGAGCAATTAATTGCTATTTATTCACATGATTATAACTATTTGTTCACATGTGTGTACTATTGATTCACATCCATGTACTATTAGGGGAGGTGGTGCAAGATTGATAAAACTTGCATGACTAAATTAAAAATGGAGGTATAGATGAATGTACTATATTGTAATTATTTTTTTCACATGTATAGAACTATTGATTCACATGATTGTACTATTGATTCACATGATATACTATTAGGGGAGGTGATGCAAGTTTGATAATACTTGCAGGACTAAATTAAAAATGAAGGAAAAGATGAAGGTATTATACTGTAATTTTTTGAGCCCCAAAACTTGCAATTATTGAAACTATATTTTCCTATAAATAGAAGTTCATTCTTCCTTCATTCTCACCAATTCACTAAGACTCACAAGAGCAATTATAGAGAGGGAAGCTATAGAGAGAGAAGTTATAGAGAGAAATAAGAAGAGAAGTCTGTTACTTCACTATTCCAGTATCCAGTCTTCTTCTGAGGTAAGGAGTATTATTTATTTCATATTCTGAAGAGATATTATTTTTAGTATTCGTATGGATATTATTTTCGTTTAATATTCGTAAGGAATATCATCTTCGTTCAATATTCGTAGGAATATTATTTTCGTTCAACAGTCGTAAGGGGTATTATTTCTTTCGTATTCATGAAGAGAGTTATTTTCTTTCAATACTCAAAACAGTTATTATTCCATTCTTTATTATTCTGTTGGAATAACATGTCTACGCGGACTACCACATGCATGGTGAAATTCTTCTGTTATTCTATTCTTTATTATTTTGTTAGAATAACCTGTCTACGCGGACTACTGCATATATGGTGAATGACCCTTCGTATTCATTCTTTATTAAATTGTGGAAATGATCTATCTACGTGAATTACCACATGGCGGGTGAAAATTCATTTGCAGTTTCGTATATTCTCTTATACTCGTATGAGATATCATTTCTTTTGTACTTGTCATGGAATATTGTTGGGTATTTTCTAGTTACGCACAACACGCAAGTATACGTGGTCAACAAGTAATAAAGTGATGAGTAGAGTATCGTTCCCACAGAGACTTATTAGCAAAAATCTCAACTTACAATTACCAATCTTCTATTAACCCTAATTTTATTAAACAAATCAAATTCAATGATTAAAAATAATTATTCTAAATTAAAAAGTAATTAAACTATCACAAACCAAACACAAATATCAAAATCTAGAATTTCAAATAATTAATGGAGAATTAGACTTATGATTTCACCCTAAGCTTCACTCTGATTTTAACACTTTTATTCAAATTCAACTCACTATTCCAGTTTATTAATCAAGAACACGAACGTAGTATTAACCACCTCTCGATGCACTAATACCATATTAACGTCAATCCACAATTAAGATAGAAATCCGTTAAACACCTTAAGCAACTAACTCACTATATCTCTATGTGAATTACAATTGAAGAAGGTTGAAGAATAAGTTCTCTATACGATTACATGCGATGTCAAGCATATCTCTACCTTAACACTCATCAAGTTTAAGCTATTAACAAAATCCTGAACACATGCTATATCAACTAGGTCTAGATTTGAATATCCTCTCTCGATTCCATCCAAATCCACAAAGAATTATTGATCAGGCAATTCGTAGATTCAAGAACAAATTAATATAGATAAACTGGAAATAGCTTATTAAATTGGAAATCAAAGTTTACACAACCATAGATTCACTTAAAAGATCCATCATAAGCCTAAAAAGTGATTTAGTTCATAATAAACGAAATAAACACTGAATAAATCATGGAAATCATCTTTTCAATTACAAATAATAAACTAAGATGAAGAATATTGAAAAACACCCCACACGTAGCCTAGAATCGCAATCGTCTTGAAAATCGCCTTGAAATACTCCTCCTATGCTCGCTAGAAAAACTGAGATTTTTCTTCGTAATTTTTCTTGTGCCTCTCTGCAAATCTCTTGAAAAATTGAATGATTGCTTGCAAAATTCGTTCTTCCCCTTTTTTAGAGTCCTCTCCTATTTGTATTGGTCTCAGCCCTCATTCAGACTCCTCTTTGGCTTCAAAAACCCACTTGACAGCAGAAAAACGCACATCTTTACGCACTAGAGCGCCTAGGCGCTCATCATAGGCTATTTTCAAGCGCCTAGGCGCTTGGTCATAAGAATAGTTACTGACTTTGAGCGCCTAGGCGCTTGATTTGGCCTTGGCTGGACCGCCTAGGCGCTTACTCCTTTGTCCAACATTTTCTGCTCCGACGTCCTTTGGGAAAATGGTCATAACTTCTTCGTCCGAACTCCGATTTAGATGATTCAAGATGTTCTGGAAAGAAGAAAAGTAGATCTACAACTTTCATTCTTGAAGTTGCGCTAAATAATATCCGGAGCTATAGTCAAATTGGTTCTGAAGTGACTGCTGTGTAAATAGCATGCCGAAAACGCGAATCTAGCCACCCCAAACATCGATCCAAGTAACTTTTGTCCCAATTCCTACAAAACAATATAAAACATGCATGAATAGACACAAACACATAAAAACATCCTAAAAAACTTGAGAACAACAATAAATTAAGCTCGAATGTATCCAATTCATGTGTATAAAACTCACTCATCAAATACCCCCAAACTTAAACCTTTGCTTGTCCTCAAGCAAAAACACAAAAATGTTATGCAATGCAATGTAATGAAACTAATCTATATGCCTACGAATCCAACAGTAATGACAGAAACAAGTCTATTTAACCGGCCTTAAAGAAATCAAGTAAACATGATAATACATCATATTTAAACAAATCTGTAATTTCTCAATCAATCATCAAATCTTATAATGTTATCACTGATATAGTGCGTGTGTGCTCCACAACAATGTTAACTGATTTAAAGTCAAATTTAAGACATAATAGATATCTTCGAAGGCATCATACAGTGCAAATTCACAAAATTCACGAACAAGCTAGATCCAACTAAAGTCAAACATCCACCAAGTTCAAGAGTCCAATCCGGGATACTTATGCTTTACTTTTCATCACGGGGGCTTTTTGCTCTTTTCCCGTTTTATTATATTTCTTTTTTTTTATTTTTTTTTCATTTTTTTAACCATGACTGTGCAATGTCTCATTCCATTAGGCTAACAGTGCTACCCCTTAGCGAGCTTTCGACCAACGACTCCCAGACCATATAAGACCTTAGGGCGCTAGGTTTTAAGATACCCCTTCATGCGTACTTGCTCAAGTAACAAAGGCCCCGAAACAAAACTAGCCACGGTAATTATTATTATTATTATTATTATTTTTTTAAGCTTATATATCCCAAATTTTTCCTCCAAACTTAAGTTTTTATCTAAATTCAGTCATCTTCGCCTATTCATATTTTTCATTCATTCAAACTAGCATTAACCTCTAGAAGTCCATTATGTGTCAATTTAAACTCAATCAGTCAACATGGTTGTTTTTACTGTGCTATCCTTATTATATCAGTTTCAAACAGGTAAAGATTCAAATCATGACAAGAAATCACATCCAAGTCTTAACAGACAATACTATACTTGTCTACTCAATTCCAAACGCATCACTGGCCAAAACAGACTTAAACTATCTAACGGCTGGAAACATGCAAAAACTACAAATTTTTTTTTTTGAATGCAAACTACATGAAAAACTATCAACTAAATACTATATGAATGCACTAGATGAATACTACATGCATGAACTGGAGCTGGAAAATTACACCCCCAAACTTAACTGATGCAATGTCCTCATTGTATATAACAAATAAAATTTAAGAAATTAAGCACGGAGGACTTCCCTGAAAAATCGAAGCTTTATTCCTCGTCAGTATCCTCTACTTCTGATTCTTCTCATCAGCCGGGGGGTATGCAGACAATGGTGGAAATTGGTAGGGAGCAGCAGCTGGATTATCGAACACTTGGTGTGCACAGATTTTGAACACTATTGGTAGGCACTCCCCCAAACTTTTTTTTTTTAATTAAACTACCATTTCACTAGCATGGATAAAATTACTTAAGAAAAGAAAACTGAAAGAAATAAAAAATAAGCGTAAAAATAAAATTGGGTTGCTTCCCAATGAGCGCTTGATTTTAAGTCGTTCAGCCTGACTACTCCCTGTTTATGGTGCGTCTGCAAGTGTGATAGCTATGACGTCCGTGTTAGACTCGCCACCCCAATAGTGCTTTAATCTGTGACCGTTGACCTTGAAAGTTTCTAAAGGATTCCGACTGTAGATTTCAACGGCGCCATGTGAGAACACCCTTTTTATTGTAAATGGTCCTGACCATCTTGACTTAAGCTTGCCTGGGAACAATCTCAACCGTGAGTTGAACAAAAGGACTGATTGCCCTGGCTCGAACGTTCTTTGCATAATTTTCTGGTCGTGCCATCTTTTCACCTTTTCCTTGTATAACTTAGAGTTCTCGTAGGCTTGAAGACGGAATTCGTCAAGTTCATTCAGCTGAAGTAGTCTCTTTTCACCTACGGCTGTTTGATCGAAATTGAGTTTCTGAATCGCCCAATAAGCTTTATGTTGTAATTCGACCGGTAAGTGACAAGCCTTTCCATACAGTAGTTGATATGGTGACATCCCGATCGGTGTTTTATACGCAGTCCGGTATGCCCATAATGCATCGTCCAACCTGAGCGACCAATCCTTCCGATTCGGATTCACCACTTTTTCCAAGATTCTCTTGACTTCCCTATTCGAGACCTCAGCTTGTCCACTAGTTTGGGGATGATAAGCTGTAGCTACCTTATGGTTGACCCCATACTTTGCCAAGAGAGCTGTGAACGACTTGTTGCAAAAGTGACTACCTTCGTCACTGATAATTGCCCTAGGCATGCCAAACCTTGTGAAAATGTTCTTTTGTAGAAATTTGAGGACCACCTTGGTATCGTTTGTCGGTAAAGCTGCAGCTTCAACCCATTTTGATACGTAGTCCACTGCAAGTAGAATGTACTGATTGTTCAGAGACGATGGGAATGGCCACATGAAATCAATACCCCATACATCAAAAATTTCAACTTCAAGAATCGTTTGTAGAGGCATCTCATTCCGTTTTGAAATATTGCCCACTCTTTGACATCTATCACATGTTTTAACAAAATGGTGGGCGTCCTTAAATAGTGTAGGCCAATAAAACCCAGATTGCAACACCTTTGCAGCTGTCCTCTCACTTCCATAATGTCCGCCATATGCAGATGAGTGACACTCATGCAGGATGTTCTTCACTTCACTGTAAGGCACACACCTTCTAATCATTTTGTCGGCGCACTGTTTGAACAAGTAAGGATCATCCCACATGTACCATTTCACGTCATGAAGAAACTTCTTTTTCTGTTGTCTCGTGAGATCAGGTGGAAGTACGTTGCTCACAAGATAATTCGCATAATCTGCATACCAAGGAAATTCTGCATTTAGTCCAAACAGTTGTTCATCCAGGAATGATTCATTGATTTCACATTTGTCCTCTTTCAATTTCCCTTGATTTTCCAGCCTGGATAAGTGATCGGCTACCTGATTCTCCGTCCCTTTTCTATCTTTTATTTCCAGATCAAACTCTTGAAGTAGGAGAATCCATCGGATAAGGCGTGGCTTAGCATCTTTTTTTGCTATCAAATACCGAATAGCCGCATGATCCGTGTAGACTATAACCTTTGTTCCGATCAAATAGGCCCGAAATTTATCAAATGCATACACTACTGCAAGTAATTCTTTTTCTGTAGTTGTGTAGTTCAATTGAGTCTCTGTGAGTGTTTTACTTGCATAGTAATTAACATGAAATATCTTGTCTCGGCGTTGACCCAAAACAGCCCCAACTGCATAATCACTTGCAACACACATTAATTCAAACGGCATATTCCAATCCGGAGCGACGATCACGGGAGCTGTAGTCAGCTTTTTCTTTAACAACTCGAAGGCCAACTTACACTCCTCATCAAAGTTGAATACCGAATCCTTCTCTAGAAGACTGCACAAGAGTTTTGCCATTTTAGAAAACTCCTTTATGAATCTCCTATAAAACCCAGCATGTCCTAGAAAGCTTCTAATTCCTTTGACTGAACTTGGTGGAGGCAACTTCTCAATTGTTTCCAGCTTTGCTTTATCGACCTCCAATCCTTGTGCCGAAACTTTGTGTCCCAAGATTATACCTTCTTCCACCATAAAGTGGCATTTTTCCCAATTAAGAATCAAATTTGTATCGGTGCATCTTTGTAAAACCATTACCAAATTCTCCAAACACGCATCAAAATTATCTCCATAGACAGAGAAATCGTCCATGAAGACTTCTACATTCCTTTCCACCATATCTGAGAAGATAGCCATCATGCACCGCTGAAAAGTAACAGCTGCATTACACAAGCCGAATGACATCCTCCTGAATGCGAACGTACCATATGGGCACGTAAATGTAGTCTTCTCTTGATCCTCAGGAGAGATGACGATTTGATTGTAGCCCGAGTATCCATCCAATAGGCAATAGTACGCATGTCCCGCCAGTCTGTCTAACATTTGATCGATAAAAGGTAGAGGGAAGTGATCTTTTCGGGTTGCCTTGTTCAATTTTCTGTAATCCATGCAAACCCTCCACCCGGTCACTGTTCTTGTTGGAATCAGCTCATTGTTTTCGTTCTGAACCACAGTCATTCCTCCCTTTTTCGGCACACATTGTACTGGACTAACCCACTTGCTATCTGAAATTGGGTAGATGATACCTGCGTCTAACCACTTCAGAATTTCCTTCTTGACTACTTCTTTCATGATCGGATTGAGCCGTCTCTGTTGTTCCACGACCGGTTTAGCATCATCCTCCATCAAAATTTTTTGCATGCAAAAGGTTGGACTGATTCATTTGATGTCTGCTATTGTCCATCCTATTGCCGATTTATGTTCCCGAAGCACTCGCAGCAGCTTTTCTTCCTGCAATTCGTTTAGTGCAGCATAAATAATAACAGGTAAAGAATTTAACTGACCTAAATACGCATACCTGAGATGTTTAGGGAGTGGTTTCAACTCAAGAATTGGTGGTTCCTCCAATGATGGTTTCAGTTTTTCTGCGGCTACTTCCTCCACGTGCAATGGTTCAAACGGTGTTCTAAATCTGGAAACTCGTGGCAATGAGTCTAGTATTTGTAAGTACTCCACCAATTTTGGATCATCGACCTCTTCATCCCCCAATAACATTATTTTTAACGGATCGTGAACCAAACTCTTGCTCATATCTTCACCGATGATTTGCTCAATTAAATCCATTCGAAAACATTCTTCCTCATCCGTGGGAAATTTCACGGCCTTAAACACATTGAATTTTACTTCTTGATCTTGGACCCTCATAGTGAGTTCTCCCTTTTGTACGTCTATGAGTGTCCTGCCCGTAGCCAAAAATGGTCTCCCTAGGATAATTGGGATGTTCTTGTCCTCCTCAAAATCCAGAATGATGAAGTCCGCGGGGAATATAAATTTATCCACTTTCACTAGAATGTCCTCTACTATACCTCTCGGATATGTGACTGACCTATCCGCCAATTGCAAAGAAATGTTTGTAGGCTTGGGTGCAGGCAAACCCAATTCTAAGTATACTGACAATGGCATAAGGTTTACACTCGCCCCCAAATCACATAAACACTTGTTGAAATGCATATTCCCAATCGTGCATGGGATAGTAAAGCTCCCCGGATCCTTGAGTTTTGGTGGTAATTTATGTTGTAATACCGCACTACACTCCTCGGTTAGTGCAACTGTCTCGAAATCTTCCCATTTCTTTTTCCTTGACAGAATCCCTTTCATAAATTTCGCGTAGCTCGGCATTTGCTCTAGGGCCTCTGCAAATGGTATATTGATTTGAAGTTTCTTGAAAATTTCCAAAAATTTTGAAAATTGCTTGTCTAATTTCTGTTTTTGGACTCTTTGTTGAAATGGTGGTGGTGGATAAACAATTGGCTTATTGTCCATACTTGTTTCCTCACTTTGTTTATCCTCACCCTTGCTTACTTCAATTTTTCTGCTATCATCAACTTTTTCATTCGGAGTCACTGAATTTTCTGCGTTACTGCCCTCAAGTTGTTTCCCACTCCGTAATGTGACTGCTTGACACTGTTCATGATTACCCTTCGGATTTCTCTCGGTGTCACTTGGTAATGTTCCTTGTGGTCTATTATTCAATGCCAATGCCATTTGTCCTATCTGATTCTCCAAATTCTTGATTGTCGTTGCTTGATTTTTCATGGCCGCTTCATTGTTAGTAATGTATTTTGACACCAACTCCTCTAGATCTGATTTCCTTTCTTGGTATTGGGTTGGTTGTTGCTGGTTCTGAAACCCTGGTGGATATGATTGTCGTGAAGCTTGATTTTGCTGGTTGTTGCTCCATGAGAAATTAGGATGATTTCTATTTCCTTGATTGTATGTATTCTGATATGTATTTTGCGGAATTCTGTTGTAATTGCTAATGAACTGCACAGCTGCTGGATTAATTGCACATTGCTCCGTTGGGTGCTCTCCAGCGCACAACTCGCATATTATTGCCATTTGCTGTACTTGTTGTGTTTGTTGTGCTTGTGTTGCTTTCACCGACTCCAACATCTTTGTAAGTGCAGATATCTGTGCTTGCATCGCTGTCATGCTATCTACTTCTAATACCCCAGCTGCCTTTGCCTGTGTCATTCTTGCTGTGGGCCACTGGTAGTTATTAGCTGCCATGGTTTCAATCAACTCATATGCTTCCTCGTAACTCTTAGCCATGAATGCTCCGCCTGATGCTGCATCAATACTCGTCCTCAGATTCCCATGTAGTCCATTGTAAAAGGTGTTCATTTGTAGCCACTGGGGTAATCCATGATGCGGGCATTTTCTGAGCAGTTCTTTGTATCTCTCCCAAGCCTCATATAATGATTCCCCATGTTGCTGTTCAAACATCGTAATCTCGTTCCTCATCTTCGCAGTTTTTGCCGGTGGAAAGAATTTTGTGAGGAATTTTTGAGCTAAATCCTCCCATGTTGTTATCGAACCGGATGGTAGTGAATGCAACCAACTCTTCGCCTTGTCCCGTAAAGAGAATGGGAACAATCGAAGTCTCACCGCATCATCCGAAACCCCATTGAACCGAAAAGTGTCGCACATTTCCAGAAAGCTGACCAGATGCTCATTCGGATCGTCATTTGCAAAACCCCCAAATTGAACTGAATTCTGAATCATTTGTATCATCCCAGGCTTAATTTCGAACGTATTTGCTGCTATTGCTGGCCTAGTGATGCTTGACTGCAGTTCAGTCACCTTGGGTGTTGCGAAATCCCTTAATGCTTTTCGATCTTCGGCTGCCATTACTGTTACCTCTTCTTTTTCAGATGTTTCGAATTCTTGCCTCGTTTCCTTGATCCACTTGCTCAACCTCTGAAACCTTTTCTCAATGTCGTCGTCAAAAGGTAGCAAATCTGGATTTTTAGACCGAGTTTGCATAAACTGCTTTCACACCTAAAATAGAAGAAACAAAACAAAAAAATAAAAATAAAAAAAATGTCTAAGTAAAACTGGATTAATTAAACTGATATTGCAAAACTATTAAGATTTATACTAAATAGTCCCCGGAAACGGCGCCAAAAACTTGTTGGGTATTTTCTAGTTACGCACAACACGCAAGTATACGTGGTCAACAAGTAATAAAGTGATGAGTAGAGTATCGTTCCCATAGAGACTTATTAGCAAAAATCTCAACTTACAATTACCAATCTTCTATTAACCCTAATTTTATTAAACAAATCAAATTCAATGATTAAAAATAATTATTCTAAATTAAAAAGTAATTAAACTATCACAAACCAATCACAAATATCAAAATCTAGAATTTCAAACAATTAATAGAGAATTAGACTTATGATTTCACCCTAAGCTTCACTCTGATTTTAACACTTTTATTCCAATTCAACTCACTATTCCAGTTTATTAATCAAGAACACGAACGTAGTATTAACCACCTCTCGATGCACTAATACCATATTAACGTCAATCCACAATTAAGATAGAAATCCGTTAAACACCTTAAGCAACTAACTCACTATATCTCTATGTGAATTACAATTGAAGAAGGTTGAAGAATAAGTTCTCTATACGATTACATGCGATGTCAAGCATATCTCTACCTTAACACTCATCAAGTTTAAGCTATTAACAAAATCCTGAACACATGTTATATCAACTAGGTCTAGATTTGAATATCCTCTCTCGATTCCATCCAAATCCACAAAGAATTGTTGATCAGGCAATTCGTAGATTCAAGAACAAATTAATATAGATAAACTGGAAATAGCTTATTAAATTGGAAATCAAAGTTTACACAACCATAGATTCACTTAAAAGATCCATCATAAGCCTAAAAAGTGATTTAGTTCATAATAAACGAAATAAACACTGAATAAATCATGGAAATCATCTTTTCAATTACAAATAATAAACTAAGATGAAGAATATTGAAAAACACCCCACACGTAGCCTAGAATCGCAATCGTCTTGAAAATCGCCTTGAAATACTCCTCCTATGCTCGCTAGTAAAACTGAGATTTTTCTTCGTAATTTTTCTTGTGCCTCTCTGCAAATCTCTTGAAAAATTGATTGATTGCTTGCAAAATTCGTTCTTCCCCTTTTTTAGAGTCCTCTCCTATTTGTATTGGTCTCAGCCCTCATTCAGACTCCTCTTTGGCTTCAAAAACCCACTTGACAGCAGAAAAACGCACATCTTTACGCACTAGAGCGCCTAGGCGCTCATCATAGGCTATTTTCAAGTGCCTAGGCACTTGGTCATAAGAATAGTTACTGACTTTGAGCGCCTAGGCGCTTGATTTGGCCTTGGCTGGACCGCCTAGGCGCTTACTCCTTTGTCCAACATTTTCTGCTCCGACGTCCTTTGGGAAAATGGTCATAACTTCTTCGTCCGAACTCCGATTTAGATGATTCAAGATGTTCTGGAAAGAAGAAAAGTAGATCTACAACTTTCATTCTTGAAGTTGCGCTAAATAATATCCGGAGCTATAGTCAAATTGGTTCTGAAGTGACTGCTGTGTAAATAGCATGCCGAAAACGCGAATCTAGCCACCCCAAACATCGATCCAAGTAACTTTTGTCCCAATTCCTACAAAACAATATAAAACATGCATGAATAGACACAAACACATAAAAACATCCTAAAAAACTTGAGAACAACAATAAATTAAGCTCGAATGTATCCAATTCATGTGTATAAAACTCACTCATCAAATATCATTTTTTTATATTTTCTTTTATGAGTTACTATTCATGGGTTACTATTCACCCGATTGCTATTCACTCTAGTATTATTCACTCGGATATTCGGGGCATTTTTCGTGTTGGAGTACTATTCACGGATTACTATTCACCCGGTTACTATTCACTCTAGTATTATTCACTTGGGTATTCGGGACACTTTTCATACCGTGGTACTATTCATGAGGTACTATTCCCAAAGTACTATTCATATGGCACTATTTACGGGGTACTATTCACCCAAAAAATATATTTCTTTTCTGTCCAAATTATTTTTGATACATGAATATTATTCTTGAATTTTACTCCACAAAGCAGTATCATGTTGACAATATGGATATTTTTAAACTCTAGATAAATTTAAAGTCTTTAATATTTATCCTTGATTTCGTTTGATTAATACTTATATCATTGTCATCATCCTCATGCTTATATTGTGATGAAAGTCATCTTTGGCTTACGTGCAAAGATGGACTATTGATTATTGGTTTTACAATTGTATATCTTTAGCTTACGTGCAAAGATGGACTGTTGATTATTGGTTTTACAGTTGTATATCTTTGGCTTACGTGCAAAGACGAATTGTTGATTGATAGCTTTGGCCTGTAGTGCAAAGATGGACATGTGTATGACATGATCATGACCACTGGTGATAATAACGAATATCCTTGGCTTGTAGTGCATGGATAATTCGAGGATGTGATTGGCAGGATCTTGACCATTAGTTAACAGTTGAATGTCTTTGGCCGTAGTGCACTGACAAACAATTGATTGGTATGATCATGACCATTAATTTTATAGTTGAATATATTTGGCCCGTAGTGCAAAGGTAGACAACTGATTGGTATGATCATTGTTATTACATTTGAATATATTTAGCCTTTGGGGTAAGGATATTGAGTAAATGTTGGCAAGGAGAAACTGTTGATTTACATGATTATAAATATGAATTGTGGATTTAACTATAATCTTTGGTGGTTCAGGTGAAGACAGGTGATGAGAGTTCTTAATGTCTTGGGTATAACAAAGAACTGTTGATGAGTATTATAGGGATAAAATATTAATGATGGACTTTTAATCTAGAGGAGATGGTAGACATTATGTTATACTTGACTCTTCTAATGGATTGCTTATTCCGATGCAGTTGTTGATCTAAAACTTGTTGTCTATTGTATTCTATCAGTTATACTGTTGAAGGCTAAAGATAATTTATTCTGCATTATCTTAGTTATAATATTTTTACTGGGCTAGTTGAGATCACCCTTTTCTTTCACTGTTCTCTTCAGGAAATGAGAATATAGCTAAGACGAGTCGGGAAATGGAGTGATGGTCCGAGTTGGTGGCTATAGTAGTCCTCACTATTTTATAAAATAGTGTGATAATAATTGTAATGAGGACTCTATTGAGTGTGGATATTGTCTAAAAGGCAATATTCATGTTTAAACTCTCAGCTATGTTTTGTCGTATTTTGCACGACAGTTATATAATTAAATTTGTAGTTGAGTTCTGTACCATGTATCCGGCGACTCAGAATGGGTAATGTATACATGTTTTGGGGGCGTCACAACGATTATACCGAATGATCCATTGTCATAATCATACCAATCAATAGTCCATCTATGCTTGTAAGTCAAAGATGACTTTCATCACAATATAAGCATGAGGATGATGACAATGATATAAGCCTTAATCAAACTAAATCAGGGATAAATTTTAAAGACATTAAATTTATCCAAAGTTTAAAAATATCCAAATTATCAATATGATACTGCTTTGTAGAGTAAAATTCAAGAATAATATTCATGTATCAAAAATAATTTGGACAAAAAAGAAATATATTTTTCAGGTGAATAGTACCCCATGAATAGTACTTCGAAAATAGTACCTTGTGAATAGTACCCTGACATGAAAAGTGCCCCAAATACCCGAGTGAACAATATTCGAGTGAATAGTAACTGAGTGAATAGTAACCCTGAATAGTAACTCATGAATAGTACGCTGGCATGAAAAGTTTCCCGAATACCTGAGTAAATAATATTTGAGTGAATAATAATCGGGTGAATAGTAACCCGTAAATAGTAACTCATGAATAGTATTCTGGTATGAAAAGATGAATAATTATCAAGAAAGCTCATAATAATATTTCCATGAAAAGATACTGGATGAAGCGCAAATATCAAGGATATTCTACTAATTTCACGGAGTATAGAAGCAATACTTTAACAGAATGAGTGTAGAATTAGGAATATGAAATGAAATAATATTACTCACATACTATAGAGTATGGAAGAAAATATTATTTCTATGAATACTGAAAAATATAATATCCCTTACGAATATTGAATGGAAATAATATTCCTTACGAATATTAAACGAAGACAATGAATATTGAACGAAAATGATATTCCTTACGAATATTGAACGAAAATAATATTCATACGAATACGAAAAATAATATCTCTTCAGAATATGAAATAAATAATACCACTTACCTTAGAAGAAGACTGGATACTGGAATAATAAAGTAGCAGACTTCTCTTCTTCTTTCTCTATATAGCTTCTCTCTCTATAGCTTCTCTATCTATAATTGCTCTTGTGAGTCTTAGTGAATTGGTGAGAATGAAGGAAGAATGAGCTTCTATTTATAGGAAAATATAGTTTTGATAATTGCACATTTTGGGGCCCAAAATATTACAGTATAACACCTTCATCTTTTCCTTCATTTTTGATTTAGTCATGCAAGTATTATCAAACTTGCACCACCTCCCCTAATAGTACATCGTGTGAATCAATAGTACAATCATGTGACTCAATAGTTCTATACATGTGAAAAAAATAGTTACAATATAGTACCTTCATCTATACCTCTATTTTTAATTTAGTAATGCAAGTATTATCAATCTTGCACCACCTCCCCTAATAGTACATGCATGTGAATCAATAGTACATACATATGAATAAATAGTTATAAGCATGTGAATTAATAGCAATTAATTGCTCATTTATTTACTTAATTACCCGATTGGTCAATATAACATTATCGAAATAAATGTCGATTTCCACTAACACTAATAATCCTAATACAATGTAATTATCAATTTCATCTTTAATCAACACAAACTTATTCATCATTAATATTATAACTCATAATATTTAACAACCAGATCATTCTCAGGAAATAGAGGGCTTTTCGATAAGGATTTCTCCCTATTAGGCACGCAATTAGGTGACCAAACCTCTCCTCGACAGAACTTTCTAGACATCGTCAATATTACAAATAATAATATGAATAACTTTGTCATCTCAATTATTGATTTAATAATAATAAATATTATGCAGATGATACTGTGACAATAATTGAATCAATAATATGAGAGATATTATGCAGCAATTATTGTAGTAATAATTGAGTATAACTGAGTGACTTCTTACGTAAGTATCAATAATCAATACCGCGTGCTACTATGCAACCACGCATATTACTGTTCTTTTAACACCGGGTATTTCAACAGTTAACGGTAAAAACTTTGCTGTTATTTTTTTTAAAAAATATTTCTGTCGTTTTCTAACTACGAAAATACTTTCGTTGTGGGGTCAACCAATGATTGTGTAGTCATACAAATATTCCCCGACAAAAAGAATATTCCACGACCAAACGAATATTTTCCGACACAACGAATATTTTATAAATACTTGTTTACTTTGCAAAATTTTTAAATATCACCCTTAACTTTAAATTTTTATCAATTTAATCATTTACTAAATAGAATAATAATTATAAGAAAATTAAATACTTTCATTTCATAAAATTCGGGATCTCACAGTCTTGGTGTGGGAAGAAACTTATTTGCTTATAATTACTTTTATAGTTGAAGAGGTACAAACTCCAGTGCACCAAAAAGTTTACTTATCAGAAACTCAAAATTGTAATTATGTAAATGGGTTGCACCAAAAGTCAAGTTAGGAACAATTTATTTACTACATGTTGTCATGCTCATTGTTTGAAACTATTAATACAAATGTGAGGAAATTGAAAAGTAACGGTCCAAAACTCAAAAAGTAAAAAAAGTTGAGTTGTCTTATCATTTGTTCATCTGTTGCCTGCTGAAAGCTGCTCCATTAACAACGTAGAAAAAATAAATTGCTTTTTTTTTTGCTTCTAAACAAACGGATAGTGTGCAGTATTATTTTTTAAACAAACGGTTATATTTTGTTTCTATAAAATTCATTTCATTAATCGCACAAATATTCACATATCTATATGACTATATCCTGCAATCTGCTTTCTCTCCCCAACTTTCATTCTTGATCAATATTCTCTTTATTCACAATTTTCTCATCTCTCTATTTAGTATTTTGATATTATCTGATAATTACAAACTTCAATTGTTATTATTATAATTTTTAATTTGTATTATTATTACATTTTTATTATTACAATACAATGGATCCCTCCGACTCCAACACTTCACAAATAGCGCAAGTTATTCAAAACGATCCAAATATCATTATGCTTGAAAGTGTCATTGCGGGTTCGAGTACTTTATTTCCACGTTCTATCGGTGAACAAAGCAAACGTAAAGCGACTATTTGGGAACATTTCATCGAAGTGTGGGCTGCCGAAGGTGTTAAAAAAGCCCAATGCAAAATATGTAACGCCTTATTTGGTACTAAAGGCAATAACACATTACAACGGACACTACCATTCGTGTTTGCAAAAGCATAAACTAACTGATGAAAGCTCTCAAGCACAAATTGATCGTTTCAGTCACAATTGAAGTTATGGTCAAATACTACAGAAAGAGAGGAAAGCCAAACTTGTGCTCGAGAAGGAGCTCCCGTTCAATTTTTTTGACGATGTGCGATGTACCAATTACATTCAAGGCGCATTACAACCGAAATATAAACAAGTAAGTAGAATAACTACTAAACGTGATTCAATTAAATTATATAATAAAGCTAAAAAGGAACTAATTGAATATTTTGAAAATTTTGACGGTAAAATTTGTTTAACTAGTGATGTTTGGTCTGCTGATCATCAACCCATAGTAAGCTATATTTGTACTACTGCTCATTGGATAGATTCTGAAATGCAAATGCAAAAAAGAATTATAGGATTTGAATTTTTTGAATTACCTCATAATCGCCAAACAATGTATGCTCAAATTATGTCTCTTATTTGTAGTTTTAAAATTAAAGATAAAATCATGAGTATTAGTTTAGATAATTCAAGCAATAACACTAGTGCTATTAACATGTTAAAAAATGATTTAATGCCTGTACTAAATGGAACATTTTTTCATGTTCGATGCATATGTCATATAATAAATTTAATTGTTCAATCTAGATTCAATTACTTACAAGCTTCAATATGTAAAAGTTGTGTTATGATTAATTATGCTTATGGTTCAAATAGAAGAATTCAAAATTTTAGAAATTTTTGTCATGCAAGAGGAGAAAAATTTAAAAGAGCAAAATTTGATAATAACACTAGGTGGAATAGTACATATGATTTGTTTAAAGATGTCTATAAACGTAAAAATATACTTATGGAGTTTTATAATACACAAGCTGATCATGAATTAACAAATCAAGATTGGGATCTATTTGGTCAACTTTTAAATATTCTTAAAGTTTTAAAAAACACACAAAAATATTAAGTGGTGTTTATTATCCTACAATTCATCATGTTATGTTTGCATGTTTAGAAATAACAAATATGTTTCAAGATTTTAAGTATGATCCTTTTTGGGCTAACCTTATTTTGTCAATGGAGGAAAAATTTTTAAAAATACTTTGAAGACATGCCAACTGTTATTACTTGTGTGGCTGCATTAAACCCAATTATAAAATTACAAGGTGTAGAAAATATTTTAGAAGATATTGTAGAAAATATGGGTAGTACTAATATTGATTATATTAAAAGAAATTTTAATATTACATTTAATGAATTTTATAAACAATATGAATCTATATATTCTACATCTATACATGCACCACCCCCTGCCCCTTCATCTTCTAAATATGCATCATTATTAAATCACTATCAAGAAACCAAGAACTTCAACACATACAAGTAGTTTAAACGAACTTGGTTTATATTGTAGTACTGATTTTAGGAGTTTTATGACTGATCAAGAATTTGAAGGTTTTAATATACTCGCTTTCTGGGAAAATCAGAAGCGACAATTTCCTACTTTGGCTATGATGGCCCGTGATCTACTAACTATCCAAGCTAGTACCGTAGCTTCGGAATCTTATTTTTTTTTAATCTGACAGGGTATTGGATGAAAAAAGAAGCAGACTTAGTCCGGAATCGTTAGGAAATATGCATTTGCTATAGAGATTATCTTGTCGCGCAAAGAAGAGTACAAAACTTAATAGACGAGCAAGATAGCTCGGACGATCTCGAAGTCGGAGCAGAAACTGCCGAAAGTGCAAATATATAAAGGGTGAAGATATATTTTATGAAGATTCAAGGACAAATATTTTTTGAAGATTTGAAGACAAATATTTGTAATAGACTCATTCTTGATTATTGTTTAAGTTATACTTTAAAGTTATAAACTTATACTTATTCATCAAATTATAAATTCAATAAATTAATTTTTTTAACTTATTACATTATTATAATTTATAAGTTGTAACTTATAAGTTGTAAAATATTACTTTTAATTAATACATCAATCAAGTTTGAAGTTTTAATTTTTTATTCTTAATTTTTTGTAAGTATACTTAATTAATTAATATGCAAAAGAAATAAAGCAAGTTTTTCTTACTTTCTAGATTATTGGGCAAAATCTAATTTTTTAATTGTAAGGTCATTGGGACTTGCCGACTTGGGAGACTCATTCTAATTGTAATGTCATTTTTTAATTATAACTTATATTGAGAGAGAGAAAGAGATTATGACTTAATTACTAGCCTATCCTAGTAGGCTAGTAGCCTATCAACTTTGTTTTTGTCCCGTATAAATTGTAATCTTTAAATTTTGGATAGATGATAGATTGGACATTTGGATTTTGGACCCTTAAATTTTTAAATGGATAATGGATTATGCAATGGTGGGTTGGAGTTTGGACCAAAAGAAAAAAAGTAAAATAAATAAGGCAAATAAGCTTATGAGGCTATATTGCTATAACTGCTATAAGTAATAAGGCTTGAGCTAAGCTGCTAAGGCAGTAAGGTCTAAGGGGCGTCGGCCCAAGGCCCAGTCGGCTATTCTGGAACCGGAAGTGGAAAATCAAGTGCAGGGCCAGACCGGACCAGCCTGGGCTTAGCCTACAGGCCTTAACAGGTCAGATTTTTGTCGATGAAGCCTGGCCTGTCCTGACCTTGAAGGCCCAAAGTCAACGCCTGGCCTGACCTGGTCAACAACCAAGGCATGGCAAGCCCAGGTCGAACCAGGCCAGGTCGACCTGTTGTGCAACTCTATGTATACATCATCATGGCCAAGCACATGCTCATAGATATTAAGAATAATTGTATCTTAATAATAATTTCAAAATAATAATAATAATAATAATAATTACAAATTTTTATTGTTGTTGTTGTTGTTATTATTATTATTAACGATGCCCAATTTTTTTTGTCTAATTTAACGTGACCATGACTAATTCATATATATACATACATACATATATGCCCTCCATCTAGTAATATAATCTACTATAAGATTTTCAGACATGGTGAGAAACTGGAGCTCACTCTCTTGGACAACTTCACCGGACATGAATCCATTTCTATGGAGCAACCTGCCGGAAGAACTCCTTGAATAGGTTTTCTCATGCCTACCTCTGAAGGCTTTTTTGAATCTCCGATCAACCTGTAAGAACTTTCGATCTTTAATTTTTTTTCCCCTTTCTTCATTTCCAAACACTTTTCTTCTTCTTCATCTAAATCTTCATCTTCATTTCTATTACTTTCTCATCCCAATTTCTCCTCCAGTATTCTCTGTATGATACAATTCTCAATTCATGGCGCAATTCATCACTTTATCTCTCTTTTCTTTTATCCCCCTCCGTTATTGTGACGCTCCCAAAACAGGTATACAACACCCATTCTGAGTCGCCAAATACATGGTACATAAAACAAACTACAACTTCAATAATACAAATGTCGTGTGAAATACGACAATACATACTGTGAGTTTAAATATAAATATTGTCTTCTAGACAATATCCACACGCAAATAAGTCCTCATTATAATTATTCAAACACTATTTTACAGAAATAGTGAGGATTGCTAAAACATCTTTCTAGAAACCTCACTCCATACCCCGACTCGATTCTGCTATGTTCTCACCTCCTGAGAAGAAAAATGGAACAAAAAGGAAAGGGTGAGCTCAACTAACCCAGTAAAGAACATTATGACTAAGACAATATACAACAAATTATCGTTAGTCTTCAACAGGGAAAAATCTGATAAAATATAATAGATAACAAGTTTTAGATCAACAAATGCAGCGGAAACAGCAATCCATTAAAAGAGTCACGTAGAGAATGAATTCTACTGTCTTCTAAGATTTAAAATTTCATCATCAATATTTCATCCCTATAACAACAATCAATATACATCTTTAATCATCTTTGCACTACAGGCCAAAGATATTCATTTATATCACCGGTTGGTCATGTTCATCTAATTACCTGTTTATCTTTGCACTACGGGCCAAAGATATTCATTAGTAATCATTTATCTTTGCACTACAGGCCAAAGATATTCAATAATATCATCATTAAGGACTGAGGATGATGAAAAATATTTTTAAGAACGAATTCAGTGAGATAGAAGGACAAATATTAGGGATTCGTATAACAGTTTTATCCACGATCAATAATACTCCCTAATAACCAATTTTGAAGCAGAATTCAAAAATAACGATCAAAACGTGAATACAATCAAAGATAGTAGCCAAAATAGACATCTTGGACAAAAAGGAAAAATTCTATTTTTCGGTGAACAGTGCCGTATTCGTGAATAGTACCGTATACGTGAATAGTAACCCCGACACAAAAAGTTTCAAATTTGATAAAATGTTCATACCAATATTTCGGCATAATGATATTGAAGAAAATATCATTTAAGAAGAAGATAATATCCCTTACCTCAAAATAACCGTACTTCTGACTGAATTTCGGTATAGTGCTGACGAAAACTCGCACCGTATAGCAACACTCAAAGTATACTTACAAGAATACGCTCAATAATATAGAGAGAAAAAGAGAGAAAACTTTGTTTTTGGTGTGATTTTAAATTCTAACTTAGCCCTCTATTTATAGGAAAATGCTAGAACGCCAAAGGAGACTAAAATAATAAAATATCATTTTCTTTTTCTTATTCCACACCAACCTTCACCAACCAATTTTGAAAGCCATCAGCCATCTTTGAACAAAAATAGCAGCCCACATGTGTATTCCACACCAACAAAAAAAGTGGGTCTCACCCATAAATTAATAAAAATCATTTTATTCTCCGAAACTTCAACAATTCAAAAAAATAGCTCGGTTATTAGAAAATTCGAAACTCATGACTTTTCATAGGAATTTCAATTCTCTACAATTTTACAAAAGAAATTTTTTCCAAATTCCAAACAGAAATTATCCAAAATCCACAAACAGACGATTTTACAGTCTATAATCAATTTTCAGTCAAGAATTGTCTCCACCGACACACAAAACATGTGTTAAACATTTAATGCCACAAAAATACTCTAACTCCTCATATACTCATATATCCCACATTCATTTTAAAAATATCACCATTAATATATTATTAAAATAATATATTTAAATGAATTATTTTATCAGAAAAAGATAAAATATTAATTTTCAACAATTGTCACATTAAAAATTTTCTCCATCTATATCTACATAAAATGAATATTTTTCTTTATCATAATAATCAATAATTAATTATTCAAAAATAATATTACAGAATCACATTACTGACAACCAGACCGTTCCCAGGAAAGAGGGGGCTTTCCAATAAGGATTTTTCCTTACTGGCGCGCAATTAGATGACGAAACCTCTCCTTGACAGAACTTTCTAGACATTGCCAATAATGCTATCTAATAATATTATTCAAATAATATGAATTATTGATCTGATAATGGAAAATATTGTGTAGTGACAATTATTTATAAAACTTAATCTTTGTCGTTTTCTTTCATCCAACCATTTTTCGTTATGGGGCCCACAAATGACTGCGTCGTCGTACAGAGATTCCCGACAAAAAGAATATTCCACGACTAAACGAATTTTCTCCGACAATAATGAATATTTTATAACCACTTGCTAATTTAAAAATATTTGCGCATTTCATCCATAACTAATCAAATTAATCAAATCAACCCTTACTATATCAAATTAATAAATAAAGGAAATTCCATTTTATTTAAAAAATTTCAGGGTCTTACAGTTATACTCCTTTCTGCCTCAAATGGGCTCTTCTGTTTCTTTCTCCCAAGCTCAAATTCTTTCCTAATCTGCAATCTCCTGGCCAGAACTTTATGGATTGTGAAATTTCCAGCAAACCCATTTGCCTTCCGAGTGTTTTTCCTTAATTTTAATATCAACTGGGTACAAAGTATTCTTGTTATCATTGAATTCAGGCCTCTCTGCCTTTATGTATGACTCAAGGTCTCGATCATGGCAGCAATTTGTGGGTAATTACAAGCAAAATTTTATAATCCACTGATGGTCCTTCAATAAAATAAGTCATTCCCAGATAGTTTTTGTGTTCTTGTTCTTTGAGTCAATTACAATTAACATTCTCGTATCAAAGCCCCATTGGCCCTAAGATAAGAAAAAAGTCGTAGCTTTGAGTGACTTAAACACAAGAGAGGAAAAGAGATGATGAGTGAAAAGAAGGATTTCCCACAACATGCCATTCCACGCTTCGATGGTCACTATGACCGCTGGAGTATGCTAATGGAGAATCTGCTGAGATCAAAGGGTCTCTGGAGTCTTTCGAGAATGGTTTTGAAGAACCAAAAGCAGCAACTGTGTTGGCTATTGCGCAACAACAGCAATCAGAGAATGCTAAGGTTAACGATCTCGAGGTAAAAAATTACCTATTCTAGTTAATTGATAGGGTAATTCTTGAGCAGATATTGGAGAAGCGCACCTCAAAACAGATCTGAGATTCCATTAAGAGGAAATTTGAGGGCAACACCAGGGTTAAGCGATCGTTTCTTCAAACCTTGAGGAGGGACTTTAAGGTTTGGGATATGAAAGTCGGGGAAACTGTGAAGCCCCCAAAACAGGTATACATCACCCATCTTGAGTCGCCAAATACATGGTATAAAAATATAAAATACAACTTAATAATACAACTATCGTATAACCTACGACAAAACACAAGCTGAGAGTTTAAACAAGAATATTGCCTTCTAGACAATATCCACTCTCAATGGAGTCCTCATTACATTTATTGTCATACTATTTAACAGAATAGTGAGGACTACTAATGCTATCATCTGGATCGTCACTCCATTCCCCGACTCGTCCCAGCTATATTCTCATTTCTTGAAGAGAACAGTGAAAGAAAGGGTGAGCTCAACTAGCCCAGTAAGAAATATTATGACTAAGATAATGCAGAATAAATTATCATTAGTCTTCAACAATGTTAAACTGATAAAATACAATAGACGTCAAGTTTAACTACATCGGAATAAGCAATCCATTAGAAGAGTTAAGTAGAGAATAAAATCTACTATCTTTTATGATTTAAAAATGTTTTCATCAACTTTTATCACTGAGACTCAGCTTAGTAAATAAACCACATCATCGAATCATCCCTACTCTACGGGCCAAGGACATTCATTAAATTATCAATGGTCATGACTATACCGAATAATCCCTGGTCATAATCATACCAAGTCCATCTTTGCACGTAAGCCAAAGATATACAACAATAAAACCAATAATCAACAATCCATCTTTGCACATAATCCAAAGATATACAATTCAATAATCAACAGTCCATCTTCGCACGTAAGCCAAAGATAACTTTCATCACCATATAAGCATGAGGATGATGACAATGATATAAGCATTAATCAAACTAAAACAAGGATAAATATTAAAAACTTTAAATTTATCCAAATATTATGAATCACTTAATAAACTCATAATCTAATATTATTAATATTATAACAATATTTTAATCACCTCCAAACCTATAAACAATTTATTTCAATTGTTTACACTTTACCAAATAATGCATTTAATCATTCAAAGGATGCCATAATCATAAGATTTCATCACCAATGATCAAATCCCTCATCAAAAATCTACATATACCTTATATAGGATTTTCAAGCCATAAAATCCTATTTTCCAACTTTGTTACTTCACATAACATATTTAACTCATATTTTCGTAACTAAACTATTTTCATGAAAAATACCAATCAGTTCCAAAAATATTTTTTTTCTAGGATTTAGCAGAATATAGTCCCATAATGAGCATATATTTTTCTCGAAATTTTTAAAATTTATTTACTATTTTTTAAAAATCAATTTCTAATTAATTCCTTAAGAAATTAGCTACCTCAAGTTTAACTCCAGAAATTCCCAAATCTTGGCAGGATCTTACACATGTTAACGTGAGCTTCTAGTTTAAATTACATGGTCATCGGAATTATAGAACTCTGGTTATAGCATTTTTTGTCTAAAAAACCTAAATATTGAAATGGTCATAACTTACTCATTTTAAGTCGAAATGAGCTCATTTTTGGAAAGGAGGTTCTTTATACCATATACTTTCATGTCCCAAAAGGCCGAAATTTTTCTCATAAATTAAATGACCGAAAATGCCCTTTTAAAAATCTAGGTAGTAGCTTTATCCCATTTTTCACTTTTTCGTGCTTTGCTAAAATCAGTCCACACGAAAATCTACAACACCTTTTCCAGTGATTCCACTTGGATAAGTCTAGAACTTTACCACACTCAAAAATTCAAAATATAATAGGAGATATGGTCAATTTAATTTCATGTTCCATTTTCACCAAAATCTGATTTTCAATCCTTTGTGATTTCTAAGAAACTTTCATCTTTTCACATAATAACCAACATAACTCATCATGACAATGACATAATAATTCAATAAAACAAGTTTAAGAATAAATTTTAAATATTTATAAGTTAATTTATCCTGAACTCAATAATGTCCAATTTGTCCACATGATACTTCTTTGTAGAGTAAAATTCAAGAATGCTCAGAAGAATATTTCCATGAAAAGATACTGGATGAAGCGCAAATATCAAGGATATTCTACTAATTTTATGGAGTTTAGAAGTCAAAGCTTTAACCAACTGAGTATAAGAGAATATATGAAACTACAAATGGATTTTTGCCCGCCATGCGGTAATCCACGTAGACAGATCATTTCCACAATTTAATAAGGAATGAATACGAATGATCATTCACCATGCATGTGGTAATCCACACAGACAGGTTATTCCAACAGAATAATAAAGAATAAAATAACAGAAGTATTCACCATGCGTGCGATAGACTGCATAGACAGGTTATTCCCAATAGAATAATAAATAATGGAACCAGGTCCGGCGTAAATGCACAGATAGGATATTCTGACAAAATAATAAATACTAAATAATAAATAATGGAACTAGGTCCGGCGTAAACGCACAGACATGATATTCCGACAAAATAATAAATAACGGAACCAGGTCAGGCAAAATTCGCACCGACAGGATATTTTAACAGAATAATAAAAAATGGAATAATAAAAGAATTTCACCATGTATGCGGTACTTCGCATAAATAGGTTTTTCCAACATAATAATAAAGAATGGAATAACAGAAGAAGATCATCATGTATGCGGTACTTCGCATAAACAGGTTATTCCAACATAAGAATGAAGAATGGAATATCAACTCTTACGAGTATTGAAAGAAAATAATTCTCTTCATGAATACGAAAGAATAATACCCCTTACCTTAGAAGAAACTGAATATTGGAAAAGTGAAATGGCAGAATACTTTTCTTCTTTCTCTTTATAGTTTTTCTCTCTAGAGTTTCAGCGAATTCGTAAGAAATAATGAAGGAATGAGCTTCTATTTATAGAAAATCTGAAAGTGGCTCTTGGTCTTAACAAAGGGTCAAAATGACTCTTGGTAATATTGAAGAGACAACTACTATTTGTGAAGGGGCAATTAACTCTTGAGACACCGAAGGGGCAAATGACTCATGAAACACCGAAGGGGCAAATAACTCTTGGAAAACTGAAGGGACAAGTTACAATTAAAACTTTAAATCAATGATCCATATTGATTTACTATTATAATTTTAACCAACGGTCTGAAAAATTAGCACATCTCCTCTTGGAATAATATTGTACCTAAAAATGATTTGGACTGAAAAAATATATATTTTTTGGGTGAATAGTATCCCATGAATAGTAACTCGTAAATAGTAACTCATGAATAGTAACTCGTGAATAATAACTCATGAATAGTAACTCGTGAATAGTAACTCCGATTGAACAATATAACCTCCAGACATCAATTATTATTGAAATAAATGTCGACTTTCACTAACACCAAAAATCCCAACACAATAGAACTATCAAATTCATCTTTAATCAACACGAACTTATTCGTCATTAATATCATAACTCACAATATTTAACAACCAGGTCGTTCCCAGGAAAGAGGGGGCTTTCCAATAAGGATTTCTCCCTATTGGCGCGCAATTAGGTGACCAAACCTCTCCTTGGCAGAACTTCTAGACATTGTAAATATTGTAATTTAATAATATAAATAATTTTGTCGTCTCAATTATTGATTTAATAATATACCATATAACGCAGATGATACTGTGACAATAATCGAATCAATAATATGAGAGATATGATGTAATTACTGTTGCAATAATTGAGAATAACTAAGTGACTTATCACGTAAGCGTCAATAATCAATACTGTGTGCTACTATGCAATCAAGCGTATTACTGTACTTTTACTACCTGGTAGTTCAACAGTTTAACGGTAAAACTTCCCCCGTTATTTAAAAAGATAATTCTGTCATTTTGTTACTATGACAATACTTCCGTTGTGGGTTCCACCAATGATTGTGTCGTCGTACGAATATTCCCGACAAAAAGAATATTCCCCGACCAAATGAATATTTTATAACAACTTGCATACTTTGCAAAATTTATAAATACTACCCACAACTATAACATTATATCAAATCCATACCATAATATATAAAAAAATCGAGAAATTTAAATCTTTATTCATAAAATCTAGGGTCTCACAGAAATATCACCAATTACTTTGCTCGGGCCATGACAATTGCCAACAAGATGAGAAGCAATGGTGTGCAGATGCAAGAAATGACAATTGTGGAGAAGATCCTTCGAACCTTGAATGATAAGTTCAACTACGTTGTCGTCTCCATTAAAGAGTCTAAAGATAGACTACATCACCATTGATGAGTTGCAGAGCTCCCTTCTTGTCCATGAACATAAATTCAATCGAAGTGGTGGAGAAGAACAGGCGCTTAAAGTGACACATGATGAAGAATAAAGTGGAAAAGGACATGGGAGAGCAGCGTTCAGAGGCGGATGAGGCAGAGGTAGGGGTCGTCAGACCTACAACAAGGCAACCATTGAATGCTACAAATGCCATCAACTTGTACACTATTAATATGAGTTTCCAACTTTAGGAAAATAAGCAAATTATGTGGAGCTGGATGAGTCAGAGGAGATGATTCTTATGGAATATGTTGAGTCACATAGAGTTACTCGTGATGGTGTATGGTTTCTTGACTCAGGTTGTAGTAACCACATGTGTGGTGATCGATCGTTGTTCTATGAGCTGGATGAGGGGTTTACACAGATGGTCAAACTCGGTAACTATACCAAACTGAGTGTTCTTGGGAAGGGAAATATGCGGCTCTCTCTAGAAGGTGTTAATCATTTTGTCACAGAAGTGTTCTACGTGCTAGCACTAAGAAATAATCTTCTTAGCATCGGCCATCTACAAGAAAAAGGGTTAACAGTCCTACTTCATTCAAATCAGTATAAAATATATCATCCTTCGAAGGGTTTGATTATCCAATCCAATATAACAACTCATAGGATGTTTGTCCTGATCTCCAATACACAACCCATTAGGCAGGAGACTGAAATAGTGTGTCTTCAAGGAACCACTCAAGAGCTAGCTCATCTTTGGCACCGTAGGTATGGGCATCTCAGTTATTCAGGTCTCAAGACTGCACAACAAAAGAATGGTGAGAGGTTTACTGTATTTTGGTGAGTCCAATATAGTTTGTGCTGATTATTTAAAGGGAAAACAACATCGAGATTCCATTCCTAAGAGGAGTATATGGAGAGTATCAGAAAAGCTGGAGCTAGTTCACGGTGACATTTGTGGATCAATATCACCCACCTCCAACAGTCACAAGAAGTATTTAATTTGTTTCATCGATGATTTCATAGAAAGTCTTAGGTGAAATTTCTTTTTAATAAAGCAGATGTTTTCGCCTACTTTAAACTGTTTAAGAGTTGTGTGGAAAAGGAAATTGGTTTGGCTATTAAGTGTTTAAGAACAATTCATGGAGGGGAGTTCACATCCAAAGAATTCAATGATTTTTGTAGAAAGAATGGGATTAAGATGACTTTCCGCTTTTACACCGCAGCAAAACGGTGTTGCAGGAGAGAAAGAACATGAATATCATAAACATGGTGAGGAGTTCACTGTCAGAGAAGGATATTCCAAAAACTTTCTGGCCTGAAGCGGTAAATTGGACTTTCTACGTCATCAATAGATGTCCATCATTGGCAGTCAAAATGTGACACCGCAAGATGCTTGGAGTGTAATTAAACCTTCTGTTGAGCATTTTAGAGTCTTTGGTAGTATTGCGCACAGCTCATGTTCCTGATGTTCGAAGGATGAAGCTTGATGATAAAAGTCACAGTTATATTTTCTTTGGGGTGAGTGAAGAATGAAAGGGGTATAGACTCTTCGATCCAGTGTCAAAGAAAATTTTAAATGGTCGTGATGTTGTGTTTGAGGAGTACAAGAAGTGGAAGTGGGATAAAAGTTATCAAGAACAGACTCTACTGGACCTCAAATGGGGAGATGAAAAGGAGCATGGTGAAGATGAACCCGAGGGTGATGCTGAGCCTGACAGCAGAAGAAAGCGGTGAAGAGGACTTGTCAGTGCCACATTCAGACGATGAAGGTCATCCGACTGTTGAAGCTCCTAAACCTTTAAATACATGAGCAGTTAGGACAAGACAATCACCTATATGGATGGGAGATTACTTCTTTGGTGAAGGACTCTCCGGTGAGGATATTGAATTTAATAGAGTCTTATTTGCAAGCTCTGATCCGGTCTCTTATGAGGAGGCAGTAAAAGATGAAAAGTGGAAGCTTGCTATAGATTTAGAGATGCAGTCCATTAGTAAGAATGGGACATAGGGTTCTAACTGATTTGCCAAAGGGAGCTAAAAAGATTAGGGTTTAATGGGTCTACAAAATAAAAATCAATGAACATGGAGAAGTGGAGAAGCATAAGGTTCGCTTGGTTGTAAAAGGTTATGCATAGGAACACAAGAGTTGATTATGAAGAGGTTTATGCTCTAGTAGCTCATATGGATACGATACGAATGATCCTAACTCTTGCAGCACATGAACTCTTGGAGTGTGTTCCAGCTTGACGTTAACTCAGCCTTCCCTCACAGGAGAGCTAACTGAAAATGTCAATGTTGAGCAGTAGAAAGGATATGAAGTGAAGATTGAGGAACTTAAAGTGTACAAACTCAACAAAGCATTATACGGACTCAAGCATGCACCAAGATCGTGGTTCAGCAGAATTGAATCATATTTCTTAAAAGAAGGCTTCGAGAAGAGTGACAGTGAGCAGACCCTCTTTATCAAAATTAGCAAATAAGGTAAACGTTTGATCATTAGCTTGTATCGTGAATGCCCCCAAAACAGGTATACACGACCATTCTGAGTCGCCATATATCACACTATAAAAATAAAATACAAACTTCATTTATACAACTGTTGAACTATCGTACAGAGTACGACAATAGAAAAGCTGTAAGTTTTAATACAAATGTATATAACTCTCATGGTGCCTCGACCATAACCTTACAATGGTACTTTACATAAAAGTACAGTCAAAAACTGTTTTAGAAATTAAAATCTTTGGGTAGTGCTCATAGATATACTCAGTAAGTGGATTTGCACAATCCTATCTTATGATAACACGAAGTCGTCTGTCATTAGACATCTTGTATGATAGTGGCATAAACACCCTTCCAAAGTTGGGTTCACCTCACCCTATTTGGTTCACCAAAATTAAATATCAAATGACGTATACAATACTGCCACACTTATCTAAAGTTCTCAATAAAATTATTTTCATACTATTTAGGAGAACCTCAACAGTTATAGACCACCGTTCTATTCCCCTGTTATCCCCGCTCGACTTGGAAACACTCTTATTACCTGAAAGGAATTATGAAGCAAAAGGGTGAGCACAACTAGCCCAGTAAAGAATATCATGACTAAAGATAATTAAATTATCAATAGATTTCATCAATAATAAATCAGAGATTCAGAACATATGATAGATGATAAAAATTTCAACCATAGTTGCAGCAGAATGAGCAATCCATTAAAAGAGTCAAATAGACCATAAGGTCTATTATCTTCTACATGTTAAAAGTCCACCAATAATGTTTTATCCCTGTAACATCAATCAACAGTTCCTATCCACAATCATATGAATAACTCATAATCATAATTGTAGTTCTAAATTCCTCTTCGCACCCAGGAAGAAGATAATTTTTATCACCTATCTTCACCTGAAAGATCAAAAATCATGGTTATACCAAATCACAATTCCTGCTCATAATCATACTAATAAATTCATCTTTGCACTACGGCCAAAGATATTCATTAATAATTAATCTTTGCATTACAGGCCAAAGACATACAACTGCATTTTAGAAGAGTCAAGTAGAACATGATATCTACTATCTTTTACGAATTAAAAATGTATAATCAATATTTTATCGCTGAGACTCAGCTGAATAAATAATCCACATCATTGAATCATCCCTGCACGCCAAGGATATTCATGTAATCATCAATGGTCATGATTATACCGAATAATCCCTGGTTATAATCATACCAATAACTGTCCATCAATGCACTACGGGCCAATGAAGACTTTTATCACATCATCTATAACATTACGGGTCATGATTATACCGAATGATCTCTGGTCATAATCATACCAATAAACAGTTCATTTATGCATGTAAAACCCCAACTTTTATGAATAAAGAATAATTTTCTCGAAATATATTTTTGAATATTATGGTGTGGATTTGATATAATGTTATAGTTGTGGGTAATATTTACAAATTTTACAAAGTAAGCAAGTGGTTATATAATATTCGATTGGTCGGGGAATATTCGTTTTAACAGGGAATATTCGTACGACTGCACAATCATTGGTGGAACCCACAATGGAAGTATTGTCGTAGTTAAAAAACGACATAATTATCTTTTTATAAAAATAACGACGAAAGTGTTACCATTAAAACTGTTGAACTACCTGGTAGTAAAAGTAAAGTAATATGCGTGGTTGCATAGTAGCACATGGTATTGATTATTGATGCTTACCTGAGAAGTCACTCAGTTATACTCAATTATTGCAACAGTAATTGCTGCATCATATCTCTCATATTATTGATTCAATTATTGTCACAGTATCATTTGCATAATATGATATATTATTAAATCAATAATTGAGATGATAAAGTTATTTATATTATTAAATTATAATATTTACAATGTCTAGAAGTTCTGTCAAGGAGAGGTTTGGTCATCTAATTGCGCGCCGATAAGGAGAAATCCTTATCGAAAAGCCCTTTTTTTCCTGGGAACGACCTGGTTGTTAAATATTGTGAGTTATGATATTAATTATGAATAAGTTCGTGTTGATTAAAGATGAATTTGATAGTTCCATTGTGTTGGAATTATTAGTGTTAGTGGAAATCAATATTTATTTCGATAATAATTGATGTCTGGAAGTTATCAGGTAATTAATCGGATAAATGAGCCAATTAATTGCTATTAATTCACATGATTATAATTATTTGTTTACATGTGTTTACTATTGATTCACATTCTTGTACTATTAGGGGAGTTGGTACAAGATTGATAATACTTGCATGACTAAGTCAAAAATAGAGGTATAGATGGAGTTACTATACTGTAATTCGTATTTTCACATGATTATAACTATTGATTCAAATGATTGAACTATTGATTCACATTATCTACTATTAGGGGAGGTGGTGCAAGTTTGATAATACTTGCAGGACTAAATTAAAAATGAAAGAAAAGTTGAAGGTATTGTACTGTAATATTTCGAGCCCCAAAACGTGCAATTATCGAAACTATATTTTCTTATAAATAGAAGCTTATTCTTCCTTCATTTCTCACCAATTCACTAAAGCTATAGAGCAATTATTATAGAGAGAAATTATAGAGAGAAAGAAGAAGAGAAGTCTGCTATCTCTCTACACCAGTATCTAGTTTCTTTCTAAGGTAAGGGGTATTATTTCTTTCGTATTCATGAAGAGAGCTATTGTTATTCCATTCCTTATTATTCTGATGGAATAACCTGTCTATGTGAAGTACCGCATACATGGTGAAATTCTTCTGTTATTCCATTCTTTATTATTCTGTTAGAATAACCTGTATATGCGAAGTACTGCATACATGGTAAAATTCTTCTGTTATTCCATTCTTTATTATTCTGTTGGAATATCCTATCTGTGGGGATTATGCATGTCCTGATTCCATTATTTATTATTCTGTTAGAGTAACCTGTCTGTGCGGTCTATCACATGCATGGTGAATTCTCATGTTATTCCATTCTTTATTATTCTGTTAAAATATCCTGTCTGTGCGGATTTCGAATGACCTGGTTCAATTATTTATTATTCTATTGGAATAACCTATCTGTGCGGTCTATCGCATGCATGGTGAATTTTTCTGTTATTTCATTCTTTATTATTCTGTTGGAATAACCTGTCTATGTGGATTACCACATACATGGTGAATGATCATTCGTATTCATTCCTTATTAAATTGTGGAAATGATCTGTCTACATGGATTACCGCATGACTGGCAAAAATTCATTTACAGTTCATATATTCTATTATACTCAGGTTGTTAAAGCTTTGGCTTCTATACTCTATGAAATTAGTGGAATATCCTTGATATTTGCGCTTCATCTAGTATCTTTTCATGGAAATATTCTTCTGAGCATTCTTGAATTTTACTCTACAAAACAGTATCATGTTGACAATTTGGACATTATAAATTTTGGGATAAATTAAATTATAAATCATTAAAATTTATCCTTGAACTTGTTTTATTGAATTATTATGACATTGTCATCATCCTCATGCTTATATTATGATTAAAGTCATCTTTGGCTTACGTGCATAGATGGACTTAGTATGATTATGACCAGGGATTATTCGGTATAATCATGACCTTAATGTGATGAATGATGTGGTAAAAGTCCTCATTGGCCTGTGGTTCATTGGTGGACAGTTGTTGGTATGATTATGACCAAGGATTATTTGGTATAATCATAACCATTGATGATTACATAAATTTCCTTGTCCGTGGTGCAGGGATAATGTGGTTTATTTATTAAGCTGAGTCTCAGCGATAAAGTCGATGAAAATCTTTTTAAATCATAGAAGATAGTAAATATCATACTCTACTTGACTCTTCTAATGGATTGCTTATTCTGCTGCAGTTAAACTTGACGTCTATTGTATTTTATCAGTTTAACATTGTTGAAGGCTAATGATAATTTATTCTGCATTATCTTAGTCATTATATTTCTTACTGGGCTAGTTGAGCTCACCCTTTCTTTCACTGTTCTTTTTAGGAAATGAGAATATAGCTGGGACAAGTCGGGGAACGGAGTGACGGTCCAGATGATAGCATTAGTATTCCTCACTATTCTGTTAAATAGTGTGACAATAAATGTAATGAGGACTCCTTGATTGTGGATATTGTCTAGATGACAATATTCTTAGTAAAACTCTCAGTTTATGTTTTGTCGTATTTTATACGACAGTTGTATTATTAAGTTGTATTTGAATTTTGTACCATATATTTGGTGACTCATGATGGGTGATGTATACCTATTTTGGGGGCGTCACAGTTGGTTTCAAAGCTTAGGGATATGATCCCTAGCTGAGATGTGAGACAAGAACTAGGAGGGGAGAGACGAGAAATTCTTTCGCTAGTATGACCTACCTAAGTTTATTTGGTATTTAATTGGTCGATCAGAGTATAGGGATAATATGTGATATGTTAATTAACCCTTGTTTTGTGGCAATATTTGAAAATGGCATTCGAAAATGTTGAGATAAGCAATGAAGCACATGAGACCGTTGAGTCACCACAGATTAATGCCCAGGATAATATGCAATAGGAAGACAATAATCCTCATGTAAACAATAACACCGATGAAATGGTGAACGATGGGATGTTCAGAGGCTTTATGCAATTCATGTAACATCAGGCGAAAGCAGCTCCTGTCCAAAATGCAGGTGGAAACACTGACAACTCTCGGATGGTCACCGCTAAGCAGTTCAAGGAGCTGGGACAACCGAAGTTTTTTGGAGAGCTAAAATCACTTAAGGCGGAGACGTGGATAAAGCAGATCAACAAGATATTTGATGTTTTGGGATGCTCCGAGGAGCAAAAGGTTCCATTTGCCACCTTCATGTTGCGAGCAGAAGCAGATTACTGGTGGGAATCTGTAAAACTTACTCAACCTGCCGCACTAAAGATGTCTTGGGAGAAGTTCCAAGAAATGTTCAATGACAAGTACTTTCCTGAAAGTATTCGTCACATGAAGTAGGTAGAGTTCATCAAGCATGAGCAAAACAATATGATCGTGGCACAGTAAGAAGCTAAGTTTGGTGAGTTGTCTCGGTTTGCGTCCCATTTGGTTGATAATGAGAAGAGAATGACACGGATGTTTCTAAGAGGTTTGAAATCCGAGATACGTCAATACCTAATTTCTCACAAACTGTGTTTGTATTCAGATGTTATAAATAGGTTTTAGTTATTGGAGCACGATAATGAGTCAACCCAACCAAGAGAGAGCAACCGACAAGTCGATAATACCAGTGGTAGCAGTCATCAAAGCGGTGACAACAAATGTGGAGGGAATCAACATACCAGAAAAGATAATCACTTTGGTGGTAATCATGGTCATGACAATAAAAGTGGACATTTCAAGAAGAGGAGATTCAACAAGGATGAAAAGACATCAGCACCAGCACCTGTTGTTAAGGAAGGAGAACGACTGCTGATCGTATGTTACAAATGCGTAGGGGAGGGAAATATCAGTCCAAACTGCGTGATGCAGTCCAAAGCGTGTTATAATTATGGAAAAGAAGGTCACCTAGCCCGATTTTATCGTGCACAAAATTCAAGTCCAACTGGGATGGAGGCATCAAAGGGTATCCCAAACAAGACAAAACCGATAGTTCAAGGGAGAGCGTTTATCGTAACATCCTAAAAAGTGAGGAATCCGAACGAGGTGATCACGTGTAAGCTAATCATAAACTCTAGCAAAGTTTATACTTTATTTGATATCGGTTCTACCCATTCATTTATTTCTCCTACTTGCGCTCAACATTTAAATTTGACTCCAGAGAAATTAGACTTTGATTTATCTGTCAAAACTCCGTTGGGAGAAACCTTCATTACATCTATGGTTTATAAGTCTTGTATGATTCAAATCGGTAACCACATGTTACATGTCGATCTTATTTCTTTGAAAATATTTGCATTTGATGTGATTTTAGGGGTTGATTGGTTAACTACTCATCATGCTAAAATCGATTGTTTTCGTAAGGTTGTTAGTTTTCATATTCCTAACCAACCTATTATGCGAATTCAAGCAACCAAACCACTAAAATCAATCACTATTATATCAAGTCATAAAGCTATTCATTTATTAAAAAATGGATGTTAAGCTTTCTTAGCCCATGTCACATATTTAAATAAAGATACGTCAGATTTGAATGATATTTCTATTGTTAATAAATTTCCTGACGCATTCCCTGAAGAACTTTCTGGCCTACCCCCAGAGCGTGAAATTGAATTTTGTATCGAACTTGAATCCGGTACAAAATCCATTTCTAAAGCCCATATCGAATGGCTCCTATTGAACTTCAGGAGTTAAAAACTCAACTACAGGAATTGTTAGACATCAGTTTCAATCATCCTAGTACGTCTCCTTGGGGTGCTCCTGTCCTATTTGTAAAGAAGAAAGATGGAAGTATGCAACTTTGTATTGATTATCAGGAGTTGAATCATGTCACCATCAAAAATAGGTACCCGTTGCCTCGCATTGATGACATGTTTGACCAGTTGCAAGAAGCCAAATTCTTTTCAAAGATTGATCTTCGTTTCAGATATCATTAGTTGAAGATTAAAACTAATGACATTCCAAAGACTGCTTTCAGAACTCGATACGGGCATTATGAATTCTTAGTCATGTCTTTTGGATTGACTAATGCTCTTGTTGCCTTCATGGACATGATGAACCGAGTATTCAAGGAATATTTGGATCACTTTGTGGTCGTCTTTATTGATGACATCGTCATATACTCCAAAACTCGTGAAGACCATGAGCAACACTTGCGGCTGATACTCCAAAAGCTTCGTGAAAATAAGTTATATGCCAAGTTGAAGAAATATGAATTCTGGCTTGAGGAAGTTGCATTCCTTGGGCACATAATATCAAATTATGAAATATCTGTTGACCCGACAAATGATTGAAGCAATTCAAAGCTGGGAGCAACCAAAGTCAGTAACCGAAGTACATAGCTTTCTCGGCTTAGCTGGTTATTATCGAAGATTCGTGGAAGGATTTTCTCAAATCGCTACTCCATTAACTCAGCTGACTCGAAAATATACAAAGTTCGGATGGAGCGAGGAATGTGAAAAGAGTTTTCAAGAACTCAAGAGAAGACTCATTTCAGCACATGTTCTGACAATACCATTTGGCTCGGAAGGATTTTTCATCTACAGTGATGCTTCAGGTTAAGGGTTAGGATGTGTTCTCATACAACATGGAAAAGTTATAGCCTATGCCTCTCGACAACTCAAAGAATATGAGAGGAATTATCCTACTCATGATCTAGAGTTGGCAGCTGTTGTCTTCGCACTTCAAAAATTTAACATGTGAAGAGTTACCTATTAAAATCTTGTATACCTATTTTGGGGGCGTCACAATGCACATAAGCCAAAGATAATCATCAATCAATAGTTCATCTTTGCAAGTAAGCCAAAAAAATATACAACTGTAAAACCAATAATCCATAGTCCATCTTTGCACGTAAGCCAAAAATATACAACTATAAAACCAATAATCAACCGTCCATCTTTGCACGTAAGCCAAAGATATACAACTGTAAAGCCAATAATCAACAGTCCATCTATGCACGTAAGCCAAAGATGACTTTCATCACAATATAAGCATGAGGATGATGACAATGATATAAGCATTAATCAAACGAAATCAAGGATAAATATTAAAGACCTTAAATTTATCCAAATATTATCAATCATTTAATAAACTCATAATCTAATATTATTAATATTATCACAATATTTTAATCACTTCTTAAACTTATAAAAAATTTATTTTAATTATTTACACTTTACCAAATAATACATTTAATCATTCAAAAATGCTATACTCATAAGATTTCATCACCAATGATCAAATCACTCATCAACAATCTGTATATACCTTATATAGGATTTCCAAGCCATAAACTCCTAATTACCAATTTTTCAACTTCACATAACATATTTACATCATATGTTCGTAACTAAACCACTTTTATGAAAAATATCAAATCAGGCCCAAAAATTATTCATTTCTGGGATTTAGCAGAATATAGTCCCATATTGAACATATATTTTTCTCGGAATTTTTAAAATTCATTTACTATTTTTCATATGGCAAAAACTGCCGAATATTTAAATATTTATCATAAATTGTACTTTTATCCAAAAGTTCCAAAATTTACAGGGTATACTCTTGTTATATATATGTACTCCGAATAAAAGTTTCACCAATTTTGGAGTTAACCACAAGGAGTTATAAGGGTTTGCTTTTAAAATAGTCTTTTCCGTAAAATTCATAACTCCTAATCTATACATCCAAAAATCGCCATTTTTGGACACAATCTAGAAAACTCATCAAATTATCATTTCAAATTTTTCTAGAATTTTTGAGGGTCAGAAAAATTATGAAACTGCAAAAGGATTTTCGTCCGCCATGCGGTAATCTATGTAGACAGATCATTTACACAATTTAATAAGGAATGAATACGAAGTATCATTCACCATGCATGTGGTAATCCACATAGACATGTTATTCCAACAGAATAATAAAGAATGGAATAACAGAAGAATTCACCATGCATGCGGTAGTCCGCGTAGACAGGTTATTCCAACAGAATAATAAAGAATGGAATAACAGAAGAATTCACCAGGTATGCGTTAGACCGCACAGACAGGTTATTCCAACAGAATAATAAAGAATGGAATAACAACAGAATTCATCAGGCCTGCGATAGAGCGCACAGACAGGATATTCCAATAGAATAATAAAGAATGGAACCAAGTCATGCGTTATCCACACAGATAGGATATTCCAACAGAATAATAAAGAATGGAACCAGGTTATGCGTAATCCGCACAGACAAGATATTTCAATAGAATAATAAAGAATAGCACCAAGTCATGCGTAATCCGCACAGATAGGATATTCCAACAGAATAATAAAGAATGGAATAACAGAAGAATTTCACCATGTATGCAGTACTTCGCATAGACAGGTTATTCCAACATAATAATAAAGAATGGAATAACAGAAGAATTTCACCATGTATACGGTAGTCCGCGTATACAGGTTATTCCAATAGAATAATAAGAAATGGAATAACAATAGCTCTCTTCATGAATACAAAAGAAATAATACCCCTTACTATAATAATAATATCCCTTACCTCAAAAGAAGACCGGATACTGGAATAATGAGGTAGCAGACTTCTCTTTTTCTTTTTCTTTTTCTCTATAATAATTACTCTATAGCTTTAGTGAATTGGTGAGAAATGAAAGAAAAATGAGCTTCTATTTATAGAAAAATATAGTTTCGATAATTGCACGTTTTGGGGCTCGAAATATTACAATATAATACCTCTCTCTTTTTCTTCATTTTTAATTTAGTCCTGCAAATATTATCAAACTTGCACCACCTCCCATAATAGTAAATAATGTGAATCAATAGTTCAATCATGTGAATCAATAGTTATAATCATGTGAAAATACGAATTACAGTATAGTACCTCCATCTATACCTCCATTTTAACTTAGTCATGCAAGCTCCCCTAATAGTAAATGAATGTGAAGCAATAATACACACGTGTGAATAAATAGTTATAATAATGTGAATCAATAGCAATTAATTGCTAATTTATCCGATTAATTACCCGATTGGTCAATATAACTTCCAGACATCAATTAATATCAAAATAAATGTCGATTTCAACTAACACTAATAATCCCAACACAATGGAACTATTTTTATCAAAAAAAATTATTTTTGAAATTTTAAAGTTTGACTTTTTCTAAAAAAGTCAACTATTGACTTTTTGACCAAAAAATCAACCCCGGTAAATTTTATGTTTATAGTCTATTTTTACTAATTTCATCGCTCTGGATTCAAATATCACGTCCGCGTCTCCAAATTCAACTCTGAACTCAAATTAAATTTTTAATAACATTTATTCATTATTATTATAATTCGCAATATTTAACAACCAGGTCGTTTCCAGGAAAGAGGGGGCTTTCCAATAAGGATTTCTCCTTATTGGCGAGCAATTAGGTGACCAAACCTCTCCTTGACAAAACTTCTAGACATTGTCAATATTACAAATAATAATATGAATAACTTTGTCATCTCAATTATTGATTTAATAATATAACATATTATGCAGATGATACTGTGACAACAATTGAATCAACAATATGAGAGATATGATGCAGCAATTACTGTAGCAATAATTGAGTATAACTGAGTGACTTCTTACATAAGCATTAATAATCAATACCCTGTGCTACTATGCAACCACACGTATTATTATACTCTTTTATCACCGATTATTTTATGACAACTTACTTACTTTGAAAAATTTTCACATATCACCCTAACTGTAACCTTTATTAATTTAACCATTTACTAAATAACATAATAATTATAAGAAAATTGAATACTTTCATTTCATAAAATTCGGGATCTCACGTGTATGTTGATGAATTAATTTATACTGGAGATAATGAAGGTATGATGTGTGAGTTTAAGAACTCATTGATGAATGAGTTTGATATATCGAACTTGGGTAAAATGAGGTACTTCCTTGGCATTGAAGTGATGCAGTTGGATGGAGGGATATTTGTAAGTCAAAGAAAAGTATGTGTTTGAAGTGCTAAGAAGATTTGGGATGGAGCACAGTAACTCAATCTAGAATCCGATCATTCCAGGGTTTAAAATTTTTAAGGATGAGAATGAAATAGAAGTGAATGACTCATTCTATAAGCAATTGGTGGGAAGTATGATGTATCTTATAGCCACAATGCCAGATATAATGTATGCAAGTTAGCTTGATTAGCAGGTACATGTCAAAACCAACAGAACTTCATCTTTTAGCAGCCAAGAGAGTTCTGCGATATTTGTAAGGAACTACTGACTTTGGGATTCTCTACAAGAATGGAGGGAATAAAGAGCTAATTGGCTTCACTGATAGTGATTATGCTGGTTCTGTGGAGGATAAAAAGAGCATGCTGGGATATGCTTTTATTCTGAGTGATGCAGCAGTGGCTTGGTCTTCATGAAAGCAACCAATAGTCACACTTAGTAAAATAGAAGCTATATTTGTTGATGCTGCAACATGCATATGTCAAGCAGTATGGATGAAAAGGGTGCTGAAGAAGCTTAGTTATGGAGGCAGTGAGAGTACCATTATTTTCTGTGATAATAGCTCAACCTTCAAACTATCGAAGAACCCCGTAATGCATGGTAGAAGCAAGCACATTGATGTACGTTTTCACTTTTTACGTGATTTGGTGAATGAAGGTTTCGTTTAGTCGAAGTTTTGTGGAACACATGAGTAGGTGGCGGACATACTAACTAAACCTCTTAAGCTGGAGTCATTTCAGAAGCTGAGGAGAAAGTTGGGAGTCTATGAGGCGCCAAAATTAAAGTTAAACTAGTTGTTCATGCAGTCTAGTTTAAGGGAGGGAATGATAAGATTTAATTGGTTTTAATTTGTTATTCTGTTTCGTAAGTGTCCTAGTCTTTAGGGACTGTTACTGTTTTTACTCATTCTAGTTCATGTTTCTCACTGAACGTGGGTTGTTTTGTTTTATATTCTCTTTGTAAGGCTATATAAGCCACTGATGTTCCTTCAATAAAATAAGTTATTCCCAAATAGTTTTTGTGTTCTTGTTCTTTGAGTCAATTACAATTAACAAAATTCACTATGAATTATCGCCTGAAAGGTGTTTGGTATATAGGTTGCTTGTATTTTACAAGGCAGGAGCCTTTTTTTGTTGTGGGCTTTGATTTGGGGACCACAAAGTGGGAGATATTAGTGGCAGATTTGTCGGGTGAGCTTATTTTCTCCCGGTTAATGAGTGATGGAACTGGAAAACTGTTATTATTATTATTATTTAAAAATTATTATTATTATTTAAAATTTATTATTATTATTATTTAAAATTTATTATTATTATTATTTTAAAATTATTATTATGTAAAAATTATTATTATTATTATTTTGAACCAACTAAATCTATACATGGAGAATTAGCATGGTTATTCATATTTGTATAATTTATATGAAAAAAATTTAAATTTTTAAAAAATTTATTGTTATTATTATTGTAAGACCCGACTTTTATGAAATAAAAGTCTAATTTAATTTATGGTTATTATTTTAAAATCATAAAATATTAAATTGATAAATGGTCAAACGAACATTTAATCGGATAAATGAGCAAATAAAGAGAAAAGGAAATAATTTTTAGCTATGTGGGCGGCTGATATAGGAAAGAAATGGGGGGAACATGTGGGGATGAAAGGAAGAAAAGAAAGAAAAGGGAGGAAGAAAAAAAAGGGAAAAAGAAAAAAAAAAGAGGGGAGGAGGAAAAGAATATCAAGAGAATACTCCCCCATTTCCACTCACGGGAAGAGTTAAGGGAGGAGAGATAAAAGTATGGTGGAGGAGTATTATGTGTATATACATATATAACAAACAAACACTCCTTATCACTCCCATCCATTTCCCTCCCTCGCCAGAAGAAAAAAAAGAGAGAGAGAGAAAAAAAGAAGAAGAATATGATGAAGGAAGAAGGAAAGAAAATTTTGATAAAGAGGTAATTTTAAAATTCTTAACTTAATTTCATATTTAAGTTTTCATGAATTTATATGAAGAGATTTTGTTTATACTTTGATTTAGATGATTTAAACTTGTATAAACATGAATCAAATCATAAAAATCAAGAAATCAAGTGAAAAACGATATTTGGAAATTTTCAGAAAAATTAGTTTACTACTTGAATTTGTAAAATCAATAACTATTTGCATAATGAGTTAGGAGATGAGGCATATATCAAAAGAAAGCCCTGTAAGTAAGCTAAACGCATAAATTGGAATCACCCAAAAATTCCTTGTGGATTTTTCGTGGTTACTGGTTGAAGGAAACTGATCTGAATGACTTATAGTCCGAAAAATCAGTTTTATTAAGCTCTATTGCGTGAGTTATAATTTTTAATCCGACCGTTGGATCGTTGTTATTTTGGTATATGTTATACATATATAAGTTGAGTATATGTCCATAAATTTTGAACCGTTAAAGCTTAACGTATGATTTGTTATGAATTTTAAGAGGTGACTAATTCAGAAATTGTGTAGCAGAATTTTCGGTAAGCTTTTCTCTCTATGTTAGAGTCAGAATTTGAAAAAAAATTCTTCTACAAAGTTGTAGAGAATTAAATTTAACATGGAAAGGACATAAGATTATTTATTTTTTGATAAAAGGGCTAATTATTATGAATTATTAAAGTTTCTGAATATTGTAATTTATAATTAATTTATCAGAAAAATTATCTGGGCTGAATTTTTTTTACAAAATGCTTATAATATCATCTTAGAATTTCTAGTAAATTTTTGATGAATTATTGAAAAGTAGAAGTAATTATTTTATTTTTAAACTATTTATAGTTAGTTTGAAAATATAAAAAATTCATAGAATATTCTATGAATGATGACAAATTATGAAACTTGGTGAAAAATCTTATAATATTATTTTATAATTTTTGGGCAGTTTTGAAAATTATTGAATAACAAAAATATTTATTGTATTTTAAAGCTATTTATGATTAGTTTAAAAATAGAGGTAATTCATAGGAAAACTCTATGAATGATGGAAAATTATGAAATTTGCTGAAAATATTATAATAATATGAGATTAATATTAATGATGTTTTTAAGATATAAAAGTATGTGGGGTTAGTATTTCTATTTTGAAGCTATTAAATGATAGTTGTTATAAATAGAAATAATTATAGAAAATTATCGGATAATCCAAAAAATGTGAAAAATACAATAATACGCGTGCTTTCACTAATAGTACACGGTATTGCATAGTGATTCATATTATTGATTCTTATGTAAAAAGTCACACAGTCTTTTATTCAATAATTGTCATAGTAGTTATTGCACAGTAACTCATATTATTTGATATGATATAATTATACCAATTAGAAGTATTACGAGTCTATGTTAATAATTGTTGAAAGATTGAAGATATGTAAATAATTGATAAATAAAAGGTGTTGATTAAAGATAAGTATGATATACATATGTTTATTCAATTATTTTTTTTTTACAAAAGTAAATTTGGCAGGATTTGTCGACACTCTACTTTTTCTAAAGTAGTATGGATCACAACTCTATTATTAAACAAATTTGGTTAAAATGTGTACAAGTTGATTTAATTTTCTCGATGGAACCATAAATTCTACTACCATTATTATATACCTCATTTGGTTATTTTGTCAAAGCGGGTGTGCTAGTTGTTTACTAAATTTTCAGTATAAATAGGTTGCTCGGTTGAGTAACTAAACACACACCATCACTACACTAAAAATATAAAATTCTTTTACTACAATATTGTGAGTATAATATTGTGAGTATTTCTATGAGTGTAATGTTACTCCAAGTGTAGATAAGGAATGCAAGCATTGTTTAAGTTGACCAATTTCACAGAAAGAAGAATCAAATCACATGCTAAGGTAAGGGATGTCATTATTATGGTAAGGGGATATCATTTTTATGGTAAAAGGATGTCATTTTCTTTCATACTCCATATTATGGTAAGATATTATTATTCGTTTCTTCATCTTATCATTAAATGGTGAAAAGTCCTGAAATAATTAGAATATTCTTAATAGTTGTACTTCATCTAATATCATGTTGGCAATTTGGACTCTGGATAATTAAGTTGAAAATCACTAAGATTTATTTTATCTTATTATTCTGATTATTTATGTTCATTCATTATATATATCATTGTTATCATTCTCATGCTTATATTGTATTGAAAGTCATATTTGGCCCGTAGTGCAAAGATAGACTGTTGATTATTGGTTTTTCAAGTTATTTATCTTTGGCTTACGTGCAAAGTTGGACTGTTGATTATTGATTTTATAGTTGTATATCTTTGGCCTACGTGCAAAGATGAACTGTTGATTGATAGCTTTGGCCTGTAGTGCAAAGATGACATGTGTATAACATGATCATGACCACTAGTGATACTAACGAATATCATTGGCCCATAGTGCATGGATAATTTGATGATGTGATTGGCATGATCATGACCATTAGTTAACAGTTGAATGTCTTTGGCTGTAGTGCACTGACAGACAATTGATTGGTATGATCATGACCATTGGTTTTATAGTTGAATATCTTTGGCCCGTAGTGCAAAGATAGACAACTGATTGGTATGATCATTGTTATTATATTTGAATATCTTTAGGCTTTAGGGTAAGGATATTGAGTAAACGTTCTATTAAGCCTTTGTGGCAAGGAGAAACTATTGATTTACATGATTATAAATATGAATTGTGAATTTAACTATAATCTTTGGTGGTTCAGGTGAAGATAGGTGATTAAAGTTCTCTTTGTCTTGGGTAGAACAAAGAGTTGTTGATGGGTATTACAGTAATGAAATATTAATGATGGACTTTTAATTTAGAGAAGACAGTAGACATTACGTTCTACTTGACTCTTCTAATGAATTGTTGATTCTGCTGCAATTATGGTTGAAATTTTTTTATCATCTACCATATGTTCTCAATCTCTGATTTATTATTGATGAAGGCTATTGATAATGTAATTATCTTAAGTCATGATATTCTTTACCGGGCTATTTGTGCTCACCCTTTGCTTTCATTGTTCTCTTAAGAAAATAAGAATATAGTTGGGACTAGTCGGGGAACAGAGTGATGGTCCGAGATGGTGGCTATAGTAGTCCTCACTATTCTATGAAATAGTGTGATAATAATTATAATGAGGACTCTATTTGAGTTTGGATATTGTCTACGAGACAATATTCGTGTTAAAACCCTTAGCTTACATGTTCCTTTGGGATTGAAATATTTGTTGTTGTACTTTATATGGCATTGTAATAATTTGAGTATGAATATTATCGTTACAATATTTGTATTGAAACTCACAGTATACGTGTCATCGTATTTTGCACAACAATTGTATAAATGGAGTTGTCAGTAGTGTTGTTTCTGGCGACTCAGAATGGGTGATGCATAACTATTTTGGGGGCGTTACAATTATTATTATTTTGAAATTATTATTATTATTTAAAAAATATTATTATTATTCAAAAATTATTATTATTACTATTATTATTATTATTTAAAAATTATTATTATTATTATTAATTATTATTATTTTGAAAATTTATTATAATATTATTAGTTTTAGAATTATTCAGCTAAAGTTGTAAGATCCCGAATTTTATGAAATAAAAGTCTAATTTAATTTATGATCATTATTCTAAAATTGTAAAATATTAAATTGATAAATGATCAAATAGACAATTAATCGGATAAATGAGCAAATAAAAGAGGAGAGATAATCAAAATTTTGGAAATAGCATCCAATATGGGGCGGCTAAATGGCTGATGATTTGAGCAAGTGAGTGAGACATTGTGGGCGAACATGTGGGAGACAAAAGAAAAGGGAAAGGAAGAAAGTAAGAAAAGAGAAAGAAAAGAAATAGGACAAAGAATGAATTATTAACATTCTCCTCATTTCCACCCTCACTCATTCGGAAGAAAAATTAGAAAAAATAGAAAGAGAAGGAAGAAGAAGATGAAGAAGAAAGAGAAGAAGAAGAAATGAAAATAAAGAAAGGTAAACTTAAAACCTTTGTAATATTTGATTTTCATATATGGTTATTAAGTTTTATGAAATTTGTGGAAAGAGAATATGTTATGCTTATTAATTTGTGCTGAATTAAACTTGCATAAATAAGAGAAATCAAGAGATTAAAGGAAAGAATGTTTCATCGAAAGATATTTTCGGATATAGTTTTAATAAGAAATTTTTAACGAATTTTGGAAACTAAAAATATGGTTGGACTCCTAAAATATAGTAGATCTGATCTGGGCAGAAAACTAGCCGGAAAACTCACCGGAAACTGGGCAGTTAGCTAGAGAAGATGACCGAAAAAAATTTACCGGTGAACTTTTTTGGTAAGCCTGTTTCTCTATGTTAGAACCGGAATTTGGAAAAAATTTATTCCACAAAGTTGTAGAGAATTTAATTTCACATGGAAATGATATAAGATCCATAATTTTATGATAAAATGGCTAATTATTATGAATTATTGAAGTTTCTGAATATTGGAAATTATAATTAAATTATCAAAAAAATTATTTGGGCTGAAATATTTTTACAGAAATCTTAAAATATCATTTTAGAATTTTTTTAAATTTTTGATGAATTATTGAAAATCGGAAGTAATTATTGTATTTTTAAACTATTTATAGTTAGTTTAAATATAGAGGAAATTCACATAAAATTCTATGAATGATTAAAAGTTATGAAACTTGGTGAAAAATCCAATAATATTATTTTATAATTTTCAACAGTTTTGGAAAATTATTGAATAACAAAAATATTTATTATATTTTTAAGCTATTTACAGTTAGTTTAAAATTAGAGGAAATTCATAAAAAGAATTATGAATGGTGAAAAATTATGAAATTTTATGAAAATATTATAATATTATAAAATTAATATTAATGATGTTTTAATGATATAAAAGTATGTGGAGTTATTATTTCTATTTTGAAACTATTAAATGATAGTGTTTATAAATAGAAATAATTATAAAAAAATATCGGATAATTTGAAAAATGTGAAAAATATATGAAGTGAACAGTATATCATGAAATATTTGTTTTGTCGGGGAATATTCGTACGACGGCACTGAAATAATCAATCATTGGTGGGCCCTATAACAGAAAAATTATCGAATATGAAAGCGACAGAAATAACCTTTTTAAAAATTAACGGCAAAATTTTTACTGTTAACTGTTGAATACCGGTAATAAAAATATAGTAATACACGTTATTCCACAGTAGTACACAGTATTCCACTAGTAGCACATGGTATTGCATAGTAATTTATATCATTGATTCTTACGTAAGAAGTCACTCAATATTTTATTCAATAATTGTCACAGTAGTTATGACACAGTATGTGACGCCCCCAAAATAGGTATACAACACCCATTCTGAGTCGCCAAATACATGGTACAGAAAGCAAACTACAATTTCAATAATACAATTATTGTGTAAAATACGACAACACATACTGTGAGTTTAAATACAAATATTGTCTTCTAGACAATATCCACACTAAAATAAGTCCTTATTATAATTATTCATACACTATTTTATAGAAATAGTGAGGACTGCTAAAACATCTTTCTAGAACCATCACTCCGTACCCCGACTAGATCCTGCTATGTTCTCATCTCCTGAGAAGAAAAATGGAACAAAAGGAAAATGGCGAGCTCAACTAGCCCAGTAAAGAATATTATGACTAAGATAATATACAACAAATTATCATTAGTCTTCAATAGGGAAAAATCTGATAAAATATAATAGACAACAAGTTTTAGATCAACAAATGCAGCGAAAATATCAATCCATTAGAAGAGTCACGTAGAGAATGAGTTCTACTATCTTCTAAGATTTAAAAGTCCAACATCAATATTTTATCCCTGTAACAATAATCAATATACATCTTGTATCAAATATTCATCTTTGCACTACAGGCCAAAGATATCCATTTATATCACCAGCTGGTCATGTTCATCTCAACACATGTTCATCTTTGCACTATGGGCCAATGATATTCATCAGTTAATCATTCATCTTTGCACTACAGGCCAAAGATATTCAGTAATATCATCATTTAAAGCTGAGGATGATGAAAAATATTTTAAAAAAAATGAATCCAGTGAGACAGAAGGATAAATATTAGGGATTCGTATAACAGTTTATCCAAGTGCAATAATACTCCATAATAACCAATTGTGAAGTAGAATTCAAAAATAAAGATCAAAACATGGATACAATCAAAGATAGTAACCATAAAAGACATCCGGGACGAAAAATAGAAAATATTATTTTTCGGTGAATAATGTTATATTCGTGAATAGTGTCGTATACGTGAATAGTAACCTTGACACAAAAAGTTTCAAATTTAATAAAAAGTTCAAATCAATACTTTGGCATAATGATATTGAAAGAAATAATATCATATATGAAAAAAATAACATCCCTTACCTCAAAATAACCGTACTTCTGACTGAATTTCGGATATAGTGCTGACATAAACTTGCACTGAATATCAACTCTTAAAATATCAAAATACTCACAAAAATACACTCGATAATCTAGATAGAAAGAAAACTTGTTTCTGATGTGATTTTCAATTCTAACCTAAGCGTCTATTTATAAGAAAATACTAGAACGCCATAGGAGACTAAAATAATAAAAAAATTATTACTTTAACACAATTTTCTACGCATGCCTTAAGAAAGCCATCAGCATGCCGTTCTTGAAGAAAATCCCAGCAGCCCACATGTCTTTAACCAAAGTGGGTCCCACCCATAATTTTAATAAAAATCATTTTATTTTTTGAAACTTCAACAATTCATAGAAAATAGCGATAAAACACCTCAGCATTAATTCTTTCACTTATAACCACATAAATAAATCCATCATTTATATCCACATCAAATAAATATTTATTTATCATATAAATCAATAATTAATTATTCACAAATAATATTATAGAATCAGAATTATGACTACCAGACAGTTCCCAGGAAAGAGGAGGCTTTCCAATAAGAATTTCTCCTTACTGGCACGCAATTAGGTGACCAAACCTCTCATTGACAAAACTTTCTAAACATTGTCAATAATGCTATCTAATAATATTATTCAAATAATATGAATTATTGATCTGATAATGGGAAGTACAATGCAATGACAATTATTGAAACAACAATAATATAAACTATCAATGCAGCAATTATTGAAACAATAAAATATTGAACAGTAATTACTGTAACAATTATTGAGTAGTGCCTTCTTACGTACGAATCAATAATTCAACAATATTATGCAATACCGCGTGCTACTGTGCAACCACACGTATTACTGTATTTTAACCACCAGGTAACCCAACAGTGTTAACGGTAACAACTACGTCGTTATTTATAAAATCTCAAACTTTGTCGTTTTTTTCATCCGACAGTTATTCCGTTATGGGGCCCACAATTGACTGCGTCGTCGTACGGATATTTCCGACAAAAAGAATATTCCACGACCAAATGAATATTCCTCGACAAAAGAAATATTTTATAACCACTTGCTTATTTTATAAAATTTGCACATTTCATCCATAACCAAAACATTATATCAAATTAACACCTTATTAATTTAGAATAATGAATAGAAGAAAATTCAATTTTATTTATAATAAGTTGGGGTCTTACACAATAATTCATATTATTGATTCTTACGTAAAAAGTCACTCAGTATTTCATTCAATAATTCCCATAGTAGTTATTGCACAGTAACTCATATTATTTGATATGATATAATTAGACCATTTGGTTGTATTGTGAGTCTATGTTAATAATTGTGAATAATGGTTCAAAGATTGAAAAGGATGTTGATTAAAGATAAGTATGATATGCAGATGTTTGTTCAATTATTTATGTTTTACAAAAGTAAGTATGGTAGGACTTACCGCACTCTACTTTTTCTAAAGTAATCTGTACCACAACTCAATTATTGTTAAAACGTGTACAAGTTAGTTTAATTTTCTCCGTGAGACCACAAATTCCACTACCAGCATTTTTATATACCTCATTTGGTTATTTTGTAAAAAGAGGTATGCTAGTTGTCTCCTTCAATTTTCAGTATAAATAGATTACTTAGATGAGAAACAAAACACAGCATCACTACACTAAAAATATAAAATTCTTTTACTATAATATTGTGATTATTTCTATTGAGTGTAAGGTTACTCCTAACTGTAGATAAGGAATAAAGCATTGTTTAAGTTGATCAATTTCATAGAGAGCATAATCAAGTCACATGCTAAGGTAAGGGGTATCACTTTTTCATAATATGGTAAATGATATTATTTTCTATATTTGTAAGGAATATCATTTTCTTTCATACTTCATATGATGGTAAGAAATTATTATTCTTTTCTTCAACTTATCATTAAATGGTGAAAAGTCCTGAATTGATTAGAATATCCTTAATAGTTTGTGCTTCATCTAATATCTTGAGCTGAATCTTTCAATTCAGTTTTAAGTTATTATATTTGAACCAGGAAACTTTACATTTACTTTAACTTTATATTCTATCAAGAATTTTAATTGATTTTCTGGATATCGTGTTGGTAATTTGGACTTATGGATATATAGTTAAGTTAAAAATCACTTAGATCTAGTTTATCTTATTATTCTGATTATTCTTGTCCATTCATCATACGTATCATTGTTATATTTATTGTGGTGAAATTTCTCTTTGGCCCGTAGTGCAAAGATGGACTGTTGATTATTGGTTTTATAATTGTATGTCTTTGGCCCGTAGTGCGCAAAGATAGACTGTTGATTGACATGACCATTGGTTTTATAGTTGTATGTTTTTGGCCCGTAGTGCAAAGATGGATTGTTGATTGGCATGATCACTGGTGATATAAATGAATATCTTTGGATGTAGTGTATAAATGAATTTATCAGCATGATTATGAACATGAACTGTGAATTTGTATATCCATGATCTTTGGTGTTTCAGGTAAAGACAGGTGGTGAAAGTTCTCTTTATCTTGGGTACAACGAAGAACTGCTTGATTGGTGTTGCAGGAATAAAATATTGATGATGAATTTTTAATTTGGAGAAGATAGTAGACATTATGTTCTACTTGACTCTTCTAATGGATTGTTGCTTCCGCTACAACTATGGTTGAAAACTTTTATCATCTACTATATGATTTAAATATCTGATTTATTACTGATTAATGCTATTGATAATTTAATTATCTTAAGTCATAATATTTTTTACTAGCTATTTGAGCTCACCCTTTTGCTTCACAATTTCTTTCAAGTAGTAAAAGTGTAACTAGGTCGAGCGGGGATAACATGGGATTAGAATGATGGTCTGAGACTGTAGAAGTTGCTCAATACATTTTAAAATAGTGTGACAATAATTGTACTGAGCACTTAAAAAGTGTGTTGTATTTTATACGTCATTTAATAATTGATTTTGGTGAATCAAATAGGGTGATGCAAACTCGAATTTGGAAAGCGTCAAAAATGTACCCCATTAGAATGAGGACATAAATCTTTTTGTGTTCCTTTGATGACTAGAAATATTTGTTGATGTATTTTATATGGCATTGAAAAAATTTGAGTATGAATATTGTCGTATTATATACGTTATAATATATGTATTGAAACTCAAAGTATATGTGTCGTCGTATTTTGGACGACAGTTTAATAGTTGTAATAGGAAAGTTCGCGTCAGTAGTGTTATTTTTAGCGACTCAAAATGTGCTGTGTGAACCTATTTTGGGGGCGTCACAAAAGTACTAATAGTTTTTGTGGTTTGTGCTATAATCACAAAAATAACGGGGCATACTTGCATTTTTGTGCTCCACGTCAGCAAAAATAACAAGTCAATATGCACATTCAGCATCCCGTCCTATTTTTTTGGACGGAAATCATAAGTAATGACCATTTGGTAATTATTTTAGAGTATAGTTACGCGATTGTAACAAAAAAATTTCGGTACCCACAATAAAAATCGGACACTAGTACAGTGACCAAAAAGTCTATTATCCCGTTCCGTTTCCAAAGGTTTTATGAAAGGAAACTGATCATGAAGTTAAGTTGCCTAATTCCGGCCTCCCGGGTCAATTGAGCGAAAGTTAACTTCATGTTAATCGCTCATCAAATTAATATAGAGTTTCACTTTAATGTGAGAAAGAATCATATAAAAATATTAAAAACTCACATAAAAATAGTACTCCATCATGAATATGCAGAGACTACAGGCCTGTAGTCCAAAGTCCCATTAACTTTATTTTCCTTTACTTTCCTTTTCTTTATATCCACTTTTAAAGTAGGAAATTTCTGGGTTTTTTTGGACATTAGAAAAAACCAAAAAGAAACAAGCTGACCAAAATAAAAACAGATAAAATGATCAAAGTCTAATTCATCTTGAAGATAAGAAGTCTAGTTAATTCCAATAGACCTTCCACAACACATCTCTACAATCCAATTTGTTACTTTGTTGAGTCGTTTTGGAACATAAATAAAAGTACATGGGGGCAAACTCACCCACGAGGAAAAGATAGTCTAATTTGTATGCTAAAAGTTCCCAAAATTTTTATTTTTTCAAGTACACAATTTGTACCTTTGATTTACTATAGTAAAAGAACATTTGAAAAAGGGGGGAAGGGGGGAAGGAACTCAGTAGCCAATAAAAAAAGGAATGCTAGAAATTCTTTTGGTATGTAATTGTAATTTGTTTCATTTAAGCATCTTAAGCATAAAAGCATGAACAGATTAAAAGCTTCAAAATGCCTTAATTCAACAGAACTATTAATTCTAATGAAAACAGGAAATAGCAGAAATACAATATCATACCAAATACCTGATCAAGAAAAAAAATGTCAAACAAAGCCCAAATCATTGGCATTAAGAGACTTCTATGACTAGATTATCCCATACTAGCTTAGTACTTTTTAACTCACCTAAATGTAAATTAGAAACAGCAGCAACAATAACCTAACAATTTCGGCACTGTCAAAAAGATTACACTTGGGGAAATTGATTGGTTAAAATTCCAAGGTAGTAACAGTACATCATCATGATCACAAGTTAATGAACTAATATATCATGATTACAAGTTATGTTCTTCTTCCTGTGTGTCATCTGAGGCTAAAAGATGATTAAGAGCGATCTTTGCCTTCTTCGGTTGAGTTGCATTCTCCTTGGTATCATCCTTCTTCCTTTTGGCGGATTCATCTTTCTCATGATCAGCTTCTATATGCTGAGACACAGCAGCTTCTGCCTCAGAACCCTCTGCTTGTTCCTGAGACAATTTTGGTTTAGCTTCTTCAGCTTTCTCTTCACCATCAACGGCCTTGTCTTTTGGTATACTTTCACTTTCTGTTAATAATGAGCGGACATCTTCACTGCCCGCAAGATCAATAGGTGTTTTCCCTGCTTTGGTCTTTGCACTTAGATTTGCGCCTTTCTTAACCAAGTACTTCACAAGTTCCTGGTTAGAACCTTGAGCAGCAAAATGAAGAGCAGTCATGCCCTTGCGATTGGAAGATTTGACAGAAACCCCAGATGAAAACAGAATCCGGACAACTTCTAAATGACCTTTCTGAGCAGCAAAGTGAATGGCACCCATGTCATCCATTGCTGCAGCACCAACATCAGCTTTATTCTTGCAGAGATAGCTCACCACTTGTGCATGTCCAGACCATGCTGCTAAATGTAGCCTTGGAGTTCAATACTTACTCAAGGAAACAAATTTACTTGAAAAAAATGATATGATGCATCAAAAAAGTGGGAGGAGGGAGGGAGGCAAAAACATCCTCTGGCAGCTGTTATGATGGAAGATCATGCGAAGTACTTTTACTTGATATCATTGTAATTTTAGGTGCCTGAGAAAGTAGTTTGTGAATTCTTTAAAGATGGAGAGGGTTGGAGACATTATTCAGTTTAACCGTAAAACATGGTAATATACACATCGACTCCTGAAAAAATAAAATAAAAAAACTCCAGTCTCCATAAGGTATTTCTGGACATGCCGTATTGACTGTGTAGACTACAAGACGTCCATCATTATGGTATCAAACTTTAAGATCTCAACACCATCTACAACCAGGGTAAATTAGTTCACTCAATTGATGTGTTATCTTGCTCTTTTAGTTAAGTAAATTACCAAGTGAAGATTGTGATCAGAATATATGAAAGTGATGATTGCAACAAGTTTATCTGTGATCATTTTTAAATGATTGAACAGTTTTTTTCTGCTCATCCTGCTATCATTGTATTCAATGCAAATGAAATGTTAGAAGTGATTTTCAGAGTTTGCCTACACCCACCCAAAAAAAAATAAAAAACATCATTATTCTAATAATATCATAGCTTTGATGTTGAATTGGATGATGTCTCGTTATGAAAAGGATGAAAGAAGGTGACAATAAAAATAGAGAGTCATCCATCTTTCCTACATTTAATAGAGGGAGTCAACATCCTGAGCTTAGCAAAAGAAGACCTTGCATAAATCATGATAAAGCAAAATTGTGATGATAATTTCAGGCATAACTGTCAATGAAGCACATAGAACATCAGTTTTTTTACACCCTTTCTAAAAATTTGTTTGTAAATTATAATTGATAAGTTGTTCTAGACTCGATATATGTAACACCATGTTTTGACAAAGAATAAATGACAAATAAAAACCAAGACCATATAATTTTTTGGTTTCAACTGATGATTAATTCTTCACTACCAATCATTTTTACTAATTACAATGCTCTATTGCAAATCTTCTTCAATCCAAACATCCACAAAGCTCAAATCAATCAAGTGGGTTTATAGAATATATCTTCACGAGGCCACTAATAAATAATTCAAGGAACTTGTTTTCACGTGCGTATACATATTGCTTCTTTGTGTATACTTCAACCTCGGATCTTTCACTAATATAAATCATTGAAATGCTATTCGTAAACCTAACTCTCAAGTGAAATTTGAAACTCAATAACTCTTATTCTTTGTCAGTGATGGCAGATACAACAGAAACTAATATCCAAGACAATTATCACTAAAATTAGCAATAGAGACCAGAGACGACACTAGCAAAAACATATTTTCATATCATAATCATTTTTTGTATAAGTAACTTTATCTATATAACGTAATTAAATACAAATCCTTTTGCTCTTTCTTAACCAAATCAGTATCATATTTACAGGAGAATAGCAAAGGTTAGTAGTATAATTATAATAACGTACGTGGAGCAAAATAAAAATCTCTATTCCAATCTCCCATGTCCGAAACTACAACTAAAGTTGAAGAATTGAGAAGAAAAAAAACCATTTCAACTAAAACCTAAATAGTGATTAGACTCAATTGAGCAAAAGAGAGTTTACTTTACTCGGCCCAAAAATAATGAAATATCAAAGACTTAAAATAAAATAAATTACTTCCTGGTCAAACAAAATTTCAAACAACCCAAGTAACCTCTACAGCAACCATACAATACCCAGTTACAGTCTTCTGAAAATAATGCACCACAATAATCAATGTCAGCAATTAGAAGAAGGATACGGGGTTCTGGAGTGCTTATCTCTAGAGTTGACTGCCAAAGGATTAGAGCTGCATATATGTTGCACGGCGATCAGATCACCTGTTCGAGCGGCGGCATGTAAATCTTGGCCAGAATTCGATGATTCCTTGCGATTTCCCATCCTGTCGCTAAAATTGTCTCTCTAAACCCTGTTCAAGCAGACCTTTTTTTGCTTTTGGTGGGATTCGCGGTTAGGGTGAAGGTATGTTATGAGCGGGGCGATTATCTCTATCTGTCAATATTTTCCACCCATTTTAAAATTAAACATATATTTTTAAATTTGATCATTTATATACAGCATACATTATTAAAATAATAATAATTTTTTAATTTTAATTTTATATAACACATGTTGGGTCATGATATTTTACATATTGGGCCGAATAGTTTGGGCCGAATTATTTGGTTGATCTAATATGTCATTTAAGTTGGGCCCGGTCAGTTGAGTCATCTTTGTTGGGTTTTTAGAGTGTTGAGTTTAATTCTCAGACCGACCCACCAGATAATTAAATATCTATTACTTTGACCGGATGATGAAATAAAATGACAGTTGATTGTTATCTCTGAAAAACATTAATGTGGATGGGATGATAGTCGGTCGGCGGTGGAAAACAGTGACCAGATGTAGTCGGTTAACTGCATGCAATCGGCTAAAACCGTCAGTATTGGGGAACTGTGTCTGACGGTAGTGGGTGGCACGGTAAACTGGGTCTGAGAGTATATCATAGCAAGGAAGTCTTCTAAGAAAAGGTAACTGATAATTTTATCTCTCTCAATACACTAGATAGTTTATCCCCAATTGTTAACCTTATGATCACCTATACTGACTCTCACGCCTGAGTTATCCCCCGACGGTCGAAGCCGTCAAGCTTTTGGTGTTGATCGTGTTTATTGTGCAGGATCATGACATCTTTCGTAATTGGGACGTGGCAGAAGATCTTGGCATTAGCATTGGCGCTAGAAGGAGGGTTGTGTTCTAGTGTCCTTGAGTTTTCAATCACAAACTTTTATTTGTTCTACGTCGGACATTATGGTGAGGAGTAGAACTGTTACACTAGAAGGACAGCCGATGGCTGTAAGTTCATCGTTACCACGTATTTCTGTCAGGGATCGTCTGGGTCCCTCAAAGAGTGTTCATGACAGCACGGCTTCCAAACATGATTCAGGGGGTTCTCATTCGAGAGCCCATGGTGAAGCCCGGAGAAGGTTGGTGTTTGCTGCTATTAAAGGTTGTGACCAGGACCGAAGGCTGGTAGAGGGTTCACCACCTAGAACCCATCACCGAAGTGGTCGGGATGATAAGGCTGCCAATCTGGCAAAGATGGCAGACGAGGCAGATAAAGCCTCAGAGGTTCTTCTGAAACAAAGGGAGGATATAGCTCTGCAGATGCTTCGGATAGCCGATCTGAAGGACGAGGCGTCCACTTATGTTCAGTCTGAGAGGCGCAGTAGGCCTAAGGATGTACAACAACGAGAAGGGAAGGAACCTGAGCATTCTGGTCATGTATCTCGTGGTCGACCTCAGGAGCGAAGGAGATCAAGAAGCAGAACTCCTGAGGTATCAAAGAAAGCACTTCTCGTTATTGGTTCTCAAGGTCGAGATGGTGGCAGACAAAGGAACAGGTCAAGGGAGTATGCACCAGAGAGTAGAAGGAAAGAGCATCATCGTGAATACTCTCACCGTGATGACAGGGCCACGCGCCAAAATATATCCAGAAATCCATCAAAGGTAGTGAGTTCCGATAGAGGAGTTCGGTCCACCCAGAAGAAGAAAATATCTTCAGAAAAAGAAGTCTCCTCAAAGCCGGAAGGTGTAGATTTTTGGTGAAGGAGTTGAAAGAGCTTCGGAAGCAGTTGACTGAAGTTCAGCAGGTGAAAGACACTTTGGGAAAGAAGGCGTCTCCTTTTTCCTCGGATATTCTTAAGGAGAAAGCAGATACCACCAAGAAGTTGCCTCACATGGAGATTTATGATGGATCAGGCGATCCTTATGATCATAGCCAGACGTTCGATAGGCTGATGGACTATTATGATTTCACCGATGCTGCCAAGTGTCACACGTTTGTTACAACGTTGAGGAAGGATGCAAGGCAGTGGATGAGAACTTTTCATGCTGATTCAGTCTTGTCATGGTCCGAGCTGTGTGACAAGTTTTATGCTCGTTTTAGGGAGCAACCGGAGGAGGGGAAAGCCTACGGGTTCTTTGGCTCAGGTACGACAGTTTTCCTATGAGTCTTTGGGACAGTACGTGAAGCGGATGATGATCGACAATGGGTCTTCTGTTGACATTCTGTATGCCCATGCTTATCAGACGATATCTTGATGGGCGAAAGATGGAGGTGGGGCAGGAGGCTCCCTTATATGGTTTTAGCAACGATCATGTCAAAGTTGCAGGCAGTATTGAGCTACCAATAATCTTCGGCACAGCTCCTCGGCAGGTAGAAATAACATGTAAATTTTATGTTGTGCATAAATTTTATGTTGTGCATATATGGTTTTAGCAACGATCATGTCAAATTTTATGTTGTGCATACTGGGTAGACCTACTCTAACAACTCTGCAAGCTGTGACGTCCATTCCTTACTTGAAGATCAAGTTCTCAACGGCACATGGAGTTGGAGAGGTAGCAGGGGACTTAGATCTAGTCAGACAGTGCTATCGAAATGTTGTGATAGCTTTGGGAGTAGGTGTTAGCAAGCAGAAGTAGACCATGGCGATTGAGATCGAGCCTTTTACCGAAAGCAGTTCGGAGCCATTGGTCATGCCAGCAGGCGAGATGGAGGAGATCGAGCTGGTTCTTGGTTAGAAGGACAAAACGGTGAAGATAAGTTCAGGTCTGCCGGTACCTCTCCGGACAAACCTTATGGAACTTCTTCGCTGTTATGCGGACATCTTTGTATGGGAGCCTCAGGATATGCCTGGAGTCAGCTTGAAGATTGTCGAGCACCGGTTGGATGTGGATCCATCAAAGAAGCCAGTTCGTCAGAAGAGGCGGATTTTTTCACCTGAGCGTCAGAGGATCATCGATGAAGAGATTGCAAAGCTGATAGCTGCTGATTTCATCTTTGAGATCGACTATCCGAAGTGGATGGCTAATGTGGTGCTGGTCCAGAAGCAAAATGGGAAGTGGTGAGTGTGCATTAACTATACGGACCTGAACAAAGCTTTCCCGAAGGATTTCTATCCTCTACCCCACATTGATCAACTTATCGATGCAATTTCGGGGTATGCACTACTAAGTTTTATGGATTCCTTTTTAGGTTATCATCAGATCTCTATGTGCAAAGAGGACATTCCGAAGACAACATTCATCACGCACCATTCGGTGTATGCCTACAAGAAGATGACGTTTGGCTTGATAAATGTTGGGGCCACCTATCAGAGAATGATGAACTTCGTCTTCCAGAAGCAGCTAGGAAGGAATATGGAGGTGTATGTGGATGACATGATAGTGAAGAGCATGATCGTTCAAAAACACTTGGATGATCTAGAGGAATGCTTTCAGACGGTCCGTCATCACAAATTAAGGCTTAATCCCACTAAATGCACCTTCGGGCTCGGTGCAGGGAAGTTCCTGGGTTATCTGGTTAGTTAGAGGGGCATTGAGGCCAATCCAGAGAAGATCCAGGCTATTCTAAACATGAAGACTCCTCAGTCATTCAAAGATATTCAACGTCTAACCGGGAGGATTGCAGCTTTGAGGAGATTCATGTCCAAATCAGCAGAGAGATGCTTGTCGTTCTTTGACACGTTGAACGAACCAAAGAATGCAAAAACGTTCCAGTGGACTTCGGAGTGTGAAGACGCCTTCCAAGGCATAAAGATGTATTTGTCTTCGGCACCTTTGCTAGTAAAGCCAGTTCCTGCTGAGTCACTATATTTTTATCTGGCAGCTAGATCGTTGGCGGCGGGAGCAGTTTTGGTTAGAAAAGTGGGGGGTAAACAGCATCTAGTTTACTATGTCAGTCATGTCCTGAGGGATGCTGTAATCATGTACCCGAATATTGAGAAATTTGCCTTTGTTTCGATGATTTCTAGTCGAAAGCTTAGGCAATACTTTCAAGGTCGGCTCCTAGTCGTTTACACGAATCAGCCCTTGAAGAAGGTGATGAACAAGCCGAAAGTTTTGGGGAGATTAGCTGCATGGACAATGGAGTTATCCCAATTTTTTTTATTGAATATCATCCCCGAACAGCTATTAAGGGGCAAGCCTTGGCTGCTTTTATGGTAGAGTGTTCGTTCTCGGAAGCTGATGTAGAGTTGCAAGAAGCTGAATTTTTCGACCGAGCAGTTGCAGTTCTTCAGCACAACCAGAGCTCATGGACGCTGTATGCAGATGGGTCTTCTACTTCCGATACCAGTGGAGCAGGGATTATATTGACAAGTCCAGAGGGATTCAAAGTGCAGCAGGCCATCAATTTGGGTTTCGAGCAACGAACAATGAGGCAGAGTACGAGGCAGTGCTGGCAGGAGTTCGACTGGCGAAGAGTCTCGAAGTTCAGAAGTTGATCATTTATAGTGACTCTCAGTTAGTCGTCAAGCAGGTTTCAGGGAGTATGAAGCTCGAGGTTTCAAGGATGATCAAGTATTGGTAGAGTTAAAAGATCGGCTTCAGTATTTCCTCTCCTATGAGTTTCAGGGTGTAGAGCGTAATGACAATTCTATTGCCGATGCATTGTCAAAGTTGGCCACTACGGATGCTAACAACTTTGATGGTTCAGTTTATTTGAAGATTTTACAACAACCGAGTATCCAACATGAAGCAGTGATGTGCATTGAACGTTCTAACTGTTGGATGACTCCATACATAGAGTATCTGGCAGATGGCTTCCTTCCTTCGGATCAGATGTTGGCCAAGAAGATCAAGTATAAGAGTGCCAACTTTAGTTCTTATTGATGGGAATCTTTATCGAAGGGCTTTTTCGTCTCCATTATTGAAGTGTTTGGTTCCATCTGAGGCTGAATATGCTCTTCAGGAGGTTCACGAGGGCATCTGTGGCAACCATATAGCTGCTAAGTCATTAGCCTAGCAAAGTACTTCGGCAGGGGTATTACTGGCCTACAATCTTCAAGGAAGCTACAGAGTATGTAAAGAAGTGCAAAAAGTGCCAGCTCAACAGTCTGATCCCACATCAGCCACCAGAAGAGCTATACTCGATCTTATCTCCTATACCCTTTGCTGTCTGAGGGGTAGATATACTAGGGTCCATTGCCGAAAGCTAAAGGTCAGGTCAATTTTGTTATAGTCGCCATTGATTATATGACCAAATGGGTAGAAGCGAAGCCACTTAGGTTGATAACGGAACAAGAATGTTTAAGTTCATGAAGGAGTCAGTAGTGTTTCGTTTTGGAATTCCTAAGGTGGTGATATCGGACAACGGATGCCAGTTCGTGGGATAGAAGTTTGAAGGATTTTTGAAGGAGCTGGGGGTTCAGTACATGAAGACTTTGGTAGCTCATCCACAGTCAAACGGGCAGGTTGAAGTAACTAACAGAACGTTGTTGAATGGGATCAAACGCAGATTGGATGAAGCTAAAGGAAGATGGCCAGAAGAGCTGCTCAGTGTATTATGGGCTTATCGGACTACACCGAGGACTACAACGGGGGATTCACATTTCAGACTGGCATGTGGTACTGATGCCTTAGTCCCAGTTGAGATCGGATCTACTAGTCTTCGGGTTAGTCAGTTTAAAGAAATCTACAATGATGAAGGACTGAAGATCAGCATGGATCTGCTAGAAGAAGTTAGAGAAATGGCCTTGATAAGATTGGCGGCCTATCAACGAAGAGTGGCTAAGCATTACAATAAGGGGGTAAAGCTTCGTAGATTTGAAGTGGGAGATTTCGTCCTTAGGGAAGTCGAAGCATCTATGCCTCTGAACTTGGGAAAGCTGATGCCGAACTGGGAAGGACCGTATTAATTTGTTGAAGTACCGAAGCCAGGAACTTACCGGTTAAGGGCATTGGATGGATCAGAGATCAAGAACACTTGGCATGCCAGTAGACTTCGAAAATACTTTCAGTAGAGATCGAGTCAGTCTCCCAGAAGTCTATAAATATTTGGATTATCATCAATAAAAGATTCATTTTTCCTCAATTGATCTTCTCTGTCCAAATTCACCGGAGTAAGGAGGATCAGGTGGACTCACTGACCATTCGATGGTAGCCTTTTCGGCAGGTGGTCCTTATGAATTTGTCAGACCCTTTGTGGTAGGCAAACTTCATCGGAGTAAGGAGGTTCGGGTGGACTTGCTGACCATTCGATGGTATCCTTATTGGCATGTGTGTCCTCATGGATTTGTTATACCCTGCGTGGTAAACAAATTCCATAGTCCTTTTTATATTGTTATACCCCGTGTGATAAAGAAATTCATCGAGTAAGGAGGTTCGGGTGAACTCGCTGACCATTCGATGGTAGCCTTATCGGCAGGTGTGTCCTTATAAATCTGTTTTACCCCGTGTGGTAAACAAATTCCATGGTCCTTATAAATTTGTTTTACCCGGAGTGGTAAACAAATGTCCTTATATACTTGTTATACCCTGTGCGGTAAACAAGATCCCGATGGTGCAAGGAAGATCAGCAGGATTGACCTTATACCTAATCTGTCTCATACCTTCGGTAACGATAAGTATGCATTACTTTATTTTGTTCAAGTGTTGAGTTCGGTTCATTGAGTTCGGTTAATGTCATTTCTTAACTTAACTGTTATATGCCTTATCTGATTCACAATTTAAGTTAAGTTCAAAAGAATCTTATACAGTTTTCAAGTTGATTGATACTGAATTATTGACAAGAAACGAATTAAACAAAAGTCATGATAAAGAAAGTTGAAATTTCATTAATAGTTAAACAATTACATAAACCGATGAATTTTTTACATAAAAACATAAAATCCTAACACTCGAAAGAAGAAATAACATATTCATGCATTGTCTTCGCCTTCAGAGGAGTCTAGAAGAGTTGGATCTAATTGGGTCGTGATAAGCTTCTCCTTCCCTCGACTTCGACATACTTCATAACCTTCAGAATATAACCGAAGGATTTCTGCATTCAACTCGTCGGATGCCCGGTATTCAGTCTGTATCTGCTTACGCAATTCTTCAGTCAAAGGAGGACCTAGCTCCTCCAAGGCCTTCAGCTTATTTTGGATCTTCAGACGTCTGGCTAAGTGTCTTTCTTTATCTTCACGGGCCTTCACCTGAAGATCGTCCACTTGTATCTCCAAGCTCTGATTGGTTATAACAAGTTCTTAATTTTTAGCCCTTAGAACTTCGTTCTTTTCAACAAGATCGACATTCATGTTAGTCAGATCTTGTTGACTAGCCTTGGTCGTCTTCAGTTCTTCCTTAGAGGTCTTCAATTCATCCTTGGTTTGAGCTAGATCCTCTCGAAGACGTTCATTGTTGTAGAGAGCGATATCACAGTCATGCCTCGCTTTCGCTAAGGCCGACTGCAATATTGTATTCTCTTTTCTTCGCAGCCTCTTCCGCAGCTTCGGCTTCAAGGTATCTAGGGCGTAAACGCCCAAAGATAGCATTGGCCTGTGTATGATCAACAGTACTCAATAAGTTTCAAATATCTAAAACATGAAGGGAAGTACAGAAATCGAGAGAGTTCTTTACCTGCGCTATATAGCTCATGCCTTCATCGAGCAGGTCTCCGATTGAGCTATTGCTAAATCAGTGATCGTCGGTGTCCCGAACAAAGGCATTAAATAGCTGGAAGGGGAAGTTGGCATTGAACTGGGGCCATAAGGTTGGCGATGCCATGGCTTCACTTTGGAATGCGTAAGACAAATGTCTTGGAGAGAGGGGCATGGGTTGATCAGTGGGTTGGCGATGGATCCATGTAGATTTTTTTGGGGGATGGAGAACGAACCGGAGTGGGTTCACGAGGTGATGATGGAGCAGATGCCGAACTTGGGTGACTGGTGGATGGTTATTTTCTCTTTCGGGATAATGCTGGAGCAGGTTCGACTTGCTCCTCATCGTCAGAAACCCGTATTTCCACAGGAACTGCAAGGGGGTGGATTGGTTGAAGATGAAGGTACTCGAAGCTCATCAGTTGTTAGAGGAGTGAACTTCGTCCTTAATTTCTTGACTCGAAGGAGTCTTTTTCCGATCATCTACTGGCAGATCGAGTAGACTCCCTCGGACAGATGTTGTGTTGGTGGTTGGTTCAGGTTCAGGTTCAGGGATGGTTTCAGGTTCTGTTGATGTTGGTTTGGATCTAGGTTTTCGGATGGCTCTCTTTTTTCTGCCAGGTTGAAGGGATTCTTCTGGCAGAATGGATTCATCGGCTTTTGGTTCATTGGGTTGAGGTTCAGCAGTGGGTATCTCAGTGATTATATCATCTTCAGGAGGGGCTTCCAGTAGCGGGGGCTCAGCATTTGCTTCTGAAGACTTCCCAGATAGGAAATCTTCCAAATCCTTTTCTTCTGAAGCGTTCGGCTTAATCAGAGACACTGCAAATAGAACATTTATCGCCACAATTCAAAATCAATTTCATCAAGAACTCTAAGAAATCAAACAGAAAGTTTAAAACTTACATTTGTGATTGTACAACCATGCTTGTTTGTAGAGGAGTGCCATAGTTCCACTCATCCTTCGGGAAGTTGTCAAAGAGTTCAATCATTTCAGCCACACGTTCTTCAGGGATATCTCGAAGTCGGTGGAGACTTTTTCATCAGTGGCCCAGTTCGGCAGGGATGCGATCTCTGGTCCTTTAATGAAGAACCACCCCTTATTGCCATCCTCTGTTGCTGGAAGGGGTAGATACCAGGGAGCGTCGTTCAAATTTTTCACATGTCTTCGGTGATTTCTTACTGATAGCCTTGAACCCCTTCTCTCGAGATTGACCGATCTTTTATATGGTGAAGAAGAAGTCGAGGGTGGGTTCAACTCCTACCTCGTGGCAGAAGGCTATGAAGGCTAAGATGATGAATGTACGAATTTGGAACCAGTTGGGCGAACCCAACACCAATAAACCCTAAGATGGTTATCAAAAACATATGGAGAGGAAATCTGACTCCTTTCTCGAGAATGGTTACGGGAACAGCTATCCATCCTTCAAGACAGTTGATACATTCGCTCCTCAGACCTAGGAGCTTTCACCAAATGGGTATCCGGTATATGGCAGCGAGTCTGAATCCTCCTCAGCTCAGATTCAGTAACGGTGGAAGGAGTATTGGCATGGGAGAAACGTTCCTTATTTCTGAAAAACTCAGAAGGAGTAGGGATGGGTTTTGGAGGTGGGACCTTCTTACCAGGAGTTGCAGCCTTAGGGTTCGAACTCGAAGCCTCTTTATTGGGGCTTGGATTCGGTGGAACGGTGGTGATCGGAGTCACGAGGAGGGGTAAACCGTTGTCAGAATCTTGTGAAGCCAGTTGTTGTTAAGATGCAGAGAAGAAGAGAGTTCGAAAGAGGAGAAAAGCTCAAAGGTCCGAAATTCAAATTGGCAGGTAAAACCGTCAATTTGGGGGAAATTTTCCTTTTATATTGACAGTTACATAGTACTTGAGGGCGGCACATTAATTATCAGTAATGATGCAAAATTGGAAGGGGTAGCGTTTGGTTCAAGCCTTAGATATTAACCGGGTTGGGCCTTTTCAGTTGAATTTTCGGTTCCAATTTACCTTATCATTTTAAATTCCTTACCGTTTGGGCCTTAATATGTTTCAGTTTGGGCCCCTTTCAGTTTTATCAGGAATCGACATATCATGGACCATTTATAGTTTTCTATTAAGCATCCTGTTTAATAAAAAATTAAGGGGCAATGTTGGGTCATGATATTTCACATATTAGGCCGAATGGTTTGGGCTGAATTATTTGGTTGATCTAATAGGTCATTTCAGTTGGGCCCGGTCAGTTGAGTCATCTTTGTTGGGTTTTTAGAGTGTTGGTCCTAATTCTCAGATCGATCCCACCAAATAATTAAATATCTATTACTTTGACCGGTAATGATGAAATAAAATGATAGTTGACTGTTATCTCTGAAAAACATTAATGTGGATGAGATGATAGTCGGCCGGCGGTGAAAAACAGTGACCATGTGTAGTGGGTGAACTGCATGCAGTCGGCTAAAAACGTCAGGATTAGGGAACTGTGTCTGACGGTAGTGGGTGGCACGGTAAACCGGGTCTGAGAGTATATCATAGCAAGGAAGTCTTCTAAGAAAAGGTAACTGATAATTTTATCTCTCTCAATACACTAGATATTTTATCCTCCATTGTTAACCTTGTGATCGTCTGTATTGACTCTCACGCCTGAGTTATCCCCCGACGGTCGAAGCCGTCAAGCTTTTGGTGTTGATCGTGTTTATTGTGCAGGATCAAGACGTCTTTCGTGATTATGACGTGACAGAAGATCTTGGCGTTAATAACACATTTTTTAAAATTATTTGTCATAATTTTAACACTGCTCTTATACATCAAATTTAAACTCTTTCAAAACAATAATTTTGGAGATAATTTTTAGTTTTTTCAATCATATCTTGAATTAATTAAAGACATTTAGACACAAATAATTAAAATAATAATTTTTGTATACAGGAGTATATGGAGAAATTGACACGTGGAAGAGAAGCAGAAATCTTACCATAAAAAATTTCAATCGGATTTTTATATAGCTAATGAGTATATTAGCTTAAAAAAAAAAGCCTAAAAAATATGCAAATATTATTCTAAATAGCCGCATTATAAATTATTATAGTATGTTAATTTGTTTTAAAGTTCCAGATCAACAAAACTCTTTTTTCCTTTTCTTTTTTGACCAAAAAAACACTTAGTCAGGGTTATATATTCTTTCGTTCTAAATTGAAATTCGAAAACAAATATATTAATATTTTTTAAAAAAAGACAAAAATATACCATTCTTCCAACGATAACTCCACACCTAAATCTAAATAGACATGTCTTCATAAATCAATTTTTAAAAAAGAGACAAAAATATACCATTCTTAATAACTCCACACCTAAATATAAATAGACATGTCTTCATAAATCAAGCCTCTGCATAGCAGAGTTCATGAAACAAAACTCTCAAACTACGAAAAGAAACTCCATAGATTGAAAAATTCTAAACTAAGAAAAATAACAATTACATATTTGTGTTTAAACTTTGACAATAACAATATAGATATGTATTTAAACTTTAAACAAAAGCATTTATTATCTTTATTATAGATTATTTTATTTTATATTATTGTTTTATTTAAATAAATGTAAGATAAAATATTAAAATTGGCTTAAAATAAAAAATTCTGCCTAAACCAGACGCTAGGCCCTCGACCGCCCGCTTACTGTATAGCACCTTTTAGAACATTGCAAACATATTTCTGAAATTCCGTACATATGCTATAAATTATAGACCAAGTCCTCCCAAATGCAGGGTACAACTTCTGCAGTTTACAAGACCGTCTTTATTATACGGCAAAGGCCAAGTGGGTAATACCTACCATTAAGAATGAATGTAGCTTATAACTAATTTACTCCCTATACGAAATCTTGTTGTAAAACAGCCACCATAGTTCATGAAGGCTAAACCCTGATGACTTGACTATAGAATATTAAAGCTGGAACTTTATTGTTTCTTTGAATAATCCCTTGCTCCAAAGATTGTGGATCCAATTCTCACATTGGTACTGCCCATTTCAATCTGCATTAATTACCAAAATTCGTTATAACAAAGTTTATAGTCTCCCCGAGGCTATTGCCCAATGCTCATATAGTGAAAATTGCAATTAAGGTATATTTACTAAAACAGAGATTTTTTTAACTAAATTTGGTTATACAGTTCAAGCAGGAAAGCACTTTTATGCATATTATATCTTCCTATAAATCAACAAAATAAAACTCAACACTGGGCTGATTCGTTTTCGTAAAGTTGACGATATACCTACTATTATAATATGAAATCAAGTTTGCCATATATCTAGTCTGACAAGGTCATCATGCTTACTAAACTATGACATTAACTGAAATATCATCATTTATAAATAGTTCTTTCTTTAATATTAAAACACAAGGATAAGATTATAACAAAATCTTGAGAAAATTTACTTACGGCTAGCTCAAAGTCACCAGACATGCCCATTGACAGGAAACATTGCTCTTCTGCTATTCCAAGTGCCTTGCAGACCTCACTTCTACAGTTTGCTAATGTCTGTCAACAATAAACTACTTGTATGAAGGAAAGTTACGAGCATGAGAAATGAGATGAAATATATCAAAAAGAGAAATAAACTAAGTAATGTACTTGGATCCACTACCTTGAAGTTCTCTGGAGTGGAAGTATAATCTGGCATCCCTATTGTCATTAAGCCACAAAATTCAAGGTTTGGGCAGCCCAAACTGACATGTTTAGCAAGTTCCACACACCCAGATGGTTCTACACCAAACTTTGCTGCGAAAAGTATAGAGTCATTATGTTAGATCTTCAATTTATTGTATTTTTGAAGGTAAAGGGAAATAAGATCGACTGATTAATGGAAAAAGCTAACCAGCAAATCTTAAAAGTGATTTTTTTGTTTTTGTTTTGTTTTTGTTTGTATTTGTGGGGACGAGGGGGAGGGGGGTGTTCAAGCAACCTAATGTTTCAAAGCCATACTCCTCCACTTACATGTTTCTCCACTTGTATTCACTTGGACCAACACTTTCAACGGTTTTCTTCCAATGTTTCCAATAACACGGTCAAGATTATTTGCAATCTGCAAAAAAATTGAACAATGATTTGGTGCACTGGACAAAACATTGCAATGGGGGTAATAAAAACATCAAGAGCAATTGTTGAGGAATTACTAATGTAGCAGTCACATATTAGTGTGGATACAAGACGTGCAACAAAAGTTGCATTTAATATTTTACAGTCCTATTAGATTCAGAACGTTGGTAACTGAGTCGTGGCTTTCATCCCTCATAAGTTCAGCACTTATTCACTACTAAAAAACTTCAGGATATACTTCCTTCAACCAAAAACTGAGAGGACTTAAAAATAGAAATAAATATGCACAGTTGGTCTCTCCTTGCCCTGAAAACATCAACAGTTCCTCTCTTTTCAAATAATTCATCAACCACAACAATGCGTAATCACTAAGCACCTCCTTTGAGTATTCTTCCCAACTCCGACACCACCACACACCTACAGAAACCCATAACTGATCTTCTCATCACCCTCTTCAGCCCCAGAAAAAGCAAAAACCAAACTGCATAAACCCCGAGCAACCAAGCAATCGAGTAACAGATGTGCAACAGACTCCTACTCCCTATGACAGATCTATTCATAAATTATGTCATGCGTTAATATCAAACTCAAAAGGCGGACGTTTCTTTGGAATGAGTAAAAGAGATTGCTAATTGGGAGCTTACACAAGCCACAACCTGATCTCAAATGTTCTTGTGCTCGACACCTGCTTCCCGGATTTATCATATTTTGTACTCTTTGCTGAACTCAATCTTCCTACCGTCAATAATTTGTGGCCCAGAAAATCAGTGTTTGTCAAATACACTCCCACGGTCCCACCTGCAGTAGCTCACTCTGGCTTGCGTAGTGCAATTGTTGTCTATTCAGCGCTAGAGTATCCCTTTACCTCCACTGTCGTAAAGCTGCTGAACTGATCATCCAAAGCTTGGTGGTAATTCTTATTCATTAGTTGAGCCTCTAATAACAATCCCTCTCCATTATGTCTAATTGTTGGATTAATATCTGCTCGCTAGCAGAAATTGCTCAACTTTAAAGCACAACTTTCCATAAAAGATGTTTACTGATGAAGGAATTAACTAACCATAATTCATACAGATTTGAACTCTCTCTAACACTAATCCTATGAGATGCATGTAAGGATACAAAACCACCACACAATCCCCAATTGCTTGAAATAGAAATTAACCCCTACATGACATGCGATTCCTAAATCCCGATGCCACAACCCATCTCCCCTTACCCTTGACTATACATCACTCAAATCACAAATGAGTTGTTTACATTAATTCTCTCTCTCTCTCCAAACCCAAAACCCAAGGATAGATTGGGAAGAACTTTATACTCTCCTACTTTTTTGATTACCCTGTGTGAAAATTGTCCTATCCTTTTGGGGATGGATATAGTACATTGCAGCCTAGAATAAACTTTAAATAGTAGTTAAAATACTCTAAATTCAATATTACATACATAATATTTAGAGAGTAACAAGAGACAACGAAAATTAAACTTCACCTTTGAACTATAAAACCCAAAGAGAATGACCCAAATTACAAAGGGAGAGAAAAAATTAATTCTAAACCTATTTATTTATGTTTCTTTGAGCAAAAAGAGACATGAGAATATTAAAGCAACATTTTACTAAAAAAGATAAGAAACTCCAGAAAAAGCGTTTTAAGGCTCATTAACCTGTATAAGAATCTTCCTAAGAAAGTCTTGCATAAAACGCAAGAAACCCCCAACACACCTACTCTGCCTCTTGCACTTTCTTCACCCCAATGTGATTGATCCATGTATGCAGAAGTCGCCATCCTATCAAAGAATTAAGTGTTGCCACCCGTAACCATAAAGGCATGATTTCTATCTCCAACTAATCCCTTCAGCCATGAAAACGTATCTACTCTCTCCCTCAATTCCTCTCACCTTAAGTTCTCCTTAGACAACCGTGCAAGTTGCAATGCCCTCTTCCTCATTGAGCTTTTGAATCTCATCAAGACCTATTTCAATGCAATCTTTGATATTCCCAAACACCTCCTTATTCCACCTTTTATTGATCTTTAAGCCTTTTCAATTTTGAAGCAATGATGTAACTAGGAGACTCTTCAAAGAAGATGTTTACCACCAACTTCTCACCAAATTAACAAAGCCTTCCTCCTTTAACCAAATGTTCTCAAATTGGAAGTTAATAATAAGAGGCACATCATCTGACGCAGTCTAGCATCACGGCATGAGTAACATTCAGGGAAAATCTTTCCATCCACCGAGATAAGGAATCTACAAATTTGGAAATAGACATTTATCCCCCTCCTCTTGCCCGCGCAAGGTAACCCCTTCTAAAGGCTCGCACACTAACATTTTTATAAACAATTACTGAGAAGGGGGAAATAGTCTATTAGTGGGTTACTGCACACCACCTCAGAGATTTTGAATAGCCAGATTTTTTCACAGCCATTTTACTTTCAAACCAAAAAGAAGTTGCCGAATATAAATTTTTACAGAAATTCCTTATACATGGGGCATATCAATGAACACTTGGTCTCACATGAGAACAATAATATGGAAACTTTTACTTGTCAACTGCTCACCTTCTCATCATCAACAGTCTCCACCATGGCAAGATTCGGTACACTAGCTGCCCAATGGAAAATAAAGGATAATGCATATTACTATTTTTCGATGGGCACACAAAATTGTGATGCCATAAAATATAAACAAGATAGAAGACTGAAGATGCGCACAATGTTTACATAAAGAGCAGTAATACAATGATAAGTGAGAGTGCAAACTTGATATTTATTTAGCAATGTGCGTGCGCGCGCGCGCGTGTGTATATATATATAGCAGCAAAATTAACAATATAAAAATGTATTTATAACTAATTTTATAAATTACTAATATTTTCAACATTTAAATATACAAGATATTTATTCAGCAATAAGTGTGTGTGCGTGCGTGTGTGTATATATATATATATATCAGCAAAATTAACAATATAAAAATGTATTTATAACTAATTTTGTAAATTACTAATATTTTCAACATTTAAATATAAAAGAAGAAACCAGAGAATTTCAGCTGGAGACTATTGAAAAAGTAACAGCTCCCGTAAACAAATGGAGAATACATTTGCTTCAGTGACACAAACAGTGAGCCACATTCCCTCCGTACAAGAGAACACATTTTATCCAGCCCAAAATAAAACCATAAAAGATATTATTAAAGTTATATTTCAGTATAATTCCTCAAGTTAGAACACTAAAATTCAAAGAAGCCTTGTCAAATTCTTACAATTTCACATAATCAAATACCTTCAATCTTATGCATGTTTTTCATAGGTTATTCCTAATTCAAATCTGCATAAATTAAAAGCTTTCTGCTTTACACCTAAAATGACACAAACAACAAAATTAAAATGAAGACTAGAGTGATAAACATACTGAGGAGAGGTTTTACTTTGTTGCTTTGTAAATTCCCAATAAAATGCCATTCAATATCTCCCGGAAGCTGCATTTGTGTCAACATTTACCAAAAGGTTAAACATTTCCCCCCAAAATAATCAAACCCTAATAAAATCACAACCATATTATTTAAATTATTTTGTAGCAACCAAACATATATTAAAAATTGATACGACAGAGAGAGAAAACAGAAGACCTGAGGGGCTTTTTCGATGATCTCTTGGACGTAATTTTCGCCGAAACAGCGATGACCGACGTCGTAGACTTCCCGGAGGAGAGGTACATGTTTGGTTTTACTTACGGCGACAACTCTAATTTGGTCGGCGCGGCGTCCCGATTTCTCGGCAGCCTGCTTTACCCGGTGGAGGACTGAACAAAGAGCCGTCGCAGCAACACCGTCCATGGCAGAAGCGGCCATTTGAGTAGTCTCGTCTTCCTCTTTCTTCTCTTCTGGATTGTTCATCGCTATCCCAACACAGAGCACATAATTCAACACTAACAAACACAGCATAACCCGAACCTGTCAAACCGAGTTCGGGCATCTTTACAAAAAGTATTCTCACTCCACCTGTTACAAAATATTTTTTTAAAAAAACTTTTTTAATTAATTTAAATTTTTCTTAAAAAATATTTTAAATTAATATGAAGGTATTCAATTTTATAAAAAGTATTTCTACAAGCAATTCCTACAAAAATGTTTAAACTATATAAAATCAAAGAGTTAAATACATTTTGTATCCATCAAGTTTATTCCATTTTATACAGTGCATCTTATATTACAAAACGTGATATTTTACCTCCCATATTTGTAGCAAACGGTTACATAATACCCTTCGACTCAAAATTGTAGCTAAAAGTAATGGGATTAGTGTTTAAAAGTAACGAATTTTGTATTTTTTGTATGAAATTTGGGTCAGAAATATTATTTGCTTGTTCGTTAAAATTGCGGGTTGCAAAGTGTCATCTTTTAAAATATAAGATGTAATATGCAAAATGAGATAAATTTGAGAACTACAGAGTGCATTAACTCAAAACCAATCTATAAAAAATTAATAATTATCTTATATTTTGGAATAGACCGAGTTTTTTAATTAGAGTAAACTAAATGAAGCTCGAAGTTTTGAAAGCATCTGGGTTTTAAGTGTTGTATCTAGGGGTGTTTATCGGTAAAAAATTGGATCGAACCGGCCCGAACCGTACCATACCGAATATCGATAATAGCCAATTTCATGTACCGATACCGGTTGGACCGGTATACCGAATCGGTGGTACCGGTTTTTACCGAAAATTAATATAATTATTATTTTATTATTATTATTATTATTTTTATTAATAATATTATTTTTTTATTATTATAATCATTATTTTATTATTATTATTATTAAATTATTAATAATAATAATAAAAAATTAAAAAATCGGTATATACCGATCCGGTTCGGTAAAATCGAACCATAAAAACGTCAGACCAAAACCGATACCGAAAAATCGGTATATACCAATTTTTTTATACCGAATCGGACCGATTTTTTTTATATCGAACCGACCGATTCGGTCCGGTCGAAAAAACTAGAAAATCTATAAAGTTGAACACCCCTAGTTGTATCATCCACATCCAAAAAGCATTGTTGTTTAATGTCGCAATGTTTCTATTTTCGTTTTCCAAGGTTTAGATAGAAGGAATGGAATAGAGGAGGGAATGGAATAAGAGAGATTTTTTTAGATTCTATGTATATGTTTAGTTGATGTTAGAAATACATCAAAAAATAAAATAAATAATTAGAAAGTGACCTAAATACCCCCAAATGTTTAAATTTAACTTAAATTCAATTTATATTTAAAATTTTACTCATAGTTTTGTAGATTTTTTTTATAATTCTATCTATCTTTCTTCCTTTTTTTCTATTTATAATTTTTTCTTATTTATAATTTATTTATTTTTATAATTTTTTTATTTCTCTAGAATTAACTTTATTTTAATTTATGAAAACTAAAGATAAATAGTGTAAAATAAAATACAACCAACAAAACTAAAATATTAACTAATATAGCACCCCACTCAATAATATAAAGTCATGATAAATCCAATAATATATCGGATAACTTCATTCAACAACCAACAATTTAATAAAGTAAATAGTTAAATCCACAACAAAAATTATTATTTTGACAACAAAAGTATCGCTATAGATCTTATAGCGACGGTTTTCACCGTCGCTATACATCTACAGTGATACTTTTGTTGTGAAAATAACAAAAAGTATTTTGAATTTAACAATTCCCTTTAATAAAATGTCTACTCAACTAGTAATGTGACGCCCCCAAAATAGATATACTCACTCATCTCGAGTCGCCAAATACATGGTACAAAATTTACATACAACTTAATTATACAACAGTCGTGTAAAATACGGCAAAACATATGATGTGAGTTTTAATACAAATATTGTCATCTAGACAATATCCACACTCAATTGAGTACTCATTACATTTATTATCACACTATTTAACAGAATAGTGAGGACTACTAATGCTATTATCTGGATCGTCACTCCGTTCCCCGACTAGTCTATGCTACGTTCTCATTTTCTGAAGAGAACAATGAAAGTAAAAGGGTGAACTCAACTAGCCTAGTAAGAAATATTATGACTAAGATAATACAGAATAAATTACCATTATCCTTCAATGGTGTTAAACTGATACAATATAACAAACATCAAGTTTAACTGCAGCGGAACAAGCAATCCATTAAAAGAGTCAAATAGAGAATAAAATCTATTATCTTTTATGATTTAAAAGGTTTTTCATCACTTTTATCGCTGGGACTCAGCTTAATAAATAATTCACATCATCCCTGCACTACGGCCAAGGATATTCATTAGTATCACAACCACAAATTATCCATGCACTACAGGCCAAGGATATTCGTGTATTCATCAATGGTCATGATTATGCCAACAACTGTCCATCAATGCACTACATGCCAATGAGGACTTTTACCACATCATTTGTAACATTACGGTCATAATTATACCGAATAATTCCTGGTCATAATCATACCAAGTCCATCTATGCACTACAGGCCACAGATGACTTTCAACATAATATAAACATGAGGATGATGAAAATGATATAAGAATTCAATAGAACAAGTTCAAGAATTAATTTATCCAAGAACTAATAACGTCCAAATTGTCAGCATGATACTTCTTTGTAGAGTAAAATTCAATAATGCTTAGAAGTATATTTCCATGAAAAGATACTGAATGAAGCGCAAATATCACGAATATTTCACTAATTTCATAGAGTATAGAAGTCAAAACTTTAACCAACTGTGTATAATAAAGAATGGAATAATAAAAGAAATCACCAGGCATGCGATAGACCGCACAGACAAGTTATTCCAACAGAATAATAAATAACAGAACCAGGTCATGCGTAACCGCACAGACAGGATGTTCCAACAGAATAATAAAGAATGGAATAACAGAAGAATTTCATCATGTATGCGGTACTTCTCATAGACAGGTTATTCCAACATAATGATAAAGAATGAAATAACAGAAGAATTTCACCAAGTATAGGGTAGACCGCGTATACAGGTTATTTTAACAAAATAAAAAGAAATGGAATAACAGAAGTTATCTTCATGAATACAAAAGAAATAATACCACTTACCTTAGAACAAACTGAATATAGGAGTAGTGAAGTAGCAGAATACTTTTTTTCTTTCTCTCTATAGTTTCTCTCTCTAGAGTTTCAGTGAATTCGTAAGAAATAATGAAGGAATGAGCTTCTATTTATAGGAGAATGGAATGAATAGTAACTAATTCCTGAACGGTCCAGATTGATTTACTTTTAAACGGACGGTCCAGATTGGTTTACTATAAAATATTCTAATAAAACAAAATCTTTTAAATAAAATATAATATATTCTATTTATAATCTAATAACACGAATAACTTTATAAAAGTATTCTGTTTTATATAAATAGATTTTACTATAAAAACACTATGCAGGCACTATGCAAACACTATGCATAATAAAATATAATATATTCTATTTATAATCTAATAAAACGAATAACTTTATAAAAGTATTCTGTTTTATATAAAAAGATTTTACTATGCAAAATACTATGCATAATAGAATATAATATATTCTATTTATATTCTAATAAAACGAATAACTTTATAAAAGTATTTTATTTTATATAAAAAGCTTTTCTGTTTTATTACATTAATAATACTAATAAAATAAAATTTTATCATAATTATTATAATTCACACTATTAATAGACCAGGTTGTTCCCAGGAAAGAGGGGGCTTTCCAATAAGGATTTCTCCCTATTGGCGCGTAATTAGGTGACCAAACCTCTCCTTAGCAGAACTTCTAGACATCATTAATATTGCAAATAATAATATTAATAACTTCGTCGTCTCAATTATTGATTTAATAATATATAAAATATCGACAATAATTGAATCAATTAACGTGAGATACTATGTAACAATTACTGAAGCAATAATTGAACAAAACTGAGTGACTTCTCACATAAGCATCAATAATCAATACCGTGTGCTACTATGTAACCACGCGTATTGTTGTACTTTTAACACCCGGTGTTTCAACAGTTAACGATAAAACTTCTGCCTTTATTTTCATAAAATATTTTTGTCGTTTTCTCAATCCGACAATAATTCCGTTGCGGGGTCCCCCAATGATTGTGCCGTTGTATGAATATTCTCTGTTAAAACGAATATTCCCCGACCAATCGAATATTATATAACAACTTACGTACTTTGCAAAATTTATAACTATTACCCACAACTATAACATTATATCAAATTCATTCCATAATATTCAAAAATGATAATTATAGAAAATTCATCTTTATTCATAAAAGTTGGGGTCTTACAATCTCCCCTTCTTATGAAATTTCACCCTCGAAATTAGGGTACGTACATGGTATGTCGAAGTGGTAAGGATACCTTGATTTCATTTCAGATTCTAACTCTCAGGTCATTTTCTCAACATCGTGGTTCCTCCATAAAACTTTGACTTGAGGTATAACCTTGGAGCATAGAATATGTTCCTTCTTATCCAAGATTTGAACAGGAACCTCTTCATGCATTAAATCTTCAGCTATTTTATCCGGTTCTAACTCAATAATGTGGTTCGGGTCTTTCACATATTTACATAACATGGATATATGAAAAACGCTGTAAACACGAGATATACTTGGCGATAAAGCGAGTCTATAGGCTACAGTCCTTACTCGATAGCGGATTAAAAATGGGCCAATGAATTGAGGATTGAGCTTTCCTCTCTTTCCAAATCTCGTAACTCCTTTCCATGGAGCAACACGTAACAACACATGATCTCCAATATCGAATTCCACGTCCTTTCGATGAAGATCAGCATAACTCTTTTGTCGGTCTTGTGAGATTTTTATACGTTGTCGGATCGTTTGAATCTTTTCCGTAGTCATACGTACCAATTTCGGTCCAAACAACGTTGCTTCACCCACCTCATTCCAGCATACTGGAGAACGACACTTTCTTCCATACAACGCCTTGAATGGAGCCATACCAATACTTGTTTGATAACTGTTGTTGTAATAAAACTCCACCAATGATAAGAACTTGTCCCAACTTCCCTTGAAGTCAAGGACACAGAGTCTTAATAAATCTTCAAGAGTTTGAATAGTCCTCTCTGATTGTCTTTCCGTCTGAGGATGATATACCGAACTAAATCGTAAATCCGTACCCATATCTTTTTGAAAACTAACCGAAAATCGTGAAGTGAATCTTGGGTCTCGATCAGAAACTATGGATACTGGCATACCATGCAGTCTTACAATCTCGTTTATGTACATACGAGCAAGACGTTCAAGTGTATAAGTTTCTCGTATTGGTAAGAAATGAGCAGACTTGGTCAATCTATCAACAATGACCCAAATTGCATCTATGCCTTGAGAAACCTTGAGAAGACCAGTAACGAAATCCATGTTAATGTGCTCCCACTCCCATTCTAGAATTTCAAGTGGTTGCAATGGACCTTTTGGTACTTGATGCTCTGCCTTGACTCGTTGACAAATTAAACACCTTGAGATAAATAGCGTTATCTCTCTCTTCATATTGCCCCTCCAAAATGTATGTCGAAGATCATGATACATTTTGATACTCCCAGGATGGATTGCAAACGGTGTGTTGTGCGCCTCCATTATGATTTTATACTTTAACTCAGGATCGTTAGGAACATAAAGTCTGGAGTTGACTCGAAGTATTCCTTCTTCATCGATTCTTGCTTCCGGCATAGTACCCTCTTGTACTTTCTTCCTCATATGCATCAGCTCCAGGTCTGTAGCTTGAGCAACTTTTACATTATTAATTAAAGTCGGTTCTATTCGTATATTTGCCATCATCATATGGGTCCCTGGAGTCTTTATCTCTATCTCCATCCTTTGCAAGTCATACAAAATGGGCCTCTACGTTGACAATATCGCACTTGTACCCGCATATGATCTTTTACTCAATGCGTCAGCGATCACGTTTACTTTTCCAGGATGGTATTGGATGGTATGATCATAATCTTTCAACAGTTCAAGTCAACGTCGTTGTCGCATGTTGAGTTCTTTTTGAGTGAAGAAATATTTGAGGCTTTTATGATCCGTAAAGATCTCCACTTTCTCCCCATACAAGTAATGCCTCCAAATTTTAAGTGCGAAGACAACAGCTGCCAACTCTAGATCATGAGTAGGATAATTCCTCTCATATTCTTTGAGTTGTCCAGAGGCATAGGCTATGACTTTTCCATGTTGCATGGGAACACATCCTAACCCTTTGCCTGAAGCATCACTGTAGATGACAAATCCCTCCGAGCCAGATGGTATTATCAGAACAGGTGCTAAAATGAGTCTTCTCTTGAGTTCTTGAAAACTCTTCTCACATTCCTCGTTTCAACCAAATTTTATATCTTTCCAAGTCAGCTGTGTTAAGGGAGTAGCGATTCGAGAAAACCCTTCTACGAATCTCTGATAATAACCAGCTAAGCCGAGAAAGCTACGTACTTCGGTCACTGATTTAGGTTGCTCCCAGCTTTGAATAGCTTCAATCTTTGTTGGGTTAACAAATATTCCATGACTTAATAACACGTGCCTAAGGAATGCTACTTCCTCAAGCCAGAACTCGTATATCTTCAACTTGGCATAAAACTTAAATTCACGAAGCTTTTGAAGTATCAGCCTCAAGTGTTACTCATGATCTTCACAGCTTTTGGAATAAATAAGGATGTCATCAATAAAGACGACCACAAAGTGATCCAAATATTCCTTGAATACTCGGTTCATCATATGCATGAAGGCAGAAGGAGCATTAGTCAATCCAAAAGACATGACTAGGAATTCATAATGCCCGTATCGAGTTCTGAAAGCCGTCTTTGGAATGTCATCAGGTTCTAATCTTCAGTTGGTGATATCCGAAACGAAGATCATTCTTTGAAAAGAATTTGGCGCCTTGCAACTGGTCAAACAGGTCATCAATACGTGGCAATGGGTACCTATTTTTAATGGTGACATGATTCAACTCTCGATAATCAATACAAAGTCGCATACTCCCGTCTTTCTTTTTCACAAATAGAACAGGAGCACCCCAAGGAGACGTATTAGGACGAATGAAACCGATGTCTAATAATTCTTGCAGTTGGGTCTTTAACTCCTGAAGTTCAATAGGAGCCATTCGATATGGGGCTTTGGAAATGGGTTTTGTACCGGGTTCAAGGTCGATACAAAATTCAATTTCACGTTCTGGGGGTAGGCCAGGAAGTTCTTAAGGGAATACGTCAGGAAATTTATTAACAATAGAAATATCATTCAAAACTGACGTATTTTTGTTTAGATCCGTGACATGAGCTAAGAAAGCTTGACATCCATTTTTCAATAAACGAATAGCTTTATGGATTGAGATGATAGTGATTGATTTTAATGGTTTGGTTGCTTGAATTCATATAATAGGTTGGTTAGGAATATGAAAGCTAACAACCTTACGAAAATAATCAATTTTTGCATGATGAGTAGTTAACCAATCAATCCCTAGAATTAAGTCAAATGCAAGTATTTTCAATGAAATAAGATTGACAAGTAATGTGAGGGTACCGATTTGAACCAAACAAGACTTATAAACAATGGATGTAATGAAGGTTTCTCCCAATGGAGTTTCAACAGATAAGTCAAAGTCTAATTTCTCCGGAGTCAAATTTAAACGTTGAGCGCAAGTAGGAGAAATAAAATAATGGGTAGAATCGGTATCAAATAAGGTATAAACTTCCCTAGAGTTTATGATAACCTTACCCGTGATGACCTCGTTCGGGTTCCTTGCTTTCTGGGAGGTCACGACAAACGCTCTCCCTTGCACTACTGGCTTTGAATTTTCTGGGAAGTCCTTTAGTGCCTCCATCCTAGCTGAACTTGTCTTCGGTGAATGACAAAATCGGTCTAGGTGAAATTCTCTTCCACAATTATAATATGCTTTGGATGGCATCACGCAGTTTGGACTGATGTGTCCCTCCCCTCAGCATTTGAAGCATATGATAGGTGGTCATTCTCTTCCTTAACAACGGGTGCTGGTGCTGACGTCTTTCCATCATTGTTGAATCTCTTCTTCTGGAAATGTCCATTCTTATTATTTTGGCCATGATTACCACCGAAGTGGTTACCATTTCTGGCATATTGATTCCCTCCACGCTTATTGTCACCGCTTCGATGACTGCTATCACTAGTATTATCATTTTGTCGGCTACTCTCTTTTGGTTGAGTTGACTCATTATTGCGCTCCAATAACTGAGCCCTATTAACAACATCTGAATACAAACACAGTTTATGAGAGATAAGATATTGACGTATCTCGGGTTTCAAACCTCTTAGAAACATTCGCGTCATTCTCTCCTTATTATCAACCAAATGGGACGCAAACCGGGACAACTCGGCAAACTTGGCTTCGTACTGTGACACGGTCATGTTGTTTTGCTCCAGCTCCATGAAATCTACCTCTTTCATGTGACAAATACTTTCGGGAAAGTACTTTTCGTTGAACAATTCTTGGAACTTCTCCCAATTCATCTTCAGTGCGGCAGGTTGAGTATGTTTTACAGATTCCCACCAGTAATCTGCCTCTCCACGCAACATGAAGGTGGCAAAGGGAACCTTTTGCTCCTCAGAGAATCCCAAGACATCAAATATCTTAAAGATCTACTTTATCCACGTCTCCGCCTTAAGTGGTTTTGGCTATCCAAAAAACTCCGGTGGTCCTAGTTCCTTGAACTGCTTAGCGGTGACCGTCCGAGAGTTGCTAGTGTTTCCACTTGCATTTTGTACAGGAGCCGCTCTTGCCTGATGTTGCATGAATTGCATAAAGCCTCTGAACATTCCATCGTTCATCATCTGGTCAGTGTTGTTATTTGCCTGAGGATTGTCGCCTTCCTAATGCACATTATCCTGATTATTGATCTGTGGAAACTCAACGGTCTCCTGTGCTCCATTGCTAATCTCAACATTCTCAGATGCCATTTTCAAATACCGCCACAAAAAAGGGGTTAATTAACATATCACATATTATCCCTATACTCTGACCGACCAATTAAATTTAGGTAGGTCATACTTAGCGAAGGAATTCCCCGTCTCTCCCCTCCTAGTTCTTGTCTCATATCTCAGCCAGAGATCATATCCCTAAGCTTTGATACCAACTGTGACACCCCCAAAATAGGTATACATCACCCTATCTTGAGTCACCAAATACATGGTACAAAATTCACATACAACTTAATTATACAACAGTCGTGTAAAATACGACAAAACATATGCTGTGAGTTTTAATACAAATATTGTCATCTAGACAATATCCACACTCAATTGAGTCCTCATTACATTTATTATCATACTATTTAACAGAATAGTGAGGACTACTAATGCTATTATCTGGACCGTCACTCCGTTCTCCGACTAGTCCCCGCTACGTTCTCATTTCCTGAAGAGAACAATGAAAGTAAAAGGGTGAGCTCAACTAGCACAGTAAGAAATATTATGACTAAGATAATACAGAATATATTATTGTTAGCCTTCAACAGTGTTAAACTGATACAATATAACAAAAATTAAGTTTAATTGCAGCAGAACAAGCAATCCATTAAAAGAGTCAAATAGAGAATAAAATCTACTATCTTTTATGATTTAAAAGGTTTTTCATCACTTTTATCGCTGGGACTCAGCTTAATAAATAATTCACATCATCCCTGCACTACGGCCAAAGATATTCATTAGTATCACAACCACAAATTATCCATGCACTACAGGCCAAGGATATTCGTGTATTCATCAATGGTCATGATCATGCCAACAACTGTCCATCAATGCACTACGGGCCAAGGATTTTACCACATCATTTGTAACATTACGGCCATGATTATACCGAATAATCCCTGGTCATAATCATACCAAGTCCATCTATGCACTACAGGGCACAGATGACTTTCAACATAATATAAACATGAGGATGATGATAATGATATAAGAATTCAATAAAACAAGTTCAAGAATTAATTTATCCAAGAACTAATAACGTCCAAATTGTCAACATGATACTTCTTTGTAGAGTAAAATTTTAGAATGCTTAGAAGAATATTTTCATGAAAAGGTACTGAATGAAGCGCAAATATCAAGGATATTCCACTAATTTCATGGAGTATAAAAGTCAAAACTTTAATCAACTGAGTATAATAAAGAATGAATAACAAAAGAAATCACCAGGCATGCGATAGACCGCACAAATAGGTTATTCCAACAGAATAATAAATAACGGAACCAGGTCATGCGTAAACGTACAGACATGATATTCCAATAGAATAATAAATAACGAAACCAGGTCAGGCAAACTTGGCACCGACAGGTTATTTCAACAGAATAATAAATAACAGAACCAAGTCATACGTAACCGCACAGACAGGATGTTCCAACAGAATAATAAAGAATGGAATAACAAAAGAATTTCACCATGTATGCGGTACTTCGCATAGACAGGTTATTCCAACATAATGATAAAGAATGGAATAACAGAAGAATTTCATCAAGTATAGGGTAGACCGCGTATACAGGTTATTTCAAAAAAATAAAAAAAATGGAATAACAGAAGTTCTCTTCTTGAATACAAAAAATAATACCCCTTACCTTAGAACAAACTGGATATAGGAGTAGTGAAGTAGCATAATACTTTTCTTCTTTCTCTCTATAGTTTCTCTCTCTAGAGTTTTAGTGAATTCGTAAGAAATAATGAAGGAATGAGCTTCTATTTATAGGAGAATGGACTGAATAGTAACTAATTCCTGAACGGTCCACTTATCCTGGACCATCACTCCATTTCCCAACTCGTCCCAGCTATATTCTCATTTCCTGAAGAGAACAATGAAAGAAAGGGTGAGCTCAACTAGCCCAGTAAAAAATATTATGACTAAGATAATACAGAATAAATTATCCTTAGCCTTCAATAGTATAAAAACTGATAGAATATAATAGATAACAAGTTTTAGATCAACAACTGCAATGGAATAAGCAATTCACATTAGAAGAGTCAAGTAGAGTATAAAATCTACTATCTTCTATGATTTTAAATTTTTTTCATCAACTTTATCGCTGAGAGTCAGTTTAATAAATAAACGGCATCATCGAATCATCCCTCGGGAATAGTACCTCGTTAATAGTACCCCGACATAAAAAGTGCTCCAAATACCCGAGTGAATAATATTCGGGTGAATAGTAATTGGGAGAATAGTAACCTATGAATAGTAACTTCGTGAATAGTATTCCGGCATGAAAAGTGCCCCGAATACCCAAGTGAATAATATTTGAGTGAATAGTAACCAGGTGAATAGTAACCCACAAATAGTAACTCATGAATAGTATTCCATCATGAAAAGATCAATAATTATCAAGAAAGCTCAGAATAATATTTCCATGAAAAAATACTGGATGGAGCACAAATATCAAGGATATTTTACTAATTTCATGGAGTATAGAAGCCAAAACTTTAACCAAATGAGTATAATAGAATATATAAACTGCAAATGGATTTTCACTCGCCATGCGGTAATCCACGTAGACAGATCATTTCCACAATTTAATAAGGAATGAATACAAAGGGTCATTTACCATGCATGCGGTAGTCCCAGTAGACATGTTATTCCAACAGAATAATAAAGAATGGAATAACAGAAGAATTCACCATGCATGCGACAGTCCGCGTAGACATGTTATTCCAACAGAATAATAAAGAATGGAATAACAAAAGAATTCACCACGCATGCGGTAGTCCGCGTAGACAGGTTATTCTAACAAAATAATAAAGAATGGAATAACAAAAGAATTCACCAGGCATGCGGTAGTCCACACATATAGGTTATTCCAACAGAATAATAAAGAATGGAATAACAGAAGAATTCACCAGGCATGCGGTAGTCCGCACAGACAGGTTATTCCAATAGAATAATAAAGAATGGAATAACAACCCTTACGAGTATTGAAAGAAATAACTCTCTTCATGAATATGAAAGAAATAATACCCCTTACCTTAGAAGAAAACTGGATACTAGAATAGTGAGGTAGCAGACTTCTCTTCTTCTTTCACTTTATAATAGACAACAAGTTTTAGATCAACAACTGCAACGGAATAAGCAATTCACATTAGAAGAGTCAAGTAGAGTATAAAATCTACTATCTTCTATGATTTTAAATTTTTTTCATCAACTTTATCGCTGAGACTCATCTTAATAAATAAACGGCATCATCGAATCATCTTTCATCACGGCCAATGATATTCATGTAATCATATATGGTCATAATTATACCGAATAATCACTGGTCATAATCATACCAACAACTGTCCATTAATGAACTACAGGCCAATGAGGACTTTTACCACATCATTCATCACATCACGATCATGATTATACCGAATAATCTTTGGTCATAATCATACCAAGTCCATCTATGCACGTAAGCCAAAGATGACTTTCATCACAATATAAGCACGAGGATGATGACAATGACATAATAATTCAATAAAACAAGTTAAAGGATAAATTTTAAAGATTTATAATTTAATTTATCCAGAAATCAATAACGTCAAATTGTTAACATGATACTGCTTTGTAGAGTAAAATTCAAGAATAATATTCATGTACCAAAAATAATTTGGATAGAAAAGAATCAATTTTTCGTCGTGAATAGTACCCGTGAATAGTACTTCTGGAATAGTACCTCATGAATAGTACCCCGACATGAAAAGTACTCCAAATACCCGAGTGAATAAAATTCGGGTGAATAGTAATCAGGTGAATAGTAACTCGTGAATAGTACTCTGACACGAAAAGTGCCCCGAATACCCGAGTGAATAATACTAGGGTGAATAGTAATTGGGTGAATAGTAATTCATAAAAGAAAAATACCAAAGAAAATGATATTCCATGACGAGTACAAAAGAAATGATATCTCATACGAGTATAATAGAATATACGAAACTGCAAATGGATTTTCACCCGCCATGAGGTAATCCACATAGACAGATCTTTTCCATAATTTAATAAAGAATGAATACAAATGATCATTCACTATGCATGCGGTAGTCCACACAGACAGGTTATTCCAACAGAATAATAAAGAATGAAATAACAATAGAATTCACCATACATGAGATAGATCGCACAAACAGGTTATTCCAACAAAATAATAAAGAATGGAACTAGGTCAGGCGTAATCCGCACAGACAGGATATTCCAATAGAATAATAAGGAATGGAACCAGGTCATGCGTAATCCGCACAGACAGAATATTCCAACAGAATAATAAAGAATGGAACCAGGTCATGCGTAATCCGTACAGACAGGATATTCCAACATAATAATAAAGAACGGAATAACAACAGAATTCACCTGTCATAAAATAGACCGCACAGACAGGTTATTCCAATAGAATAATAAAGAATGAAATAACAGAAAATTTTTACCGTGTATGCGGTACTTCACATAGACAGGTTATTCCAACATAATAATAAAGAATAGAATAACAATAGCTCTCTTCATGAATACGAAAGAAATAATACCCCTTACCTCAAAAGAAGACTGGATACTGGAATAGTGAGGTAGCAGACTTCTCTTCTTCTTTCTCTCTATAATTTCACTCTATAATAATTGCTCTATAGCTTTAGTGAATTGGTGAAAAATAATGAAGGAATTAGCTTCTATTTATAGGAAAATATAGTTTCGATAATTGCACGTTTTGGGGCTCGAAATATTACAGTATAATACCTTCCTCTTTTCTTTCCTTTTTAATTTAGTCCTACAAGTATTATCAAACTTGCACCACCTCCCCTAATAGTAAATCATGTGAATCAATAGTAAATCATGTGACTCAATAGTTCGAGACATGTGAAAAATATGAATTACAGTATAGTACCTCCATCTATACCTCCATTTTTAACTTAGTAATGCAAGTATTATCAATCTTGCACCAACTCCCATAATAGTAAATGAATAGTGAATCAATAGTACACACATGTGAACAAATAGTTATAATCATGTGAATCAATAACAATTAATTACTCATTTATCCGATGAATTACCTGATTGGTCAATATAAACTCCAGACATTAATTATTATCAAAATAAATGTCGATTTCCACTAACACTAATAATTTCCACACAATGGAACTATCAATTTTATCTTTAATCAATACGAACTTATTCATAATTAATATTATAACTCACAATATTTAACAACCAGGTCGTTCACAGGAAAGATGGGGCTTTTCGATAAGGATTTCTCTTTATTGGCGCGCAATTAGGTGACCAAACCTCTCCTTGACAGAACTTCTAGACATTGTTAATATTGCAAATAATAATATGAATAAATTTTCTGTCTCAATTATTGATTTAATAATATAACATATTATACAGATGATATTGTGACAATAAGTGAATCAATAATATGAGAGATATGATGCAGCAATTACTGTAGCAATAATTGAGTATAATTGAGTGACTTCTTATGTAAGCATCAATAATTAATACCGTTAGCTACTATGCACCCACGCGTATTACTGTACTTTTACTACCGAGTAGTTCAACAGTTTTAACGGTAACACTTTTGCCGTTATTTTTATAAAAAGATAATTCCGTCATTTCTAACTACGACAATACTTCCGTTGTGGGGTCTACTAATAATTATGCCGTCGTACAAATATTCTCTGTTAAAATGAATATTCCTTGACACAACGAATATTTTATATCAACTTGCTTACTTTGAAAATTTTTTAAATATCACCCTTAACTTTAACATTATATCAAATCTACACCATAATATTCAAAAAAATATTTCGAGAAATTTAAATCTTTATTCATAAAATTTGGGGTTTTACAATCTCCCCTCCTTATGAAATTTCACCCTCGAAATTTACGTACATACCTGGTATGCCGAAGAGGTGAGGATACCTTGACTTTATTTCAGATTCTAACTCTTGAGGTATAACCTTTGAGTGTTGAATATGATCCTTCTTATCCAAGATTTTAACACGTATCTCCTCATACGTTAAATCTTCTGCTATCTCGTCTAGTTCTAATTTAATAATGTGGTTCGGGTTGTCCACATATTTACGTAACATCAATACGTGAGAAACGTTATGAACACGCGATATACTTGGCGGTAAAACGAGTCTATAGGCCACAGTTCCTACTCGATCGAGGATTTTAAATGAGCCAATTAAATCGAGGGTTGAGATTTCCTCTCTTCATCGACTCTTGCTTTTAGAATAATGCCTTCTTGATCCTTCTTCTTCACATTCATCAGCTCCAGGTGTGTAGTTTGAGCGACTTTAACTTTATCGATTAAAGTCGATTTTACTCATATATTCGTTATCTTCACGTGGGTCTCTAGAGTCTTTAACTCTATCTTCATCATTGGTAAGTTATACGAAATGGGTTTTTGTGTTAACAACATCGCACTCGTAAACGCATAAGATCTTCTAATCAACGCAGTCAGCTATCACGTTCGCTCTTCCACTATGATATTGAATGTTATAATCGTAATCTTCAACAGTTATAGGCAACGTCTTTGGCGCATTATACGTTCATTTTAGTTGAAGAAATATTTAAGGGTTTTAGAAATGGGTTTTGTACTGGGGTCAATACAAAATTCAATTTAATGCTCTGGGGTAGGCTAAGAAGTACTTCAGGAATATGTTAGGAAATTTATTAACAATAGAAATATCATTCAAAACTGTGACCTTCATTCAAGACTTGGATAATACGTCACATTGATACCTATCAACTTGCTATCGTCATTCACGACGTCGTCTACAGAAAGTCTGGCTTCGGTGCATTCCACACAAGGAAGTCACCAGCGAAAGGCTCGGGGCTCTTTACTTATGGCTTAATATGACAGTGGTTGACTTTAGGGTTTTAGTTGCTTGAATTCGCATAATAGGTTGGTTAAGAATATGAAAGCTAACAACCTTACTGAAAAGCATGATGAGTAGTTAACCAATCGATTTCAAAAATCACATCAAATGCAAGTATTTTCAAAGAGATAAGATCGACAGGTAACGTGAAAGTGTTGATTTGAATCAAAAAAGATTTATAAATAGTGGAGGTAACGAAGATTTCTCCCAACTGGAGTTTCAACAGATAAATAAAAGTCTAATTTCTTCGGAGTTAAATTTAAACATTGAGCCCAAGTAGGAGAAATAAAAGAGTGGGTAGAACTAGTATCGAATAAGGTATAGACTTCACAAGAGTTTATAATTAACTTACCTTAATAACTTCGTTCGGGTTTCTCGACAAACGCTCTCACTTAAACTACCGAATTTAACTTTGATGTAGAGTACATTCCACCCTTAATTGCTTCGTCACATTCCTGATCCATGATTCGAATCATTACTCTCCGATCCATATCGAATTGGGGTTGACCGCTCTGTACAGGGTAATTCTGAATTCGATGTTGGATTCTTCCAATTGTTGTCCAAAAAACAAAATCCATTTAATCTATTTTGGCCTTATTGGATTGGACGTCTTTTTATACAATACCTACGCGTCGTGCGACTTTTACCCATGCATCATCTATTCTCCTTCGTTCAGTTGTTTCTTCTTTCATTCAGAACTTTGATCATAGCATTCTCAGATTCCAGCTTTAATATCTTATACTCTGCCAAAGAGTGCTTCTGTTCAAGCATCACACATCGGGTAATACAATTTTGAATTGTTACATCTCTTTGCTCCACTGACCGTCTGTCGTTCTTCAGCCTGCTCTTTTAACTCATGAATACGATTTTGTAATTCTAAATTTCGATCATAAAATTCTTTTAATAAATTCTCCTCAGGTTCCTCTTCTTCCTCAATCTCAGCTGCTACCTCTGCAACTAGCTCGGGTGCAACTATTAGTTCTTCACTCACCACGTAGATATCTTTAATTTCTTCTTCGTCTGATATCATATTAACCTGGTTAGTGATTAAAGGTGTCTCAACGGTCTCATTCACTCTATTGTGAATATTTTCAGCTGCCACTTTCAAATACTGCCACAAAACAAGGGTTAATTGACATATCATATATTATCCCTATACTCTAACTGACCAATTAAATACCAAATAAACTTTGGCAGGTCATACTAGCGAAGGAATTCCCCTTCTCTCCCCTCCTAGTTCTTGTCTCACATCTCAGCCAGAGATCATATCCCTAAGCTTTGATACCAACTGTGACGCCCCCAAAATAGGTATACATCACCCATCTTGAGTCGCCAGATACATGGTACATAAATTCAAATACAACTTAATTATACAACTATCGTGTACAATACGACAAAACATAGTTGAGAGTTTAAACAAGAATATTGCCTTCTAGACAATATCCAATCTCAATGGAGTCCTCATTACATTTATTATCACATTATTCTGTAGAATAGTGAGGACTACTAAAACCACTTATCCTGGACCATCACTCCATTTCCCGACTCGTTCCAGCTATATTCTCATTTCCTGAAGAGAAAACTGAAAGAAAGGGTGAGCTCAACTAGCCCAGTAAGAAATATTATGACTAAGATAATACAGAATAAATTATCCTTAGCCTTCAATAGTATAACAACTGATAGAATATAATAGACAACAAGTTTCAGATCAACAACTACAGCGGAATAAGCAATCCACATTAGAAGAGTCAAGTAGAGCATAAAATCTACTATCTTCTATGATTTAAAAAGTTTTCATCAACTTTATCGCTGAGACTCAGCTTAATAAATAAACCACATCATCGAATCATCCCTACACCACGGCCAAGGATATTCATGTAATCATCAATGGTAATGATTATACCGAATAATCCCTGGTCATAATCATACCAACAACTGTCCATCAATGAACTACAGGCCAATGAGGACTTTTACCACATCATTCATCACATTACAGTTATGATTATACCGAATAATCCTTGGTCATAATCATACCAAGTCCATCTATGCACGTAAGCCAAAGATGACTTTCATCACAATATAAGCATGATGATGATGACAATGACATAATAATTCAATAAAACAAGTTCAAGGATAAATTTTAAAGATTTATAATTTAATTTATCCAGAAATCAATAACGTCCAAATTGTTAACATGATACTGCTTTGTAGAGTAAAATTCAAGAATAATATTCATGTACTAAAAATAATTTGGACAGAAAAGAATTAATTTTTCGTCGTGAATAGTACCCGTAAATAGTACTTCAGGAATAGTGCCTCGTGAATAGTTTCCCGACGTGAAAAGTACTCCAAATACCCGAGTTAATAATATTCAGGAGAATAGTAATCGGGTGAATAGTAACCTATGAATAGTAACTCGTCAATAGTACTCTGGCACAAAAAGTGCCCCGAATACCTGAGTGAATAATACTAGGGTGAATAGTAACCGGGTGAATAGTAACCCATGAATAGTAACTCGTAAATTAAAAATACCAAAGAAAATGATATTCCATGACAAGTACAAAAGAAATGATATCTCATACGAGTATAATAGAATATGCAAAACTGCAAATGGATTTTCACCCGCCATGCGGTAATCCACGTAGACAGATCATTTCCACAATTTAATAAAGAATGAATACGAAGGATCATTCACCATGCATGCGGTAGTCCACACAGACATGTTATTCCAACAGAATAATAAAGAATGGAATAACAAAAAAATTCACCAGACATGCGATAGACCACACAAACAGGTTATTCCAACAGAATAATAAAGAATGGAACCACATCAGGCGTAATCCGCACAGACAGAATATTCTAATAGAATAATAAAGAATGGAACCAGGTCATGCGTAATCCGCACAGACAGGATATTCCAACAGAATAATAAAGAATAGAACCAGGTTATGTGTAATCCGCACAGGCAGGATATTCCAATAGAATAATAAAGAACTGAATAACAACAGAATTCACCAGGCATGCGATAGACCGCACAGACAGGTTATTCCAACAGAATAATAAAGAATGAAATAACAGAAGAATTTCACCATGTATGCGGTACTTCGTATAGACAGGTTATTCCAACATAATAATAAAGAATAGAATAATAATAGCTCTATTCACCCCTTACCTTAAAAGAAGATTGGATACTGGAATAGTGAGGTAGCAGACTTCTCTTCTTCTTTCTCTCTATAATTTCTCTCTATAATAATTGCTCTATAGCTTTAGTAAATTGGTAAAAATAATGAAGGAATGAGCTTCTATTTATAGGAAAATATAGTTTTGATAATTGCACATTTGGGGCTCGAAATATTATAGTATAATACCTTCCTCTTTTCCTTCCTTTTTAATTTAGTCCTACAAGTATTATCAAACTTGCACCACCTCCCCTAATAGTAAATCATGTGAATCAATAGTAAATCATGTGACTCAATAGTTCGAGACATGTAAAAATACGAATTACAGTATAGTACCTCCATCTATACCTCTATTTTTAACTTAGTCATGCAAGTATTATTAATCTTGCACCAACTCCCCTAATAAGTAAATGAATGTGAATCAATAGTACACACATATGAACAAATAGTTATAATCATATGAATCAATAACAATTAATTGCTCATTTATCCTGGTGAATTACCCGATTGGTCAATATAACCTCCAGACATTGATTATTATCGAAATAAATGTCGATTTCAACTAACACTAATAATTTTCACACAATGGAACTATCAATTTCATCTTTAATCAACACGAACTTATTCATCATTAATATTATAACTCACAATATTTAACAACCAGGTCGTTCACAGGAAAGAGGGGGCTTTCCGATAAGGATTTCTCTTTATTAGCGCGCAATTAGGTGACCAAACCTCTCCTTGACAGAGCTTCTAGACATTGTCAATATTGCAAATAATAATATGAATAACTTTTCTGTCTCAATTATTGATTTAATAATATAACATATTATACAGATGATACTGTGACAATAATTGAATCAATAATATGAGAGATATGATGTATCAATTACTGTAGCAATAATTGAGTATAATTGAGTGACTTCTTATGTAAGCATCAATAATTAATACCGTGTGCTACTATGCACCCACGTGTTTTACTGTACTTTTACTACTGGGTAGTTCAACAGTTTTAACGGTAACACTTTCGCCGTTATTTTTATAAAAAGATAATTTCGTCGTTTTCTAACTACGACAATACTTCCATTGTGGGGTCCACTAATGATTATGCCGTCGTACAAATATTCTCTGTTAAAACGAATATTCCCCGACTAATCGAATATTTCCCGACACAACGAATATTTTATATCAACTTGCTTACTTTGTAAAATTTTCAAATATCACCCTTAACTTTAACATTATATCAAATTCACACCATTCAAAAAAAATATTTCGAGAAATTTAAATCTTTATTCATAAAATTTGGGGTCTCACAGTAATACCCAAAAATTATAATTCCAAATATAACTCTTTAAATTTCCTTCGTTTGATCTAATTAAATAAAATATAATTAATATAAGTACATTTGTAAAAAATATTCTTTCCATCTTTAACCCTTTTACGAACTCGCATTATTATTATTTTAAAAAAATGTGTTCATTCATTCAAACTAGTATATTATAGGGTTAAAAATTACTGTTAACATTTATCCGAGCAATAAGGAATAAGTCAGAAACTATATTAACATTATACATAGATTGAGTTTAGTGCATACTGCCAAATCCCATAAATTCCCAAAAATAATTTGATATCTATTTTAGACCAATTAAATAATCGTCAAAAAACATCCTGACATTTTATGCATGAACCCACCGAATGCATCATATATATATATATAATTTATTAATGGCCAAAGGTGATTCTCTATTCATATATATACATGCCCACCTCCTGTTGCAAATTTAAATTATCCATTTCACTGAACATTTTACATGATAAATCTAACAGTTAAAAAAAATAACAATAACTTACTAAATAGGTCTTGCCAATAAGTATCAAGAGTTTGACGAATTCCCCCCTCCCCCCTCCCCCTCCCCCTCCCCCCTCCCCCTCCCCCTCCCCTCCCTTTTGATTCTTCTGTCTCCTCGCCTACTTCTCTTCTTTTTCTCAGACGAACAAGGTAGGTTACACTATATATAATTTAGGATTTATTTATTTATTAATATATCTTTTTAACTATCCTAATTTTAATAGAATTTATTATTACCCACAAATATAAATTAAACCCAATTAATTTTAAAGTCTAATTTAATCAAATTAATTTATCCATCACTTATTAATATTTATTAATCCACATAAATTAAGTGACCACTTTGACCCAAATAAAATACAAAGTCCAATTAATATATTTTTAAAAATATATAATCGTATTTTATTTAATATAATTATTTATTAATAGTTTTTACCGGGTATTACATCACCCCTCCTTAAAAGGATTCCGTCCTCGGAATCAAAAGAATAGAACGTAGCTAATTTTCAAAGCGATTCGGATACTCCGCTCGAATAGATTCCTCCATTTCTCAAGTAGCTTCCCGCTTCGAATGGTTTCTCCACAAAACCTTAACGAACGGAATTTTCTTCCTTCGCCTTAGCTTTCTCGTTTCAAGTAAGATCCTCTCGAATCTTATCGAACGGATATTACACCACATGCAACGAATGATATTGATAAAGCTAGTTGTGGAACATATTATGTACATGAGCTAACTGTGGAGGCAAAGCTAACTGATATGCAACCTCGCCAACTTTCCAAAATCTCAAATGGGCCAATATAACGCGGACTAAGCTTACCTTTCAACCCAAATCACCGAATGCCCTTCTAAGGAGAAACTTTTAGAAACACATGCTCACTAGATTCAAACTTTAAAGTCCTCTTATGCTTATCAGCATAACACTTCTGCCTTGATCAAGTCGACTTCAATTTCTCCTTAGCCACCGCTACCTTCTCCGTAGTGATTTGAACTAACTCAGACCCTTCTATGGCCCTTTCGCCAACCTATCCCAACAAGTTGGTGACCGAAACTTCTTACCATATAACGCCTCAAACGGAGCCATTCCAATACTTGCATGCTAGCTGTTGTTATAAATAAACCCAACTAGGCTTAAGTAATCATCCCAATTACCTAACCACTCAAGTGCACAATACCTCAACATGTCCTCGATCGTCTAAATTTTCCTTTAGGATTGCCCATCAGTTTATGGATGAAAAGAAGTACTGAAGTTGAGTCGAGTACTCCAAGCTCGTTTAAACCCTTTCCAAAATCGTGAAGTGAACTGTGGGTCCTGATCTAAAACAATAGACACCAGAGTATCATGATGTGACGCCTCCAAAATAGGTATACATCATCCATCTTGAGTCGCCAAATACATGGTACATAAATCAAATACAAACTTCTTTAATACAACTGTCATGTAAAAATACGACAAAACATAGCTGAGTTTTTAAAACGAATATTGCCTTCTAGACAATATCCACACTCAATGAAGTCCTCATTACAATTATTATCACACTATTTCATAGAATAGTGAGGACTATTAAAGCCACTTATCCTGGACCATCACTCCATTCCCCGACTCGTCCTAGCTATATTCTCATTTCCTGAAAAGAACATTGAAAGAAAGGGTGAGCTCAACTAGCCCAGTAAGAAATATTATGATTAAGATAATGCATAATAAATTATCCTTAGCCTTTAACAGTATAACAACTGATAGAATATAATGGACAACAAATTTTAGATCAACAACTGCAGTGAAATAAACAATCCATTAGAAGAGTCAAGTAGAGCATAAAATCTACTATCTTCTATGATTTAAAAAGTTTTTCATCAGCTTTATCGCTGAGACTCAGCTTAATAAATAAAATTGAATCATCCCTGCACCACGACCAAGGATATTCATGTAATCATCAACGGTCATGATTATACCGAATAATCCCTGGTCATAATCATACCAACAACTGTCCATCAATGAACTATAGGCCAATGAGTAATTTTACCACATCCTTCGTTACATTCCAATCATGATTATACCGAATAATCCATGGTTATAATCATAACAGGTCCATCTATGCACGTAAGCCAAAGATGACTTTCATCACAATATAAGTATGAGGATGATGACAATGACATAATAATTCAATAAAACTAGTTCAAGGATAAATTTTAAAGATTTATAATTTAATTTTTCCATAATTGAATAACGTTCAAATTGTCAACATGATACTGCTTTGTGGAGTAAAATTCAAGAATAATATTCATGTACCAAAAATAATTTGGACAGAAAAAAAAAAAAATTTCGGGTAAATAGTACCCTGTGAATAGTACCCTATGAATAGTACTTCGAGAATAGTACATCGTGAATAGTACCTCGACATGAAAAGTGCCCCAAATACCCAAGTGAATAATATTCAGGTGAATAGTAATTGGGTGAATAGTAACCTATAAATAGTAACTCGTGAATAGTATTCCGCATGAAAAGTGCCCCGAATATCTGAGTAAATAATATTTGAGTGAATAGTAATCGGGTGAATAGTAACCCACAAATAGTAACTCATGAAAAGTATTCCGTCATGAAAAGATCAATAATTATCAAGAAAGCTCAGAATAATATTTTCATGAAAAGATACTAGATGAAGCTGCAAATATCAAGGATATTTTACTAATTTCATGGAGTATAGAAGCCAAAACTTTAACCAAATGACTATAATAGAATATATGAAACTGTAACTGAAGCTATGCGGTAATCCACGTAGATAGATCATTTCCACAATTTAATAAGTAATGAATACGAAGGCTCATTCACCATGCACGCGGTAGTCCCAGTAGACAGGTTATTCTAACAGAATAATAAAGAATGGAATAACAGAAGAATTCACCATGTATGCGGTTGTCCGCGTAGACAGGTTATTCCAACAGTATAATAAAGAATGGAATAACAAAGAATTCACCATGCATGCGGTAGTCCGCGTAGACAGGTTATTCCAACAAAATAATAAAGAATAGAATAACAAAAGAATTCACCAAGCATGCGGTAGTCCACACATATAGGTTATTCCAACATAATAATAAAGAATGGAATAACAGAAGAATTCTTCAGGCATGCGGTAGTCCGCACTAGACAGGTTATTCCAACAGAATAATAAAGAATGGAATAACAACCCTTACGAGTATTGAAAGAAATAACTCTCTTCATGAATACGAAAGAAATAATACCCCTTATCTTAGAAGAAAACTAGATACTGGAATAGTGAGGTAGCAGACTTCTCTTCTTCTTTCTCTCTATAGTTTATCTCTATAATAATTGCTCTTGTAAGACTTAGTGAATTGGTGAGAAATGAAGGAAGAATGAATTTCTATTTATAGGAAAATATATTTTTGATAATTGCACGTTTTGGGGCTCGAAATATTACTAGTATAATATCTTCCTCTTTTTCTTCATTTTTAATTTAGTCATGCAAGTATTATTAAACTTGCACTACCTCTCATAATAGTAAATCATGTGAATTAATAGTTCATTCATGTGAATTTATAGTATAATCATGTGAAAAAAATTAATTATAGTATAGTACCTTCATCTATACCTCCATTTTTAATTTATTCATGCAAGTATTATCAATCTTGCACCAACTTCCCTAATAGTAAATCATGTGAATCAATAGTACATACATGTGAATCAATAGTTATAAGCATGTGAATTAATAGCAATTAATTGCTTATTTATCCGATGAATTACCCGATTGGTCAATATAACCTCCAGACATCAATTATTATCGAAATAAATGTCAATTTCCACTAACTCTAATAATTCCCACACAATGGAACTATCAATTTCATCTTTAATCAACACGAACTTATTCATCATTAATATTATAACTCTCAATATTTAAAACCAGGTCATTCTCAGGAAAGAGGGAGCTTTTCGATAAGGATTTCTCCCTATTGGCGCACAATTAGATTATCTAACCTCTCCTTGACAGAACTTCTAGACATTGTCAATATTGTAAATAATAATATGAATAAATTTGTTGTCTCAATTATTGATTTAATAATATAACATATTATACAGATGATAATGTGACAATAATTGAATCAATAATATGAGAGATATGATGCAACAATAATTGAGTATAACTGAGTGAATTCTTACGTAAGCATCAATAATCAATACCGTGCGTTACTATGCAACCACGCGTATTACTGTACTTTTACTACCGGGTAGTTCAACAGTTTTAACGGTAACACTTTCGCCGTTATTTTTATAAAAAGATATTTCTGTCAGTTTTCTAACTATGACAATACCTCCGTTGTGGGGTCCACCAATTATTTTTCCGTTGTACGAATATTCCCCGACCAATCGAATATTTTATAACTACTTGCATACTTTGCAAAATTTTCAAATATCACCCTTAATTTTAACCTTTATCAATTTAACCATTTACTAAATAACATAATAATTATAAGAAAATTGAATACCTTCATTTCATAAAATTCGGTGTCTTACAATCTCCCCTCCTTATGAAATTTCGCCCTCAAAATTTATGTACGTACCTGGTATGCTGAAGAGGTGAGGATACCTTGTTTAGATTCTAACTCTTGAGGTATAACCTTTGAGTGTCGAATATGATCCTTTTTATCCAAGATTTTAACACGTATCTCCTCATACGTTAAATCTTCTATTATCTCGTCTAGTTCTAATTCAATAATGTTGTTCGGGTTGCCACATATTTACGTAACATCAATACGTGAATAAAATGTTATGAACACACAACATACTTGGCGGTAAAATGAGTATATAGGCCACAGTTCCTACTCGATCTAGGATTTCAAATAGTCCAATAAAATTAAGGTTTGATATTTCTTTTTTTCATCGACCCTTGCTTCTAGAATAACGCCTTTTTGAACCTTCTTCTTCGTATTCATCAGCTCCGAGTCTGTAGCTTGAACGACTTTTAACTTTATCACTTAAAGTCGATTCTACTCGTATATTTGATATCACCACGTGGTTCCCTAGATTCTTTAACTCTATCTTCATCATTTTTAAGTTATATGAAATGGGTTTTTGTGTTAACAACATCGCACTCAGTAAACGCATACGATCTTCTACTCAACGCGTCAGCTACCTATGTTTGCTTTTCCACAATGATATTGAATGATATGATCGTAATCTTCAACAGCTCGAGCCAATGTCTTTGGCGCATTATACGTTCATTTTGGTTGAAGAAAATATTTGAGGTTTTAGAAATGGGTTTTGTACTGGGGACAATACAAAATTCGATTTCATACTCTAGGGGTAGGCTAAGAAGTCCTTCAGGAATACGTCAGAAAATTTATTAACAATAGAAATATCATTCAAAACTGTGACTCTCATCCAAGACTTGGATATCACATGTAATAAAGATTTCTCATAACGGAGTTTCAACCGATAAGTTAAAGTCTAACTTCTCTAGAGTTAAATTTAAACGTTGAGCGCAAGCAAGAGAGATAAAAGAATGGGTAGAACCGGTATCTAATAAGGTATAGACTTCGCAAGAATTTATAATTAACTAACCTGTGCTAACTTCGTTCGGGTTACTCGCTTTTTTAGAAGTCACGAAAAACGCTCTTCCTGAAACCACCGACTTTGTTTTTTTCGTATCCCCCTTTGGTGCCATCGTCCCAGCTGGACTTGACTTTGGTGCATGACAAAATCGGGCTAGGTGACCTTCTTTTCTACAATTGTAACATGCTTTGGACTGCATCATGCATTTTGGATTGATATGTCCCTCCCCTCCGCATTTGAAGCATATAATTGGTGGTCGTTCTTCTTCTTTGAAAACGGGTGTTGTTGCTGCTGTCTTTCCATCGTTGTTGAACCTTCTCTTCTTGAAATTTCCACTCCAATTATCTTGGCCATGATTATCATCGAAGTGGTTACCATTCTTGGCATGATAATTTCCCCCACAATGGTTATCATTGTTCCGATGACCGTTGCCACCGGTATGATTATTATCGTGTTGTTGCTCGTTATCCTTTGGTTGGGCTGGCTCACTATCGCGCTCCAATAACTGAAGCTCTATTCACTACATCTGAATACAAACACAATTTGTGAGAAATGAGGTATTTCCGTATTTCGGGTTTCAAACCTCTTAGAAACATTCGCGTCATTCACTCCTCATTATCGACTAAATGGGATGCAAACCGGGATAACTCTGCAAATTTAGCCTCGTATTGCGACACGATCATATTGTTTTGCTCCAACTTGATAAACTCTACCTCCTTCATTTGACTAATACTTTCGAGAAATTACTTGTCGTTGAACAGCTCTTGGAACTTCTCCCAAGACATCTTGAGTGCGTTCAGGCTGGGTACGCTTTACAGATTCTCACCAATAATCTGCCTCTTCACGCAACATAAAGGTGGCGAAGGGAACCTTTTGCTCCTCGGAGCATCCCAAGATATCAAATATCTTGGTGATCTTCTTTATCCACGTCTCCGCCTTAAGTGGTTTTGGCTCTCCAAAAAACTCCAGTGGTCCCAGCTCCTTGAACTGCTTAGTAGTGACCAACCATGGGTTGCCATTATTTCCACCTACATTTTAAACAAGAGTCTCTCTCGCCTGATGTTGCATGAATTGCATAAAGCCTCTGAACATCCCATCGTTCATCATTTCATCGGTGTTATTGTTTACTTGAGGATTATTGTCTTCCTGTTGCACATTATCCTAGGTATTGATCGTTGGTGACTTAACGGTCTTATGTGCTTCATTGCTTATCTCAACATTTTCGGATGCCATTTTCAAATATTGCCACAAAACAAGGGTTAATTGACATGTCACATATTATCCATATACTCTGACCAACTAATTAAATATCAAATAAACTTAGGTATGTTATACTAGTGAAGGAATTCCCCGTGTCTCCCCTCCTAGTTCTTGTCTCACATCTCAGCCAGGGATCACATCCGTAAGCTTTGATACCAACTGTGAACCCCCCCAGAATAGATATACATCACCCATCTTGAGTCGCCAAATACATGGTACATAAATTAAATATAAACTTCTTTAATACAACTGTCGTGTAAAAATACGACAAAATATAGCTGAGTTTTTAAAACGAATATTGTCTTCTAAACAATATCCACACTTAATGAAGTCCTCATTATAATTATTATCACACTATTCCATAGAATAGTAAGGACTACTAAAGCCACTTATCCTGGACCATCACTCCATTTCCCGACTCATCCCAGCTATATTCTCATTTCCCGAAGAGAATAGTGAAAGAAAGGGTGAACTCAACTAGTCCAGTAAGAAATATTATGACTAAGATAATGCAGAATAAATTATCCTTAGCCTTCAAAAGTATAACAACTGATAGAATATAATGGACAACAAGTTTTAGATCAACAACTGCAGCGAAATAAGCAATCCATTAGAAGAGTCAAGTAGAGCATAAAATCTACTATATTCTATGATTTAAAAAGTTCTTCATCAACTTTATCGCTGAGACTCAGCTTAATAAATAAAATTCGAATCATCCCTGCACCACGACCAAGGATATTCATGTAATCATCAATGGTCATGATTATACCGAATAATCCTTGGTTATAATTATACCAACAACTGTCCATCAATGAACTACAGGCCAATGAGGACTTTTACCACATCCTTCGTTACATTATGGTTCTGATTATATCGAATAATCTCTGGTCATAATCATACCAAGTCCATCTATGCACGTAAGCCAAAGATGACTTTCATCACAATATAATCATGAGGATGATGACAATGACATAATAATTCAATAAAACAAGTTCAAGGATAAATTTTAAAGATTTATAATTTAATTTATCCATAATTGAATAATGTTCAAATTGTCAACATGATACTGCTTTGTGGAGTAAAATTCAAGAATAATATTCATGTACCAAAAATAATTTGGACAGAAAAGAAATGTATTTTTTGGGTAAATAGTACCCCGTGAATAGTACTCTATGAATAGTACTTCTTGAATAGTACCTCGTGAATAGTACCCCGACATGAAAAGTGCACCAAATACTCGAGTGAATAATATTTGGGTGAATAGTAATTGGGTGAATAGTAATCCATGAATAGTAACTCGTAAATAGTACTCCGACATAAAATGTGCCCCGAATACCCGAGTGAATAATATTTGAGTGAATAGTAACCCATAAATAGTAACTCATGAATAGTATTCCGTCATGAAAAGATCAATAATTATCAAGAAAGATCAGAATAATATTTCCATGAAAAGATACTGGATGGAGCGCAAATATCAATGATATTCTACTAATTTCATGGAGTATAGAAGCCAAAACTTTAACCAAATGAGTATAATATAATATATGAATCTGCAAATGGATTTTCACCCGCCATGCGGTAATCCACGTAGACAGATCATTTCCACAATTTAATAAGGAATGAATACGAAGGGTCATTCACCATTCATACGGTAGTCTCAGTAGACAGTTTATTCCAACAGAATAATAAAGAATAGAATAACAGAATAATTCACCATGCATGCGGTAGTCCGCGTGACAGGTTATTCCAACAGAATAATAAAGAATAGAATAACAGAAGAATTCACCATGCATGCGATACTCCTCGTAGACAGGTTATTCCAACAGAATAATAAAGAATGGAATAACAAAAGAATTCACCAGGCATGAGGTAGTCCACACAGACATATTATTCTAACAGAATAATAAAGAATGGAATAACAGAAGAATTCACCAGGCATGCGGTAGTCCGCATAGATAGGTTATTCCAACAGAATAATAAAGAATGGAATAACAACCCTTACGAGTATTGAAAGAAATAACTCTCTTCATGAATATGAAAGAAATAATACCCCTTACCTTAGAAGAAAACTAGATACTGGAATAGTGAGGTAGCTGACTTCTCTTCTTCTTTCTCTCTATAGTTTCTCTCTATAATAATTGTTCTTGTGAGACTTAGTGAATTGGTGACAAATGAAGGAAGAATGAGTTTCTATTTATAGAAAAATATATTTTCGATAATTGCACGTTTTGGGGCTCGAAATATTACAGTATAATACCTTCCTCTTTTTCTTCATTTTTAATTTAGTCCTGCAAGTATTATTAAACTTGCACTACCTCCCCTAATAGTAAATCATGTGAATTAATAGTTTATTCATGTGAATTTATAGTATAATCGTGTGAAAAAAAAATTAATTATAGTACAGTACCTTCATCTATACCTCAATTTTTAATTTAGTCATGCAAGTATTATCAATCTTACACCAACTCCCCTAATAGTAAATCATGTGAATCAATAGTACACACATGTGAACACATAGTTATAAGCATGTGAATTAATAGCAATTAATTGCTCATTTATCCGGTGAATTACCCGATTGGTCAATATAACCTCCAGACATCAATTATTATCGAAATAAATGTCGATTTCCACTAACACTAATAATTCCCACACAATGGAACTATCAATTTCATCTTTAATCAACACGAACTTATTCATCATTAATATTATAACTCTCAATATTTAACAACCTAGGTCGTTCCCAGGAAAGAGGGGACTTTCCGATAAGGATTTCTCCCTATTGACGCGCAATTAGATTATCTAACCTCTCCTTGACAGAACTTCTAGACATTGTCAATATTATAAATAATAATATGAATAACTTTGTTGTCTCAATTATTGATTTAATAATATAACATATTATACATATGATACTGTGACAATAATTGAATCAATAATATGAGAGATATGATGCAACAATAATTGAGTATAACTGAGTGAATTCTTACGTAAGCATCAATAATCAATACCGTGCGCTACTATGCAACCATGCGTATTACTGTACTTTTACTACCGGGTAGTTCAACAGTTTTAACGGTAACACTTTCGCCGTTATTTTTATAAAAAGATATTTCTGTCATTTTCTAACTACGACAATACCTCCGTTGTGGGGTCCACCAATGATTTTTCCGTCGTACGAATATTCCCTATTAAAACGAATATTCCCCGACCAATCGAATATTTTATAACTACTTGCATACTTTGCAAAATTTTCAAATATCACTCTTAATTTTAACCTTTATCAATTTAACCATTTACTAAATAACATAATAATTATAAGAAAATTGAATACCTTCATTTCATAAAATTCGGGGTCTTCCACATGAAGTTTAACAATGTCCTGCTGAAAGATCTGTGCCAACCTATCTACCGAGTAACCCTCATGGATAGCCAAGAAGTGTGCCGATTTGGTCAACCGGTCCACCGCTACATAAATGACATCATTCTTCCTGAAAGTCTTCGGCAAACTAGTCATAAAATCCATCATGATATCCTCCCATTTCCAAACTAAAATTTCTAATTGTTGTAGCAAACCACTAGCTCGTTGATGTTCTATCTTCACTTATTGATAAGTGAAGCACTTTCCCACATTCTGCAAAATCTCGCTTTATCCCATTCCACCAAAATTTTTTCTTCAAATCTTTGTAAATCTTTATATAACCTGGATGAATAAAAAATGGCAAACTATGAGCCTCAGCTAACACCTCCTTGCGAATGATTGGATCCGATGGTACACACAATCGCTCACCCAACCAAATCACACCGTGGTCATCAATACGAAACTCGGTTTGCTTGCCCTCCTCCAAATTTTGCATCATACCCCACAATTTCCCCATCTTCCTTTTGAGCTTCTTTTACCCGTGAGATATGAGAGGACTACACTCTCATACCCGCCAAAGTCCAAATGAACATTTCACATATAACTCCAACTGTAGTCGCTCCATATCCGAAATAAGTTGAGGTTGTGTAATAAGAGATGCTACACATCCTGAACTCTTTCGGCTAAGAGCATCTGCAACTACATTAGCCTTCCCTAGGTGATACTGAATTCTCACATCATAATATTTTAGAAGCTCCAACCAACGCCCATGCCTTATGTTGAGCTTCTTTTGAGTGAAAATGTACTTAAGACTTTTGTGATCAATGAAGATATCACAATTCTCTCCATACAAATAGTGCCTCTAAATCTTTAGGGCAAAGATCACTGCTTCCAACTCCAAATCATGAGTGGGATAATTCACGTCGTAAGGTTTAAACTGTCTAAAAGCATAAGCAATCGCCTTACCGTTTTGCATCAAAACATACCCCAAGCCTTTCTTAGAAGCATCACTATAAATCTGATAACCTCCTGTCCCCGACTTCAATGTAAGTATTGGAGCTGTCATAAGATGTTTCTTCAACTTCTCAAAACTATTCTCACGCTCCTCATTCCACACAAACTTCGTGCCCCCTTTCATCAACTGAGTCAAAGGTAAAGCAAGCAAAGAGAATCCTTCCATAAATCTCCTATAGTACCGTAGTAGGTCTCGGTCAAACCCAAGAAACTCTTAATCTTCGTCACCGTAGTAGGTCTCGGCCATTTAGTGATAGCCTTAACCTTCGTAGGATCCACCTTAATGCCTTCGGCAGAAACAACGTAGCCCAAAAATGCAACCTAATCCAACCAAAACTAGCATTTAGAGAATTTAGCATACAATCTATCTTTCTACAAAATCCCCAACACTGTGCAAAGATGATCGTCATGCTCTTCCTTAGACTCGGAGTAAACCAAAATGTAATCAATAAAGACAATAACAAATTGGTACAAATACTCCCTAAATACCCGATTCATCAAATCCATAAACACTGCCAAAGCGTTAGTCAACCCTAATGGTATTACCAGAAACTCGTAATGCCCATATCGAGTACGAAAAGATGATTACCTCACCCTCAACTGATGATAACTCGATCTTAAGTCTATCTTTAAAAAATACCTTGCCCCCTGAAGTTGGTCAAACAAGTCATCAATCCTCGATAGTGGATAGCGATTTCTGATGGTAATCTTATTCAACTTTGTGTAGTCTATGCACAACCTCATATACCCATCTTTCTTGTTCATAAACAAGACCAAAGCACCCCATAGCGAAACACTCGGTCGAATCACACCACGATCTAACAACTCCTGCAACTGCTCCTTCAACTCATGCAACTACAGCGGTGCCATCCTATACGGCACCTTAGAGATAGGCTCCACACAAGGAACAAGCTCAATAGCAAAATCTAATTCTTGTTGCGATGGCAACCCTGACAACTCCTCAAGAAACACATCAAAAAAGCCATTAACAACTTGAACATCCTCAATACGAGACTCACCCATAGTGGTATCGTTCACAAATGCCAAATAACCCTCACAACCCTTTGCCACTAACTTCCTAATCTTCAAAGTTGAAATCAACTTCACCACTCTACTCGGTTGTGAACCTTGAAACACGAATTCTGGAGACTGTACATCTCCAAATATGACCTTTTTTACCTGATAATCGATAGTGGCCAGATGCTTATCCAACCAGTCCATCCTAAGAATAACATTAAAATCTTGCATACATATTAGAAGAAGATTTTCCCTACGAATCTTATCTCCAAAACTGATCGGACACCCTCGATATAAATCAAAAATCACAGCAGAGGTCCATATCGGGGTAGAAATAGACATCACAGAATCTAAGGACTGAGATGGCACACCCAGGTGCCGAACAAAAGACTATATAACAACGAAATAGTATAACCTGTATCAAACAAAATAGAAGCCTCATGACTGCCAACTAAAAGAGTGCCAGAAATAGTACCTGGCGCACCTACCGCCTGGTTATATGTCAAGGAAAACACTCAACCACCTTGACGTTGACCTCCATTGCCATCATTATCACCACCTGCACCATTACCACTTGGCCCAGTACAATCTCTAGCCATATGACCCATCTGTCCATATAAGAAACATGCACCGATAACTCTATGACACTGTTTCCCCTGAAGATTAGCCCCACAAGTAGCACATAAGCTATCAGAATAATATTTGGGTTACCCCCACCAGTTGGTCCCAGATAACGACCCTAATTTTGCCCTTGCTGACGATTATGCCATTGTTGATGATTCTGACCATGCTGACCATGCCAAAGTAACTGAAGCTGACGATTTTACCATTGTTGAGGTAACTGTTGATAACCCCTAATTTGATTCTGACCACGTCATTGCCCCTGCTGGCTACCACGATTTCTGTTCCACTGACCACCCTGATTTCTCCCATGCTGACTTAAAGTTTGACCCTACTGGTCATCTATGACCCTCTTTTGACTCCCCTCCGGTTTAGAAGATCAGAAATTCCTGTTGCTCCATCTCAATATTCTTGGTTGCATTGGCCACTACTGACACATCTGCAAACTTTGTGTTAATGAGATGCTGCCGATACCTATAATGAATCCCTCACTTGAACTTTTCTGCCTGCTCCTCCTTGCAAAGGTTCTCATAAAGCCTACCAACCTGGTGAACCTCGTCATGAAATCCGTGATGGACTCATCATCTTTCTTCCGAATAGATAAATACTCTCTAGCATATGCCTCTTTATCGACAACTAAGAAGTACTGTTGATAAAATAACTCACAAAACTTCGCCCAACGAAGTGTCTCAACAACCATCACCCTTTTTCACTTTCGTCGCATTCCACCACCTCTGTGCATACCCTTTCAGCTTGTAAGCAACAAGCAACACTCTATGATTATCCGAGAACCCCAATATATTAAAGATCTTCTCTAAATGAGCAATCCAATTCTCTGTATCAATTGGAGTCGGAGCTGAACTGAATGACTGTGGTTTTTGCTTATGAAACCTCTTCAACCATACATACATCAGAACCCCCAGCTGATCAAGACCATCTGCATTCCATTCCTCTTTATTTGTCTGTGGACCATTATTTCTCGGGTTCCCCTGTTCAGGAATTTCTGGCGGCGGCTGCATTGTCTATACAACCTGTGCCACCAACTGCGGTAAAGCCTGATTCACTAAGGTAGCCAATTGAGCATTAATCTGATCATTAGGTTGCTTATTGGGCTGACCCTCACCTCTTCCCTTATTTTTACCTTGCCTCCCAACCAATCTAGCAGATCTACGAGTCATCTAAGAAAGAGGTCACGAATATAAAAAAAATCATATTAGAGACAAATTCGAATATAGCTAATATGGTAGCTTAAAAGAAAATCAAACAGAACAAAAACCTAACCCAGAAGTCTACCCATAACTCACATGTTAAACTTAAATAGGTTTTCTAAGGAAAGAACCTGGCTTTGATACCAACTCTTTAACACCCCCTTTCCGAAATAGAAAGAAAAGTTACACATAAAACATAAAAAAATGAAATGAAAGCTATATGCCACAAAAGAATGGTTTCATAACCAAATAATGTCATAAGACAAACCATAACAAATGCCACACTGGCTTAAACCACAATCTAAGGTAATTATTACAACTCCAAATAAACTGATATATAAAGCCTAAACAAAATATTTCTAAACCATTGGAATGAAGGGAGCTCTCATCACACTTGACCTTGATCCCCTTGATTACCTGCCGGAAGAAAAACACAACATGAGCCAAATGTCCAGTACAGGTATAGAATACAAGAATAATGAACTAAAATAACTAACTCAATTTAATGAACTAAAATGAAATGAACAAAACTAACATAATAAAATAGTAGGCTGAATCAAATGGTTAGGTGCTATTTTATACCTAGCTCAAAACAAAATAGAAATATACCTTGCCACAAAGGCAAGTCAAATAATGTCACACATGCAAGTCACACACATTGGACCGCGAATCCAAATGTATGTAAAATCGGAAGGCGTGTTTGGTACAAACATCGCCAATCTACAGAATAAAACAAAAAAATAGGGTCGACCCATATGCCTCCCACAACAAATCACCAAATGGCCAACTCCCACCGGAGCACAAAATGATGACATCGTGGACTAATCACACCTCCACGGAAGGTGTCATGCCTCGGTGCCAAGAAGACATACCTGTGTACCCCCACACGTGGTTATAACTCATGTATACCCTACGGTATTCTAACAAAAATACTATGTCACAACACATGCGACACAATATTAACATAAATGGGTTCTAATAAGTACATGTTAACTGAATTGAATCATCCACACAAAGTCTCCAAAATATATATTAACATGTACATCACTACAAATATCAAAATAAAATTTAGACATGATACACTAGTCTAAAGAGTACAAATATGAGTTCTAATATCAACGCCAAAACAAACTATCACAATGAATTTGACAAGGAATAATCGTGAGAACAATAACCAATCTCAAAACGAATAACAAAATAAACAAATCAAATGTAACAAGCATATCACTGAAAGAGTACGTAATCTATACCTGGATTAAGTAACGTAATACCCATAAATTATAATTCCAAATATAACTCTTTAAACTTCCCTTGTCCGATCTAATTAAACAAAATAATAATTAATATAAGTACGCTTGTAAAAATATTCTTTCCATTTTAACCCTTTTACGAACTCGTATTATTATTATTAATTTTATTTATTATTTTAAAATAATTTGTTCATTCATTCTAACTTGTATATTTAGGGTTATAAATTACTGTTAACATCAATCCGAGAAACAAGGAATAAGTCAAAAATTATATCAACATTATACGTGGATTGAGTTTAGCGCATACTACCAAATCCCATAAATTCCCAAAAGTAATTTGATATCTATTTTAGACCAATTAAATAATCATCAAAAAATATCCTGATATTTTATGCATGAACCCACCAATGCATCACACACACACACACACACACACACACACACACACACATATATATATATATATATATATATATATATATATATATATATATATATATATATACAGGGAGGATCTAAAACGGACCAAATAAGCGGACCAATGAACGGACCAAGGCAAAAACACGGGGGTTTCAGGGCCTGAAACAACCCGGGTCAAATCCCGAACAAATCTTGGGTCAAATCCCAAGTCCGAATCGAATCAAATCCATCCAGATAAGGCCTCAAACCACTGGCCCAATAGTATCTTCTTGGGTTATCTAGCCCACCACAGGCTCCCAAAAGGTCATGACTTGAAGGTACTATTGGTAGTTACTTAATTCCTTATATGCAGACAAACTTTTCCCTATTTTTCGATGTGGGACAGGGGTGTTACAAACTCCCCCACTTACTATTTTTCGATGTGGGACTGGGGTGTTACAAACTCCCCCACTTAAATTTCTGACGTCCCCGTCAGAATTCGATCACACACACGGCCCAAAGATCTTTGTCTCTTTAGCCATTGTGGGATAATACCGGCTGGTTTTGTGTCCCCACCTCCGGACCTCCATCTCTCCATTGTGGGATAATACCGCCAGCCTTCGTGTCCCAACCTCCGGCAACCCGATCGGATGACCCGACCCGAGCTTTCGAGAGTCGGCTCTGATACCATATGAAACAACCCGGGTCAAATCCCGAATCCAGAACAAATCTTGGGTCAAATCCCAAGTCCGAATCGAATCAAATCCATCCAGATAAGGCCTCAAACCACTGGCCCAATAGTATCTTCTTGGGTTATCTAGCCCACCACAGGCTCCCAAAAGGTCATGACTTGAAGGTACTATTGGTAGTTACTTAATTCCTTATATGCAGATAAATTTTCCCCTATTTTTCGATGTGGGACTGGGGTGTTACAAACTCCCCCACTTACTATTTTTCGATGTGGGACTGGGGTGTTACAGGGCCAACCCGCGAGTTGGTCCGATCCGAACCCTGAAACCTGCATGTTTTTGCCTTGGTCCGTTCATTGGTCCACTTATTTGGTCTGCTTTAGATCCTCTCTGTGTATATATATATATATATATATATATATATATATATATATATATATATATATATATATAGTTTATTAATGGCCAAATGTGATTTTCTAGTTCATGTATATACATGTCCGCCTTCTGTTGCAAATTAAAATTATCCATTTCACTAAACCTTTTCCATGATAGATGTGACGCCCCCAAAAATAGGTCCACACAACCCATTTTAAGTCGCCAAATACATACTACAAAATTCTAATACAAACTTCCCTATTTACAATTATTAAATTGTCGTTCAAAATATGACCACACATACTGTGAGTTTGAATACAAATATTGCATCGTACATAATACGACAATATCCAAACTCAAATTAAATTTTCATTACAGTTATTATCACACTATTTCACAACATATTGAAGACTTCTATAGTAACTATCTCAAACCATTACTACACTCCCCGACTACTCCCAACTACACTTTCATTTCCTGAGAAGAACAATGGAATAAAAAGAAAACGGGTGAGCTCAACTAGCCTAGTAAAGAATATTATGACTAAGATAGTAAAAAATAAATTATCTTTAGCCTTTAAAAATGATAAATCAGATAAAATATAATGGACAACAAGTTTAAGATCAATAACTGCAGCGGAAATAATAAACTATTAGAAGAGTCAAGTAGAGTATGATGTCTACTATCTTCTATGATTTAAAAGTTCATCATTAATATTTTATCCCTATAATACCAATTAATAATTATTTCAAACCAACAAATTATTATTCACTACGGGCCAAAGATATTCGTTTGTACCCCAGATGAATAGTACTCCGGATGTATAATACTTCGGTATGAATAGTACCATAGATAAATAGTACCCCAAAATAAAAAGATTAAAATTTAATAAGAAAGTTTAGAACCAATATTCCAGTGAAATGATATTAGATGAAGAGCAAACCTCAAATTTTTTTAATCATTTCAGGAATTATAGAAACAATACTTGTAATAGTAAGTGGAAATTTAGGGATATGAAATGAAATAATATCACTTACATAATATGAAGTATGAGAGAAAATGATATCCCTTACGAGTATTTAAACAAAATAACATACTTTACCTTAGGTAGAAAACTAGATCTGACTGATATAACAGATATTATCCTAAAAAAAAAGTGCACTATAAGCTACACTCAAAGTATTCTTATATTCAAAAGAAATAATCACAATATTGAAGTAAGAACACTTGTATTTTTTGGTGTGTTTAGGATGAAAGTTACCTCCCCTTTTATAGTGCAGCACGGAGGGAAAAAAATAAATAAACCTCCCTAACTTTTATCTGCCTAATTTTTTTCTTTGCCTAAATCTCATTTTCCAATTGTTGAGGGACCTCTAATTTGGAAAACAACAATGATTTGCAGGAAGTCTTACCACCCACCAATTGAAAAAAGAAGAAAGAAAAAAAAACTATGCAGGAAAAACTTTTAGCAAGCAAATTTGGAAAATAAGAAGTACACGGAAAGAATTCCAATTCAAATTGTTAACCTTCACCCCATCTATTCTTATGGTAGGAAATTATATATTATTATAATATTACTATTTAAATAATATATTATAATAATATATTTGAATAAATATTTTATCAGAGGAGATAGTTGTAATTCCACAGAAAAATATGCCAAAACTTTCAACAAATATCTCATGTTAAATTCCTCCATTTATAAAATTGAACCAATATTTACCATATAATAATTATTCACAATTAATATTAGAAGCTCATAATATTGACAACCAGGTCATTCCTAGGAAAGAAGGGGCTTTTCGATAAGGATTTCTCTTTACTGGCGCGCAATTAGATAACCTAACCCCTTTCCTCGACATAATTTTCTATATATTGCCGATAATGCTACTCAATAATATTATTTCAATAATATGAGTTACTATATCGTGACAATTATTGAATTAATAATATAAAATACTATTCAATTATCACTGTAACATTTATTGCATCAATAATATGAAAGACTGTGCAATTTTTACTGTAGAAATTATTGAGTGATTTCTTACGTAAGAATCAATAATCAGAGATACTGTGCAATACCGTGTGCTACTGTGCAATAATGTGTATTACTGTACTTTTATCACCGGGTATTTCAACAGTTAATGGTAAAAGTTTTTTCGTTATTTTATAAAAAAGTTATTTATGTCGCTTTCTATATTCGACAGTTATTCCATTATGTGGTCCACCAATGATTGCACCGTCGTACGAATATTCTCTAACAAAAAGAATATTTCCCAACTAAACTAATATTTTTAGACAACTGTTTACTTTGTATAATTTGCACATATCACCTATAACTATAACATTTATTAAATCAACACCTTACTATGTGGAAATATATATATATAAAAAAATTAAATCTTATTCATAAAAAGTTAGGGTCTTACAATATATCTAACAGTTAAAAAAAATAATAGCAATAACTTACAAAATGTGTAAGACCTCAAATTTTATGAAATAAAAGTATTTATTTTTTCTTATAATTATTATTCAGTAAATGGTTAAATTGATAAAAAGTTAAAGTTAAGGGTGATATATGTAAAGTTCACAAAATAAGCAAGTGGTTATAAAATATTCATTGTTGTCGGGGAATATTCGGTTGATCGTGAAATATTCTTGCTGTCGGGGAATATTTGTACGACGGCGCAGCCTTTTGTGGGCCCCATAACAGAAAATGGTCAGATGAAGAAAACGACAATTATGATTTTTTTATAAATAACGGCGTAGTTGTTTCCGTTAATACTATTGAAATACCTGGTGGTTAAAAAAAAGTAATACGCGTTGTTGCATAGTAGCACACGGTATTGCACATTATTTTATATTATTATTGTTTAAATAATTATCACTGCATAGTATTTTACATTATCAAACCAATAATTCATATTATTTGAATAATATTATTAGATAACATTATTGACAATGTCTAGAAAATTCTGTCGAGGAAAGGGGTTAGGACTTACTTATTCAAGTAATAAAGGCCATAAAAGTCGACTAGTCAAGCTGCTTTTATCCATCAAACTTTTCAGCGTGAATATCGATGCTTCCTGAGGCTTGGATACCCAGTTATTTCGCATATTTTTCAATCTTTAATTATTATTTTTCATTCATCATTTTTTTCATATGGTTATGCAACAACATAAACAAGTTAAACAGTTCTAAGTCATGAAATCAGTTCACATAGACATCTCCACAAATAACTTAGCCAAATAAACATGCTTCACATATTCAAGTACTCATGTATCACAAATTCAATTCAAATCAATTACTATGGATCATGGTTTAGTCTTCATCATTCATTAATAAATTAAGCATTAAACAGATTCTGAATTTTAGCATCATTTTTGAATCTTTGACTTTAACGTTTTAAACACATAGGCAAATAGAACCATGGAACTCAAGTTTTCAAAAAAAAAAAAATCAGAATTTTTTTAACTTCCCATCAAAATTGGATTATTATTCTTAAATAAAACAAAACTTAAATCTCCCCTCACCCCCCACCCCCACACTCAAACCTTACATTGTCCACAATATAAGCAAATCATGCACAGAAGAAAGAACTACTAGCTAACATGCAACTAAAAAATAATAAAAATTAAAATAAAGGGATAGAAAGATCAAATCTGAGTGCTTGGGTTACCTCCCAAGTAACTGCCCTTGTTTAACGTCTTCGGCTCGACATCATGTCTCTCTTCTCAACCGGCATCAAGCAATTATGTAACCTTCATCATCAGTAGATTCAACCTTCTTTGTGCATTCCTCGTGGGCTTAGTTCTGTTATCCAACAAAATTCGATATTTTCTGAATATTTTAGTAACGAGTGTAAGGCAGGCACAATTTCCTTCAATTCCTGATGCCATTCTATCTTGTTTTCCATGTCCATGTCCAAACTGTTGGTGATAGCAACCTCCAAGTTGTCCTTATGCAAATGTTCAAAAGTTTATTGGACCAAGGAATCAATCACATCAATCTCAAAAACATGATTCACATCACTAGGATATCTCATGGCTTCATAAATATTAAATTGAATCTTCCCCTATCAAATTCCATTGTCAAGGTCCCATTGTGCACATCAATCATAGTTCTTGCTATTTTTAGGAATCGTCTTCCTAACAAGATATGAGAAGAGTTTGGTGATGTATCATCCTCCATGTCCACAATGTAAAACTTTGCAGGAAACATTAGTTCATTCACCTGCACTAAAACATCCGCAATTACCTCTCGGGGGTAAGTGTTAGTACTATCAGCCAATTGAATAATCACACCAGTATTTTTCAAAGGACCTAGATTTAAGGAAGCATAAACAGATAAAGGCATAGCATTAATTGAAGCTCCTAAATCTAGCATGGCTTTTTTAAATCTGGTGTTTCCTATTTTGCACGGGATTGTAAACATTCCTGGATCTTTACATTTAGGAGGTATTTTTTTTGAAGAACAATATATACATTTTCCCCGACCGTGACTTTTTCATTATTTTGCAATTTCCTTTTATTAGTGCATAATTCTTTTAAAAACTTAGCATATCGTGGCATTTGTTTAATTGTATCAAATAGAGGGATGTTCACTTCTACTTTCCTAAAAGTTTCCAGAATTTCTTTTTCTCTTTCATTTTTCTTTGAGGTTTTAGAATTTCTCGGAGGAAAGGGAACAGAAATGTTTTTAAGCTGATTATGAGGGTTAGGTTGTACCTTGGATTTTTCTATTTCCTCCTTAGTTTCTTCCTCCTCAAACTCTATGCGGGTCGGTGGTGTATCCAACTGTGTTCCATTCTGGAAAGTTATGGCACCTGTATTTTCCCATGGGTTAACTATTGTTTGAGATGGTAATTTCCTAAGCCTCTAGATTCCAATATCCCCACAGTTGTAGCCAGTTGTCCCACTTGATTCCTTAATCATCTCTTCCATGGACTACCCATTATTTACATGAGCTAATTCTCTTGGTTGATACTGAGGTTGGGCCGGTGGAAACCCTTGTTGTCTGGGCGGGAACATTCCTTGTGTTGGTGGCTTATTTCTTCCATAACTGAGGTTTGGATGATCTCTCCAGCCTGGGTTGTATGTGTTTGAATAGGGATCATAATTCTTTTGTGGTGCTTGGTAGTTTCCCATGGAATTGGCTTGTTGCAGTGTCTCATCATCATGTAATGTTGGGCATTCATCTGTATTGTGATTGGATTATATACAGATTCCACAAACTTTTGAAATTGGCAGTTGAACTGTAGCCAATTGTCTAGCCATAGAATTTAATTCAGAAATTTGTTGACCATAATCACAAGTGTTTATCTCGCTTACCCTTACTGGTGCATGATTTGTTCTAGTGCCATATTGTTGCGAGTTCGCTGCCATGTTTGATATTAAATTCCTTGCAGCCTCTGGGGTCTTGTCAACTAATGTTTTCCGCTAGCTGCATCGATCATGCTTCTATCTATCGGTACCAACCCTTCGTATAAATACTGGATCAGGTGTTGTTCATCTATTTGATGTGGTGGACAGCTAGAACAAAGCTTTTTGAATCTTTCCCAATACTCGTATAGTGTCTCCCCACTGAATTGTATAATCCCATATATCTCCTTCTTTATGTTAGCTACTCTCGAGCCTAGGAAGTATTTCTCTAAGAACTAATTGCTTCATGTCGTCCCAAGATTGTATCGAACCTGAGGGCAAGTAGTATAGCCATTCCTTTGCCAGATCTGCTAGTGAGAAGGATAAGGCTCTAAGCTTGATTTGCTCTTCCGTGATCTCATGTGGTCTCATGGTGGAGCACACCACATGAAATTCCTTTAAATGTTTGTAGGGATCTTCACCTGTAAGGCCACAAAAAGTAGGCACTAAATGGATTAGTATGGATTTAAGTTCAAATGCGGCATCTAAATTAGGATATTTAATGCACAAAGGTTGTTGATTTAAATTAGGAGTTGCCAACTCCCTAAGAGTTCTATTGTTATTTGGAACTGCCATATCTTCTTCCTTATCGGATTCGGTGGATCATTCGTTGGATAATAATTCTAAAGCTAAGTTGAAGCATGGTGATGATGCAGAAGTCTCGCCTATAACTATAGAAGACTGTTGATCTTTAAGTTTTTGGTTTCCTTAGCCTCCTTGTAGTTTTCTCAATCTCTGGATCAAAATCTAATATAGTAGCCTGAGAAGATCGATTCATAAAACAAGAACAAGACAAATAATAGAATAAAAACAAAAAGCGAAATTACTCCCTGGCAACGGCACCAAAATTTGGGAGTTATCGTTGATACTCCGAAATTATCCTCGCTTTCACTTCTCAAATTAAAATAATTAACATAGTAGTAAGCAAGGATCGATCCCACAGAGAGTAAAGTTATTTTAGAATTATTATACTATTTCAACAGAAAATAAAGATGGGGGCTTATGAAAATTGTTTTTAAACTAAGAGAACAAGAATTAATGATGAAGTTAACCAAATATGTAAAAACTTCAGTTCTTCAATTCAGTTTCACCAAGTACAACAATCAATTAATCAAGTTATTATTATTTTTCCTTCAATGAAACTATTAGCCCTAGATAACAATAAGTTCTGTTATCCAGAATTCTTCTAAGATTATCACTGTATGAAATAAGCTCTTCACCAGATTCTAACTAGCATATAACCTAGAATAAGCTCTCTAGATTTAATATGATAGAAGCATTGAGAAATAAAGAATTGGGCTAATTCAATCAACAAACACATAAGCTTAATTTATTTAACTAGTTTTCGGATAATCTTAGCAATACACAAAATCTTTTTCACAAGTAGTATTACCAAGTTGCTACTTATGATGAAGAAAAATATCAATAACACGTAATACCAATCTTAATCTAGTATATGATAATGATCAAATTAACTCAATTGGCCATATTAATTCAATTAGATCAATTAGCATGCAATCAATGAAAACAGATTATCATAAGAAATTACACACAAAAAGGAATAAGTAATAATACTCAATTAATCAATTACTTGTAACAAGGTTCCACCTCCCTTTAGTAACTGAATGAAAAGAACTAGTCTGACATGCTCTTGAGTCTGCACTCCAATAGGTGAAAGTTGATAATTGAATGAATAAAACCCTGACTATCATCCTCTATTTATAGTGCTAGATAAGTCTCTAAATCATATGATAAGTAGAAATCCCAATCCTAAAAGGAATTACAAATCACACTAATTTCCATAAAGAAATAAAATCTAATTTGGAAATAAATCTTAGTCTAAAAGAAATCCTAATTACAATAGAATTGTAAAAACTATCTTTTTAGAATTCAAAAATTAGATTTGAAATTGAAATTAAATTCCACAATTGCCATTTAATTACGCGCCAATAAGGAGAAATTCTTATCGAAAAGCCCCCTCTTTTCTGGGAATGATCTGGTTGTCATTATTGTGATTCTGTAATATTATTTGTGAATAATTAATTATTGATTTATATGATAAGTAAAATATTTATTTTGCGTGGATATAAATGGAGGAATTTTTAGAAAAATGATATTTATTAAAAATTGATATTTTATCTTTTTTAATAAAATAATTCATTCAAATATATTATTATATTACATTATAAATGTATAATGCGATAATATAATAATATAATAACGGTGATATTTTTATAATAAATGTGCGATATATGAATAAATGAGGAGGAAGAGTATTTTTGTTACAATAAATGCTAAAAACATGTTAAACATGTTGGTGGGCCCCATTTTTGACTGAAATTTGATTATAGCCTGCAAAATCGTCCTGTATGTGAATTTTGGTTTATGTTTGGAATTTGAAAAAAAACTAATTCTATAAAGTTGTAGAAAATTAAATTTTCTATAGAATGGACATAAGATTTAAATTTTTCTGATAAAAGGGCTATTTATTATGAATTATTGAAGTTTCGAATATTGGGTCTGAATTGATTTTGCTACAATAAATGATAAAAACATGTTTTTCATGTTAGTGGGCCCCACTTGCATTTGTAAATTCTGAATTCAGATTTCAAAGTGTGCGTATGATTTTTTTATAAATAATATTATTTTATTAATTTTTCGGCTTTGGTATTCTAAATATTTTCCTATAAATAGGCTGCTTAGGTTTGAATTAAAAATCACACCAGAATTTGAAGTTTTCTCTCTTTATATTATCGAGCGTATTTTTGTGAGTATTTAGATCCTTTGAGTGTTGCTATACGGTGTAAATTTCCTTCAGCATTATATCCGATATTCCAGTCAGAAGTGTTATTCTTTTGAGGTTAGGGACGTTATTTTTTTGTAAATGATATTATTTCTTCAATATCATTATACCGAAATATTGGTATGAATTTTATTATGAAATTTTTAGTTTTTCGTGTCAGGATTACTATTCACGTATACAACACTATTTCATGTATGCGGTACTATTTACGTATACGGTACTATGTACGAATACGGGGTACTATTCACGAGTTACTATTCATGAGTTACTATTCACGAGTTACTATTCACGGGATACTATTCACAAAAAATTGGTTTCTTTTTCTGACCAAATTATTGTTGATTTATGAATCTTACTCTTCAAATTAAATCCATATTTTGATCATATTATTTTTATTATCATATATAACATTTTTATAATCCTGGTGATGAAATTTCTCTTTCACTTGAGTGTAAAGATGGGTAGATTATTGGTATGATCGTGACTATGAGTTCTCTTTGGCCAGTAGTGCAAAGATGAATTGTTGACTGATATGATCATGACCATTGAATTTATAATTGAATATCTTTAGCTTAAGTGCTAAGGTGAATTGATCAACATGGTTATAATTATTGTTTATATAAATTCTGAAATGATTATATATTTCTTTGAGATATTAATTTCTTTAGGCCCGTAGTGCAAAGATGACCTGTTGTTGAATATCTTTGGCCTGTAGTGCAAAGATAAACTGTTGATGAATATCTTTGGCCCGTAGTGCAAAGATGAATTTATTAGTATGATTATGAACAGGAACTGTGATTTAGTATAACCATGATCTTTGATGTTTCAGGTAAAGACAGGTGATGAAAATTATCTTCGTCTCGGTGCAAAGAGAAATTTAGAACCACCATTAGGATTATGGGTTATTAACATGATTGTGGACAGGAACTGTTGATTAATGTTATAGGGATAAAACATTGTTGGTGTACTTTTAACATGGAGAAGATAATAGACTTTATGGTCTATTTGACTATTCTAATGAATTGCTCGTTCCGCTGCAACTATGGTTGAAAAGTTTTATCATCTACCATATGTTCTAAATCTCTGATTCATTATTGATGAAAGCTATTGATAAATTATTTATCTTAGTCATGATATTCTTTACTGGGCTAGTTGAGCTCACCTTTTTCTTTTTGTTCCATTTTTCTTCTCAGAAACGAGAATATAGCGAGAAGTAGTCGGAGTGTGGAGTGATGTTCCAAGGCAGTTGTTATAGTAGTCCTCATTATTTTATAAAATAGTGTATCAATAATTATAATGATGACTTAAACTCACAGTTTATGTGTTGTCGTATATTTTACGACAATTGTATTAACGAAGTTGTAGTTATTTTTGTACCATGTATTTCGCGACTCAGAATGAGTGATGTATACCTATTTTGGGAGCATCACAAAATGGGTCTTGCCAATTAAGTATCAAGAGTTTGACGAATTTCCCCCTTTTGATTCTTCTACCGCCTCGCATACTTCTTTTCTTTTTCTCAGACGAACAAAGTAGGTTACACTGTATATGATTGAGGTTTTATTTATTTATTAATATATCTTAGTAACTCTCCTAATTTTAATAGAATTTATTATTACCCACAAATATAAATTTAAGCCAATTACTTTTAAAGTCTAATTTAATCGAATTAATTTATCCATCAATTATTAATATTTATTAATCCACATAAATTAAGTGACCACTTAGACCCAAATAAAATAAAAAGACTAATTAATATATTTTAAAATATATATAATCTCATTTTATTTAATATAATTCTTTATTAATAGTTTTTACCGGGTATTACACATTTTCTGCCTTATAAAGTTGTGCATTGGGCAACAAGTAACAATTATTTTATTTTGTGTTCGAATAGGATAAAAGGAAGGATGATGAGTATGAAATATATTATGATTTTATCCCTTAATACTTAATCTTTTGTATATATTTTGTGCCTAAATATATTCATTTTTTTATATTTTTATTTTAGGTACAATTGAAGGGGTTCTGTGATTTTGAAAATAAATTGGAGGAGGTTTACGGGATTCCTAGAAGATCAAGGATTCAACAATTAGTATCATAAATGTATTTGGATTCTAGGGGCGTCTCTACACCTTGTGCCCCAAGATCATCTAGTTTGGGAGTCGTTGATGGAAAGTTCACTACATGGGTAACTCTGAAAAGCCTAAGAAAAGGAGACATTGCATATGTCAAGAAAATAAAAAATATGAGAAAAGTATGAAAATACTTTCATCTGTGCTAAAAAGAAGTTTATATGAAAAAAATTGAAAAGCAAGGAAAATTTGTTCTTAGTTGTGAATCAGTGTGCACGATTTTTGCTCCATGGTAACTAAGTTGAGTAAGTATGAAGATTTTGGGAAAGTTACTTATGTGGCTACAGTTCAGTTTAATGAAATTAATTGGTGAAATGGTAATGTTGGTAATTGTGAGTTGATTAATTAGGCATTGATTAGATTTCTACAAATTTAGTGTTTATAGTCATGATTTGTACCTTGAATTCTTTTGACATGATGGTTGAATAGAATTTTTTCTGGAAATTAAACTTTTGGTTTACACGAAGACGTGTAAAAAGATAAGTGTGAGGGAATTTGATGAGTATGAAATATATTATGTTTTTATCCCTTAATTCTTAATCTTTTGTATTTATTTTGTGCTTAAATATATTCATTGTTTTTATATTTTTATTTTAGGTACAGTTGAAGGGGTTTCGTGATTTTAGAAATAAATTGGAGGAGGTTTATGGGATTCCTAGCAGATCAAAGATTCAACAATTAGTATCATAAATGGATTTGGATTCAGCTTATTTTCACTCGACAAGAAGTTTAAGCACATGGAAATTGTTAGATTAAATTCCAATTTCAAATCTGATTTTCGAATTCTAGAAAATTAGTTTTTACAATTCTATTGTAATTAGTGTGATTTGTAATTCATTTTAGGATTTGAATTTCTACTTATCATAGGATTTAGAGACTTGTCTAGCACTATAAATAGAGGATGATAGTCGGGGTTTTATTCATTCAATTATCAACTATCACCTATTGGAGTGCAGACTCAAGAGCATGTCAGGCTAGATCTTTGCATTCAGTTCTAAAGGGAGGTGGAACCTTGTTACAAGTAATTGATTAATTGGGTATTATTATTTATTCCTTCCTGTGTGAAATTTCTTCTGATAATCTGTTTTCATTGATAACATGCTAATTGATCTAATTGATTTAATATGGCCAATTGAGTTTATTTGATCATTATCATCTGCTAGATTAAGATTTGTATTACATGTAATTGATATTTGTCTTCATCATAAGTAGCAAGTTTATAATACTAATTGTGGAAAAGCTTTTGTGTAGTGCTAAGATTATCCGAAAATAAGTTAAACAAATCGAGCTTATGTGTTTGTTGCTTGAATTAGCCTAATTCTCTATTTCTTAATGCTTCTATCATATTAAATCTAGAGAGCTTATTCTAGGTTGTATGCTAGTTAGAATTTGGTGAAGAGCTTATTTCGTACAATGATAATCTAAAGAAAATTTCGGATAGCAGAACTTATTGTTATCTAGGGCTAATAGTTTCATTAAAGGGAAAATATTAATAACGTGATTAATTGATTGTTGTACTTGGTGAAACTGAACTGCAGAACTGAAGTTTTTACATATTTGGTTAACTTCATCATTAATTCTCGTTCTCTTCGTTTAAAATTTTTTTTCAAAAACCCCATCTTTATTTTCTGTTGAAATAGTACAATAATTCTGAAATAACTTTACTCTCTGTGGGATTGATCCTTGTTTACTACTATGCTAATTATTTTAATTTGAGAAGTGAAAGCGAGGTTAATTTCTGAGTATCAACGACAGTTCCCAAATTTTGGCGCCATTTCCAGGGCGTAATTTCTCATTTTATTTTTATTCTATTATATGTTTTGTTTATGTTTTATGACTCGATCTTCTTAGGCTACTATATTAGATTTTGATTCAGAGATTGAGAAAATTGCAAGGAGGTTAAGGAAGCAAAAACTTAAAGATCAACAGTGTTCTGTAGATATAGACGAGGCTTCTGTATCATCATCAGGCCTCAACTTATCTTTGGAATTATTATCCAACGAATGATCCACCAAATCCGATAAGGAACAAGAGATGGTGGTTCCAAATAACAACAGAATGCTTAGGGAGTTGGCAACTCCTAATTTAAATCAGTAACCTTTGTGCATTAAATATCCTAATTTAGATGCTGCATTTGAACTTAAATCCGGACTAATCCATTTACTGCTACTTTTCGTGGCCTTACAGGTGAGGACCCCTACAAACATTTAAAGGAATTTCATGTGGTGTGCTCCACCATGAGACCACATGAGATCACGGAAGAGCAAATCAAGCTTAGAGCCTTCCCCTTCCCACTAGCTGATCTGGCAAAGGATTGGCTATACTACTTGCCCTCAGGTTTGATACAATCTTGGGATGACATGGATTTATTTTTCATAGAGAAATACTTCTTAGCCTCGAGAGTAGCTAACATAAGGTAGGAGATATGTGGGATTAGACAATTCAGTGGGGAGACACTATACGAGTATTGGGAAAGATTCAAAAAGCTTTGTTCTAACTGTCCACCACATCAAATAGATGAACAATACCTGATCTAGTATTTCTACGAAGGGTTGGTATCGATAGATGAAATCATAATTGATAAAGCTAGCGGAGGAGCACTAGTTGACGAGACCCCAGAGGTTACAAGGAATTTAATTGCAAACTTGGCAGCGAACTCGCAACAATATGGCACTTGAATAAATTATGCACCAGAAAGGGTAAGCACTTGAGATTATGGTCAACAAATTTTTGAATTAACTGCTATGGTTAGATAGTTAGCTACAGGTCAACTGCCAGTTGTAAAGGTTTGTGGAATCTGTCTACAACCCAATCATAATACAGATGAATGCCCAACATTACAAGATGATGAGACTGTGCAACAAGCCAATGCCATGGGAAACTACCAAGCACCATAAAATAATTATGATCCCTATTCAAACACATACAACCAAGGCCGAAGAGATCATCCAAACCTTAGTTGTGGAGGAAATAAGCCACCAAAATAAGGAATGTTCTCGCCCAGACAACAAGGGTTTCCACTGGCCCAACCTCAGTATCAACCAAGACAAATAGCTCATGTAAATAGTGGGCAGTCCATGGAAAAGATGTTTAAGGCATTCATGGGGCAATCACAACAATTCTTGGCTCAAACACAACAATTCATGAATCAGACACAACAGTTCCAACAAGAGACAAATGCTTCGGTTCAAGATTTAAGGAACCAAGTGGGACAACTGGCTACAACTATGGGATATTGGAATCTAGAGGCTCAGGAAAATTACCATCTCAAACAATAGTCAACCCAAGGGAGAAAGCAGGTGCCATAACTTTACGGAATGGAATAAAGTTAGATACACCACCGACCCCCATAGAGTTTGAGGAGGAATCAGCTAAGGAGGAAATAGAAAAATCCAAGGTATAACCTAACCCTCATAATCAGCTTAAAAACATTCCTCTTCCCTTTCTTCCTAGAAATTCTAAAACTTCAAAGAAAGATAAAAAAGAAAAAGAAATTCTGGAAACTTTTAGGAAAGTAGAAGTGAACATCCCTCTATTTGATGCAATTAAACAAGTGCCACGGTATGCTATGTTTTTAAAAGAATTATGCACTAATAAAAGGAAATTTAAAAATAATGAAAAAGTCATAGTCGGGGAAAATGTATATGACGTTCTTCAAAGAAAAATGCCTTCTAAATGTAAAGATCCAGGAATGTTTACAATCCCATGAAAAATAGAAAACACCAGATTTGAAAAAGCCATGCTAGATTTAGGAGCTTCAATTAATGTTATGTCGTTATCTGTTTATGCTTCCTTAAATCTATGTCCTTTGAAAAATACTATTGTGATTATTCAATTGGCTGATTATACTAACACTTAACCTCGAGGGGTAATTGAGGATGTTTTAGAGCAGGTGAATGAACTAATCTTTCCTGCAGATTTTTACATTGTGGACATGGAGGATGATAAATCACCAAACCCTTCCCATATCTTATTAGGAAGACCATTCCTAAATATAGCAAAAACCATGATTGATGTGCACAATGGGACATTGACAATGAAATTTGATGGGCAAAAGATTCAGTTTAATATTTATGAAGCTATGAGATATCCTAGTGATGCGAATCATGTTTTTGAGATTGATTTGATTGAATCCTTAGTGCAGAAAACTTTTGAACATTTGCATAAGGATAACTTAGGAGGTTGCTATCACCAATAGTTTTGACATGGACATGGAAAATGAGATAGAATGGCATCAGGAATTGAATGAAACTGGGCTGCCTTATACTCGTTACCAAAATATTCAAAAAAGTATCGAATTTTGTTGGACGACGGAACTAAGTCCACGAGGAATGCACAAAGAAGGTTGAATCTACTGATGATGAAGGTTATATAATTGCTTGATGCTGGTTGAGAAGAGAGACATGACGTCGAGCCGAAGACGTTAAAAAAGGGAAGTTACTTGGGAGGCAACCCAAGCACTAAGATTTGATCTTTCTATCTCTTTATTTTATTTTTTTAGTTGCATGTTAGCTAGAAGTTCTTTTTTCTGTGCATGATTTTCTTACATTGTGTACAATTTAAGGTTTGAGTGTAGGGGGTGATTTAAGTTTTATTTTATTTAGGAATAATAATCCAATTTTGATGGGAAGTTTAAAATTTCTGATTTTTTTTTTGAAAACTTGGGTTCTATGGTTCTATTTGCCTATGTGTTTAAAAGGTTAAAGTCAAAGATTGAAAATTGATGCTAAAATTCAGAATCTGTTTGATGCTTAATTTATTAATGAATATTGAAGACTAAATCATGATCCATAGTAATTGATTTGAATTGAATTTGTGATAAATGAGTACTTGAATATGAGAAGCATATTTATTTGGCTAAGTTATTTGTGGAGTTGTCAATGTGAACTAATTTCATGACTTATGTGACGCCCTCAAAATAGGTATACATCACCCATTCTGAGTCGCCAAAAACATGGTACAGAAATAACTAAAACTTCATTAATACAATTGTCATGCAAAATACGATAACACATAAACTGTGAGTTTAAATACAAATATTATCTTCTACACAATATCCACACTCAGATAAAGTCCTCATTACAATTATTGATACACTATTTTACAAAATAGTGAGGACTACTAAACAACTATCTAGAACCATCATTACACACCCCGACTACTTCTCGCTATATTCTCGCTTCCTGAGAAGAAAAATGAAACAAAAAGGAAAAGGGTGAGCTCAACTAGCCCAGTAAAGAATATTATGACTAAGATAAAGAAGAACAATTTATCGTTAGCCTTCAACAAATCAGATAATGGACAACCAGTTTTAGATCAATATTCGTAGGGGAAATAACAATTCATTAGAAGAGTTAAGTAGAGAATGAAATCTACTATCATCTATGAATTTAAAAGTACATCATCAATATTTTATCCCTGTAACATCAATCAATATACATCCTGCATCAAATATTCATCTTTGCTTTATGGGCCAAAGATATTCATTTGTATCACCAGTTGGTCATGTTCATCTCAACACCTGTTCATCTTTGCACTACGGGCCAAAGATATTCATCAGGTAATCATTCATCTTTGTACTACAGGCCAAAGATATTCATCAAGTATCACCATTAAGGACTGAGGATGATGAAAAATATTTTAAAGAACGAATACAGTGAGACAAAAGTACAAAGATTAGAGATTCGTACTTTAGATAATTCAAGTTTAAAAATACTCTACAATAAACCATAATGGAGTAAAATTCAAGAATGAAGATCAAAACATTGATACAATAAAAGATAGTAACCATAATAGATATCTGGGACAAAGAAGAGAAAATTTTATTTTTCGGTGAATAGTATCATATTTGTGAATAGTGCCGTATACGTGAATAGTAACCCTACCTAAAAAGGTAGAAATTCTATAATAAAATTCATATCAATATTTCAGCATGATGATATTGAAAAAAATAATATCATTTACGAAGAAAATAACATTCCTTACCTCAAAAGAACAGTATTTCTGAATGGAATATCGAATATGATGCTGAAGGAAACTTGTACTGAATATCAACTCTCAAAGTATCTAAATACTCACAAAATACGCTCGATAATATATAGAGAGAGAAAACTTGTTTCTGGTGTGATTTTCAATTCTAACTAAGCACCCTATTTATAGGAAAATACTAGAACGCCAAGGCAGACTAACCTGCTACCTGAATGGCTTTATCTGCTACTATTCATGCCCACCACTTTTGAAAATAAATTTCAGCACATTTCTAACCAACCAAAAGTGGGGCCCACCAATTCTATAAATTTCCAAAATGTTTTACCATTTAAATAATAATCAGAAACTTCAATAATTTATAATAAATAGCCCTTTTATCAGAAAAATATGAATTTTATGTTCCATTCCATAGGAAAATCGAATTCTCTACAACTTTGTAGCTTTAATTTTTTTCAAATTCTAAACGAAAAATACCTAAATCCATATACGGATGATTTTTAATACCTTCATTCCGACAAAATACTGATAAAATACCTCAGCATTAATTCCTTCATTTATATCCACACAAAATAAATATTTCCCTATCCATCCACATAAAATAAATATTTTCTTATCATATAAATCAATAATTAATTATTCACAAATAATATTACAGAATCACAATTATGACAACCAGGTAGTTCCCAGGAAAGAGAGGGCTTTCCGATAAGGATTTCTCCTTACTGGCGCGTAATTAGGTGACCAAACCCCTTTTCTAGACAGAACTTTCTTAAACATTGACAATAATGCTATCTAATAATATTATTCAAATATTATGAATTATTGATCTGATAATAGGAAATAATGTGCAATGACAATTATTGAAACAACAATAATATAAAATATCAGCGCAACAATTATTGAATCAATAAAATAAAATATTGAACAGTAATTACTGTAACAATTATTGATGAGTGTCTTCTTACGTAAGAATCAATAATTCAAAAATACTGTGCAATACTGTGTGCTACTGTGCAACCACACGTATTACTGTATTTTAACCACCAGGTAATCCAACAGTGTTAACGGTAACAATTACGCCGTTTATTTATAAAAACTCAAACTTGTCATTTTCTTTATCCAACCATTTTCCGTTATGGGGACCACAAATGGTTGCGCCGTCATACGAATATTCCATGATCAAACGAATATTCCCCGACAAAATGAATATTTTATAACCACTTGTTTATTTTGCAAAATTTGCACATTTCACCCATAACCAATGCATTATATCAATTTAACTCCTTATTATTTCAAGATAATGAATAGAGGAAATTTAATTTTATTTATAATAAGTTGGGGTCTTACAACTTAGAACTGTTTAACTTGCTTATGTTGTTGCAGAACCATATGAAAAAATGATGAATGAAAAAAAAATTGAAAATTGAAAAATCTGCTTCAATGTCCATTGTGCGAAATAACTGGGTATCCAAGCTTTAGGAAACATCGATATTCACTGCTAAAAAGTGTGATGGATAAAAGTAGCTTGACTAGTCGACTTTTGTGGCCTTTGTTACATGAATAAGTAATCCCAAGGGGGTGTCTCTACACCCCGCGCACTAATATCATGTGGCTTGGGAGTCGTTGGTGGAAATTTCACTACATGGGTAACTCTGAAAAGCCTAAGAAAAGGTGACATTGCACATGTCAAGAAAAGAAAAAATATGAGAAAAGTATGAAAATGCATCCATCAGTGCTAAAAAGAAGGTTCTATGAAAAAAATTGAAAAGCAGGGAAAATTTGTTCTTGGTTGTGAGTCAGTGTGCACGGTTTTTGCTCCATGGTAACTAAGTTGAGAAAGTATGAAGATTTTGGAAAGTTACTTATGTGGCTATTGTTTGGTTTAATGAAATTCATTAGTTAAATGGTAAGGTTGGTAATTGTGAGTTGATTAATAAGGCATTGATTAGATTTCTGCAAATTTAGTGTTGATAGTCATGATTTGTACCTTGTAATCTTTTGACATGATGGTTGAATAAAATTTTTCTGAAAATTAAACTTTTGGTTTAATTACACGAGGACGTGTAAAAAGATAAGTATTGGGGAATTTGATGAGTATGAAATATATTATGTTTTTATCCCTTAATGCTTAATCTTTTGTATTTATTTTGTGCCTAAATATATTCATTGTTTTTATATTTTTATTTTAGGTACAATTGAAGGGGTTCCGTGATTTTGAAAATAAATTGGAGGAGGTTTACGGAATTCCTAGCAAATTAAGTATTCAACAATTAGTATCATAAATGGATTTGGATTCAGCTTATTTTCGCGCGGCAAGAAGTTTAAGCACATGGCAATTGTGAGATTTAATTCCAATTTCAAATCTGATTTTCGAATTCTAGAAAATTAGTTTTTACAATTCTATTGTAATTAGGATTTCTTTTAGACTAAGATTTATTTCCAAATTAGATTTTATTTCTTTATGTAAGTTAGTGTGATTTGTAATAGCTTTTAGGATTTGGATTTCTACTTCTCGTAGGATTTAGAGACTTGTCTAGCACTATAAATAGAGGATGATAGTCAGGGTTTTATTCATTCAATTATCAACTATCATCTATTGGAGTGCAGACTCAAGAGCATGTCAAGCTAGTTCTTTTCATTCAGTTCTAAAGGGAGGTGGAACCTTGTTACAAGTAATTGATTAATTGAGTATTATTATTTATTCCTTCTTGTGTGAAATTTCTTCTGATAATTTGTTTTCATTGTCTGCATGCTAATTGATCTAATTGATTTAATATGGCCAATTGAGTTTATTTGATCATTATTATCTGCTAGATTAAGATTGGTATTACATGTAATTGATATATGTCTTCATCATAAGTAGCAACTTGGTAATACTAATATGGACAAGCTTTTGTGTATTGCTAAGATTATTAGAAAACAAGTTAAACAAATCGAGCTTATGTGTTTGTTGCTTGAATTAGACTAATTCTCTATTTCTTAATGATTCTATCCTATTAAATCTAGAGAGCTTATTCTAGGTTGTATGCTAGTTAGAATCTAGTGAAGAGCTTATTTCATACAGTGAAATCTAAGGAGAATTCCAGACAACAGAACTTATTGTTATCTAGGGCTAATAATTTCATTGAAGGGAGAATAATTTTAAAATAACTTTACTCTATGTGGATCGATCCTTGCTTACTATTGTGCTAATTATTTTAATTTGAGAAGTGAAAGCGAGGTTAATTTCGGAGTATCGACGATAACTCCCAAATTTTGGCGTCGTTGTCGGGGAGTAATTTCTCGTTTTGTTTTTTTTTCTATTATTTGTTTTGTTCTTGTTTTATGACTCGATCTTCTTAGGCTACTATATTAGATTTTTATCTAGAGATTAAGAAAATTGCAAGGAGGCTAAGGAGGCAAAAACTTAAAGATCAACATTCTTCTGTAGATATAGACGAGGCTTTCTACATCATCATCATCATCAGGCCTCAACTTAGCTTTGGAATTATTATCCGATGAATCATCAACCGAATCTGAATCCGATAAGGAAGAAGAGATAGTGGTTCCAAATAACAACAGAACTCTCAGGGAGTTGGCAACTCCTAATTTAAATCAGAAACCTTTGTGCATTAAATATCTTAATTTAAATGCTGCATTTGAAATTAAATTCGGACTAATCCATTTACTGCCTACTTTTTGTGGCCTTACAGGTGAGGACCTTTACAAACATTTAAAGGAATTTCATGTGGTGTGCTCCACCATAAGACCATATGGGATCACGGAAGAGCAAATCAAGCTTAGAGCCTTCCCTTCTCACTAGCATATCTGGCAAAGGATTGGTTATACTACTTTCCCTCAGGTTCGATATAATATTGGGATGGCATGAAACAATTGTTCCTAGAGAAATACTTCCTAGACTTGAGAGTATCTAACATAAGGAAGGAGATATGTGGGATTAGACAATTCAATGGGGAGACACTATATGAGTATTGGTAAAGATTCAAAAAGCTTTATTCTAGCTGTCTACCACATCAAATAGATGAACAACACCTGATCCAGTATTTCTACGAAGGGTTGATACCAATGGATAGAAACATGATAGATGAAGCTAGCGGAGGAGCACTAGTTGACAAGACCCAAGAGGCTGCAAGGAATTTAATTACAAACATGGCAGTGAACTTGCAACAATATGACATTAGAACAAATCATGCACCAGTAAGGGTAAGCGAGGTAAGCACTTGTGATTATGGTCAACAAATTTCTAAATTAACTGCTATAGTTAGACAGTTAGCTACAAGTCAACTTCCAGTTGCAAAGGTGTGTGGAATCTGTCTACAACCCAATCACAATACAGATGAATGCCCAACATTACAAGATAATAAGACTGTGCAACAAGCCAATGCCATGGGAAACTACCAATCACCACAAAGAATTATGATCCCTATTCAAACACATACAATCCAGGCCGGAGAGATCATCCAAACCTCAGTTATGGAGGAAATAAGCCACTAACATAAGGAATGTTTCTGCCCAGACAATAAGGGTTTCCATCGACCCAACCTCAGTATCAACCAAGATAAATAGCTCCTGCAAATAGTGGGCAGTTCATGGAAGATATGTTTAAGGCATTCATGGGGCAATCACAACAATTCATTGCTCAAACACAATAATTCATGAATCAGACACAACAGTTCTAACAAGAGATAAAAGCTTCGGTTCAAGATTTAATGAACCAAGTGGGACAACTGGCTACAACTGTGGGGATATTAGAATCTAGAGGCTCAGGAAAATTACCATATCAAACAGTAGTCAACCCAAGGGAGAATGCAAGTGCCATAACTTTATGGAATGAAACACAGTTGGATACACCACCGACCCCCGTAGAGTTTGAGGAGGAAGTAGCTAAGGAGGTAATAGAAAATCCAAGGTACAACATAACCCTCATAATTAGCTTAAAAACATTCCTCTTCCCTTTCTTCCCAAAATTCTAAAACCTCAAAGAAAGATGAAAAAGAAAAGGAAAAAGAAATTTTGAAAACTTTTAGGAAAGTAGAAGTGAACATCCCTCTATTTGATGCAATTAAACAAGTGCCACGGTATGCTAAGCTTTTAAAAGAATTATGCACTAATAAAAGGAAATTACAAAATAATGAAAAAGTTACAGTCAGGGAAAATGTATCTACTGTTCTTCGAAGAAAAATGCCTCCTAAATGTAAAGATCCAAGAATGTTTACAATCCCGTGCAAAATAGGAAATACCATATTTAAAAAAACCATGCTAGATTTAGGAGCTTCAATTAATGTTATGCCTTTATATGTTTATGCTTCCTTAAATCTAGGTCCTTTAAAAAATACTGGTGTGATTATCAATTGGTTGATCGTACTAACACTTACCTCCGAGGGTTAATTGAGGATGTTTTAGTGCAGGTGAATGAACTAATCTTTCCTGCAGATTTTAACATTGTGGACATGGAGGATGATACATCACCAAGCCCTTCCCATATCTTGTTAGGAAGACCATTCCTAAAAATAGTAAGAACCTTGATTGATGTGTACAATAAGACCTTGATAATGGAATTTGATAGGGGAAAAGATTTAGTTTAATATTTATGAAGCCATGAGATATACTAGTGATGTGAATCATGTTTTTGAGATTGATGTGATTGACTCCTTAATATAGGAAACTTTTGAACATTTGCATAAGGACAACTTGAAGGTTGCTATCACCAACAGTTTGGACATGGAAATGGAAAACGAGATAAAATGGCAACAAGAATTGAAGGAAACTATGGTTGCCTTATACTCGTTACCAAAATATTCAGAAAAGTATCGAATTTTGTTGTATGACGGAACTAAGCCCAAGAGGAATGCACAAAGAAGATTGAATCTACTGATGATGAAGGTTATAGAATTGCTTGATTGCCAGGTTGAGAAGAGAGACACGACGTCGAGCCGAAGACGTTAAACAAGGGCAGTTACTTGGGAGGCAACCCATGCACTCAGATTTGATCTTTCTATCCCTTTATTTTATTCTTTATTATTTTTTTAGTTGCATGTTATGTAAGACCCCAACTTTTTAATAAATAAAATTGAATTTTTTCTATTCATTATCTTTAAATAATAAGGAGATAATTTGATATACTGCTTTGGTTATGGGTGAAATGTGTAAATTTTCAAAATAAACAAGTGGTTATAAAATATTCATTGTTGTCGGGGAATATTCGTTTGGGTGTGGAATACTCTTACTGTCGGGGAATATTCGTACGACGGCGCAGCTATTTGTGGGCCCCATAACAGAAAACGGTTGGATGAAGAAAATGACAAGTTTTAGTTTTTATAAATGACGATGTAGTTGTTACCGTTAACACTGTTGGAATAGCTGGTGGTTAAAATATAGTAATACACATGGTTGCACAATAGCACACGGTATTGCACAGTATTGTTGGATTATTGATTCTTATGTAAGAAGGCACTACTCAATAATTATTACAGTAATTACTGTTCAATATGTTATTTAATTGATTAAATAATTGATGCGTTGATATTTTATATTATTTTTGTTTCAATAATTGTCACTGCACAGTATTTTCATTATCAGATCAATAATTCATATTATTTGAATAATATTATTAAATAGTATTATTGGCAATGTCTAAGGAAGTTCTGTCTAAGAAAATGGGTTTGGTCATCTAATTGCGCGCCAGTAAGGAGAAATCCTTATCGGAAAAGCCCCCTCTTTCCTGGGAACGATCTGGATTGTCATAATTATGATTCTGTAATATTATTTATGAATAATTAATTATTGATTTATATGAAATATTTATTTTATATGTATATAAATGTTGGATAGGGAAATATTTATTTTGTGTGGATATAAATGAAGGAATTAATGCTGAGGTGTTTTATCAGTATTTTATCGGAATGAAGGTATTAAAAATCGTCCGTATGTGGATTTCAGACATTTTTTCTTTGGAATTTGGAAAAATTTAAATCTACAAACTTGTAGAGAATTTAATTTCCTATGGAATTGACATACAATTCGTATTTTTCTGATAAAAGGGCTATTTATTATGAATTATTAAAGTTTCAAAAATAAATGTTTTTAATTAAAAACATGGGTGGCGTGCACTATGGCATTCAAAAAGATAAGTATGAAATATATTATGTTTGGGGGAATTTGATGAGTATGAAATATATTATGTTTTTATCCCTTAATGCTTAATCTTTTGTATTTATTTTATGCCTAAATATATTCATTGTTTTTATATTTTTATTTTAGGTACAGTTGAAGGGGTTCCGTGATTTTGGAAATAAATTGGAGGAGGTTTACGGGATTCCTAGCAGATCAAGGATTCAATAATTAGTATCATAAATGGATTTGGATTCAGCTTATTTTCACGCGGCAAGAAGTTTAAACACATGGAAATTGTGGGATTTAATTCCAATTTCAAATCTGATTTTTGAATTATAGAAAATTAGTTTTTACAATTCTATTGTAATTAGGAATTTCTTTTAGACTAAGATTTATTTCCAAATTAGATTTTATTTCTTTATGGAAATTAGTGTGATTTGTAATTCCTTTTAGGATTTGGATTTCTACTTCTCATAGGAATTATAGACTTGTCTAGCACTATAAATAGAGGATGATAGTCAGGGTTTTATTCATTCAATTATCAACTATTATCTATTGGAGTACAGACTCAAGATTATGTCAGGCTAGTTCTTTTCATTCAGTTCCAAAGGGAGGTGGAACCTTGTTACAAGTAATTGATTAATTGAGTATTATTATTTATTCCTTTTTGTGTGAAATTTCTTCTGATAATCTGTTTTCATTGATTGCATGCTAATTGATCTAATTGATTTAATATGGTCAATTGAGTTAATATGATCATTATCATCTGCTAGATTAAGATTGGCATTACGTGTAATTGATATCTGTCTTCATTATAATTAGCAACTTGGTAATACTAATTGTGGAAAAGCTTTTATGAATTGCTAAGATTATCAGAAAACAAGTTAAACAAATTGAGCTTATGTGTTTGTTGCTTGGATTAGCCTAATTCTCTATTTCTTAATGCTTCTATCATATTAAATCTAGAGAGCTTATTCTAGATTGTATGCTAGTTAGAATATGGTGAAGAGCTTATTTCATATAGTGATAATCTAAGAAGAATTCCGGATAGCAGCGCTTATTGTTATCTAGGGCTAATAGTTTCATTGAAGGTTAAATAATAATAAATTGATTAATTGATTTTTGTACATGGTGAAACTGAACTGCAGAACTAAAGTTTTTACATATTTGGTTAACTTCTTCATTAATTCTTGTTCTCTTAGTTTAAAAAAAAAATTCAAAAACCCCTATATTTATTTTTTGTTGAAATAGTATAATAATTCTAAAATAACTTTACTCTCTGTGGGATCGATCCTTGTTTACTGCTGTGCTAATTATTTTAATTTAAGAAGTGAAAGTGAGGCTAATTTTGGAGTATCAACGACAGCTCCGAAAGGACTTCTAAGAATTCTCCTTCTTTTCTTTATAAGGCCAAAACAACGCTCTATGCCATTTCTAGTCGAGAAGTGCTTCATGTTAAACAATTCTTTGACAATCGTAGGTCGATGTCCATCTAACCAATCATTTAAATGATATCTTTGACCACTTAAAGGTGCAAGAAACCTCTCTCCATTGGTATATCCAGCATCTACGAGGTAGTAGTTACCTTAACCAAATAAAAAGGATGTTAAAGTTGATTGTATATATATACATGGGGTTGTGTGTTTGTTAATGTGTGTATGTCTATAAATATTAAATTATATTAAGATATTTATTATTTTTGACCCTGATTTACTTTCAAACCATGATTACGATTCATTCCAGAATAAAGTACCTTACCATCTGTCGCGGACCCTTCCCAATTATATAAGACGTAGATAAATTGCATCTCCAGGGAGCAAACACCTAACACGTTAGTTGTAATCTCATTTTTTCGATTTTAATACCTAGGTTTATCTTTTTCAGGGATATGAACCTTTATATATGTTCCATCCAACACCCCTAGACAACCCTAGTAAGAAATACTTAACATACTGATAAATATGTAATTTTAAAAAGGTTTATTTTAGTAAGATAATAAATATCTAAGTTAAAGTAATACCTTGAACCATTTCCACTTGTCATCAGTAGAGTTTTCACGTATAGGTTCTGATTTCTTAAAAAGTTAACCTTCCAATCTTATTACGACACTAAGTACGTTATTGAAGTGTCTACTAATTGTCTCATCGGATCGAAGAAATTGTAACACTATGACTCGATTTTTCACATGATGGGCTAGTACATACAAGAAAATGGCAACTTGTTCATCTATTTGAAGGTTCTTTGTACTACTAAGCTTGCTCGTGGTATGTAAAATATAACACAATTTGGTAAAACTTGCCTTATCCATTCTAAGGTAATTGTGGCATGTAATGTCACTGTCATACACTAGCTCCCTCATAAGTTTTAGCCCGCTCAAGCAAGAAAGGGTGTACTTTGGTCGAGTAAGTGCTCTCATTCATCTATGTTGTTCCATAGATATAAAAAATTGCATGAATAAGGTAACCATGGAAACTATTTCGGACCAAAAATAGAAAAAAAAACAATTATTCTCTTCACCCTCTTCTGTTTGTCTAATTTACGATGAGCCATGACTGCAATTCAATTCAAAAAGTAAGAGCTAACTCAAAATTATTAATGAGAAGAAAATGACACCAAGATTGCAGCTCCAACACTCAGATAAAGCATGACTAATTCTAATTCCAACCAACACCAGGATACTTCAAGGAAAACAAACAGTTGCTTAAAGTGATACTTTAAGGAAAACAAACAGTATAATAGTAGTTTTATGACAGCTCCATCATAAATATGTTGGACAACAAAAGCCAGAAACAAATAGTAATAACAATATTATGGTACCACGTGTTTATTTAGTAGTGAAAAACATAGTCGAGAAGAGTCACCACATTGCAGTTTCATGAACATGAATGAAGCTCTTCTTGTTACAGTATATATCTAATGTAAAAATGATGGATAAATAAATGTAAGATGAATTATTTTTCCAACAATAACACATGGCATTATCATAACTCATTTTCTTAAGCGAAACTACTATAAGAGAAACTATTCACTGCACATACAAGATTTTCATACTAGAGAATTAAATGACATGAAATTAGAATAAAAGGTTCATACTAGAGAAGTGTCATTGTGGTTTATCTACCATTAGCCAAGAAAATTGCTTAAAATCTGGTTAAAACTAGAAGGGCTTGTCTGCATTTTGAAGTTGAATAATAGAAAAACACACTTTTACCAAATTAAGCAGAACATACATATTAATAAAAGTAACATTCACTTGAGTATCATCAGAAATTTCATCTCCAACTGCACCTAAACTATCCACATTGACAAGAACCTTACAAACTGAATATGAAATAATATCATGTCCCCTAAATTGTGTAGCTAGATGTGGTTACCAAGAATATGAGAACCAAAATCTCACTAAACATCAATTTTCCCTGAACTTGATTTGATAAATTAGACATAAAATAGTATCCAAAACAACAATTAATTCTCTTAGGTTCAAAATTTAAGTAATTATTGTGTAACTATTTGAACCCACAGAACTTCCGAACAAAAACAAAATCAAATAATACACACACACATATATACATATTGTTCAGGAGCGTTTTACCGACCTTCATATGGGCCGAAGGCCTGACATTAGAAGGGCTTTAGGATACCACTGGGCTGAAGCCCATGGAGAGGTTGGAGGTGTTCGGGTCGGTATCCGAGTTCTTCTAGGCCGGAGCCCCACCTTCGTGGATGTTGTTCGAGGTTGGCATCCGAGTCTTTTGCGCCGGAACCTTACCCTGTCGTGTAGTGTTCGGGGTTGGGACTTTGAGTCCTTTGGGCCGAGGCTCGATCTGGATGGTGGGATCGTTTGGGCAAGTTTAGTGGGCTCTCCTGCGTGCAGAGTCTGGGGTCCTAATCATAATTGAATAAGGTAACTCCAAAGGTAGCGATTGGATTGAATTCTACTTACACCTTTAAGGAGATTTTGTTGGACCCATGTTATGGTAACTACCATGACTAGGAGTCCTAATCCGACTCGGAGAAGGATTTTAAAGGTGGTGAGTATTATAAATACAAGGCCAAAGTTATAATTAAGAGGTAATACCTATTTTTGAGCACTAAACGCTTTGCCTCCATTGTTAAACCTTGTGAATGGCCTGTACTTATTCTCACACCGGAGCTATCCCCCGGCGGTACAAACTGTCAAGCTTCTATGTGATCTGTTATTGTGCAGGTTCTAACGCGTGAATTCTGTGATTGGACGCGCCGGCTAAACTTGGTGTTAACATTGGCGCTAGAAGGAGGGCTTTTAGTGCTTAATCAATCACAACTGACTTTTCCGGTATGAGGCCATGGCGAGCAGGGAAAACATTGCTTCTAACCAGGAAAAGGCCAAAATGCACCAGACCACCCAGGTAAGAGGGTCAGGTCAAAGATAAATTAGGTTCTAGAATCCAAGGTGACCAGCAGGAACCGGCTGCTTCCCTCCGACGATGGCTCTTCCATGACAGCCATCATACCCCCAACCAGGCTAGTCACACGGATGAAAATTGTTCTCGGGCACTGGAGGTACATGGAAAGGATCGAGGGGAGAACAACCGAGATCAGAGGGAGTTTATCTTGCAAAAGAAGATGCAACAGAATCGAGATGCCATGTTGGCCCTACGTCTTCAGCAAGAGGAGCTCGAGCAGCAGATGCCGCAGATGGCTGGGGAGCAGGAGGCCTCCTCAAAGAGGTGTAAGCATCGTAGCCGGTCCCTGTCACCCCGACGGGGAGAAGTTGGAAATAAAAGAGCAGGCACCGCAGTCGGTCTCGAGAAGGCCAAAGTAGAATGAGGAGCCATTCGCCAGATCAAAGATCGGACCGTCCGGGAAGATTGAGACATAGGAGGAGGGACGCGACCCCTGAATACGGGAAGGATAGACCCCGATCGTCCCCTCGTAAGGAGGAGTTCGACCCCCTCGCCCGAAGGGTGGCAGAATTAGAAAAGTTGTTAGCGGCGTAGAGTACACTGGGAACACCTTTGGCTTGCATAGGGTCGCCTTTCTCCCCTGAAATCAATTATGTGACGGCCGACCCCAAGAAGAGGATGCCCCCGATGGAGACCTATGATGGCCTGGGGGATCCATATGACCACTCAGATGGGTATAACATGCTGATGACATACTACAGCCATTCTGATGCTGCCAAGTGCCACATGTTTACAACAACTTTGAAGAAGAGCGCTCGAGAATGGATGGGAACTTTGGCAGCAGGATCTATCGATTCATGGAGTGATCTTCAGGAAATATTCCATGCCCAGTTTGGAAGTAACAGAAGGTGAGGAAAGATCACAGCTTCCCTCATGCAGGTCAGACAAAATTCAGATGAAAGCCTGGGTCAGTATGTCAAAAAGTTTTGAGAGGCTGTGGGGTCGGTAGTAGATTTAAACTCCCCATAAGCCTTGGGATTCTTCACTACTGGTTTAGACATCGGGAAATCAAAGAAGTTGATGAAGGATCTAGTGATCAACCCTCCGATAGATTTGACAAAAGCCTTCCACCGAGCCGAGGGTCACATAGCAATAGAGGGAGCGATGGGAAATTTTAAACCCCACTCCCAATCTTATGAGAAATCTAAAGATCGGGACAAACAGAGTTACCAAAGGTCCGATAATCAGGTTAAGTCTGATAATTATGGTAAGAAAAGCTACAATGAGGGAGGTTCGGGCAACGGACGACCGCCTTTCCCGAATAAGAATGTCAACAAAGTCTATACCGCACTTAACACTGATCGGGTGAAGATATTGAAAGAGATGAGGAATAAAACTTTCTTCGAGCCATGCCCGACGATCCCGAAGCCTGGAAAGAGAGGTCAGGACAAATATTGTGCATACCATCAATGTCGGGGGCATACGACGGAGATGTGTAACGACTTGAAAGATTTGATAGAGAAGAATGTCTAGAATGGGCAACTGGTGCAGCATGTGGTCGGTCGGGAAGGTTCAGAGGCACCCCAGGAGGAGAACAGGGAGCCAACTCGGGAAACACAGCCTCAACCGCACCCACAAGCTCGAGGGGTGATTGATGTAATTTCGAGCGGGTCGGTAGGGCGTGTAACCAGAAGGAAGAGGAGTGGGCACCTCGAGGCGGTATTATCAGTAGGAAATTCATCACCCCGAAAGCGCAGGGTCTACTCGGGAGTCTCCATCTCCTTCTCGGATGAAGATTACCCTATCGATCAAATCGAACCACGTGACAGGGGAGTTGGTGATAACGGCACAGGTCGGACCGGTGCATATGAAAAGGATGATGATAGACAACGGATCCTCGGTCGACATACTGTACACGCACGCCTATCAGAGGATGGACTTGGAAGGAAAGAAGATGGAGTTGGGAGGAGAGGGTCCATTATATGGGTTCAACGGGGACCCAGTGCACGTGTCAGGAACGATAGAGCTTCCCGTCAGGTTCGATACAGCACCCCAGCAGGCAGAAATTATGGTTAGATTTTTCGTGGTACAGATGGATTCGGCCTATAATGCTATTCTGGGAAGGCCGACCCTAGCAGCCCTACAAGTAGTGACATCCATCCCACACTTCAAGATCAAATTTCCAATACCGAACGAGATTGGAGAGGTAAAAGGTGATCTTGATATTACCCAAAGGTGTTATCGGAACACTCTGATCTCCTCAGGGGTTGGGGTCAGCAAACAGAAATAGATGATGGCCATCGAGATGGAGCCGTTCACCGAAAGTAGCACTGAACCGATGGCACTACCGACAGAAGAGATAGAAGATATTGATTCGATACCGGGGAACACAGAAAAACTAATTAAGATTGGGGCAGGATTGACAGAACCCCTACGGATAGGCCTGGTGGACTTGCTTCGGGTGTATGTCGATCTCTTTGCCTTGGGAGCCTAGAGACATGCTAGGGGTAAATGAATCGGTAGCGCTACATAGGCTGCATACAGACCCGAAGAGAAAGCTCGTGGTACAGAAAAGAAGGATTTTCACCCCGAAAAGGCAGAGGGTCATAGATGAAGAGATCGCTAAACTGATGGAGGCAGGATTCATTTTCGAGATCGACTACTCCGAATGGCTGACGAATGTGGTATTGGTTCAGAAGCAAAACGGGAAGTGGAGGTTATGCATCGACTACACAGATCTTAATAAGGCATGTCCAAAAGATTTCTATCCTCTACCTAACATAGACCAACTGATTGATGCAACTTCAGGGTATGACATGTTAAGTTTCATGTACGCTTTCTCGGGATACCACCAAATTTCGATGAACAAGGATGACATCCTGAAGACAAGCTTCATCACTCATCGGGCCATATATGCGTATCGGAAGATGACCTTCAGATTCCTGAATACGGGGTCAACTTATCAACTGGATGATGAACTTTGTATTCAGAAAGCAGCTGGGCCGAAGTATGGAAGTGTATGTGGACGACATGATCGTAAAAAGCATGTCAGTCCGGGATCATCTGGAGGACCTAGAAGACTGCTTCGAAGCAGTAAGGAAACACAAACTGAGACTGAACCCAACCAAATGTACCTTCAGTTTGGGTTCAAGAAAGTTTTTGGGATATTTGGTCAGCAAAAGGGGTATCGAAGCAAACCCAGAGAAAATTATGACGATCTTAGACATGAAATCTCTGAAGACATTCAAAGACGTGCAAAGGTTGACGGGCCGGATAGCTGCCCTTCGGAGATTCGTGTCAAGATCAGCTGAAAGATGTTTTCCCTTCTTTGACACTCTCAAGGGGCCGAAGAATGAAAAGTGTTTTTAGTGGACATCGGAATGCGAAGACGCATTCCAAGAGATCAAAAAGTATCTGTCTTCGGCACCATTACTGATGAAACCGATCCCTTCGGAACCTTTATACTTATACTTGATTGCGAGCCCGATGGAAGTGGGAGCGACATTGGTGAGAGACAAATGAGGAGAACAGTTCCCGGTATACTATGTCATCCATGTTCTTTGAGATGCAGAAACAGGATACCCAAACCTGGAAAAATTCGCATATGCCCTAATTATTGCAAGCAGAAAGCTTCAGCATTATTTCCAGGGTTGGATGGTGGTGGAATATACAGATCAACCAGTTTCAGAAAATATTGCATAAGTCGGATGTGTCGGGTCAGCTTGCAGCATGAGCGATGGAGTTAACGCAATTTGCTATAGAGTATCATCCCCGAACGGCATTCAAGGGTCAGGCATTGGCAGACTTCATCGTGGAATGCTCTTTCACGGAACCAAACATGAATACAGTGACCAAAAACCCAACAAGGGTCGACCGTGTGGACTTTATACATGGATGGATCGTCAATATCGGACGTCAGTGGGGCAGGGGTCATCCTGACAAGTCCCGAAGGGTTCAAAGTCCAGCAGGTGATCCGATTTCAGTTCAAGGCCACGAATAACGAAGAAGAGTACGAGGCCATCCTAGCAGGGATACGGTTGGCCCGGAGCTTGAAAGTACAGAAGTTGGGCATCTACAGTGATTCGCAACTGGTGGTCAAGCAGCTGTCGGGAGAGTATGAGGCTCGGGGGGCAAAAATGACAATATCTGGCCGAGGTGAAAGATAAGATTGCGTACTTCACATCACACAGTTGTCATGGGGTGGACCGGTCAGATAATACAGTAACAGATGCCCTAGCCAGGTTGGCAACCATCGAAGCAAGTTCCTTCAACGGGTCGGTATACCTGGAGGTTTTAAAATAACCAAGTGTTCCGAAGACAGAGGTTCTGGCTTTGGACCTACTCGACTACTGGCTCACACCTTACATCACGTATCTGGCAGATTGAGTTCTACCTTCAGATCGAATCTTTGCAAGAAAAGTTAAACACAGGAGTTCGAAATTCGTCCTCATAGACGAAGACCTATACCGAAAGCCCTTTAGCTCCCTACTGCTCACATGCTTAACCCCTTCAGAGGCGGATTACACTATTCGGGAAGTACATGAAGGGATCTGTGGGGATCACATGGAAGCAAAGTAATTAGCACACAAGATTTTGAGACAGGGGTATTATTGGCCGACTATCTACACGGAGAATAAGGAATTCGTCAGAAGGTGTCCCAAGTGTCATCTGAACAGAACTATCCCCCACCAACCTCCTGAAGAGCTATATTCAGTCTTATCCCCGATTCCCTTTGCTGTTTGGGAAATCGACATCCTAGGGCCTCTGCCGAAGGCCAAGAGGACAAGTTAGTTTTGTGATCGTGTCTATCGAATATATGACGAAATGGGTCGAAGCCAAACCACTACAGAAGATCATCGAACAAGAATGCCTGAAATTTTTCAAAGAAGGAGTGGTTTATCGTTTCAGCATCCCGATGGCGGTGGTTTCTGATAATGGCAGACAATTTGTAGGGTTTAAGTTCGAAGGCTTTTTGAAAGAAATGGGAATTCAACATCGCAAGACTTCAGTCGCTCACCTTCAGTCGAATGGTCAAGTAGAAGTAACCAACCGAACCCTGCTCAACGAGATTAAAAGAAGGCTGGATGAATTAAAGGGTCGATGGCCTGAAGAGCTACTCAGTGTTTTATGGGCATATCGGACTACTCCGAGGATAACAACAGGGGACTCTCCTTTCTGACTGACATACGGAATTGATGCACTCATACCGATCGAGATCGGGTCCCCTACCCTTTGAGTCAATCAGTACAAAGAACTATACAATGATGAAGGTTTGAAAACAAATCTGGATCTACTAGAAGAAGTTTGGGATTCGGCTATGATGAGGTTGGCTATCTACCAGCAGAGAATAGCCCGACACTACAACCAGAAGGTAAAGCTGAGGAGGTTTGCAGTAGGTGATTTGGTCCTCCGGGAGTCGGAGGCATCAACCCCTCAGAACACCGGAAAGCTGATGCCTAACTAGGAAGGACCATACGAAGTAGTAGAAGTGTCCGAAGCCCGGTACATACCGGCTTCGAGCAATGGATGGTACGGTAGTAAAGAATATATGGCATACTGGAAGACTTAAATTTTTTCACCAGTAATAGTTATGTCATTCTTTTCTTTATCCATGTAACCACTTCAGTTTTAAATGAAATAAATGAAAGTTTTCTTTGGAGATGTTTAACTTCGTCGATATTCATACGGTTTTTAGTGTCCGATTAGATAAACTTCGGGGTTTAACCGATAAGAAAGTCGAAAGTGACGTAACTGATCGGTACAGTCGCGGGCATAACTGATCGAGACTGCAATTCTGGAATCAGACAAGCTTTGAGCACTATCCGATCAGAAGGTTCAAAAAGACACCACTGATCGAGATAAGTCACGAGTATAACTTATTACAAAAATTTATGAACAAAGATACTCTATTTCATTCATACTTTGAAATTTTTTCAAAACCCGATCGCTTACGATTTGGGCGAAGTACAAATAAAAAGGAAAATGGAAGAAGTACAAAAAATTTACAAGTCTTGAAAGAGCTATTCGGGAGGGGGGCATCACTGGCTTTGGATTCTTCGCCCGACGAGTCGAGTAGGGAGGCATCGAGCCCAACAGCTATTAATTTCACCCGGGCCTTTTCACAATAAGCCTCACACCCTTCACCAAACTGGGCCATGACCTTATCAATCAAGGCATCAGACTCTTTGTATTCGGCTATGATCCATTGATGGGCTTTGGCTTGACCTTCCTTTAGGGAGTTGTTTTCCCGAATCAGATATTTCATCTTCTCGTGCTCTTCAGGAAAACTTCTCCCCAAGGTCTTCTATAGCCTGCTTCCCGCTCTTTGACATCGGTGGCCAGCTGCTCCTTCTTCTCAATCAGCTTCTTAGCATGGCCTTTGAGGCCGATGAACTCATGCTGAAGAAGAGAGTATTGTTCCCTGAGTTCGTCGGCCTGGAGTTCGGCTTGGGTTGTCTTATTTCAGGTCTCAGCGTGGCGCTCTCGTTCCTTCTTCAAGTCCGAGTTTAGGCCTCGAACCTCGGCTTCAAGCAGCATCACATCCAACCACAGCTGAACTTCCTTTTTAGTGGTTCGAGCGAGGGGAGGAATGGCTCGAGCAAGGATGGCGTTGGCCTGCAACAAACACATACATCAGTTATCAAAATAAAATTATAAGTTTACAAAGACAAGGTAAATGACCGCAGTATTACCTGGCACTGAGCCCGAACGTAAGCCACCAAATACTCCTCAGAAGAAAATCCCTTGAACCGTTTGTCATCGCCCGAAAGCTTGAAGTGGTCGAACAAGTTGAAGGAAAATACCTCTGAAGGACTCTTTGGCCAGCAAGTGGTCGGCGTCCCTTGAAAATAACTTGCCTTGGAAGTAGGAGTGGCTAGCGGGTAGGGGGTCAGCCTCGACGACTTGCTGTTCGGGAGGTGGTTGCTCAGGTTCACTAATGAGTCGTGGCTTCTTGGGTCGAGGCTCGAGGGGAACCTCATCGGTTTCCTCTGAATCATCGATCACCGCGACCTGAGTGGGGGGAGGAGTCGGTTTAGGAGGAACCACGGTGATGGATTTGGCAGGAGCCTTGGCAGAAGGCTTCCTAGTTTTCTTTAACAGAGCCGCCTTCTCCGCCCGGTTCATCTTCAGAACATTTTTGGTGGTGGGTTTGGCAGAAGAAGTCGGAGGGGCTGGACCCGAAGTAGAACAGGTTGAAAGTTCCAATATTGGGATGGTTTCTTCCTTAGCCATCTCGTCGATGATTGGAAGACGGGTCGGCTTGATGGTAATAGGAAGAGGAGTTAAGGATTCAGCTTCCCCTTCGGGCTTGAAAATCGTCACTGCACAGAAGAGAATTAGTTAAGACATAAAATATCTAAGGAGAAAGAAGAAAAAGTAAGAGGGGGACTGATCTGTCAGAAGAGAGATACTTACAGCCCTGTTTGTATAACCAGACTTCATTGGACAGAACTGCTAGGCTTCACTCGGTTTTGCTCCACCTTTTGTAAAAAGATTTGAAGGAATCGACCCGATCCTCCGGGAACTTGGACACCTTGGCCGCGGGGTCCTCGGGATGGGCCCATTGAGGGAGAAGTCAGAGGTCGGTTCCCCTAACAAAGAACCACTTGTCATGCCACCCCTTGTTACTCGAAGGGGTCTTGACAAGAACGGTTCGGGTGGGTCCTTTGTTTAATTGCTTCAAGCCAGGCTGTAAGACCCCAACTTATTATTAATGAAATTTAATTTTCTCTATTTATTATTTTGAAATAGTAAGGGTTGATTTGATTAATGTGGATAGTTATGGGTAAAATACGCAAATATTTCAAAATAAGCAAGTGGTTATAAAATATTCATTGTTGTCGGGGAATATTTGTTTGGTCGTGGAATATTCTTGCTGTCGGGGAATATTCGTACGACGGCGCAGTCTTTTGTGGGCCCCATAGAGGAAAGCGATTGGATGAAGAAAACGACAAATATAAGTTGTTTAAAAATAACGGCGTAGTTGTTACCGTTAATACTGTTGGAATACCCAGTGGTTAAAATACAGTAATACGCGTTGTTGCATAGTAGCACACGGTATTGCACCAATTATTGAAGGCACTACTCAATAATGGTTACAGTAATTACTGTTCAGTATTTTATTTTATTGATTTAATAATTATTGCGTTGATATTTTATATTGTTGTTGTTTCAATAATTGTCATTACACAGTATTTTTTTATCGAAGCAATAATTCATATTATCTGAATAATATTATTAGATAACACTATTGACAATGTCTAGAAAGTTCTGTCTAAGGAGAGGTTTGGTCACCTAATTACGCGTCAGTAAGGAGAAATCCTTATTGGAAAGCCCCCTCTTTCTTGGGAATGGCCTGGTTGTCAGTATTGTGATTCTGTAATATTATTTGTGAATAATTAATTATTGATTCATATGATGAGAAAAATATTAATTTTATGTGGATATAGATGGAGAAATGTTTTTCTAATGTGACAATTGTTGAAAATTAATATTTTATCTTTTTCTGATAAAATAATTCATTTAAATATATTATTTTAATAATATATTAACGGTGATATTTCTATAATGAATGTGGGATATGTGAGTATATGAGGAGAAAGAGTATTTTTGTGACATTAAATGTTTAACACATATTTTGTGTGTCGGTGGACCCCATTTCTTAACTGAAATTTGATTATAGCCGTGTAAAATCGTCCGTTTATCAATTTCGGTCAATTTCTGTTTGGAATTTGAAAAACTTTCTTCTGTAAAGTTGTAGAGAATTGAATTTCCTATAAAAAATCGCGAGATTCGAATTTTTTGACAAAAGGGCTATTTATTATGAATTATTGAAGTTCTGAAGCTCCGAAATAATTGATTTTTGGAAGTTTTAATTATTTTTTTCAAGAAAAACGTTTTTGGTGTGTTAAATGGGTCTAGCATGTGTTATTGATTGCTGAAATCAGATCTCCAAAAGTGGGCGTATAGAATTTTAATAAATAATCATAATATTATATTAAATTTTTTGCTTTGGTGTTCTAAGCAATTTCCTATAAATAGGGTGCTTAGGTTAGAATTGAAAATCACACCAGAAACTGAAGTTTTCTCTCTCTATATTATCGAGCGTATTCTTGTGAGTATTTTGAGTATACTTTGAGTATTGCTATACGGTACAAGTTCAAGTCATAGCCTATATCCGGTGTTTCAACTAGAAGTACTGTCTTTCGAGGTAAGGGATGTTATTTTATTCGAAAATGATATTATTTCTTCAATATCATTATGCTGAAATATTGGTTGGAAATTTTTATCAAATTTAAAACTTTTTTATGTCGGGGTTACTATTCATGAGTTACTATTCACGAGTTACTATTCATGAGTTACTATTTATGAGTTACTATTTATGAATTACTATTCATGAGTACTATTCACGAAGCGTAAGTGATGTTTTTTTGTGAAATTTCTATCATTTGGTATCGGAGTTACTATTCACGCATACGACACTATTCAGGTATACGGCACTATTCACGAATACAACACTATTTATCGAAAAATAAAATTTTTCTTTTTCATCCAAATTATCTATTATGGATACTAGCTTTGATTGTATCCATATTTTGATCATTCTTGAATTTTACTTCACTATGATTATTTATGAGGTATTTTTGGACATGAAATAGTTGAAATACGAATCCTAAATACTTATTCTTTTTTTCACTGGATTCGTTTTCTTTAAAATACTTTTTCATCATCCTCAGTCCTAAATGATGATATTACTGAATATCTTTGGCCTGTAGTGCAAAGATGAATGATTTCTTGATGAATATCTTTGGCCCGTAGTGCAAAGATGAACAGGTGTTGAGATGAACATGACCGACTGATTAATATCTTTGACCCGTAGTGCAAAGATGAACAGGTGTTTAGATGAACATGACCAACTGATGAATATCTCTGGCCTGTAGTGGAAAGATGAATATTTGATTCCAGATATATATTGATTGATGTTACAGGGATAAAATATCGACGATGAACTTTTAAATTCATATATAGAAGATAGTAGTTTACATTCTCTACTTAACTCTTCTAAAGAATTGTTGTTTCCGTTGCAGTTGTTGATTTAAAACTGGTTGTCTATTGTATTCTATTAGATTTTTCCCTGTTGAAGACTAACTATAATTTGTTGTATATTATCTTAGTCATAATATTCTTTACTGGGCTAGTTGAGCTCACCATTTTCCTTTTTGTTCCATTTTTCTTCTCAGGAGGCGAGAATGTAGCGAGTACTAGTCGGGGTATGGAATGAAGGTTCTAGAGAGAGATGTTTAGTAGTCCTCACCATTTTTGTAAAATAATGTATCAATAATTATAATGGGGATTTATTCGCGTGTGGATATTGTCTAGACGACAATATCTTTATTTAAACTCACAGTTTATATGTTGTAATAATAAAGTTGTAGTTATTTCTGTACCATGTATTTGGCGACTCAGAATGGGTTGGATGGAATGGACCTATTTTGGGGGCGTCACAGTTGGTATCAGAGCTTAGGGATATGATCTCTGGAGGAGATCGGGGAATAGAACTAGGAGGGGAGAGACGTGTAAATCCTTCGCTAGTGTGTCCTACCTAAGCTTATTTGTTAGTTGGACAGTATATAGGGATATTATGTGATATATTGATTTCCTTAATTAACCCTTGTTTTATGACAGTATTTAAGAATGTCAACTTAGAATATTAACAGTGGAGTAATTGAGACCGTGGAGAAGCCTGTACTCACCAACGAGGAGAATGTGCAACAAGCTGGCAATATTCCTCCTGTGAACAACACCACTGAGCAGATGATGAACGAGGAGATGTTTAGAATCTTTTTGCAGTTCATGCAAAATCAGACGAGGGAGACTCGTGTTCAAAATACAGGAGGAAATGATAGCAATTCACTGGTGGTCACAGCTAAGCAGTTCAAAGAGTTGGGACCACCAGAATTCTGGGGAAAGCCGGATCCGATTAAGGCGGAGACGTGGATCAAACAAATTAGCAAGATATTCAATGTCTTGGGATGCACGGAGGAACAGAAAGTTCCATTCGCTACATTTATGTTCCGTGGCGAGGTAGACTACTGGTGGGAGTCTGTGAAGCGTACCCATCCAGCTGCACTCAGCATGTCATGGGAGACGTTTCAGAAATAGTTCAATGACAAGTACTTCCCTGAAAGTATTCGTCATATGAAGGAAGTGGAGTTTATTAGACTGGAGCAGAATAACATGACGGTGTCCCAGTACGAGGCGAAGTTCAGCGGAGTTATCCAGGTTTGCACCTCATTTGGTGAAGAATGAGGAACGTATGACGCGGATGTTTCTGAGAGGTTTGAAACCCGGCATACGACAATATCTCATTTCTCATAAATTTTCTCTCTATTCAGATGTTGTCAATAGGGCTCAGTTGTTAGAGCGAGATAACGAGTACGTTCAACCGAGGGACCATAACCAGGATCATACTGAAGATAGCAGTCATCAGAATAACGATAACCAGCGGAGAAAGAAGAATACGGACAAAGGCGGTAACCACTCTGGTGGTAATCGTGGCCATGAAAATAAAAGAAGCGAGTCGGGAGGAGATTTTAAAAAGAGGAGATTCAACAACGACCATGTGAAGACGTCAGCGCCAGTAGCAACTGGTTCCAAGGGAGGAGAAAGACCACCGGTCGTATGTTACAAATGCGGGAAAGAGGGACATATCAGCCCAAACTGCCCACAATAGTTTAAGGTATGCTATAATTGTGGAAAAGAAGGACATATCGCTCGAGATTGTACGATATCAAAACCCAGTCCAGCGGGAATGGTGACTCAAAAGGATGTCCCAGAAAAGTCAATGTCAACGGTTCCTGGAAGAGCGTTTGTCGTGACCGGTCAAAATGCGAGGAACCCGAACGAAGTTAGCACGGGTTAGTTAATTATAAATTCTTGCAAAGTTTATACCTTACTAGATACCGATTCTACCCATTCTTTTATCTCTCTTGCTTGCGCTCAACGTTTGAACTTGACTACGGAGAAATTAGACTTTGACCTATTTATAGAGATTCCGTTAGGAGAAACTTTCATTACATCCGTTGTTTAGAAATCTTGCTTGATTCAGGTTGGCACTATCATATTACCTGTTAACCTTATTTCTATAGAGATATTTGCTTTTGATGTGATTTTAAGGTTAACTACTCATCATGCCGAAATTGATTACTTTCGTAAGGTTGTTAGTTTTCATATTCCTAAGCAACCTGTTATTCGAATTCAATCAATCAAACCATTGTAGTCAAACATTTTCATATCAAGCCATGAATTCATTCGTTTATTACGGATGTCAATTTTTCTTAGTCCATGTTATGGATTTGAATAAAGACACATCATATTTGAATAATATTCCTGTTGTAATTGATTTTTCCTGACGTATTTCTTGAAGAATTTCTTAGCTTACTCCCAAAGCCTCATATTAAATTTTGTATAGACTTTGAACCCAGTACAAAACTCATTTCTAAAATCTCATATCGAATGGCTCCTATTGAACTTCAGGAGTTAAAAATTCAACTATAGAATTTGGTACCTAAGCCTTTTTCTGGTAACTTCCTTTGTGGAATGTACCGAAGCCAGACTCTCCATAGGGGACAATATTCGTGCGATAGTAAACTGATAGGTGTAATTGTAACGTGCTATCTAAGGTTAGGATATGAGTCACAGTTGAGAATAACCTAAGTCGGTAATCGAAATACGTAGCTTTCTAGGCTTAGTTGGTTATTATCGGAGATTCGTTGAAGGATATTCTCGAATCGCTATTCCATTAACGCAGCTGACTCGTAGAGATACAAAGTTTGAATGGAGCAAGGAATGTGGGAAGAGCTTCGAAGAACTCAAGAGGAGACTCATTTCAGCACATGTTCTGACCATGCCATCCTGGAAAAAGCGAACGTGGTAGCTGACGTGTTGAGTAGAAGATCGTATATAAGTATGAGTACGATATTGTCAAAGACTCAATTCGTATAATTAACATATAATAGAGATGGAGATGAAAACTCTAGGTACCCACGTGATGATATACGAGTATAATCGACTTTAATCGATAAAGTTAAAGCTGTTCAAGCTACACACTGTAGCTGGTGAATTTGAAGAAGGAGGTGCAAGAAGTTGTTATTTCAAAAGCGAGAATCGGTGAGGTGAGGAAAGCTCAAACCTTCTATTTATTAATCCATTTGAAATTCTCGATCGAATAGGAACTGTGGCCTATAGACTCGTTTTACCGCCAAGTATGACGCGTGTTCATAACGTTTTTTATGTATCGACGTTACGTAAATATGTGGATGACCCGAACCACGTCATTGAGTTAGAACCGGATGAGATAGACAAAGACTTAACGTACGAGGAGGTACCTGTCAAGATCTTGGATAGGAAAGAACATGTCCTATGTACCGAGGTTATACCACAAGTTAAAATTTTGTGGAGAAACCATGCTATTGAGGAAATGACCTGAGAGTTGGAAACAAAAATGAAAGCGAGGTATTCTCATCTTTTTGAAACACCAGGTACGTACGTCAATTTCGAGGATGAAATTTCATAAGGAGGGGAGGTTGTAAGACCCCAACTTATTATTAATGAAATTTAATTTTCTCTATTTATTATTTTCAAATAGTAAGGGTTGATTTGATTAATGTGGATAATTCTGGGTAAAATACGCAAATATTTCAAAATAAGCAAGTGGTTATAAAATAATCGTTGTTGTCGGGGAATATTCGTTTGGTCGTGGAATATTCTTGCTGTTGGAGAATATTCATACGACGGTGCAGTCTTTTGTGGACCCCATAGTGGAAAGAGATTGGATGAAGAAAACGATAAATATAAGTTGTTTAAAAATAACGGCGTAGTTGTTACCGTTAATACTGTTGGAATACCCGATGGTTAAAACACACTAATACGCGTTGTTGCACAGTAGCACACGGTATTGCACCAATTATTGAAGGCACTACTCAATAATGGTTACAGTAATTATTGTTCAGTATTTTATTTTATTAATTTAATAATTGTTGCGTTGATATTTTATATTGCTGCTATTTCAATAATTGTCATTACACAATATTTTTTTATCGAAGCAATAATTCATATTATCTGAATAATATTATTAGATAACATTATTGACAATGTCTAGAAAGTTCTGTCTAATGAGAGGTTTGGTCACCTAATTGCGCGCCAGTAAGGAGAAATCCTTATTGGAAAGCCCCATCTTTCCTGGGAACGGCCTGGTTGCCAGTACTGTGATTCTGTAATATTATTTGTGAATAATTAATTATTGATTCATATGATGAGGAAAATATTAATTTTATGTGGATATAGATGGAGAATTTTTTTTTAATGTGACAATTGTTGAAAATTAATATTTTATCTTTTTCTGATAAAATAATTCATTTAAATATATTATTTTAATAATATATTAACGGTGATATTTTTATAATGAATGTGGGATATGTGAGTATATGAGGAGGAAGAGTATTTTTGTGGCATTAAATGTTTAACGCATATTTTGTGTGCCGGTGGACCGTATTTCTTAACTGAAATTTGATTATAGCTTGTAAAATCGTCCGTTTGTGGATTTCGGTCAATTTCTGTTTGAAATTTAGAAAAACTTTCATCTATAAAGTTGTAGAGAATTGAATTTCCTATAAAAAATCGCGAGATTCGAATTTTCTGACAAAAGTGCTATTTATTATGAATTATTGAAGTTCCGAAGCTCCGAAATAATTGATTTTTGGTAGTTTTAATTATTTTTTTCAAGAAAAACGTTTTTGGTGTGTTAAGTGGGTCTAGCATGTGTTATTGATTGCTGAAATCAGATCTCCAAAATTGGGCGTATAGAATTTTAACAAATAATAATAATATTATATTAAATTTTCTGTTTTGGTATTCTAAGCAATTTCCTATAAATAGGGTGCTTAGGTTAGAATTGAAAATCACACCAGAAACTGAAGTTTACTCTCTCTATATTATCGAGCGTATTCTTGTGAGTATTTTGAGTATATTTTGAGCATTGCTATACAGTGCAAGTTCAAGTCATAGCCTATATCCGGTGTTTCAACTAGAAGTACTGTCTTTCGAGGTAAGGGATGTTATTTTATTTGAAAATGATATTATTTCTTCAATATCATTATGCTGAAATATTGGTTAGGAAATTTTTATCAAATTTAAAACTTTTTTATGTCGGGGTTACTATTTATGAGTTACTATTCACGAGTTACTATTTACGAGTTACCTATTCTTGAATTAATATTCACGAAGTGTGATGATGTTTTTTTTGTGAAATTTCTATCTTTTAGTGTCGGAGTTACTATTCACGTATACAGCACTATTCACGAATACGACACTATTTATCGAAAAATAAAATTTTTCTTTTTCATCCAAAATATCTATTATGGATACTAGCTTTGATTGTATCCATGTTTTGATCATTCTTGAATTTTACTTCACTATGATTATTTATGAGGTATTTTTGGACATGAAATAGTTGAAATACGAATCCTAAATATTTATTCTTTTATTTCACTGGATTCGTTTTCTTTAAAATATTTTTCATCATCCTCAGTCCTAAATGATGATATTACTGAATATCTTTGGCCTGTAGTGCAAAGATGAATGATTTCTTGATGAATATCTTTGGCCCGTAGTGCAAAGATGAACAGGTGTTGAGATGAACATGACCGACTGATTAATATCTTTGACCCGTAGTGCAAAGATGAACAGGTGTTTAGATGAACATGACCAACTGATGAATATCTTTGGCCGGTAGTGCAAAGATGAATATTTGATTCCAGATATATATTGATTGATGTTACAGGGATAAAATATCGACGATGAACTTTTAAATTCATATATAGAAGATAGTAGTTTACATTCTCTACTTAACTCTTCTAATGAATTGTTGTTTCCGCTGCAGTTGTTGATTTAAAACTGGTTGTCTATTGTATTCTATTAGATTTTTCCCTGTTGAAGACTAACGATAATTTGTTGTATATTATCTTAGTCATAATATTCTTTACTGGGCTAGTTGAGCTCACCCTTTTCCTTTTTGTTCCATTTTTCTTCTCAGGAGGCGAGAATGTAGCGAGTACTAGTCGGGGTATGGAATGAAGGTTCTAGAGAGAGATGTTTAGTAGTCCTCGCCATTTTTGTAAAATAATGTATCAATAATTATGATGGGGATTTATTCGCGTGTGGATATTGTCTAGACGACAATATCTTTATTTAAACTCACAGTTTATATGTTGTAATAATAAAGTTGTAGTTATTTCTGTACCATGTATTTGGCGACTCAGAATGAGTTGGATGGAATGGACCTATTTTGGGGGCGTCACACAGGCTCTTTCGACTCGGTTACAGTGAATAGGGTGAAGAAGAAGTCGAGGCCAGTCGTGATCCCGAGATCCTGGCACAAAGCAATGAAGGCAATCAGGTGGATGTACGAGTTTGGCACGAGCTGTGCGAACCCGATTCCCATGAAACAAAGGAAGGAAGAAATGAATTCATGAAGTGGGAACCGAACCCCATATTTCAAAAGATATGGGGGAACGGCCACCCATTCACCTTCGGGCCTCCAAAACATTTTCTCATCGGGTTTTGGGGCCCAAAGCTTTTATTCTTGGCGGATGTTGAAAAGGGTTCGGATGTCAGGGATTTGAGAGGGTGTGATGGAAGATAGGGTATTGATATGGGAGAACTTCCGTTTCGGAGTGTTAGGCGTTGTGGATTTTGGCCTTGGCACTGATGGGGGTAGGAAGTACCAAAGAAGAAGGCTTATCAATAGGAGCAACCGGCAAATCAACCGGGATTAGGTCGTCGGTGGTGACCGGAGGCGGGGCTGACTCGGTAGAAGGAATAGTGTTAGAATCTGCCATTTGAGGTGGAGAAGACAAGAGTGCAGAGTTTCAGAAGCTAAATGAAGGAAAGGAAGCTGGAGATGTGATGATTTCTAACCAGAAAAATGTGAACAAAGAGGAGTTGGAGTGAACTGATTACTCGCCGGAAATTGCCTTGCTGGAAATCGCCTCACCAGAAAATTTGAAAAGAGGGTTTGAAATGTAGATATTTGGGAAAAGTGACAGTGATGGGGGAAAGGGGGTTTTTATAGGTGTGTCAACACGCTCCCCAAGGGCGGATATTAAATGCCCAAGGTGAGACCAGGCATGGGAAGGCATGCAACATTTCGAGAAACAAGGACATATCATTTGGCTTCCCCAGACAACTCATCATTAGTTGTTGTGACCTTTCGAATACATAACCTTTCAAGTCTCCAATCATAAGTACCTTACAATCAAGAGACTGGGGGGCAATGTTCGGGAGCGTTTTACCGACCTTCATGTGGACCGAAGGCCTGACATTAGAAGGGCTTTAGGAGACCACTGGGCTGAAGCCATGGAGAGGTTGGAGGTGTTCGGGTCAGCATCCGAGTCCTTCTGGGCCAGGAGCCCCACCTTCGTGGATGTTATTCGGGGTCAAGCATCCGAGTCCTTTGGGCCTGAACCTTACCCTGTCGTGTAGTGTTCGAGGTCGGGACTTTGAGTCCTTTGGGCCGAGGCTCGATCTGGATGGTGGGATCGTTTGGGCCTGTACAGTGTGCTCTCCTGCGTGCAGAGTCTGGGATCCTAATCATAATTGAATAAGGTAACTCCAAAGGTAGCGATTGGATTTAATTCTACTTACACCTTTAAGGAGATTGTGTTGGACCCTAAGTTATGGTAACTACCATGACTAGGAGTCCTAATCCTGACTCGGAGAAGGATTTTAAAGGTGGTGAGTATTATAAATACAAGGCCAAAGTTACAATTAAGAGGTAATACCTAATTTTGAGCACTAAACACTTTGCCTCCATTGTTAAACCTTATGAACGACCTATACTTATTCTTACACCGGAGCTATCCCCCGGCGGCACAAGCCGTCAAGCTTCTGTGTGATCTGTTATTTTGCAGGTTCTAGCGTGTGGATTATGTGATTGGACGCGCCGGAAAAACTTGGCGTTAACACACACACACACACACACACACACACACACACATATATATATATATATATATATATATATATATATATATATATTAGTTTATATATATGTATATGTATCAATTATCAAAAATCATACCAGAAATTAGTGAGAGATTTGGAAGGTATTTGATTCAATTCAAAACTTTTGGACATATTTTAAATTACCTAAGGAAAAAAATACGATTAGATAGAAAATTCAAGCACTAGTATAGATTTGTGATAAAAAAAATCGATGATTGGAAGGTGTTGATCGATATATGCCTTTATCTTCTCTCCCCGTCTCGTCTCCTCTTGTCATTCTCTCTAGCAACAAATGAAACAATCGATCGATGAAATCTGACCCGTAAATTCCCTTATAGGGGGAATATCTTTCAATTCACTTCAAATAAGAGATGGAATGATTCATTCCTGCCTCCCCCTGCGGAAATGAATTTTTATTTTTACAGTTGGGTAATATTCCAGCTTGAATACATCTTTCCAACGGAAGGGAGAAACCAAACATGATATTTTTTATTCCAACAGAATGATTAATTCTACTCCCTCTCTTATTCCACCAAACTAACACAACATTAGTCTCATATCAAAATATATGGGATTGTCTCAACTTTATATAAGGTCATTGTTACTCCCAAGAGTACTTATAACTAACCGGTCATCGAATTAGAACAGTTATTGAGTGGACCAGTGACATCATAAATATAAAAATATATATTATTAGTAATTAATAAAATTTTAAAAACTCTCAATTTTTATGAACTAAAACATATAATAAAGTTGAGTTATAATATTATTAAAATTGGTTAATTTTAATATTAAAAAAAATTGGTAAATTTTTTAATTTAAAAATAATAAAAAATGGGTTCATTGGGTTAACTTAATCTATTTTCTCGGTCGAATCAACAGTTCGACTGATAGTCAATTGGTTCCGAATTTTGACAAAACTAATTTAATTGAGTTAAATCAGATAGGACAGAGAGAGACCGATTCCTGGTTCAACTGGTTGAATCGGCCGGTTCAATTCAGGCTGGATTTCAAAACATTATTTATGACTTATCAAGATTTATGAGTGGGTTGTAGTTGGTTAACATGACTCGATATGAGCTCTTGGACCTCAAATTTTATTGGTCACTAAATGTATATTTTTGTCCTAGATGTGTTTTAAAGAAATCGGGTTTGCCGAATAGTAACATTTCCAGGGCGGTTGTACATATTGGCAAGGGGCAAGTGCCCACTCTTGATTTTAGGAAATCTGTATTAGAATAGGGGTAATATAGTAAATGGTTCCCCTTTAAAAAAAGTTTTTAACTTATAGTAGCAGGCGATATGGAAAGGAAAAAAACTGATAAAAGATAATATTTTGTGCACAAACTGTACAACAAAATTATACATAAACAATACCACCCTTATTTTGTTGAGTAATGTTAGGGACAATAACTATGTTAAAAAATTATGCACAAACAGTATAAAAAAATAGAGAATACAGGAAATGTGACCTACGACTAGATGTTTTACACAATTTTATTGTTAAGCAATATATATGCCTTATTCTTTGTGTCTAATTTTTTGTGTAAATTTTGTGCACATAGTATTATTTTGTATTGTTTATCAATAAAAATGTTTAAAACATCCTACTCTCTATTGAGTAATATTAGGGACACAAATTATACACAAAAACTATGGACAAACAGTATACAAAAAAGACAATTCTTTGTGCATCAAATGTACACAAAAAGAAGTACTCGTGTATTGTTTATCAATAAAAATGTGTAAAATATTTAATTATTGTAGGTTTTCACTCCTATTTTCTCTCTTTTTTATATTGTGTATGCACAATTTTTTGTATATAGTTGGTGTCCCTAGCATTATTCATAAAAAATGAGAGAAAATACGAAGTAAGACATACGATTAGATGATTTACACATTTTTATTGGTATACAATACACGTGTCCTACTCTTTGTGCATAGTTTTTTGTGCACATGGTATTATTCCTCCTTATTTTCTCTCTTTTTTATACTGTTTTGTACATAGTTTTTTGTATATAGTGTTGAAATTAATTACTGAAACTAAACATGTTTATAAATATAACAGAAAATTAATTACTGAAACTAAACATGTTTATAGATATAACCCATGTTGAAACAAAAGAAGAAGAAAGAACATAACGGAAGCGTACCAGATTCCATAATATTGTTTGATCAAACGGGTTGAGATCTTCCAATTGATGCGTATTTTAGAAGTAAATTTCTCCATTGATGGGGATACAGAGAAAACAATGAAGAGAAAAAACATACGCTCAATTGGGGACCATGATCCGTTTATAAAGAAAACTGCCTTGTGAAAAAATTGTTAAAAGGCAGTTATTATCTTTTAGTATTTTTAAATTGACCCCTCATCAATTTAAAAATACAAGTCTGATCTCTACACATTAATTCCATGACAAACATACCCTTAAGCCTACTTAAAACTTAATTAGATCACTTAAATTTAGGCCTATACATGATAACACACAATAATAATATACATGGGTGGTCCCAATTAAGATTAATAAAAATTAATCCAACAGTCTCCCACTGGACCACATATGTATTATAAGAAATGTGTTTAACTTTAGTGAGCTCCTGAAATTTGTTTTCATGTTCTAAAGGGTATCCAAACAATCTCGTCCATTGACTACATCAATATAGGATCAAAGCGGTCTTCATTACAATAATCATAATTAGGCCTATCAATGGTCTCGTATGTCAATGCATAGCTAAATAACATAGATCAATTATGAATGCATAGCATGGAAATTACATGTAATGTGATTCACACATGCCTATTTCTAATTGGTCCTACTTAATTAACTGTAGTGAGATCAATACTTCAATATACTTAATACAGTGTAGTAAACTGAATACTTTAATTCTGCAGAAAATATATAAATGAAATCTGTAGTTTTAACATAAAGCAATAATCCAAATACAAACTCCCACTAAACTAAAGTATCCTTAAATAGAATAACACTCATATGAGCAGTGTGCTCGTGAAAGATATTTGGTGATAATCCTTTTGTGAGCAGATCCGTTATCATGGAGTTTGTCCCAATGTGCTCTATGCAAATATGTCCACTCTGCACTCTCTCTTTCACAACGAGAAACTTGATTTTAATGCGCTAAACTTGTCTCCTTTAGCGACCGAGGTTTTACCTGATTTGCAATTTTGCATGTTAGACCTATTGAGAACTTTCTCAATATAGTTCCTTTGTGACAATCCCAATATACGTCGAGAACATTCTCGGTGTATCTCAATTCCTAATACAAAAGAAGCATTACCAAGATCTTTGATTTTAAAGTTCTTTGATAGAAATCTCTTGGTGTCATGCAACATGACTATGTCATTTGTGGCAAGTAATATGTCATCGACATATAAAACCAGGAAAATATGTTTACTCCCACTGAATTTGTGATATACACAATTATCAACAATATTTGTTTCAAAACCATATGAAACAATGACTTGATGAAATTTGAAGTACCACTGACGAGATGCATGCTTGAGTCCATAGATGGATTTTATCAATTTTTAAACCATATTCTTTGGGTCTCAAGACACAAAGTTTTCTGGCTGCACCATATAAACAGTTTCTTCAATGTCACCATTGAGAAACCTAGCACAACATTAATATCATGCCTTTGGACAGTGATATTAATTGTAATTGGTAATCTTGTTAAAATAAATAAACATTGACAATAATTATGTCAAATAATAAATCCATGTTTGCACGAATTCATTATTCATATTAGATTACCTTGATAAGTATCAAATGTTTATCATCACAAATATGTATGAAATTCGATCAAATATAAACCCATCTTTGGATTGGTTAATATTTGCATGAATTACGTATACACTAACATCTATACTCATCACCGTTGCTTTTTGTATTTAAGCACAACAACTTACCAATTACAACATGTTTGGTATTTTGTTACCTTGTGCTTATGGAGCAGATGCAATATGGATTTGAGATGGAAAAAAATAATAATAATAAAAAAAAATCCTCCACCACTAGTCAGAAATAGCACTTAGCCACTCACATATATGATTTCGACTTCAAAAGCAAATGGACAACTATCTCTTCATAATTTTCCATTCACAGTAAAAGTAGGATCATATATATATATATCAAAGCCAAGTTGTTTTTGTTCTAGTTGCCAGTAAGATCTCAGTAATCTGTTCATCTCCTTATTATTTTCAAAATTTCTCTTTTATTCTTGTTCCAAAGTCACCTAACTTGCTGTAGTCCACCTAGTTCGTGTCTAACCTTTGTAAGTCTCTTGGGTGAGCAGTGTCAGGTTATAGAACATAAGTATGAGTCTACTTAAGGTAAGAGGGTATGAATGGAAGGACATTGAATAAAAATTTATTTTGAAATCTGTAAAAGATGAGTAGATTATTTAGGTCTAACTCCTCAACTAGTAATCGGTCAACTTTGCCCCCTGTCCCAGACATAGTTAACCAGGAAACACATAGTTATGAAAATATAAGTCAAGCTTTACAGAATTGGAACATACCTAGGGTTTCCCCTAAAAAAATTTATCAGTCAACCTTTTTAGATAATTTTAAAACAGATTATAATGTAAAAACTGTTGAAAAGGTTTATGCAATTAATAAAGAATATGAAAATTATAGTCTTTTATCACTTGATGTTATCAAAAAACATAAGAAAAAGGGTTACAATTTTATTCACATCGGCCTTGTTCAAGTTGAAGTTAAACCATTGAATATTAAATGAATTAATTCAAGTATCTACCTCTGTCTCAGAGATGCTAGGTTCCTGAATTATTATCCGAGTATGATTGGTGCTATGGAATCAAGTTTGCATAATGGACCTATCCATTTTAATTGCTTTCTTGATTTTACATTAAGCCTAAGTGATCAACATTTATTAAAAGCTTTGACATTAAACATTAAAACTGCTGGAGAAATTACTCATATGATTGAGGGTTCTCAGCCCATAGCTTTGATTTATAGGATTTATTATAAGACCATGAAAACAAATTTAAACGTTCATGCTCTTAATAAAAGTCCTAAAGATCAAACTGTATTAATTCAAAGTTCAACTAGTGATGCTAATATTCAAATCTCGAGAACCATCCTCTGGAAAGATATTACATTGCCTAGTCAATGGACTTTACCCAGTGAAATTCCTCAACAACCTGTTGTTAACAACCTACTAAATATTGAAAATGTTAAACAATTTTCTGATGGAACGGTCAAAATAAGTTTTGAGCGTACTAGACGGCCTAGTTATTATAGATGATTTTACTAGTTCTTCAGTATCTTCAGTTCACAGCCGAAGTGATACCGAAGTACTTAGTAACCCTTCTGTTAGGGATATTAAATTAAAGGGTATCCTTAATCAAGGTCAAGCTAGTCACCCTTGTTATACTCAAAAGGACCCTGTAGAAGAGGAAGATTTTTCTTCTCCTACCCCTTCAGAGTACCCAACTCAGTCAGATTTTGAGATTCCGATTAACAGTCAATTAAGAGTTATTAAAAAAGAATTCAAATTAGATTGGGACAATCTTGTAAAAGATTTCAACTCCAAATCTAATAAAGAAAAAATGACATTTATTTAGATCTAATAATTTAACAGAAAAAGAGCGCGATAAAATTGTTAATAGATGGAAACGATTTATTAACAGTGAAAAGATAAACATTACTTTTTACGACTGGTATGATCAATATCAAGGTAAATGTAATGTTATAACTAAAACTCAATGGATTAAAGAAGATAAGTCAAAGGTCTCTTCCAGTCATCCCCCGCTAGAAACAGTCCTACTTCCAGTTAAAAATACGTCTGTTGTTGTCAGTCCTTTTAAAATATCAGATGGCAATAAAGATGATAAAAAAAATTATTGAACAATTAAATTTTAGTAATCAATATCTAGCAACCGTAGGAAGACAGCTAGATAGGATTGAAGAAAAATTCGAGGAAACTACTATTAAAAACCCCAATTCAAAAATTGAATAAACTCTATGAAAGTTACCAGAAAATAAAAGTAAATTAGGTTTACCTAACAAAGACGGTGAATTCACTCGAGATATTGATAAGTTATTTAAAAAATTAAAAACTGGGCCTGAATCAAGTGGCACCATTGCAATCATTGATCAAGTTAAAATAGACAATGAAAGTAATAACAAGTCAGATCATTCTGATACTTCTTCAGTCCCAGATTTTAATGATCAGTTAAATAAATTAGCAGTTAAAAACACTAGTATAACCAGGAATCGGTACTCTAGACCTACTCCTCCGGATCTACAGTTCGAAGAGAGAAATCTAGATAAGCAATTCCCTGTTTCATCCAATAAAATTTATGAATGGAACATTGATGGTTTCAGTGAACAAGAGATTTTAAACAAGTTAAATCACATGTCTATGGTAACAAATAGCTATATAACTAAATTCAACAAACTAACTCAGCCAGATATTGTTGAGTTATTAGCTAGTGGATTCACTGGTATTCTCAGATCTTGGTGGAAAAAACATCTCACTGAAGATACTAGATTATCAATAATTCATGCTGTCCAGTTAGATGATGACGGCAACCCCATCTTTGATGAAGATGTTGGCATTGGTCCGCCAGATGGAGTCAATACTTTAATTTTTACCATAATTAAATATTTTATTGGCACTTCCAATAATATAACTGAGAGAATTCACGATCAGCTTAGTAATCTCACTTGTCCCACTCTTAGTGATTTTAGATGGTACAAGGATGTATTTACCTCTCGAGTTATGATGCGAAATGATAGCAATAAACCATTCTAGAAAGAGAAATTCGTCAATGGTTTACCTTTATTATTCGCCCATAAAGTCATAGAAGAGCTAAGTAAAGATCTAGGGTATATTGATTATGATAACCTGACTTATGGTGACATAATCAGTTATATTCAAAAAATTGGATTAAAAATGTGTATTGATTTTAAATTAGCCAAACAAGCTAGTAAAGATAAGAAAAAAGCCAAGTATGAGTTAGGAACATTCTCTGAACAATATGGTTTACCTCCTGTTGCTCCCTCTAGAAAGAAGCACTTGCGTAAACATATTGATCATCATAAGAATTACAGACGTTATAAACATAAACAGAGTCATAAAAAAGATAAAAATCAAGATGAATATTACACTAAACTCAAACCCACAAGAAAAATTTATAATAAAAAATAATCTAAAAAATTTGATAAAAGTAAAATTGTTTGCCACAATTGTAGGCAGAAAGGGCACTATAAAAATGAGTGCAAAATTAAGAAAAAATTATCTCAATTAAACATCTCAAGTGAAGATACTGAATAACTATTAGAATTAATGAGAATTGAGAACAATATCAGTAATGATGAAGGTTCTGATATCCCTCATTCATCTAATAGCAGTACTAGTAACCACGAAACAGATAGTGATAATGACGAAGTCACTATTTGTGCTAAAAATTGCAATGAGAAGTGTTGCAATAAACAATCAATGTAATCACTAAAGAAGATGAAGAAAATTCTTTGCTAATTAATCTAATTAGTAAGATTTATAATCCTGAGTTAAAATTTCAATACACTAAACAGTTAAAAGATTTATTAACTACAGACAATAGAGTTAAGGATAAAATTATTAAAGCTAAAGAAAAACCAATATTTAGTCTTAATAAAACTCTTGAGAGATTTAAAACCCCGGTTAAGGAAGTTACCCTTCCAAAGTTGAATCAAGAAGTCAATAAACTGAAAAAAGAAATTTCTAACTTAAAATTAGAAGTCTCTAATTTAAGAAAAGAGTTTGAAGACAAAAAATCCGATCTTCAAGTCCATGATTCCCCCTAAGTGATGAAGATCATGATGAGCCTGAATCATCGGGAACAAAAGAAGAGCCAGATCTTTTTGTTCAAGGTCTTTCTCTTAAACGAATTAAAGATATCGCCATTCAAAAATGGTATATCTTTATTAACTTAGTTATTGATAAAACCTTTTCTATACAACTTCTTGGTCTAGTTGATACTGGCGCAGATCTTAATTGTATTCAGGAAGGTCTAATCTCAACTAAGTATTATAAGAAAACTAATGAAAAGTTAAATTCAGCCAATGGTAGTCAAATGGAGATAAAATATAAACTGCCTAAAGTTTATATCTGTCAAGATAATATGTGTTTTAAAATATCGTTTGTTTTATTCCGCAATCTTACTGATAAGATGATCTTAGGGTTACCGTTTATATATTTACCCTTTTACTACCAATAATGAAGGATTAAGCTGTAAACATTTAGGAAAAAGAATAACATTTAAATTCCTTATTAAACCTAAAGAAAGAGATTTAAAATTCATTCAAGAAGAATCTATTTCCAAATCATTAAATTTATTGAATTGTAAATCTACCCATTTAAATTTCTGAAAGGAATAAATTAAGTACAAACGTGTTGAAGAACAACTTCAAAATAAAGAAGTTCAAAAAAAATTGAAGAGTTAAAAATATATTTAAAAGATAACCTTTGTTCTGATTCTCCTAATGCCTTTTGGCATCGGAAGAAGCATGTAGTAAGGCTTACTTATGCTAAGGAATTCAAAGAGCACCTGATTCCTTCTAAGGCCATGCCCATACAAGTGAATCACGAACAAATGGAGTTATGTAAAAAGGAGATTAATGATCTTCTTAGTAAAGGTTTAATTAAGCCTAGTAAATCCCCATGGTCATGTCCCGCCTTTTATGTTAACAATGAAGCAAAAAAGGAGAGAGGTGTTCCCCGTCTAGTAATCAATTACAAGCCATTGAACAAAATTTTAGAGTGGATTAGGTACCATTTACCTAACAAAGATGACCTTATTAACCGTTTGAGTAATGCCACTATCTTCAGTAAATTTGACCTTAAATCTGGTTTATGGCAAGTTGCAATCCACCCAGATGATAGGTACAAAACATCATTCATTACCCCATTTGGTCATTACTAATGGAATGTCCAATCATTTGGCTTAAAAAATGCTCCTAGTGAATTTTAGAATATTCTCAATGATATTTTGAACTCTTTCAATCACTTTATTGTTGTCTACATTGATGATATTCTCATTTTTTCCAATTCTATTGAAGAACACATTAAACATTTGAAATCGTTCTTCAAAACAGTTAAAGATAATGGACTTGTCCTTTCACCTTCCAAATGTAGCTTGTTTCAAGCTAAAGTTCGGTTTCTTGGTTTAAATATTTATCGCGGACTCATACAGCCTATTGATAGAGCTATTCAATTTGCTGACAGATTTCCAGATAAAATTACCAATAAAACCCAACTACAGAGGTTTTTGGGCTCGCTCAATTACATTGACAAGTTCTATAAAAACCTCAGGAAGATTTGCAAATCTTTTTTTCAGCGTTTGCAGGACAATCCTCCTCTATGGACTGACACTCACACTTCTGTCATCCAACAAGTTAAAAAATATGTCAAGGCATTGCCCTGCCTTGGTATTTCCAATGATTCTGCATTCAAAATTATTGAAACTGATGCCTCTGATATTGGATTCGGAGGAATTCTCAAGCAAAAACTTACTCTCAACTCCCCAGAACAAATCGTTCGTTTCCATTCTGGTGCATGGAATACTACGCAGTTAAATTATAGTACTATTAAAAAGAAAATACTTTCTTTAGTATTATGTATTAACAAGTTTCAAAGTGACTTATTGAACAAAAAGTTTTTAGTTCGCATAGACTGCAAATCAGCAAAATATGTTTTAGAAAAAGATGTTTAAAACATAGCCTCTAAACATTCTTTTGCTAGATGGCAAGCCTTATTAAGAATCTTTGATTTTGAGATTGAGTACATTAAAGGCAGTAACAATTTAATTCCCGATTTTCTCACTTGAGAATTTATTAATACAGGTACTGTTCGTCCATCATGAGTACTCGAGGAGCATCATCCTCTCGTGGTCCGGGTCGCCCTACTGGCCCAAGTAATCAACCAAAAGGAACCTTGGTTCCTCATCTAGTAAACCCAATTTATCAAACCACCAATAAATTTACCAGTCTTGGAACAATACCCAAGCCATACAGTTCATCCTTAGCTAGTAACCCAACTCCGGTTGACCCATTCCAGTCAGAAGACTCTGTTTCAAACCCCAGTCATCCTCCTTCTGAGTATATGTTCAAATGGACCACTCACATATTTCATATTGAACCCCATATGAAACCTAAAGATGACCCAGTCAAATTGGTCGCCCAGTTCTTTCATTCTGGATGGCATTTTTAGCCCTTGGCTCCTTATAAATCCCTTGTGTATTATAACGATATCCTTGTTGAAACCGAGTCAATCTTTGTTAAACCCATTTATGCCAATAATGATAAAAACCAAAGTACTTTATCATTCATTGTATATTAAACAGTTCATTCTAATGTCTGATTGGGGAAAACATCCTTCTGACATTATGCAGCTTTCTAGTCAGGATAACTCTTATTGTTATTATGATTATATGGAAGCCTGGTATAGAGTTTTCCTTTTTCAAAATGAGTCAAACAGTCATTCATGGTTTTTTCAGTTCGATCATAAGTTCAAAAGCCAGTTCCCTCATTGGTTCTCCCACTGGTGGATGAGGTTTGGTTCCACTTATGATCTCCTTCCTGAACCATTGAAAGTTCAACTTAGTCATTTTTGCAAGCCATAGTAAATACACTCCAAAGTATGATGGCATCCCTGTCATTCTTCAATTTTTTAATAAATATAAGATTCCCTGGATTCTTAAATGGCAGTACGACTTTAAAACCCCAACTAAAGTAACCGATCCTCATAGTAGAGATTTCAATGTGGCGGATGACTGTACCCTTTGTGAGCCATTCCCTCTTCTCTCTCGATAATTTTTCATCAAATAGTGGGATAAGTTTGATGTTAATAGGATTGTTAGTCAAGTTCAGTTAGAATTTTTCACCGTCCCTCTTAAGGTTCAGTCTCATCCAAAGAACCTTCCAGTCAACCAAAAGAGTCAAAACCCAAAGAGTCAAAAATCAGTCCTACTGGATCGTTTTGTTCTCGTGACATTTCTGATTTCAAGAATTGTTCTAAGTAAAGAATTAAAATTAATATCCCAAGTACTTAACAAAAGAATTGATGAGTTACATGAGGAAGCTTTTGTTCATTCTTCTTCCTCTTCTCAGAATGCTTCAGTTATCCAGTTTGCAGATGATGATGGTCGTATGATCCATATGGCACCATCAATCTAAATGATGCTCAGAACCCATTTGTCTAACTTCCTAGTCACATGTACCTGCCCCTGCAGCCAATCAATCAGAAGAATCTGCTTTTCCACCGAAAGCAGCTCCAATCACGCGCACCTGCCCCAACAGCCTTTAAAATCAAAAGATGCTCTCTCTTTTCCACCGAAAGCATCTGCTGAATCAAAAGTTGTAGGCCTCTTTGTCTAAAGTAGCCGAAAACATATGTATTTAGTCAAAAGTTAGCACTATTCATCTACAATTATTTATCTGTAATGATTCATTTTGTAATATTAACTTTGTAATAGTTCCTTTCCTTATTCTATAAAAGAAATTCGAACTTAGTTAGCAAACAGACTTCAAAACTTAGAAAGACTCTGAGTTTATTCTCAGACGAATCTTTAGTTTCTACCGCTGTTTAGTCCATCTTAACCCCTTCTTCTCTTTCTTCTTAAATGTTCTAAGTTAAATTGTAAGTCACTTTAATTTTCAGTTTGTTTGTAAATATTTTCATTTATCAATAAATTTATTTTTATTTAGTAATTAAATTGTGTTGTTTATATGCACTACTCTGTTTTCTCTTTTTCTATTTGCTTCCGCCCCCAAATAGTATATATATATATATATATATTATGTGCTAGTTAATTCTATTTGATAATTAGAAGAGAAGGTGATTAGGTGAACATACATCTCTACTTATGAATACTGAATTTACCACACTACTTATGGGTTAGGCATTCATGATTATATTTTCAAGAAAATCACGGAAAACAGATTTTCAAGAGTTATCCTTTTAACAGACCCCTCTCAGTGAACTTAATGCTTAATATGGATTACCAACATTCCAAGAGCAAACTGACTTTACAATTTCAGTAATTCTAAATCTTTTAAGGCTTATAGAATATTATGTTTCGTTTTTTTTTTTTGAAATAACAGTTTGGCTCAAACCAATAGTATCATGGACACTTAAGAAACTTGATCATACAGTTTGGCTGATATCTCAAATAAGCATGTTTCTTAATGTATATATATATATATATATATATATATATATATATATAACTAACATATAAACCTGTTTTCCGCGGCGTTTTTTTTTTTAATAAAATCTCCAAAAAAATGTTCATAAATTCTCTATGAATCAAACATGGGTGGCTCTGATACCAATTGTTGAAATTAATTACTGAAACTAAACATATTTATAAATATAACAGAAAATTAAGTACTGAAACTAAACATTTTTATAGATATAACCCATGTTGAAACAAAAGAGGAAGAAAGAAATAACAGAAGCGTACCAGATTCCATAATATTGTTTGATCAAACGGGTTGAGATCTTCCAATTGATGTGTAATTTAGAAGTGAATTTCTCTGTTGATGGGGATATAGAGAAAACAATGAAGAGAAAAAAATATACCCTTAAGAAAACTGCCTTGTGAAGAAACTGTTAAAAGACAGTTATTATCTGTTAGTATTTTTAAATTGGCCTCTCATCAATTTAAAATTACAAGTCTGATCTATACACATTAATTCCATGACAAACATACCCTTAAGCCTACTTAAAACTTAATTAGATCACTTAAATTTAGGCCTATACATGATAACACACGTTAATAATATACATGTGTGGTCCCAATTAAGATTAATAAAAATTAATTCAACATATAGTTTGTGTTCATACTCGAGACAGGAGGGAAAAACTAAAGAAGAGAACGACAGAAAAAGTTGTGATGTCATTCTAGTGACTTATATGGGGCTTTAATTGAAACAAACTCACCAACCCCGAGCGAAACTCGAGTGACATAAATAATAATTTATAATATTATAGTTATTAAATAGTTAACTATTTTTTCAAATAATTAATGATTAAATTATATATTTTAGGTTGTTTCAATCAATCATTAAGCTAAATATTTGAATGAATTATTTTAAAGGCAGACATTGAGAAGGGGGATGTGATTACTGTGACGCCCCCAAAATAGGTACATTCCATCCAACCCATTTTGAGTCGTCAATAACATGGTACAGAAATAATTACAACTTTATTAATACAACCATAAAACTGTGAGTTTAAATACAAATATTATCTTCTAGACAATATCTATACCCAAATAAATCCTCATCATAATTATTTATACATTATTTTACAAAAATGGTGAGGACTACTAAACAACTCTCTCTAGAACCTTCATTCCATACCCCGACTAGTACTCGCTACATTCTCGCCTCCTGAGAAGAAAAATGGAACAAAAAGGAAAAGGGTGAGCTCAACTAGCCCAGTAAAGAATATTATGACTAAGATAATATACAACAAATTATCGTTAGTCTTCAACAGGGAAAAATCTAATAGAATACAATAGACAACCAGTTTTAAATCAACAACTGCAGCAGGAAACAACAATTCATTAGAAGAGTTAAGTAGAGAATGCAAACTACTACCTTCTATATATGAATTTAAAAGTTCATCGTCGATATTTTATCCCTGTAACATCAATTAACATATATCTGGAATCAAATATTCATCTTTGCACTATAGGCCAAAGATATTCATCAGTTGGTCATGTTCATCTAAACACCTGTTCATCTTTGCACTACGGGCCAAAGATATTAATCAGTCGATCATGTTCATCTCAACATCTGTTCATCTTTACACTACGGGCCAAAGATATTCATCATAAAATCATTCATCTTTGCACTACGGGCCAAAGATATTCAGTTATATCATCATTTAGGACTGAGGATGATGGAAAATATTTTAAAGAAAACGAATCCAATGAAACACAAGAATAAATATTAAGGATTCGTACTTTACACAATCCAAGTTCAAAAATACTTCATAAGTAATCAGAGTGGAGTATAATTCAAGAATGATCAAAACATGGATACAATCAAAGCCAGTATCCAGAATAGATATTTTGGACAAAAAGAAAAAATTTCATTTTTCGGTGAATAATGTCGTATTCGTGAATAGTGTCGTATACGTGAATAGTGCCGTATACGTGAATAGTAACTCCGACACCAAAAGATAGAAATTTCATAAAAATATCATCACGCTTCATGAATAGTAACTCATGAATAGTAACTCGTGAATAGTAACCCCGACATGAAAAAGTTTCAAATTTGATAAAAATTTCAACCAATATTTTGGCATAATGATATTGAAGATATAATATCATTTGAGAAGAAAATAACATCCCTTACCTCGAAAGACAGTACTTCTAGTTGAAACACCGGATATAGGCTATGACTTGAACTTGCACCGTATAGCAATACTCAAAGTATACTCAAAATACTCACAAGAATACGCTCGATAATATAGAGAGAGAGAAAACTTCAGTTTCTGGTGTGATTTTCAATTCTAACCTAAGCACCCTATTTATAGGAAAATGCTTAGAACACCAAAGTAAAAAATTTAATATAATATTATTATTATTTCTACAACTTCCTACGTACCAAGAATCTGAATTCAGCTATCAAAACACATGCAAGACCCACACTCAAATCACCAAAAACGTTTTTCATATTAAAAATATTTTAAACTTCTAAAAATCAATTATTTTGGAACTCCGAAACTTCAATAATTTATAATAATAGTCATTTTGTCAGAAAATTCGAATCTCGCTACTTTTTATAGGAAATTCAATTCTCTACAACTTTACAGAAGAAAGTTTTTCCAAATTCCAAATAGAAATTGACCGAAGTCCACAGACGGACGATTTTACAGGCTATAATCAAATTTCAGTTAAGATATGGGGTCCACCGACACATAAAACATGCTTTAAATATTTTTGGTAACAAAAATACTCCTCCACATATACTCATATATCCCACTATTCATTGTAAAAATATCACCATTATTATATTATTAAAATATAATAATATATTTAAATGAATTATTTTATCAGAAAAAGATAAAATTTTAATTTTCAACAATTGTTACATTAAAAAATTTTCTCCATATATATCTACATAAAATCAATATTTTCCTCGTCATATGAATCAATAATTAATTATTCACAAATAATATTACAGAATCACAATATTGACAACCAGGCAGTTCCCAGGAAAGAGGGGGCTTTCAATAAGAATTTTTCCTTACTGGCGCGCAATTAGGTGACCAAACCTCTCCTTAGATAGAACTTTCTAGACATTGCCAATAATGTTATCTAATAATATTATTTAGATAATATGAATTATTGCTTCGATAATAAAAAATACTGTATAATGATAATTATTGAAACAACAGCAATATAAAATATCAACGCAACAATTATTAAATCAATAAAATAAAATATTGAACAGTAATTATTGTAACCATTATTGAGTAGTGTCTTCTTACGTAAGAATCAATAATTGGTGCAATATCGTGTGCTACTGTGTTTTAACCACCGAGCATTTTAATAGTATTAACGGTAACAACTACGCCGTTATTTTTAAATAACTTATACTTGTCGTTTTCTTCATCCAATCGCTTTCCGTTATGGGGCCCACAAAAAATTGCGCTGTCGTACGAATATTCCCCGACAGCAAGAATATTCCACGACCAAACGAATATTCCCCTGACAACAATGAATATTTTATAACCACTTGCTTATTTTGAAATATTTGCGTATTTTACCCATAACTATCCACATTAATCAAATCAACACTTACTATTTCAAAATAATAAATAGAGAAAAATAAATTTCATTTATTAATAATTTGGGGTCTTACAATTACTATAAATACAAGGTTACACCATAATTTATAGGTATCTAATCGTTACACCATAATTTACAGGTATCTAATCATTGTTAGCACTAAAAATTTAAAATCCTCTATTGTTAAGTTTATTCAGCCTGTACTTATTTTCACACCGGAGTTATCTCCTGATTATCTAAGTTATCATGTTTCTTCGTGTAACTTTGTTTCTGTTGATGATTGGACGCGTAAACGAATCTTTTACATTAAGAATAAGCTATATCATTATTTTTATGCATCGATACTCTTTGAGCATTGAAGTTGATTAATTTGTAAAAGAGTACTATAAGAGTATATATACACTCCATTGAAGTATTATCAAATGAAGTTTTATTATTGATATACTAGAGCGATGACTTTAAAAATATCTATCAAGTTTTGTTTAAAACTTAAAGGAACTAGAATTTTATAGTATACTTCAATTTTTCAGATCAAATTAGATTTTAAGTTGGATTATTTTCATTTGAAATGTGCATGTACTAATAATAAGTCTACTATCACATATATACACTTTACATATATATTTTGATGGCCCACGTGCAGAGCAAGTCACGTGGACCATCAAAATATGCATGTGAGTGTATGTGAGTAATATCTGAGCAATTTTATGTGTTAGTAAACTTATTTATATACCAACTTATGAAGCTCGAGTTTGCGCAACCTGCCTTAATTTAAGAGATCGGTTAATACTCAATTAGATTCATTGCACTCATAAAACTATTCAAGTTTTCAAAGACCATTCATATTGTACTTAATTAGTTTTAATTACATTTCAAGAATTAGTTTGAAGGTTTAAAAGCTACTATATAAGATAAATAGTTTGAAGGTTTAAAAGTTTTGATGTACAAACTTTTGTAAATGTTTTTCCATCTAATTAAGTGAATGAGAGTTGATGAAAAGGGATAGGCTCTCAAGTACTAGGGATTGGACGTAGCAATATACTAAGTTATATATTGTGAATCAGCTAAATTATTTGAGTTCTATGTGATAGTTTATTTTCTTCTCTATTTATGATAATTTAATAAAACTGAATTAAAGAAAAAAAGTAAGAAAGATAAATATTTAAAATAGATATTCAAGGATTAATAAAATATTAAATAATCTATTCAAACCCCCTTTTATATTATTTATTTCCCTTCAATTTTAATCACTTTAATTATTGTAAATCAAACAATAATACTTCTTCCGTCCCTTAATATATGTCATTTTAAATAATTTTATTTTTCTTTCTAAAATTACCCCTTATGAAAAAATGTTATAGATGTGAAAAAAAGTATGTGATAAGTATGGTACGTAATTATTGGAATTTAAAGGTATTATAGATAATTAATATTATTATATTTAATGTTATACAATCATTTCCTTAAAAACAACATATATTAAGGGAGGGAGGGAGGGAGTAATATGTAAATAATGGAAATCTATACATATTTTTCAAAACATTTGATCTTCCCACCATCCTTAGTATGAACATACTGTTCTAATTCTAAATCCCCCCAATAACTTGACAAAGAAGAAAGATTATGGAGTAATTAACACATAATATTAAATCCTTCAAAAATCAAAAAAGAAACAAATTAACTGTTGCTATTGTTGTACGTTGTCCATATTGTAAATACTACTGCCGCCCATTATGGTGGAGATGGCGGCCGCAACGGCGGCCATAAAGTTGGGGTCCGCCGTAATGGCAGCTGTGGTGGCACTAACGGTGTCAGCAAATGACGTGTTTAGCTGTGATTGGTTGGAGTGGGAGGACTCATGTAGACCGGAAAATTTTGATTGGTTGTAAAGGGGTTGACCAAATATGACTAGAGGCGACGGCGTAGGCGGCGGCAACACCAAGTTTTGTGGGAATGGGAGTTGAAATTGGGACAAAGGTTTATGGTAGTGTAATGGGTTTGGAGAGTGAGTTAGGTCTAATGTAACAGTTGGAAATGGAGGTGAGGCTGAGATTGTTGCCATACTAGATGACATTGGTAGGATAGCTCTTGCAAGCAAATTTTGGTTCATTATTCTGTCGGCACTCGACATGGAACCGGAAAGTAGCATGTTCGCCGCTGCTGAGGTGGTGGAAGCCATCGCCATGGCGGCCAGAGGGAGGGGATGGTTGTGGGTTCCTTCATATGTTGTTATTAGTATTGTTCTGTCCTCAGAACACCTTTGAACCTATTATATTGTCATAAACTTGTGTTAATCTTTGCTTAGAATAGATAATCCTAGTACTTTCATATTAAATGTTGTCTATTAATTTTAATGACCAAATTGACTATTTTTTAAAATTACAAATTAAACACATATATTAATTTTAAATTCCAAATCACATTAAGATTTGAAGTAAAATTTCATGCAATTATATATTTTCCAAATTAGAGATACGTTTTATAATTGGATGACTTAAAAAATTATTTTCCAAATTAATTAGTGATAATTATGTTGTGTAGACTCAATTTATCTATTATATAAGTAATGACATTATGACTTCATGTTATAATCTAAAACTACAAATGCATTTACAATATTTTATATAACGATTCTTTTTATTAAAAAAATGTATCTTTAATTACTTTTTTTATATGTAACAAATGTTACAAAATATTTATTTTAAAAAAAAAACAGTTTGACTTTAAAAGGCAAAATTAAATAATACAAGACGGAAGTTGGGCAAATTAAGCTTTAAAAGTCTATTAAAAGTTTATGTTAAATCGAAACAAATAAATTATAATAATTAAGTTTATGTTAATAAATTGGAAAAAAAAATGCAAGTATATATATCGAGTGATGAACTAAGTTAGCCAAAGAAGTGCAACATACTTGTTTGCGAACAGGACATCCAACTGCTGCCATGGTACACCTATAATAAGCTCGAGGGCATGGATTTCCTTTAGCCATTTTTTGTCCGTATTTACGCCATTGACAACCATCACTAATCATGGGAGCTTCTGACCGGGCGCGTACCGACACTCGTGTTTTCCTCATTGTAGCTTCTGCGGGCTGATGATCAACACCCCCAGAAGCAGCAGCACTCAATTTGGGAACCTTGTTAGGGTTCCAACTTTCTGATTCCGGACTCTCTTCTCTACCAACTCTTTCGCCGCCGTCGCGAGCAATCGGATTTGTAGTGCCATTTTTGGGTAATTTAATGGTGTTTGTTGGTGATCCAGAACGGGTTCTTTCTTCTGATGTAGAATGTGATTGTGTGGATTTTGGTTCTAGTTCAATAAATTGTCTTGGTACTATGTGTCCTTCAATCTCATCTTTCTTTTCTTCCGATTTTCTTTGTACAATCTGTTCAAAAGGAGCGGTTTAATATAAAGTTAATTTTGGTCAATTCACCAATACAATATTGACACGCAGATCGAGAGATAATTTCTAATATCAGCACTGTATTGGTCAATTGACCAACTTACCATGAATTAACTTCATGATAACCAGATCTTTGTTCAAAGTATACTTAATTAGCACTACAATTCAGTTTAATTTGGATCAAAATGATCACAACTAAGAGTCATGCTATATATATATATATATATATATATATAATATATATATATATATATATACTACTCCCTCTGTCCTAAATTAATTGCTCAATTTTGACTTTTTAAAGTCAAATTGACCATTTTTAAAACTAATCTTTTTACTATTTTTGCTAAAATATAGGTGAAGAGATTAGAACCAAAATAAAATATATACAATTTATTACTAACCCCAATTTTTATAATCTTAGAAATATATTTATATATGCTTAATTATTAATTCTAAAATTTGGAACAGAGGGAGTATTTATTTAGCTTGAATCAAAATTACCGCAACTAAATGATAAACTAAGAATCCGCATGCAGTTGACTAGACACGATGACATATTATAAAAGATTATAATCGAGTATATTTTATATATAAAGGATTTTCTATGAATTAATTCGTTAACTTGGTGTAATTTAATTAATGAAAATTACATTACCTTATTGTGGTGTTGGTGTTGCATTAATGTGACAAGATGCATTTGTAGTGCATTGTAATTGTTGGTAACTTGACTAAGCATCCCTCTCAACCTTTGATTATCGGTATGGATTCTTTCTAGCTCAAGTTGAACTTGTACCAGCTGGAAATTAAATAAAATTAAGCACAAAATTATATTGTTCAAAATAATGTTGACTATATATTTTTTATTCTCTAATTTTTGTAATTATATTATAATTAATTACCTCATTTTTATCTCGGTTAGCTACCATATTAGATGAAATTCTGTCCTCCACCGTGGATTGATCACTTCCAGCGTTGTTAGCAGTAGTAAGAAGGTGCAAACCTGTCTATATAATTTAGAGAAAAAGATAAGTTAATAGTAATAATAACAATGTTAATAATAATAATGTGTTAATAGTAATAATAGTTTATACAGACTGTGCATAAATAAAATATACACAGTTGTGTATGATCATATTGCCCTAATAATAATAATAATAACTTACATATTCAATAAAACTTTGGCGACAAAAGATTGAAACAAAAAGACTATTGGACTTCTCATGTATGACGAAACATTCATTAATTATAATTCGATACATAATTTTATATCAACTTTTTATCACCGTAGTATTACTCTTAATTACTACTACCTTCATTCCATAATAATTGTCTTTTTAGCTTGATGCACATAGATTAAGAAACTCATTTAATACTATCATTTAAGAATTAAAATTTGTAGGAAATTCCATCACTACCCCTTTATGGGAAACTAAAAACTATTAATACAAGAGAGAAAATTTCTTGGGACAATGAGAAAAGTTAGGGGTAACATAGGAAAATAAATAATTTATTCTCCTAGAAAGTTATAAACGACAAATAAATTGGAACAAATTTTTTCTTCTAAAAAGACAGTTATTATGGAATGGAGGTAGTACTTATTTGTATCGGAAATGATTTACTGCTACTAATCATTTTTTTCAATAAAGTGATCAACCCATTTGTAGGTTATGGATGAATTGTCTATAAATTAGTTTCCTATATCTATCTATTTATTTATACAATTTAAAAATACATTTTTTTATATTCTGTTTGAAAATTAGAGATACATATTTAGTTTTAAATTATAAAGAAACATAATACTTATTTTGTAGATAGATTGAGATACATTTTTTTTATATATTCTGTCTCAAAATTAGAGATACATAATAATTATATTTATGGATGGAAATTTAATAAGTTAGTTAACTTACATTTACGTCCGGATTCGCCTCACTGTGTGAATTTTCATGCTCGACAACAATACTACTCCTATCGATCACCGGAAAATTGGTATGGTCATTAGGCTTTCCGGCCGAAAAGAAGTTCAATTCTCCGGTAACCTTCCGATTCTCTTTACCGTTCAGATTCATCGTGCCGGAAAACATATTACTGGAAGTTAAACTGGACCGAACAAAAGTGGTGGTACGTTGTTGATTAAGAAGCCGATTGGATCAGAAGTCAGACCCCATCTATGTTTAGAGAGAGAAAGTGAGAGTAAATGATATCTGCACGGGTATAAGAAGGGTTGAGTATTAAGGGCAAAACAATTTTGTAGTACATTAACGTGTATGGTAATGGTACGTGTGGGTTGAAAAAAAGGTTAGGGTTTTGAAAAAGTTGCGTAAGGTAGTGCGTCAGGGTTTATGGGACAGATGGCAGTGGGGCCCAATTTTTATGAGAGAGAAGGGGGTTTTCGTCTGCAATTTGTCAAGACTGAGATTGACTGGGTTCGTAAACAGAAAGAAGAAAGTATAATAAAGAAGAGAGACGCACCGTCCCGATCTTTGCGGCGCGTTCCACGTGAGGAAAAAGAAAAGGATGGACGAGATAGATAAAGTCAACTAATTTGACGGCTAAGCTTAGGTTATTATTATTACTTTTTGGATTTAAATATATTTTATTATTATTATCTTTCTACTTCGATTATTCACCTTTTAATTTTATCAATTAGATAAATAAATTATTAAATTTTTTTTCACTAATATCCAAATTCACTTGACACACCAAAAATTAATCAAAAACTTTATGTTGACATGAGTGTATTTAAATTTCATTTATTTATATTTTTATTTACCAAGTCAAAATATAAATAAATAAAATTTAAATAAACGCATGTTCAATTTCTATCTCCAACTAGAAGAACTTAAAATTAACTACGTGTCATCCTGGGTTGGGTCATAAGAAATTGATTGATGTGTATTTAAATAATTAATAATATTTCTATCATTTTATTAATTTAAATTATTTGGTTAAGGGTAATTAGACCCATCACACTTTTCTCTCCCCTTTGCTCTCCTATTCCTCAGCAAATTGTAAAACTCTTCACATACCATGATCCAATTGATTTGCTAAAAAGAGATCCTGATATTTACACCTGCAGGGCCATTAGAGCTATATATATATATATACTAGCTGGGTCTCGTGCCTCCGACACTGTATGAACTGTGGAATTTATCTCAAATTTTGAACGATCAAAATAATTTATTAAGTGAGCGGAAAATTCTAAATCATTTGTATTTTATTAGATAGATTAGTATTGAACGGTTAGATTTATCCCAAGTTTTTAACGGTCCCGATCTTTTAATAGCTTGAGCGGGAAACTTAATTTTTTTAAAATCAATTGTGTTTTGTATAGATAGATATATATATATATATATATATATAGAGAGAGAGAGAGAGAAAAGGGGTGTAGAGGGGGAATGAAAATGGCAGAGTAAAGAGTTTAGGAAAGTGACAAAGAAAGGTTTATCGTATTATTTTGAATGTGAATGAACGGATTTGAACTCGAGTATTCTGATCTAGGGTTTTATCGATCAGGGGGATTTTAATGGAGAATATAAACTGACTTACCCGCTCATATATTGCTCACATACACTCACATGCATATTAGTATGACTCACATGCAGAGCAAGTCATGTAACTAATACCAATACGTATGTGAGTTGTACGTTAGCGATTTTATGTAATAGCAGTATTACTCATTTTGCCTAGCCTAATTAATTTAAATTAATAAAATAATAAAAATATTACTTATTTTAAGAGAGAATAATTTACTGTGTTCAATACTGCCTTATATACCAGTGTTTAATAAAAATGAGTTATTATACGACTAAATTAAGTAGTCATCGGTACAACTCAGGCTTTTATAGTAAGAAAATTACAATAGACTGATGTCGTGCTTTCATATTTAGATCTACTATCTTATAATATACTTCCTCAGTTTCAAATTAACTGTTCAGTTTTAATTTTTTTAAGTCAAATTAACTATTTTTAAAATTAATAATTAAGCATATATAAATATATTTCTAAAATTATAAAAATTAGGATTAGTAATAAATTGTATATACTTTCTTTTGGTTATAATCTCTTCACCTATATTTTAGCAAAAATTATAAAAAGATTAGTTTTAAAAATGGTCAATTTGATTTTAAAAAGTCAAAATTGAGCAATAAATTTAGAACGGAGGGAGTATTAATTTATATTATTATTTTATAGTCCAATACAAATTAAGTGAACACAATATTATCAGATGCGACAGTGAAAGAAATTTTAAATAATTTCACAACTTTTTTAAAAAAGTAAATGAGAGTTGGAAGATTTCATATCTACACTTTTTTTAATTCATTAAGGGTATTTTAAATATTTCACAACAAAACTCGTAAATATCTAAAATAGATATGTACTATCGATTAATGAATGAACACAAGAAAAAAAAATACATGTTAACAAATATTTGATAAATTTAAATTGCGAACAACGTAAAAATATATGTAATATGATAAAATAATTTAAAATAATATTTTTTTAATTCTAAATTATATCTCATATATACACATACGTCGCAATTATAATTAGGTTAAATTATTTTACAATATATAACAAAACTCAAAAAAATATATGATAATTTTCCTTTAAGGGGTATGTATTGTTTGTTTATTAAGAGAAAGTAATAGAACTAAATGGCAAGATGGAAGCAAAAGCAAGATATTCTTAATTAACTGTCCCTGAATATTTATTTAACTGAACCTCTGAGTTTCTACGAATATCTTAAATTTAGAGGTTAATATTTTGATAAATAAAATTGATATTTTAACATATATTTTTAAATAATTCTTTCTTATATTAAATTATAATGAGTCTATCTTCGAGTAAACATATAAAAATATTAAATATATATATATATATAAATAATATTATCTATTAAAAAAAATGGCATCGTACGTGCGCCCAATCAAATCTTAAACAAAAGAAAAATTAAACATTTAATTAATCCGACCTACTTTTTCTTGACTTCTTTTGAACCTAATTAATGGTTAGCGTATGGGACAAGAAAATATTTATTTATTTATTTATTTATTTTGTATCATCTTCTTGTCTTACATAACCAGCCATAGTCCTTCTTCCAAAAAAATTCAAACAAAGACTTTCCGATTTACTCACAATAACTTCCTTAACAATTTAATTGTTCTTTTTTTGACTTTCAACATTTTAAAAAGACAAGAAAATTAGTGTAAATTAATTAATTTTTATTTAGAGTTTTAGTGTTTACCTTTACTATGATAATTCATTTTGTATCAATCATAGCATTAATTAGTCAACAAATTAATAAATTTTAAATAGGCACGAATAATTATTTTACTTTGAAGTTTGAAGCCGTAATATAAAATAAGTTTACTATCATATAAAATTGTTCTCATACCGCTCACATACACTCATATGCATATTTTGATGGCCCACGTGACTTGCTCTGCTCGTGGGCCATCAAAATATACATATAAATGTATGTGAGCGATTTTACGTGATATTAGACTTATATATATATATATATATATATATATATATATATATATATATATGGTGTGACGCTCCCAAAATAGGTATACATCACCCATCTTGAGTCGCCAAATACATGATACAAAATTCAAATACAACTTAATTATACAACAGTCGTATAAAATACGACAAAACATATGCTGTGAGTTTTAATACAAATATTGTCATCTAGACAATATTCACACTCAATTGAGTCCTCATTACATTTATTACCACACTATTTAACAGAATAATGAGGACTACTAATGTTACTATCTGGACCGTCACTCCGTTCCCCGACTAGTCTCTGTTACGTTCTCATTTCCTGAAGAGAACAATGAAAGTAAAAGGGTGAGCTCAACTAGTCCAGTAAGAAATATTATGACTAAGATAATACAGAAATAAATTATCGTTAGCCTTCAACAGTGTTAAACTGATACAATATAACAAACATCAAGTTTAACTGCAGCGGAACAAGTAATCCATCAAAAGAGTCAAGTAGAGAATAAAATCTACTATCTTTTATGATTTAAAAGGTTTTTCATCACTTTTAATCGCTCGGACTCAGCTTAATAAATAATCCACATCATCCCTACACTACGGCCAAGGATATTCATTAGTATCACAACCACAAATTATCCATGCACTACGGGCCAAGGATATTCATGTATTCATCAATGGTCATGATCACGCCAACAACTGTCCATCAATGCACTATTGGCCAATGAAGACTTTTATCACATCATTTGTAACATTACGGTCATGATTATACCGATTAATCACTGGTCATAATCATACCAAGTCCATCTATGCACTACAGACCACAGATACTTTCAACATAATATAAACATGAGGATGATGACAATGATATAAAAAATTCAATAAAATAAGTTCAAGAATTAATTTATCCAGGAACTAATAACGTCCAAATTGTCAACATGATACTTCTTTGTAGAGTAAAATTCAAGAATGCTCAGAAGAATATTTTCATGAAAAGATACTGGATGAAGCGCAAATATCAATGATATTCCACTAATTTCATAGAGTATAGAAGTCAAAACTTTAACCAACTGAGTATAATAAAGAATGGAATAAAAAAATAAATTACCAGGCATGCGATAGACCACACAGACAGGTTATTCCAACAGAATAATAAATAACGGAACCAGGTCATGCATAAACGCACAGGCAAGATATTCCAACAGAATAATAAATAATGGAACCAGGTCAAGCGAAATTCGCACCGACATGATGTTCCAACAGAATAATAAATAACAGAACCAGGTCATGCGTAAACGCACAGACATGATGTTCCAACAAAATAATAAAGAATGGAATAACAGAAGAATTTCACCATGTATGTCGTACTTCGCATAGACAGGTTATTCCAACATAATGATAAAGAATGGAATAACAGAATAATTTCACCAAGTATAGGGTAGACCGCATATACATGTTATTCCAACAGAATAAAAAAAGTAGAATAACAGAAGTTCTCTTCATGAATACGAAAGAAATAATACCCCTTACCTTAGAACAAACTGGATATAGGAGTAGTGAAGTAGCAGAATACATTTCTTCTTTCTTTCTATAGTTTCTCTCTATAGAGTTTTAGTGAATTCGTAAGAAATAATGAAGGAATGAGCTTTATTTATAGGAGAATGGACTGAATAGTAACTAATTCTTGAACGGTCCAGATTGATTTACTTTTAAACGGACGGTCCATATTGGTTTACTATAAAATATTCTAATAAAATAAAATCTTTTAAATAAAATATAATATATTCTATTTATAATCTAATAAAACGAATAACTTTATAAAATTATTCGTTTTATATAAAAAGATTTTACTATGCAAAATACTATGCATAATAGAATATAATATATTATATTTATAGTCTAATAAAATGAATAACTTTATAAAAATATTCTGTTTTATATAAAAAGATTTTCTGTTTTATTACATTAATAATACTAATAAAACAAAACTTCATCATCATTATTCTAATTCACACTATTAATCGACCAGGTCATTTTCAGGAAATAGGGGGCTTTCCAATAAAAATTTCTCCCTATTGGCGCACAATTAGGTGACCAAATCTCTCCTTGGCAGAACTTTTAGACATCGTTAATATTTCAAATAATAATATTAATAACTTTGTCGTCTCAATTATTGATTTAATAATATATAAAATATCGACAATAATTGAATCAATTAACGTGAGATACTATGCAACAATTACTAAAGTAATAATTGAACAAAACTAAGTGACTTCTCACGTAAGCATCAATAATCAATACCGTGTGCTACTATGCAACCACGCGTATTCCTGTACTTTTAACACCGAGTGTTTCAACAGTTAACAATAAAACTTTCGCTGTTATTTTTATAAAATATTTTTGTCGTTTTCTCAATCCAAAAATAATTCCGTTGTGGGTCCACCAATGATTGTGTCGTCGTACGAATATTCCCTGTTAAAACGAATATTCCTCGACCAAATGAATATTATATAACAACTTGCGTACTTTGCAAAATTTATAACTATTACCCATAACTATAACATTATATCAAATTCATTTCATAATATTTAAAAATGATAATTATAGAAAATTCATCTTTATTCATAAAAGTTGGGGTCTTACATAGGGTCCGCATCCATGACAACCGGTTGCTGGAGCAACTAAAAAATTCATGGCACAACAGCTTGTAGCGGCTGAGACAATTAATAGTTTGTTCAGCTCAATTTGTAATATTATTAATACTATTATATTAATATTTTGTAATATTAGTATTAATATTATTTAGTATTAACAATATTAATATTAATAATAGTAATAACTAATATGAATATTAATACTAATATTACTATTATTCTTATTAATACAAGTAATGCCTCTAAATTTTAAGTGCGAAAACAACAGCTTGCCAACTCTAGATCATGAGTAGGATAATTCTCTCATATTCTTTGAGTTGTCGAGAGGCATAGGCTATGACTTTCCCATGTTGCATGAGAACACATCCTAACCCTTTGCCCGAAGCATCACTGTAGATGACAAATCCCTCCGAGCCAGATGGTATTGTCAGAACAGGTGCTGAAATGAGTCTCCTCTTGAGTTCTTGAAAAATCTTCTCACATTTCTCATTCCAACCGAATTTTGTATCATTCCGAGTCAGCTGAGTTAATGGAGTAGTGATTCGAGAAAACCCTTCAACAAATCTCTGATAATAACCAGCTAAGTCGAGAAAGCTACGTACTTCGGTCACTGATTTAGGTTGCTCCCAGCTTTGAATAGCTTCAATCTTTGCTGGGTCAACAGATATTCCATGGCTTGATACTACGTGCCCAAGGAATGCTACTTCCTCAAGCCAGAACTCAAATTTCTTCAACTTGGCATAAAGCTTATATTCACGAAGCTTTTGGAGTATCGGCCTCAAGTGTTTCTCATGATCTTCACGGCTTTTGGAATAAATAAGGATGTCATCAATAAAGACGACCACAAAGTGATCCAAATATTTCTTGAATACTCGGTTCATCATATCCATGAAAGCAACAGGAGCATTAGTCAATCCAAAAGACATGACTTGAAATTCATAATGCTCGTACCGAGTTCTAAAAGCCGTATTTGGAATGTCATCAGTTCTAATCTTCAATTGGTGATATCCAGAACGAAGATCAATCTTTAAAAAGAATTTGGCTCCTTGTAACTGGTCAAACAGGTCATCAATATGTGGCAATGGGTACCTATTTTTGATGGTGACATGATTCAACTCCCGATAATCAATACAAAGTCGCATACTCCCATCTTTCTTTTTCACGAATAGAACATGATCACCCCAAGGAGAAGTACTAGAATGAATAAAGCCAATGTCTAACAATTCCTGCAGTTGGGTCTTTAACTCTTGAAGTTCAATAGGAGCCATTCGATATGGGGCTTTGAAAATGAGTTTTGAACCGAGTTCAAGGTCGATACAAAATTCAATTTCACGCTCTGGGGGTAGGCCAGGAAGTTCTTCAGGGAATACGTCAGGAAATTTATTAACAATAGAAATATCATTCAAAACTGACATATTTTTGTTTAGATCCGTGACATGAGCTAAGAAAGCTTGACATCCATTTTTTAATAAATGAATAACTTTATGGCTTGAGATGACAGTGATTGATTTTAATGGGTTGGTTACTTGAATTCACATAATAGGTTGGTTAGGAATATTAAAGCTAACAACCTTATAAAAATAATCAATTTTTGCATGATGAGTAGTTAACGAATCAATCCCTAGAATGACGTCAAATGCAAGTATTTTCAATGAAATAAGATCAACAGGTAATGTGTGGGTACCGATTTGAACTAAACAAGGCTTATAAACAGTGGATGTAATGAAGGTTTCTCCCAATAAAGTTTCAACAGATAAGTCAAGGTCCAATTTCGCCGGAGTCAAATTTAAACGTTGAGCGCAGGTAGGAGAAATAAAAGAATGGGTAGAACCAGTATCAAATAAGGTATATACTTCACTAGAGTTTATGATAAGCTTACCCGTGATAACCTCGTTCAGGTTTCTTACTTTCTGGGAGGTCACGACAAACTGCTCTCCGTTGAACTACCGATTTTGTCTTGTCTGGGATGGCCTTTGATGCCTCCATCCTAGCTGGACTTGTCTTCGGTGCACGAAAAAATCGGGCCAGGTGATCTTCTCTTCCACAATTGTAACATGCTTTGGATTGCATCGCGCAGTTTGGACTGATGTGTCCCTCTCCTCCACATTTGAAGCATATGATAGGTGGTCGTTCTCATTCCTTAACGACAGGTGCTGATGCTGATGTCTTTCCAACATTGTTGAATCTCCTCTTCTTGAAATGTCCATTCTTATTATTTTGGCCATGATTAGCACCGAAGTGGTTACCATTTCTGGCATGTTGATTCCCTCTACACTTATTGTCACCGCTTCGATGACTGTTATCACTGGTATTATCATTTTGCCGACTATTCTCTTTTGGTTGGGTTGACTCATTATCGCGCTCCAATAACTGAGCCCTATTAACAACATGTGAATACAAACACAATTTATGAGAGATAAGATATTAACGTATCTCGATTTTCAAACCTCTTAGATACATTCGCATCATTCTCTCCTCATTATCAATCAAATGAGACGCAAACCGGGACAACTTGGTAAACTTGGCTTCGTACTGCGACACGATCATGTTGTTTTGCTCCAGCTTGATGAACTCTACCTCTTTCATGTGACTAATACTTTCAGGAAAGTACTTGTCGTTGAAAAGTTCTTGGAACTTCTCCCAAGACATCTTCAGTGCGGCAGGTTGAGTATGCTTTACAGATTCCCACCAGTAATCTATCTCTGCCCGCAACATGAAGGTGGCAAAGGGAACATTTTGATCCTTAGAGCTTCCCAAGACATCAAATATCTTGTTGATCTGCTTTATCCACGTCTCCGCCTTAAGTGTTTTTGGCTCTCCAAAAAACTCCGATGGTCCCAGTTCCTTGAACTGCTTAGCGGTGACCGTCCGAGAGTTGCCATGTGTTTCTACCTACATTTTGTACATGAGCCACTATTGCCTGATGTTGCATGAATTGCATAAAGCCTCTGAACATTCCATCGTTCATCATCTGGTACGTGTTGTTGTTTGTCTGACTATTGTCGCCTTCCTGATGTACATTATCCTGATTATTGATCTGTGGAGACTCAACGGTCTACTGTGCTCCATTGATGTTCTCAACATTCTCGGATGTCATTTTTAAATACTGCCATAAAGCAAGGGTTAATTAACATATCACATATTATCCCTATACTCTGACCGACCAATTAAATACCAAATAAACTTAGGTAGGTCATACTAGCGAAGGAATTCCCCGTCTCTCCCTTCCTAGTTCTTGTCTCACATCTTAGCCAGGGATCATACCCTTAAGCTTTGATACCAACTGTGACGCCCCCAAAATAGGTATACATCACCCATCTTGAGTCGCCAAATACATGATACAAAATTCAAATACAACTTAATAATACAATTATCGTGTAAAATACGACAAAAAGTAAACTGAGAGTTTAATAAGAATATTGTCATCTAGACAATATCCACACTCAAAAGAGTCATCTTTACATTTATTTTTACACTATTTAACAGAATAGTGAGGACTACTAAAACTATCATCTAGACCGTCACTCCGTTCCCCGACTAGTCCCAGCTACGTTCTCATTTCCTGAAGAGAACAGTGAAAGAAAGGGTGAGCTCAACTAGCCCAGTAATAAATATTATGACTAAGATAATGCAGAATAAATTATCATTAGCCTTCAACAATGTAAAACTGATAAAATATAACAAACATCAAGTTTAACTACAACGGAACAAGAAATCCATTAAAATAGTCAAGTAGAGAATAAAATCTACTATCTTTTATGATTTAAAAGGTTTTTCATCACTTTTATCGCTAAGACTCAACTTAATAAATAATCCACATCATCCCTGCACTACGGCCAAGGATATTCATTAGTATCACAACCACAAATTATCCATGCACCACGACCAAGGAAATTCGTGTATTCATCAATGGTCATGATCATGCCAACAAATATCCATCAATGCATTACAGGCCAATGAGGACTTTTTCCACATCATTTGTAACATTACGGTCATGATTACACCGAATAATCCCTGGTCATAATCATACCAAGTCCATCTATGCACTACAGGCCACATATGACTTTCAACATAATATAAACATGAGGATGATGACAATGATATAAGAATTCAATAAAACAAGTTCAAGAATTAATTTATCCAGGAACTAGTAACGTCAAAATTGTCCACATGATACTTCTTTGTAGAGTAAAACTCAAGAATGCTCAGAAGAATATTTCCATGAAAAGATACTGGATGAAGCGCAAATATCAAGGATATTTCAATAATTTCATGGAGTATAGAAGTCAAAACTTTAACCAACTGAGTATAATAAAGAATGTGATAACAAAAGAAATCAACAGGCATGCGATACACCGCATAGACAGGTTATTCCAACAAAATAATAAATAACGGAACTAGGTCATGAGCAAACTCACAGACAAGATATTCCAATAGAATAATAAATAATGGAACCAGGTCATGCGTAAACGCACAGACAGGATGTTCAAATAGAATATTAAATAACGGAACCAGGTCATGCGTAACGCACCGACAGGATGTTCCAACAGAATAATAAAAATGAAATAACAGAAGAATTTCACCATGTATGCGGTACTTCGTATAGACAGGTTATTCCAATATAATGATAAATAATGGAATAACAGAAGAATTTCACCAAGTATAGGGTAGCCCGCATATACAGGTTATTCCAACAGAATAATAAATAATGGAATAACAAAAGTTCTCTTCATGAATAAGACAGAAATAATACCCCTTACCTTAGTAGAAAATTGGATACCACAATATTGTAGTAACAGAAGATTCTTCTTCTTTCTCTCTTATTCTCTCTATTCTTTCTCACTCTAAAGCTTTAGTGAATTCGTGAAAAATAATGAAGGAATGAGCTTCTATTTATAAGCTTGGTAGAGTAAGGGTAAAATAGTCTTTTTGCCATAATTTATGACATCATCGCTTACATCCTCGATCATATGACATCATTGATTACCTCATCGCTCCGATGACATCATCACTTACATCATCAAAATTCAAATTCAAATTGTTCTCTTCCACCTCATTTTACTTTTATACCATGAATTTACTATAATAATGTTACCATTCAAATTATATATAAAAAAACATACTATCATATAATCACATCATACTACTATAATATAATATTATAATATTATATTTAAATGAATTATTGATTTGATAATTTGAAATACTATGTAATGATAATTATTGAATCAAAAATATCAATGTAGCAATTATTGAATCAATAAAATATTAAACAATAATTACTATAACAATTATTGAGTAGTGCCTTCTTACGTAAGAATCAATAATTCAAAAATACTGTGCAATACCATGTGCTACTGTGCAACAACGCGTGGTATTTTAACCACCAGGTATTCCAACAGTGTTAACAGTAACTCTTCCGCCGTTATTTTTATAAAAATATTTTTATCGTTTTCTAATTCCGACAATAATTCCATTGTCGGGTCCACCAATGATTGTATCGTCGTACGAATATTCTTCGATAAAAAGAATATTCCCCAACCAAACGAATATTTTATAACAACTTGCGTACTTTGCAAAATTTATAAATATTATCCACAACTATAACATTATATCAAATTCATTCCATAATATTTAAAAATAATATTTATAGAAAAATCATCTTTATTTAAAAAGTTGGGGTCTTACAACCTCCCCTTCTTATGAAATTTCTCCCTCGAAATTAGGGTACGTACTTGGTATGTCGAAAAGGTAAGGATATCTTGATTTCATTTCAGATTCTAACTCCCAGGTCATTTCCTCAACATCGTGGTTTCTCCACAAAACTTTGACTTGAGGTATAACTTTGGAGCGTAGAATATGTTCCTTCTTATCCAAGATTTGAACAGGAACCTCTTCATACATTAAATCTTCCGTTATTTCGTCCGGTTCTAACTCAATAATGTGGTTCAGGTCTTTAACATATTTACGTAACATGGATATGTGAAAAACGTTATGAACACGAGACATACTTGGCGGTAAAGCGAGTCTATACGCCACAGTTCCTACTCGATCGAGGATTAAAAATGGGCCAATGAATCGAGGATTGAGCTTTCCTCTCTTTCTAAATCTCGTAACTCCTTTCCATGGAGCAACACGTAACAACACATGATCTCCAATATCAAATTCCACGTCCTTTCGATGAAGATCAGCATAACTCTTTTGTCGATCTTGTGAGGTTTTTATACGTTGCCGAATTGTTTGAATCTTTTCCGTAGTCATACGTACCAACTCTGGTCCCAACAACGTTGCTTCACCCACCCCATCCCAGCATACTGGAGAACGACACTTTCTTCCATACAACGCTTAGAATGGAGCCATGCCAATACTTGCTTGATAACTGTTGTTGTATGAAAACTCCACCAACGGTAAGAACTTGTCCCAACTTCCCTTGAAGTCAAGGACACAGAGTTTTAATAAATCTTCAAGAGTTTGAATAGTCCTCTCTGATTAGTCCGTCCAGTCTGAGGATGATATGCCGAACTAAATCGTAAGTCCGTGCCCATAGCTTTTTGCAAACTAACCCAAAATCGTGAAGTGAATCTTGGGTCTCGATCAGAAACTATGGATACTGGCATACCATGCAGTCTTACAATCTCGTTTATGTACATACGAGCAAGACGTTCAAGTGTATAAGTTTCTCGTATTGGTAAGAAATGAGCATACTTGATCAATCTATCAACAATGACCTAAATTGCATCTATGCCTTGAGAAACCTTGGGAAGACCAGTAACGAAATCCATGGTAATGTGCTCTCACTTCCATTCTGGAATTTCAAGTGGTTGCAATGGACCTTTTGGTACTTGATGCTCCGCATTGACTCGTTGACAAGTTAGACACCATGAGATAAATAGCGCTATCTCTCTTTTCATATTGCTCCACCAAAATGTATGACGAAGATCACGATACTATTTTGGTACTCCCAGGATGGATTGCAAACGGTGTGTTTTGCGCCTCCATCATGAATTTATACTTTAAATCATGGTCGTTAGAACACAAAGTCTGGAGTTGACTCGAAGTATTCCTTCTTCATCGATTCTTGCTTTCGGCATAGCACCTTCTTGCACTTTCTTTCTCATACGCATCAGCTTTAGATCTATAACTTGAGCAGCTTTAACTTTATCAATTAAAGTCGATTTCTACTTGTATATTCTCCATCATCACATGGATCCCTGGAGTTTTTAACACCATCTCCATCCTTTGCAAGTCACACAAAATGGGCCTTTGTGTTCTCAATATCGCACTCGTACTTGCATATGATCTTCTACTCAATGCGTCAGCTACCACGTTCGCTTTTCCAGGATGGTATTGGATGGTATGATCATAATCTTTCAACAGTTCAAGGCAACATTGTCGTCGCATGTTGAGTTCCTTTTGAGTGAAAAAATATTTGAGGCTTTTATGATCCGTAAAGATCTCCACTTTCTCCCCATACAAGTAATGCCTCAAAATTTTAAGTGCGAAAACAACAGTTGATAATGATAAAGAATGGAATAACAAAATAATTTCACCAAGTATAGGGAAGACCGCGTATACAGGTTATTCCAACAGAATTAAAAAAATAGAATAACAAAAGTTCTCTTCATGAATACGAAAAAATAATACCCCTTACCTTAGAACAAAATGGATATAGGAGTAGTGAAGTAGCAGAATACTTTTCTTCTTTCTCTCTATAGTTTCTCTCTCTAGAGTTTTAGTGAATTCATAAGAAATAATGAAGGAATGAGCTTTATTTATAGGAGAATGGACTGAATAGTAACTAATTCTTGAACGGTCCAGATTGATTACTTTAACGGACGTCCATATTGGTTTACTATAAATATTCTAATAAAACAAAATCTTTTAAATAAAATATAATATATTCTATTTATAATCTAATAAAACGAATAACTTTATAAAAGTATTCTGTTTTATATAAAAAAAATTTACTATACAAAATACTATACATAATATAATATAATATATTATATTTATAGTCTAATAAAATGAATAACTTTATAAAAGTATTCTGTTTTATATAAAAAGATTTTCTGTTTTATTACATTAATAATACTGATAAAACAAAACTTCATCATCATTATTATAATTCACACTATTAATCGACCATGTCGTTCCCAGGAAAGAGGAGGCTTTCTAATAAGGATTTCTCCCTATTGGCGCACAATTAGGTGACCAAATCTCTCCTTGACAGAACTTCTAGACATCGTTAATATTGCAAATAATAATATTAATAACTTCGTCGTCTCAATTATTGATTTAATAATATATAAAATATCGACAATAATTGAATCAATTAATGTGAGATACTATGCAACAATTACTGAAGCAATAATTGAATAAAACTGAGTGACTTCTCACGCAAGCATCAATAATCAATACCGTGTGCTACTATGCAACCACGCATATTCTTGTACTTTTAACACCAGGTGTTTCAACAGTTAACGATAAAACTTCCGCCGTTATTTTCATAAAATATTTTTATCGTTTTTTCAATCCGACAATAATTTCGTTGTGGGTCCACCAATGATTGTGCCGTCGTACGAATATTTCCTGTTAAAACGAATATTCCCCGACCAAATGAATATTATATAACAACTTGCGTACTTTGCAAAATTTATAACTATTACCCACAACTATAACATTATATCAAATTAATTCCATAATATTCAAAAATGATAATTATAAAAAATTCATCTTTATTCATAAAATTTGGGGTCTTACATAGGGTCCGCATCCATGACAACCAGTTGCTGGGAGCAACTAAAAAATTCATGGCACAACAGTTTGTAGCGGCTAAAACAATTAATAGTTTGTTCAGCTCAATTTGTAATATTATTAATACTATTATATTAATAATTATAATAGTATTAATAATATTTAGTATTAATAATATTAATATTAGTAATAGTAATAACTAATATGAATATTAATACTAATATTACTATTATTCTTATTAATATAAATATTAATAATATTAATATTACTAACTAATATTTCATTGTAATTTAAGCTTTTAATTTTTGTTCAGCTCAATTTGAAACTCGACCAAATTTCATATGAATAGATCGACTATAAAAAAAGCAACCAGAGCATATATATATAATTGAATCCAACAATTTCTAAGAATAATATAAATTAGTTAATAATATTAATACTAATATTATTAATACTAAATATTATTAATACTAATATTACAAAATATTATTATTAATACTATTAATATAATAGTATTAATAATATTGCAAACTATTAACATGAATAGTAACGACCAGCCGCTATAGCTTGTAGCTGCTGAGACAATTAAAATAGGACATGTCCTTTTTTAATTGTCCCAACCGCTACAAGTTGTTATTGCCATGTATATATATATATATAATATATATATATATATATATATATATATATGCTGATTTTCTATAGCGAATCATAGCGAGTGAACTAAAAACGAATAAGCTATAGCGACAATTTTATCCGTTCTTATAGCATAGTTCGCTGAAGAAACAGATTGTGTGTGTGTGTATATATATAAGACTTTTTAGAGTTGTGCACAAGTATTAAAGAAATGATTATATAGTATTAAATATAATATCAAATATTTATATTGTCCTTGTATTGAAAAAAGATTTTATTATTTATTGGGCAAAAAATAGTTAGAGAACCAAAATTATATTTAATATTTGGGATAATATTAGAAACTAAACAATTTAGAATTCTAAAACGTCATATATTAAAGGACAATTTTTTTTTTTAAAAAAATCTTATATTAAGAGAAGGAGGGAGTATATAGTAGTAATCTTTTAGAAATAAATAAATGTCAATAAACGACTGCATTTAATTTTTTCTTACAAATCAAATTATTTCAGTTCGAAGTTTGAACACGCACGAAGAGTTGACTATTGATTATGATTGATTATCCAGCGTCAGTCAGTAATGTGGGTTGTCTCTTAGCTTAATTTCTACTTATATATAAGTAGCCGGACGTGTGCATATATTACTTTTTAATATATTTTTTTGTTTCGAACTCGTGAACCCTAGCTAGCTTTTACTAAAAGTAAACAAGTGTGATCCAAATATTTGTTTACTCTTATTTTTGTTTCAAGGGATTAACATAGACAACTCATATCATAATATTCTATTCAATAAGTGTGGGAAAATAGTCTTAAATTCTTATAACTACGTACTTTAAGAATTATTTTCCTTGTAAAATCAACATCACCATCATATCGGAGTAGTTAATTAATTTTCAAACCCTAAAATTAAGGAGCTAGTCTAATGGGGAATGCCCACGGGAGATGTTATTGTCCAAACCTAATTAAGCTTTCAATACCTAACCTTTTATACTTTGTCCGTTTTATGATATATGACGTTTTAGATAATTTTATTTTTTTTCAAATTACTTTCAGTTTTATATAATTTAAGAAATTTAACTATAATTTTTTAAAAATTACCCCTCATAGAAAAATATTACATATGAGAGAGAATGAGATAATTAGTATGATTATTATGAGAATTTAATAGTATTATAGACAATCTATCTAATAAAATACAAATGATTTTGAATTTTTCCGCTCATTCAATAAATCATCTTGGCCGTCCAAAGTTTGGGATAAATCTCACCATCCATCTATCTAATAAAATACAATCTATCTAATTCTATCTATCTATATCTGTATTCTATATATCTAATTATCTAATTATATCTAATAAAATACAAATAATTTTGAATTTTCCGCTCACTCAATAAATTATCTAGGACGTCCAAAGTTTGGGATAAATCCCACCATCCATCTATCTAATAAAATACAAATGATTTTGAATTTCTCGCTCACTCAATAAATCATTTGGGTCGTCCAAAATTTAGAATAAATCACAACGTCCATAGTGCCGGAGGCACGGGACTGTTGCTAGTTAATATTATATTTAATAATATACAATTATTTTTATAATTCTTGTACATAACTCTAAAATGTCATAGATAACGAGAGGGAAGGAGTATAAAGTAACTGCGGCTGCATATATGCATGACTCTAAAATGTCACAGATTAATTATTTTGTGTTATGAATTCTGGGTTAGCCTTTGCTAAGTCTTTTGGATTGAATCCTGTTTTATTACACATTTTCTTTTATTAAAGAAATTTAACATCTTCGCATTAAATATAAATTATAAATATATAACGAGTGATCGATCTATCATTATTATTTGCTATGAAACGTTTTGTAGTAAACGATTCAATGAATGCCTTTTAAAAATCAAATATCGAGGATTCACAGTTTCACACTGTTAGGCCATGATCCTTTTCCTTATTGGGCCAGATTTAATGGGCTCCTCCTTTGGGTTGTGATTATTCTTATCCTGGTTGACCCGGATGTTTTGGGCCCAATTATTTATTATTTCACTAAATTCATACGAATTGGATCCGGTCGCGTGGGTCATCTCCGTTATTTGGGCTTACTTATCAAATTAGCCCATTATGCATATTTCCCCTTAACCCAGCTTTGACCGGTAATCATTACTCAAAATAATAGTTGACTATTATGTCTGCCACCTTTCTATATGACATTAATGAGGATTGGATTGGGAGGACGGGCGGAGAAAAGGTGTGACAGCAAATATGGAGGCCGAGTGCATGCTTTCGGCGAAAATGACCAGAAATGGGGGAAAAAGATGTCAGGAAGTGATGGGTGGAACGGTGAGCCGGAATTAGAGTTGCGTGGAGCTGTGATCATAATGAAGGAGGTAAGTAACAAAATATTACATACACCACATAATTATTCTCTCAAGTCACTAGATATTTATTCCTCCATGGTTAACCTTGTGAACATATACTAATTCTCACGCCTGAGCTATCCCCCGGCGGTCCCGGCCGTCAAGCTTGTGGTGTTTGTTGTGTTTACTGTGCAGGATCAGGACGTCTTTTGTGATTGGGACGTGGAGAAAGATCCTGGCGTTAACATTGGCGCTAGAAGGAGGGGTGTGTTCTAGTGTTCTTGAAGTTTTCAATCACAAATTGTAGCTGCTCTACGTCGGAATCCATGGTGAAGAAGAGTAGAACAGTTACCTCTAAAGGATACCTGATGGCTATGACTTCGTCTACACAATGAGTATCTGTCAAGGATTGATTGGGTCCTTCAAAGAATGCTCATGCTGGTACTGCTTCCAAGCAGGTTTCTGAGGGTTTTCGTTCGAGAGCCCAGGATGATGCTGGAAGAAGATTGATTTTTGCTGCCGAGAAGAAGACCTGACCATGGTCGGAAAAGGGTAGAAGGCATACTGCTTAGAATCCTATACCGAAATGGTCAGACTGACAGACTGATCAAGTTAGAAAGAAGTCTACACTTTAAAGACATGTCTCGAGGCCCTCCTCGGGATCGAAGAAGAACCAACAGCCATTTTCCTGATTGATTGACCGAGAAGGGTATTCCGCCCTATTGGTCTACGGGATTATGGTCGAAGTAGTGTAGACGAAGACCCAACAACCATTTTCCTGATTGATTGACCGAGAAGGGTATTCCGCCCTATTGGTCTACGGGATTATGGTCGAAGCAGTGTAGACGAAGACCCAACAGCCATTTTCTTGATTGATTGACCGAGAAGGGTATTCCGCCCAATTGGTCTTCGGGATTATGGTCGAAGCAGTGTAGACGAAGACCCAACAGCCATTTTCTTGATTGATTGACCGAGAAGGGTATTTCGCCCTATTGGTCTTCGGGATTATGGTCGCAGCAGACGAAGAAACTGATCCAGGGAGCATGCACCTCAGAATACAAATAAGGCATTCTCCCTTGAGTATCCTCACCACAGTGACAAAAAGTTTCACCGAAGTAGATCCAGAAATCACACTCCCGAGAGTCCATTAAGGGCGCACCGCCTGTGGGCACTTGTCTTCGGGGAAATCCATCTAAAGTTACAACTCCAGATAAGGAGTCCGACAAAGCCATTGCAGTACTTCAGCAGAAGCAGAGCTCGTGGACATTGCAAGCAGGCTATTAAGGAGTCGATCACAATAACAATTCCACCGCCGATGCATTATCGAAGCTGGCCACTACAGATGTTTATAACTTTGACGACAGATGGCGTCATTTCTTCGGATCAGATGCTGACAAAGAAGACCAAGTACAAGAGTGTCTATTTTGTTCTCATTGATGAGAATTTTTATCAAATGACCTTTTTCGTCACCATTGCTTAAACATTTGGTTCCATCTGAAGCAGAGTGTGTTCTTCGGGAAGTTCACAGAGATATTTGTGGCAATTATTTGGCCCGAAGTTGTTGACTTACAAAACACTTCGACAGCAATATTCTTAAAAGAACTGGGGATTCAGCACAGAAAGACTACGGGTATTCTACTTTGGACTCATCTCCCACTATTGAGGAATTTCGGATGTCGTCCGAAGTTGCAAATGTTGTTCGGAGGGTTCATGCGGATATTTGTCAGCCAAATGGTTCGATCCCACATCAGCCATCAAAAGGCTATATTCGATTTTATCTCCTATACCTCTTGCTGTCTGAGGGGTAGTCGTACTGGGTCCATAGCCTAGAGATCAGGTTAACAGACGTCAGCTCATGGGATCGAAGTTTAAAACATTCATGAGGAATTTTCGTAGCTCATCCATAGTCTGACAGGCACAGCAAATGCCTCCTCGGTGTTTGGAGGTTCGGGAGGACTCGCTGACCATTCGATGGTAGCCTATTCGGCAGGTGGTCACTTTGGCATTGTCAGGCCCTTCGGGGTAGGCAATTGTCGTCACTTTGGCATTGTCAGGCCCTTCGGGGTAGGCAATTGTCGTCACTTTGGCATTGTCAGGCCATTCGGGGTAGGCAATTGTCGTCACTTTGGCATTGTCAGGCCCTTCGGGGTAGGCAATTGTCGCCACTATTTGGCATTGTCAGGCCCTTCAGGGTAGGCAATTGTCGTCACTTTGGCATTGTCAGGCCCTTCGGGGTAGGCAATTGTCGCCACTATTTGGCATTGTCAGGCCTTTCGGGGTAGGCAATTGTCAACACTTAGAATTCGTCAGGCCCTTCGTGGTAGGCGAATGTCATCTTTTGATTTTGATAGGAGGTTTGGGAGGACTCGCTGACCATTCGATGGTAGCCTCTTCGGCATGTGGTCACTTAGACCTTGTCAGGCCCTTCGTGGTAGGCAAGTGTCATCCTTAGACCTTGTCAGGCCCTTCGGGGTAGGCAAGCGTTGTTCCTCAAACCTTGTCAAGCCCTTCGGGGTGGGCAAGCGTTGATTCTTCAGATCTTGTCAAGCCCTTCGTGATAGGCAACTGTCGTTCTTTAGACTTCGTCAGGCCCTTCGGGTAGGCGAATGTCATCTTTTGGTTTTGTTAGGCCTTTTGGGGTAAAAAAATTCCCAATGAAGCAGATCTGTCTCACTACTTCGGTAAACGATAAGTATGCATTACTTTATTTTGTTCAAGTGTTGAGTTCGGATTATATTATCATTGTTCTTAACTGTTATGTAATTTGTTTGATTATTGACTAACGGTTTAAGATAAGGGGCACTTGCACAATTTTCAAACTTATTGATGATCAATTATTCACAAGAAATGTTCACTCAGAAGTAACAAAGCATGAAGTTGATATTTCATTAAATTACAAAATCAGAAACTTTTTATACAAGTCCTATAAATTAAAGGAAATAAGATCATCTTCAGCTAGCAGCTTCATCTTCGGAGTTTAGCAAAGATGGATCCAGTTGGGCATCCACCATTTTTTTCCTTGCCCCGACTCCGGCACTCTTCGTACCCTTCATAATATACCTTCAAAATCTCTGCACCAAGCTCTTCAGATGTGCAGTAATCCGCCTGTGTCTGTTTGACCAAGTCTTCGGTAAGAGGAGGGTCCCGTCCTTGAAGTGTCTTTATCTTGCCACGAAGCTTGCGACGTTTGGCCTTATAAAATTTCCTATCTGATCGAGCTTTCGTCTGAACTTCGTTGAGTTGAGTTGACAAGTTCTGATTGGCTACAACAAGCCCCTCTTTGGTAGTCTTCAGAGCTTCGGTCTCTGCAACAAAGCGGATATTCATGGCGGCTAATTTTTGTTCGCTGGCTTTTGTCGTCTTCAGTTCTTCTCTGACTGAGCTCAGCACATCATAAGTTTCCTTCATGTCCTCCTTGGTTTGGGCCAATTCCTTCTGAAGACTTTCGTTGGCATGAAGAACAAATTCACGTTCCTCTCTCTCTCGGGCCAACGTAGCCTTCAGCATATTATTCTCCCTCCTCAGAGTCTCCTCATCGGATTCGGCATTTAAGTGCCTAGGACATAAACGCCCGAAGACTGCATTTGCCTGCATATTTTCAACAGTGTTTAGTCAATTTCAAATATTTTGGCAAATGGATTAACATTTAATTGAGAAAACCCTCTCGTACCTTGGCCAGATAACTCATGCCTTCATCAAGAAAATTTTCGTTCGTATGATTATCGAATCGGTGATCATCATTTTCCCAAACGAAGGCATCGAATAGATGGAAGGGGAAGTTGACGTTATACCGAGGCCACATGGTCGGCTCCCCAGTGGCTTCATCATGAAAATTTTGTGTTGAAGGCCTTGGGGGGGAAGCCATCTGTTGGTCATGGAGGGGGGAAGGATCCGTGTAGATGTTTTCAAGGGAAGGAGATCGAGCCGGAGTAGGATCTCTAAATGGTTGAGTTGCAGGTGTTGGACTAGGGTAACTCTCATTTGATCGTCTTCTCTTTCGAGATGGCGCTGTTGCAGGCTCGGTTATTTCTTCTTCGTTTACAGTTGAGCTCTCCACAAGGTTTGTTGAAGGTTGAATGTTTGAAGAAGGAACCCTAAGCTCATCGGGGGTTAGGGGAATGATTTTGGTTCTCAACTTTTTGATCTGAAGAAGTTGTCTTCGATCATTCACGGGAAGATCCAATAAACTTGTTCGGGCCAATTGTGGGACAGCAGTTGGTGGTATTAAGTCTACGTTCGGAGGTATTATATCAGCAGTTGGTAGTATTGGATCTACGTTCGGAGGTATTAGATCATCAGTTGGTGGTACCGGATCTATGTTCGGTGGTATTGGGTCGGCAGTTGATGTTGGACTAGTGGTTGAAGGTATCAGATTAAAAGACGGTTCGGATTCGGAAAGATCTTCGGAGTTTGATGGGATGGAGATTGGCCGAGGTTTTCGGATGGCTCTTCTCTTTCGTCGAAGTTGAAGAACTTTTTCCGGTAGAAGAGGTTCGTCATCTTCTGGTGCGTGGGTTTGAGGCTCCTCAGCTGGTATTTCGGTAGATGGGTTGAATCTGGAGGAAGCATCCGGTTGTGGAGGTCCAGCATCAACATCTGCAGATTTTCCGGCATTGTCTTCGGATGGAACTTCATGTTGTAAAGAATCGATGGGGGCTTCTACCGGTTTTCCAGCTAACAAATCTTCTAAGTCTTTCATCTTCGAAAGCGACGGTTTGATCAAAGTTACTACAGAAGATTAACAGTTCTACATCAGGATTTATATTAAAAAAATTTCAAATATTCGTAAAATGAATTTGTACTTACATTTGTGGTTATACAACCACGCTTGGTTGGAAAGAAGTCTATAATTCCATTCCTCCCTTGGGAAATTATCCAGAAGCTCTATTATCTCAGCTTCACGTTCTTCAGAAACATCCCCGAAGTCTATGGAAATCTTCTCATCTGTGGCCCAGCCGGTAAGGAAAGGACTTCGGGCTCTTTAACGAAAAACCATCTTTCATGCCATCCTTTGTTGCTTGAAGGGGTATTCACTAGTGAACGTCTCTCGAACTTCTCCCCTATTTTTGAAGAATGCTTGCTTATGGTTTTAAAACCTTTCTCTCTGGACTGACCAACCTTATATACAGTGAAGAAAAAGTCGAGCGAAGGTTCGACGCCAAGTTCGTAGCACAGAGCTATAAATGCCAAAATATGAATATATGAATTCGGCATTAGTTGGGCGAACCCAACACCCAGAAACCCTAATAGGGTCACCACGAAGGCATGCAAAGGGAACCGGATACCTTTCTCCAGAATGGTTGTTGTAACAGCCATCCATCCTTCAGGACGTTGATACATTTTTTCCCCAGACCTGGGAACTCTTATCTGGTGGGTATCCGGAATGTGGCAACGAGTTCGAAGCCTTTCCAGATCAGCCTCAATAACCTTCGAGGGGATGTTGGCATGAACGTACAGCTCGTTGTCCCTATAGAATTCAGAAGGACTGGGAGAAAATGTTGTTGTCTGTTTCTTTGTAGTAGTTGCAGCAGCCTGACCAGAGCTCGAAGCATCTTTGCTAGGGTTTGGGTCTGGAACAATGGAGCAAATAGGTTTAACTAGCAGGGGACGACCTTGTTCGGAATCTTGGGACGCCATTGTTAACAATTCGCAGAGATTACAAAGAAAGTTCAGTAGATAGGAAGAAAACTTGAAGGTTCGAAATTCGAATTGGCAGGTAAAATTGTCAAAATTGGAAAAGTTTATCTTTTATATTGACAGGTGCACGGTAATCGAAGGCGGCACAGTAAATTCACGGTAATGATGGTGAATTGGAAAAGGCGCTGCCCGGTTTTGGGTCTAAACATCCCAATCAAAATGGGTTTACATCTGTTGGACTTTCCAGTTCTATCTTTGATATCGATTTGGACCGACTTAATTGGACTTTGATGAATTTCACTTTGGACCTCTTATAACTTATCACAATTCAATGTATCATGGGCCTATATTATTTATAGTCTTCCATTAAACCCCCTGTTTAATAAAAGACTAGGGGGCAATGTTAGGCCATGATCCTTTTCCTTATTGGGCCAGATTTAATGGGCTCCTCCTTTGGGTTGTGATTATTCTTATCCTGGTTGACCCGGATGTTTTGGGCCCAATTATTTATTATTTCACTAAATCCATACGAATTGGATCCGGTCGCGTGGGTCATCTCCGTTATTTGGGCTTACTTATCAAATTAGCCCATTATGCATATTTCCCCTTAACCCAGCTTTGACCGGTAATCATTACTCAAAATAATAGTTGACTATTATGTCTGCCACCTTTCTATATGACATTAATGAGGATGGGATTGGGAGGACGGGCGGAGAAAAGGTGTGACAGAAAATATGGAGGCTGAGTGCATGCTTTCGGCGGAAATGACCGAAATGGGGGAAAAAGATGTCAGGAAGTGATGGGTGGCACGGTGAGCCGGAATTAGAGTTGCGTGGAGCTGTGATCATAAGAATGAGGTAAGTAACAAAATATTACATACACCACATAATTATTCTCTCAAGTCACTAGATATTTATTCCTCTATGGTTAACCTTGTGAACATATACTAATTCTCACGCCTGAGCTATCCCCCGGCGGTCCGGCCGTCAAGCTTGTGGTGTTTGTTGTGTTTACTGTGCAGGATCAGGACGTCTTTTGTGATTGGGACGTGGAGAAAGATCCTGGCGTTAACACACACCATTATGGTTGGAATTAGACTCGATAATTTAAGTTATAAATTTATGGATCAATCTATATTAATTAGAATATTTGAGTTAGTTACTTAATTTAAATTATTTGATCGACTTGATTAAAGTTTGAACTCATTTTTTTCAACTAAAAAACAGAAATAAAAAGTAGACCCATTTTTTTACCGACTTACGCAATGGGTGTATTCCTTATGGATGCATGATTGCTCTTGATTGACATGGAATATAAGCATTACTTTATATATAGATAATGTTATGAAAATTGAATGGACAAGGGTTGATATATAAACTTATTTAAAGTAAATTAAATTGTAGAAATAAACTTATCAAGATTAATATTTGTTATTATGTTTTTAAAATAATTATGTTCTCTTTACGGTGTTTAGAGTTAATAACATTTGTCTTTCAGGATCATGTTATAGCAGCACTACAAATAGCATACATAACGAACTAAAGAAAATGTTCTGAACTTCTCTATCATTATTTATGAATTTTGAGGATTAGAAGACTAAAAATACTTGATTCTTTGATGAATTGAATGAATAAAAGGTTGTCATTCGCCATGTATTTATAGTGTGAACTTAATGACCCTTAAGTTAGATTGGTTATGTCCCTTTGAAAAGGTATGACATGACATTTATTGACAAAAACGACGTAGTTTTGAGTTTTCCGGCACATCCGTTCGGACCAAAAACAATTTATGTTTGGATATATTAGAATAGGTGCTTCCATTTGGACAGATAAAACTTTTCAAAACAACACATTTTCTTAAAATGATACAGTTTTGATAATAGAACTAAATAAAACAAAATTTATTTAAATAAATTTTGTCTAAAAATTATATACAATGACCCAGACCCACGAGCCAAGAAAGTGGGGTGCCCCTTGGGGCCCAAATTCAAAAACAACTTTATTGTATATAAACCACTAGTAATTGTTCGTGCCTGAAGGCACGACGTAACAAAAAATTAGATTAAAATTCAAAAAATACTACATTATCTAAAGACTTTTTATAACCTAAAATAACTTACAATCACACATAACAGTTATAATAATTCACCACACCACCATAATAATTAATTTTCTTTTAAAAATAGATATCTAGAAAAATCCAAACCTGTCTACAAAACTTACAAATCATCAATAACAATTTTCATAATTTACCACACCAGCACAATAACAATTATTATTATTATTATTATTATTATTATTATTATTATTATTATTGTTGTTGTTGTTGTTGTTGTTATTGTGACGCCCCCAAAATAGGTATACATCACTCATCTTGAGTCGCCAAATACATGGTACAAAAATCAAATACAAATTTCTTTAATACAACTGTCGTGTAAAAATACGACAAAACATAGCGGAGTTTTTACATGAATATTGTCTTCTAGACAATATCTAAACTCAAATGGAGTTCTCATTACATTTATTGTCACACTATTTAATAGAACAGTGAGGACTACTATAACACCATCTCAGACCATCACTCCGTTCCCCGACTAGTCCCGGCTACGTTCTCATTTCCTGAAGAGAACAATGAAAGCAAAAGGGTGAGCTCAACTAGCCCAATAAAAAATATTATGACTAAGATAATGCAGAATAAATTATCATTAACCTTCAACAGAGTTAAACTGATAAAATATAATAAACATCAAGTTTAATTGCAGCGGAACAAGCAATCCATTAGAAGAGTCAAGTAGAGCATGATATCTACTATCGTCTATGATTTAAAAAGTTTTTTCATCAACTTTATCGCTAAGACTCAGCTTAATAAATAAACAACATCATCGAATCATCCTTGCACTACGGGCCAAGGATATTCATGTAATCATCAATAGTCATGATTATACTGAATAATCTCTGGTCATAATCATACCAACAATTGTCCATCAATGCATTACAGGCCAATGAGGACTTTTACCACATCATTTGTAATATTAAGGGTCATGATTATATCGAATGATCACTGGTCATAATCATACCAATCAACAGTCCATCTATACACGTAAGCCAAAGATGACTTTCATCACAATATAAGCATGAGGATGATGACAATGATATAAGAATTCAATTAAAAGAAAGCAAATGATAAATTTTTAAAGATTTATAATTTAATTTATCCAGAATTCAACAATGTTCAAATTGCCAACATGATACTGCTTTGTGGAGTAAAATTCAAAAATAATATTGTATTAAAAATAATTTTGACCGAAAAGAAATCAATTTTTTGTCATGAATAGTACTCCGTGTGAATAGTACTCTGTGAATAGTACTTTGAGAATAATACCCCGTGAATAGTACTTTATAAATAATACTCAGTGAATAGGACTTTGTGAATAGTATCTGTGAATAGTACCTGTGAATAGTACTTTAGTGAATAGTACCGTATAAATGAATAGTACTCTTGGACAGTACTCCGACATGAAAAGCTTAAAATTTAACAAGAATGTGCATAAAATATCCTTGTGAAATGATAATAGATGAAGAGCAAATGTCAAGGATATTCTACTAATTTCACGGAGCATAGAAGCAACACTTTAACAAAATGAGGATATAATCAGGAATACGAGATGAAATAATATTACTCACATACTACAGATTTTGGAAGAAAATATTATTCCTATGAATACTGAACAAAATAATATCCCTTACCTCAGAAGAAGACTGGATACTGGAATAGTGAGGTAGCATATTTCTCTTCTTCTTTCTCTCTATAGCTTTTCTCTTTATAACTTCTCTCTCTATAATTGCTCTTGTGAGTCTTAGTGAATTCGTGAGAATGAAAGAAAAATGAGCTTCTATTTATAAGAAAATATAATTTCGATAATTGCACGTTTTGGGACTCGAAATATTACAATATAATACCTTCATCTTATCCTTCATTTTTAATTTAGTCCTGCAAGTATTATCAAACTTGCACCACCTCCCCTAATAGTACATCATGTGAATCAATAGTACAATCATGTGAATCAATAGTTCTATACATGTGAAAAAAATAGTTATAGTATAGTACCTTCATCTATACCTCCATTTTTAATTTAGTCATGCAAGTATTATCAATCTTGCACCACCTCCCCTAATAGTACATGCATGTGAACAAATAGTACACACATGTGAACAAATAGTTATAAGCATGTGAATTAATAGCAATTAATTACTCATGTATCCGCTTAATTACTCGATTGGTCAATATAATCTTCAGACATCAATTATTATCGAAATAGATATCAATTTCCACTAATACTAATAATTCCCAACACAATGGAAATATCAATTTCATCTTTAATCAACACGAACTTATTTATCATTAATATTATAACTCACAATATTTAACAACCAGATCATTCCTAGTAAATAGGGGGCTTTCGGATAAGGATTTCTCCCTATTAGGCGAGCAATTAAGTGACCAAACCTCTCATCGACAGAACTTTCTAGACATCGTCAATATTGTAAATAATAATATGAATAACTTTGTCGTCTCAATTATTGATTTAATAATATAAAATATTGATATTGTGATAATAATTTAATCAATAATATGAGAGATATTATGCATCAATTACTATAGTAATAATTGAGTATAACTGAGTGACTTCTCATGTAAGCATCAATAATCAATACCGTGTGCTACTATGCAACCACGCGTATTACTGTACTTTTACCACTGGGTAGTTCAACAGTTTAACGATAAAACTTTCGCCGTTATTTTTATAAAAATATAATTCTGTCGTTTTATAACTACGACAATACTTTCGTTGTGGGGTCCACTAATGATTGTGCTGTCGTACGAATATTCTTTGTTCAAATGAATATTCCCCGATAATCGAATATTTATAACAACTTGATTACTTTACAAAATTTATAAATATTACCCACAACTATAATAATATAACAAATACACACCATAATATTCAAAAATATATTTCAAAAAATATTAATCTTTATTCATAAAAATTGGGGTCTTACAGTTATTATTATTATTGTTATTATTATTATTGTTGTTACTACTATTATTACTATTATCATAATTATTATTATAATTATTACTATTATTATTATTAGTATTAGTATTACTATTATAGTTATAATAATAATAATTATTATGATTATAATTATTATTACTATTATCATAATTATTATTATAATTATTACTATTATTATTACTATAATTACTATTAATATTATAATTATTATTACTATTATAATAATAATAATAATAATAATAAATATTACTATTACTATTACTATTACAATTATTATTATAATTATAATTATTATATTTATTACTATTATTATAATTATTAATATTATTTTAATTATTATAATTATATTATTATTATAATTATTATTTTTATTACTATTATTGTTATTATTATTACTATTATTATTACTATTATCATAATTATTATTATAATAATTATTATTATTATAATTATATTATTAATATTACTATTATAATTATAATAATTATTGTTACTATTATTATAATAACAAGAATTATTATTACTATAATTATAATAATTGTAATTATAATAATTATAATTATAATTATAATTAATATTATTATAATTATTATTACTATTACTATTATTATTATTATTATTATTATTATTATTATTATTATTATTATTATTATTATAATTACTATTATTATTACTACTACTATTAATTATTATTATTATTATTATTATTATTATTATTATTATTATTATTATTATATTATTATTATTATTATTATTATTATTATTATTATTGTAAGACCCCAACTTATAATAAATGAAATTGAATTTTCTCTATTTATTATTTTGAAATAGTAAGGGCTGATTTGATTAATGTGGTTAGTTATGGGTAAAATGCGCAAATATCTTAAATAAGCAAGTGGTTATAAAATATTCATTGTTGTCGGGGAATATTCATTTGGTCGTAGAATATTCTTACTGTCGGGGAATATTCGTACGACGGCGCAACCTTGTGTGAGCCTCATAACGAAAGCGATTGGATGAAGAAAACGATAAGTATAAGTTTTTATAAATAATGGCGTAGTTGTTACCGTTAACACTGTTGTAATACCCGGTTGTTAAAACACGGTATTACACGGTATTGCACCTGTGAGACCCCAAAATTTATAAAATGAAAGTACTCAATTTTCTTATAATTATTATTTTATTTAGTAAATGGTTAAATTGATAAAGGGTTAAAGTTAAGAGTGATATTTGAAAATTTTACAAAGTAAGCAAGTTGTCATAAAATAATCGGTGTTAAAAGTACAGTATACGCGTGGTTGCATAGTAGCACACGGTATTGATTATTGATGCTTACGTGAGAAGTCACTCAGTTTTGTTCAATTATTGCTACAGTAATTGTTGCATAGTATCTCACGTTATTTGATTCAATTATTGTCGATATTTTATATATTATTAAATCAATAATTGAGATAACAAAGTTATTAATATTATTATTTGCAATATTAACGATGTCTAGAAGTTCTGCAAAGGAGAGATTCGGTCACCTAATTGTGCGCCAATAGGGAGAAATCCTTATTGGAAAGCCCCCACTTTCTTGGAAACGACCTGATTGATTAATAGTGTGAATTATAATAATGATGATGAAGTTTGTTTTATTATATTATTATAAATGTAATAAAATAGAATTTTTTTATATAAAACAGAATACTTTTATAAAGTTATTTGTTTTATTAGACTATAAATAAAATATATTATATTCTATTATGCATAATATTTTGTATAGTAAAATCTTTTTATATAAAACAGAATACTTTTATAAAGTTATTTATTTTATTAGATTTTAAATAATATATATATATATATATATTATATTTTATTGCATAGTATCTTTTCTATTTTCTTTAAATAGGATGCTTAGTTAGAATTGAAATCACACCAGAAGTTCAGAGAATTCTCTTTTATAATCTTGAGCGTATTTTTTTAGAGTTTTAAGAAGCTTTGAGCGTAGTGCAAGTTTTCTTCAAGAAAATCATCGCCCTATCAGTCAGAGTACTCTTCTTTTTAAGGTAAGGGATATTATTTGTAGTACTCGTAAGGGGTATTATTTCTTTCGTATTCATGAAGAGAGCTGTTGTTATTCCATTCCTTATTATTCTGTTGGAATAACCTGTCTATGCGAAATACCGCATTCATGGTGAAATTCTGTTGTTATTCCATTATTTATTATTCTGTCGGAATATCCTGTCTGTGCTTTTACGCATGACATGGTTTCATTATTTATTATTCTGTTGAAATAACCTGTCTGTGCGGTCTATCGCATGCATGGTAAATTCTGTTGTTATTCCATTATTTATTATTCTGTCGGAATATCTTGTCTGTGCGTTTACGCATGACCTGGTTTCATTATTTATTATTCTGTTGGAATAACATGTCTGTGCGGTCTATCACATGTATGGTGAATTCTGTTGTTATTCCATATTTATTATTCTGTTGGAATATCCTGTCGGTGTGGATTATGTCTGACCTGGTTTCGTTCTTTATTATTCTGTCGAGAATAACCTTTCTATGCGGTCTATCGCATGCATAGTGAATTCTTCTGTTATTCCATTTTTATTATTCTGTTAGAATAACCTGTCTATGTGGATTACCACATGCATGGTGAATGATCCTTTATATTCATTTCTTATTAAATTGTGGAAATGATCTATTTACGTGAATTATGATGAAAGTCATAATATAAGCATTGGACTGTTGATTATGATAAAAGTCATAATAAAAGAATTGGAGTGATGAAAATCATGGGTATATGTAGTATTAGTAAGTATTATGATGAGTTATGTTGGTTATTATGTGAAAACATGAAAGTTTTTTAGAAATCACAAAGGTTAGAAAATCAGATTTTGGTGAAAATGGAATATGAAATTCAATTGACCATATCTCCTATTATATTTCGAATTTTTGAGTGTGGTCAAGTTCTAGAGTTAGATTTATGAGTTTTCTAACTTATCCAAGTGGAATCACTGGAAAAGGTGTTTTATATTTTCGTATGAACTGATTTAAAAGGGTATTTTTGGCCACTTAATTTATGAGAAAAATTCCGTCCTTTTAGTACAAGGAAATATAGGGTATAAAGTACCTCCTGTCCAAAAATGAGCTCATTCCGACTTAAAATGAGCAAGTTATGACTATTTCAATATTTAGGTTTTTTCGACGAAAAATGCTATAACCGGAGTTCTATAACTCCGATGACCATGAAATTTAAACTGGAAGCTAACGTTAACATGTGTAAGATCCTGCCAAGATTTGGAAATTTCTGGAGTTAAACTTGAGGTAGCTAATTTTTTAAGGAATTAATTAGAAATTGATTTTTGAAAAATACTTAAGGGAGTTGAAAAATTATAAAAAAATACTTGTTGTGTATGAAATATATGTATATATGTTTGGACAAAGGATAGAAAAATAATAAGTTGATTTGGTAATTTTTCATGAAAATGGTTTAGTTACAAACATATGAGTTAAATATGTAATGTGAAGTTGAAGAATTAGTAAATATGATTTTAGGGCTTGAAAATCCTATATAAGGTATATGCAGATTTTTGATGAGTGATTTGATCATTGGTGATGAAATCTTATGAGTATGGCATTTTTGAATGATTAACTGCATTATTTGGTAAAGAGTAAACAATTAAATTAAATTGTTTATAAGTTTAAGAAGTGATTAAAATAATGTTATAATATTAACAATATTAGATTATGAGTTATTTAAGTCTTTAACATTTATCCTTGTTTTCATTTGATTAATGATTATATTATTGTCATCATCATCATGCTTATATTGTGATGAAAAGTCATCTTTGGCTTACGTACAGAGATGGACTTGGTATGATTATGACTAGGGATTATTCGGTATAATCATGACCGTAATGTAACGAATGATGTGGTAAAAGTCCTCATTGGCCTGTAGTTCATTGGTGGACAGTTGTTGGTATGATTATGACTATGGATTATTCGGTATAATCAAGACCATTGATGATTACATGAATATCCTTGGCCGTTGTGCCGGGATGATGTGGTTTATTTATTAAGATTAGTCTCAGCGATAAAAATTGATGAAGACATTTTAAATCATAGAAGATAGTAGATATCATGCTCTACTTGACTTTTCTAATGGATTGTTCGTTCCGCTGCAGCTATGTTTGAAAAGTTTTATCATCTACCATATGTTCTAAATCTTCGATTTATTACTGATGAAGGCTATTGATGATGTAAATTATCTTTAGTCATGATATTCTTTACTGAGCTAGTTGTGCTCACCCTTTTTGCTTCACAATTCCTTTCAGGTAATAAGAGTGTAGCTGGGTCGAGCGGGGATAACCGGGGAATAAAATGGTGGTCTATAGCTGTTGAGGTTCTCCCTAAATAGTATAAAAATGATTTTTTTGAGAATTTTAGATAAGTGTATCGTATTGTATACGTTATTTGATATTTAATTTTGGTGAACCGAATAAGGTGAGGTGAACCCAACTTTGGAAGGGTGTTTTGCCACTATCATACAAGATGCCTTAATGACATACAACCTCGTGTTATCATAAGATAGGATTGCGCACATCCACTTGCTGAGTATATCTACGAGCACTACCTATATGATCTTGGAGTTTATTTGAAATATAATTCTCACTTGGAGACAACGGAGATAGTTATATGTCAAGAAAAGACTCACCATTGAAAAGAAGATGATAACAATCTTCTTGTTTTTCTTTGGGGACTATTGGGTCAACCAAGGATAATTCTGTGGACATATGATATCTATCATAACCTAGACGCATGGCCTCCAATGTATGAAGGTTTCCTTGAGTATTTTCCAAAGATTTTAATCTCTAAAACAGTTATTGACTATATTTTTATGTAAAGTACCTTTTTAAGGTGTTGTGGTCGAGGCACAATGAGAGTTACATAGATTTTGTATTGAAACTCACAGCTTATCTGTTGTCGAACTCTGCATGACAGTTTAACAGTTGTATAAATGAAGTTTGTATTTAATTTTTATAAAGTGATATCTGGCGACTCAGAATGGGTCGTGTGGATCTATTTTGGGGACGTCACAGCACCAATTATTGATTCTTTCGTAAGAAGGCACTACTCAATAATTGTTACAGTAATTACTGTTCAATATTTTATTTTATTAATTCAATAATTGCTACGTTAATATTTTATATTATTGTTATTTCAATAATTGTCATTGCACAGTATTTCCCATTATCAGATCAATAATTCATATTATTTGAATAATATTATTAGATAGCATTATTGGCTGTGACGCCCCCAAAATAGGTATACATCACCCATCTTGGGTCGCCAGATACATGGTACAAAATTCAAATGCAACTTAATTATACAACCGTCGTGTAAAATACGACAAAACATAAACTGAGAGTTTTAATAAGAATATTGTCATCTAGACAATATCCACACTCAATGGAGTCCTAATTACATTTATTGTCACACTATTTTATAGAATAGTGAGGACTACTAAAACAACCATCTAGACCGTCAATCCGTTCCCCGACTCGTCCCAGCTATATTCTCATTTCCTAAAGAGAATAGTGAAAGAAAGGGTGAGCTCAACTATTTAGTAAGAAATATTATGACTAAGATAATGCAAAATAAATTATCCTTAGCCTTCAACAGTATAACAACTGATAGAATATAATAGACAATAAGTTTTAGATTAACAACTGCAGCAGAATAAACAATCCATTAGAAGAGTCAAGTAGAACATAAAATCTACTATCTTCTATGATTTAAAAAGTTTTTCATCAACTTTATCGCTGAGACTCAGCTTAATAAATAAAATCGAATCATCCCTGCACCACGACCAAGGATATTCATATAATCATTAATGGTCATGATTATACCGAATAATCCCTGGTCATAATCATACCAACAACTGTCCATCAATGAACTACAGGCCAATGAGAACTTTTACCACATCATTCGTTACATTACGGTCATGATTATACCGAATAATCCCTGGTCATAATCATACCAAGTCCATCTATGCACGTAAGCCAAAGATGACTTTCATCACAATATAAACATGAGGATGATGACAATGATATAAGCAATAATCAAACAAATCAAATCAAAAGAAATCAAGGATAAATATTAAAGACTTTAAATTTATCAAGAGTTTTAAAATATCCAAATTGTCAACATGATACTGCTTTGTAGAGTAAAATTCAAGAATAATATTCATGTACCAAAAATAATTTGGACAGAAAAGAATATATTTTTCGGGTGAATAGTACCCCGTGAATAGTACCCCAACACGAAAAGTGTCCCGAATACCCGAGTGAATGATACTAGAGTGAATAGTACTCGGCTGACTAGTAACTCGTAAATAGTACTCCGGCACGAAAAGTGATCTGAATACCCGAGTGAATAATACTAGAGTGAATAGTAACCCATAAATAGTAACTTGTAAAAGAAAAATACCAAATAAAATGATATTCCATGACGAGTACAAAAAAATGATATCTCATATGAGTATAATAGAATATATGAAACTGCAAATGGATTTTCACCCGCCATGCGGTAATCCACGTAGACAGATCATTTCCATAATTTAGTAAAAATGAATACGAAGGGTCATTCACCATGCATGCGGTAGTTCACATAGACAGGTTATTCCAACAGAATAATAAAGAATGGAATAGCAGAAGAATTCACCATGCATGCGGTAAACCGCATAGACAGGTTATTCCAACAGAATAATAAAGAATGGAACAACAGAAGAATTCACCATACATGCGATAGACCGCACAGACAGGTTATTCCAACAAAATAATAAAGAATGGAACAACAGAAGAATTCACCAGGCATGCGGTAGTCCGCACAGACAGGTTATTCCAACAGAATAATTAAGAATATAATAACAGAAGAATTCACCAGGCATGCAGTAGTTCGTACAGACAGGTTATTCCAACAGAATAATAAAGAATGGAATAACAACCCTTACGAGTATTGAAAGAAAATAACTCTCTTCATGAATACGAAAGAAATAATAACCCTTACCTCAGAAGAAAACTGGATACTAGAATAGTGAGGTAGTAAACTTCTCTTCTTCTTTCTCTCTATAATTTCTCTCTATAATAATTGCTCTATAGCTTTAGTGAATTGGTGAAAAATAATGAAGGAATGAGCTTCTATTTATAGGAACATATAGTTTCGATAATTGCACGTTTTGGGGCTCAAAATATTACAGTATAATACATTCCTCTTTTCCTTTATTTTTAATTTAGTCCTGCAAGTATTATCAAACTTGCACCACCTCCCCTAATAGTAAATCATGTGAATCAATAGTTCTAGACATGTGAAAATATGAATTACAGTATAGTACCTCCATCTATACCTCCATTTTTAACTTAGTCATGCAAGTATTATCAATCTTGCACCACCTCCCCTAATAGTACAAGATATCTTTAGTGCAGCAGGTAGAGTACGCTTTACAGATTCCCACCAGTAATATGCCTCTGCCCTCAACATGAAGGTGGCAAAGGGAACCTTTTGCTCCTCAGAGCATCCCAAGACATCAAATATCTTATTTATCTTCTTTATCCACGTCTCCGCCTTAAGTGATTTTGGCTCTCCAAAAAACTCTGGCGGTCCCAGCTCCTTGAACTGTTTAGCGGTGACCGTCCGAGAGTTGCCAGTGTTTCCACCTGAATTTTGGACAGAAGCCGCTCTCGCCTGATGTTGCATTAATTGTATGAAGCCTTGGAACATTCCATCGTTCATCATATGGTCAGTGTTGTTGTTTGCATGAGGATTATCGCCTTCTTGATACACATTATCCTGATTATTGATCTGTGGAGACTCAACAGTCTCCTATTGTAAGACCCCAACTTTTATGAATAAAAATGAATTTTCTATAAATATTAGTTTTGAATATTATGGAATGAATTTGATATAATGTTATAGTTGTAGGTAATATTTACATATTTTGCAAAGTATGAAAGTTTGTCATATTATATTCGATTGGTCGGGAAATATTCTTTTTGTCAGGGAATATCCGTGCGACGGTACAATCATTGGTGGACCCCATTGATTATTAAGGCTTACGTGATAAGTCACTCAGTTTTGTTTTATTAGTATTATTAACGTAATAAAACAGAAAAACTTTTTATATAAAACAGAATACTTTTATAAAGTTATCTGTTTTATTAGTGTTGCCTAATTTTTAATAGCACTTTTCCACGCAAGTATACGCGTTCAATTGTAATATTCAGCAAGCAAGAGTATCGTTCCCACGAGGAAATAGACTAATATTTATCAAATACTAATTCTAATGCAATTAATCCTATTTTAAACTAAGAAAATTTTGTTTATGATTTGAAAATTAAACCTAACAAACTAATAATTAAAAACCAAAATATCACAAGAATAAATGCAGATTTAACAGATTAAGATTACAACTTCCCTTAGTATTTCATTCAAACTACTTACTTCCCATTTAAAATAAATCAATTAATATGAATTGTTATCCAAGAATGCTTTATAAATATTCACGCTCTTCTTCCAAAGACACGTGAACAAATCCTTCTAAATCCAATCACTAAGATGTAGAATTATAAGGAACACCCCAATTAATCAACTCACTATATTCCTATGTGAATCAAGTTAATTAGGATTTATGCACAAATTCTTTCAATGGATACAAAAGACACATAGGTATATTCCTATCCTACATGCTAATCATATTAACCCTATTCAGATTATATGAATAGATGTTATCATATCCAGATCTCAATCTATACTCCATCTTCCAATTTCATATAGATTATCACAGTAATTGTTGGCCAAACAATTAATCAATAAGCATAAGATATAATAAACAATTCAATAAAAACTAACTTTCATTCAATGGGAAGCTTGCAATTTAAACTACATACCAAGTTCCGTTGCAATCTTAATTAAAATTTAGTTCATGATAATAATAAAGAAAAACATAATCCAGATAAATAATCCAAACATCCCAGATAGTTACAAAAGATAAAACTAGAGAAGAGAAGAAGAAACTCTGAATTTGCTCCAATACTCTCTCTTAGATCTTCAGCCTTTGCAATTCTCCTTCGTGTTTTTCTTCCTTGTTCTCTCTGCAAAAATCTCTTTAAAACTTAGTTGATTCCTTGCAAAATTCGTCCCCCTTGCCTTTGTAGAGTCCTCTCCTACTTGTATTGGTCTCAGCCCTCATTCAGACTCCTCTTTGGCTTCAAAAACCCACTTGACAGCTGCAAAACGCACCAATCTACGCATTAGAGCGCCTAGGCGCTCATCATAGTGCAATTCCAAGCGCCTAGGCGCTTGGCCATGTCCTCATATTTACAGAAATGCCACTCAGCTTTAATTTTCATGATTTTTTGACCTTTTTCTTCTCCGAAATGACCAATTTGTCCCTCCAACTCCAACCTACAACAAATAAACACAAAACACATAAAAAGATCCTAAAAACAATTAAATATAACAATAATTAAGTTTAATAATACTAGATTCATAGGTATAAAACCTACTCATCAAATACCCCCAAACTTAACCAATTGCTTGTCCCCAAGCAACACAACACAGTGCAACCGCTAAATATGCAATGCAAATGCAACTATCTAAATGTCTACATTCCAGCAGTCAAACAGAACAAAATCTATTCATCAAGCCTCAGAGAAATCACAATAAACATGATAGTACATCATATCAAAACAGATTTGTAATTTCATCATCAATCATCAAATCTTAACCTGTTATTATTGATATAGTGTGTGTGTGCTTAACATCCGTGCTAACTGATATGATGCTAAATACAACACATAATAAATCTCTTTAAAGAAATCATACAGTGTAAATTCACAAAATTCACGAACAAGCTAAAACCAACTAAAAATAAATATCCACCAAAATTTAAGAGTTCAATCCGGGATACTTATGCTCTTTTCTTTTTTCTTTTTTTTTTTTTTTTTTTTTTTACGGGGGCTTTTTGCTCTTTTCCCGTTTTATTTTTATTTTTTTCATATATATACATATATATAATTTTTTTTTTTTTTTTTTTTTTTTAACCATGACTGTGCAATGTCTCATTCCATCAGGCTAACAGTGCTACCCCTTAGCGAGCTTTCGACCAACGACTCCCAGACCATATAAGACCTTAGGGCGCTAGGTTTTAAGATACCCCTTCGGGCGTACTTGCTCAAGTAACAAAGGCCCCGAAACAAAACTAGCCAGAGTATATATATATATATTTTTTTTTTTTTTCAAGCTTATATATCCCAAATTTTTCCCCCAAACTTAAGTTTTTATCTAAATTCAGTCATCTTTGCCTATTCATGTCTTTCATTCATTTAAACTAGCATTATCCTCTAGAAGTCCATTATGTGTCAATTTAAACTCAATCAGTCAACATAGTTGTTTATACTGTGCTATCCTTATTATATCAATTTCAAACAGGTAAAGATTCAAATCTTGACAATAAATCACGTCAAAGTTTTAACAGACAATACTATACTTGTCTACTCAATTCCAATCTCATCACTGACCAAGACAGATTTAAACTATTTAACAGCTGGAACATGCAAATGCTTAAAAAAAAAAAAATTATAATTTTTTTTTTTTTTTCAATAAAAACTATAAAAACTACATGAATGCAACTAAATGCAAAACTATATGCATGAACTGAAGCTGGAAACCTACACCCCCAAACTTAAATTATGCAATGCCCTCATTGTATATAACAAATAAAATTTAAGAAATTAAGCACTGAGGACTTCCCTGAAAGATAGAAGCTTTACTCCTCGTCAGAATCTTCTTCATCTTCTTCATCTGGGGGGTATGCGGACAATGGTGGAAATTGGTAAGGAGCGGCACCTGGATTCATGCAAGCAAACATTTCAAGGAATGCTGTGCTAAAATTCTGATACACCTCCGTTTGCCGCTGAGCTAAACTATCCTGATTTCTTTCCATTCTATCAAAACCTTCCTGAACTTGAGTGGCAACCATGTCGATTCTTCTAGTTTGATGTCTCAAATCGCGACGGATATCTTCATAAAAATTAGGAGGTTGCTCTGAACTTCCAGCTGCAGGAGGATTCTCGTGGACCTGATGACTAGGCTCAGCTGCAGGCTCGGGAGGAGCAATAATGAATCCTAATCCTCTCGGGTGTGGTGTTCCCCCACCCCATACCTTGTACTTCTTTATAAGCGAGTGGTCAATTGCAGCTAAAGGAGGCTGTACAGCTTCCTCGGCATCCCATTTCACCCCAGCTTGTTGGCATAGTCCTGTGATCAAAGATGGGTGCGGTAGTCCACCTGAGGTCCCTCCTCGAATTGCTTTGTCAATGGAATCATGAATAACTTGGCCCACATCTATAATTTTTCCTGATGCAATGCAGAAAAGCAGGGCTGCCCTTTGATTTACAACATCACTCATATGCCTACATGGCATCATCTTGGCACAAATAAATGCATGCCATGCCTTCCCATAATTGCTTAATTTGGATGCGGGGAACAACACAGCTTCATGTTGATCTGTTAATTTCCATGTCGTTCCAGGCACACACAAGGCTTGAATAATCTCACTGTAGTCTAGCTCGTGTTGCAGATATTGCATGTATCCATTGTTGGGTATCGTGTTCAAACCATAATAAGCATTTATTGACCCAAAACTGACCTCCACAGATTTACCTCGAACCCAAATTACGTTACCAACATGATCTATTGCATTTGCGTAGAATTCTTTAACAATCTTAACAACAGATGCATCCGGTTGAGCTGTGAAGTTCACCCATCTTCGACTCCCAATCATCTGTAATAATTCCCCATCTTCTATATCGGGCAATAGTCCACGCTCGGGAATTAGTGTTTTGTTAGAAAGTACATTGTAGTATCTGTCCGACGCTTTAGCACTTGTGAATCTCTTTTTGTCATACTTTTGGGAAGTGCCCGAAGTTTCTCCTCTTTGTCTCTTACTAGCCATGGTCTTATGTACTAAGTTCTTGGCAACCCAAATGATACTCAATGACTTAGGAGAGCCAAAATCTTCTCTGTGACAATTTATCAAACACCTTGTGTGCACAGATTTGGAACACTATTAATATGCACTCCCCCAAACTTAAAATGTCACCAATTGTTGCAATTACTAAACACACTATACATCAAAGGTACTTCAAGCAACAATTTAGAGTACCCACACCCAATTGAGCCAACACAATGATAGAAACTAATTTCAAAGTACTAACCTAACTATTATCCAAGTGAATCCAAAGAATTTGCAATACAATCTTGTGTACTTACTTGGGTATAGCCAAATCTTGATGTTCAATCAAAGTTGGATGAGCAATTTGAGCCTTGAACCCTTACTTCAAGTAGATGTGGCTTGAATGCAAGTGCAATCCCGAATTGGTGAAGAAGGATGATAATATGGAACTTAGTTGCTTTGGTTTGGGTAGGGATTTAGTGTTTGATTTGGATTTGGAAGAGAAAGATTAGTTGTTTAGGCTAGATTAGATGAGGGTTTTGAGTTGTGGAGGGTTAGAGATGGAGTAGGAGAGTAAGAGAGGCTTTGAGTTGGAATAGGAGAGGAGTTGCCCGAATTGGGACTTAAGAAAATTTTTTTTTTTTTCATTGGAGCGCCTAGGCGCTTGGTGTGTGCACTATTTGGGCGCCTAGGCGCTTGCTTGCAGAAACCTTTGGCCGAGTGGAGCGCCTAGGCGGTTGAAGTATGCACTATTTGGGCGCCTAGGCGCTTGGTCTGGACAACCCATTCTGACTTTGAGCGCCTAGGCGCTTGAAATGACTAGAGAGGGAGCGCCTAGGCGCTTGGCATGGTTTGTAGCTACTGACTTGAAGCGCCTAGGCGGTTGGAATGACTTGAAGTGGAGCGCCTAGGCGCTTGGGGCTTTTCCAAGTTCTCTGCTCTGACGTCCTTTGGGAAAATAGCCGTAACTTCTTCGTCCGAACTCCGATTTAGATGATTCAAGATGTTCTGGAAAGAGGATAAGTAGATCTACCACTTTCATTCTTGAAGTTTCACGAAATGATATCCGGAGCTGTGGTAAAATTGGCTCTGAAGTGACTTCTTTGTTAATGGCAACCCGAAAACGCGAATCTAGCCACTCCAACGTCGATCCATGTAACTTTTGTCCCAAACCTCGTCAAATATCCCCAATCTTAAACTTGTACTGGTTTTCCTTTCCTGCAATCAATTGAATCTCTGTTAGAGAACAAGGTATGTACAAATCATTAACTAGCAAAGTTTAACCACTAATTAAAGTAATGGTAAAGTAAATTAATAAAAGTAAAAATAGCGAATAATAATAAAACTTCCTGGGTTGCCTCCCAGTTAGCGCTTGGTTTATAGTCTTCAGCCCGACTTTCTCCTCTGTTCTAATCGGCAAGGTTGACTGATGTCTTTTCACGATCAAAGCAACCCCCATAGTAGTGCTTCAATCTTTGACCGTTGACTTTAAAATTACGTTTTGAATACGGGTCTTCCACTTCTACAGCTCCATGAGGATAGACTTTTGAGATTATAAATGGCCCAGACCATCGAGATTTCAACTTTCCCGGAAACAGTTTAAGCCTCGAATTGTATAATAACACTGTTTGACCTGCTTCAAACTTTCTTTCCAGAATTTTCTCATCATGCCACCTCTTAACTTTTTCTTTATATAACTTCGCATTCTCATATGATTGGAGTCTGAACTCATCCATTTGATTCAATTGTAAGAGGCGCTTCTCTCCCGCAGCAGATATATCAAGGTTCAACTTCCGAATTGCCCAATAAGCACTGTGTTCGAGTTCAACTGGAAGATGACATGCCTTCCCATAAACTAACCTATACGGAGACATCCCTATCGGAGTTTTGTAAGCTGTACGGTATGCCCACAGAGCATCGTCCAACTTGCTAGACCAATCTTTCCGACTAGGATTCACTATCTTCTCGAGGATTCGTTTCACTTCTCGGTTAGATACCTCGGCTTGACCACTTGTCTGTGGATGGTAAGCAGTGGCTATCTTATGAGTGACTCCATATTTAGCAAGGATAGCTGAAAACTGCTTATTACAGAAATGTGTCCCTTCATCACTAATGATTGCGCGAGGAGTGCCGAATCTAGAGAAAATGTTCTTCCGAATGAACTTAATCACAACCTTCGCGTCATTGGTAGGTGATGCTATAGCTTCTACCCACTTCGACACGTAGTCCACCGCTAGAAGTATATAGGAGTTACAGAAAGATGGTGGAAATGGTCCCATGAAGTCAATTCCCCAAACATCAAACAATTCGACTTCCAGGATCATATTAAGTGGCATCTCGTGTCGCTTTGATATATTACCAACTCTTTGGCATCTGTCACATTTTAATGAAAACACACGGGCATCTTTGAAGAGTGTTGGCCAGAAAAATCCACATTGAAGCACTTTAGCTGCCGTTCTTTCTCCCCCAAAATGTCCACCATAGTCAGATGCATGACATTGGTGTAGAATACTCTCCATTTCAACTTCTGGGATGCACCTTCTTATTACTTGATCGCCACATTGTTTAAATAAGAATGGCTCATCCCATAAATACTGTTTCACGTCATGGAGAAATTTCTTCTTCTGTTGGCTTGTCAAATCAGGCGGAAACACCTTACTGACAATGAAATTTACATAATCTGCATACCATGGTGTATCCATCCTTACCGCAAATAGCTGTTCATCCGGAAAAAATTCGTTGATCACTGTTGTGTCATTTTTCTTTAGTTCTGAATTCTCTAACCGTGATAAATGATCAGCAACCTGATTTTCTGTTCCTTTTCGGTCCCGGATCTCCAAGTCAAACTCTTGTAGCAATAATACCCATCTAATTAATCTTGGCTTCGCGTCTTTCTTTGCTATTAAGTACTTAATTGCCGAATGATCCGTAAACACAATCACCTTTGTCCCAATCAAATATGAGCGAAATTTATCAAATGCATAAACAACTGCTAATAGCTCCTTCTCGGTAGTAGTATAATTCAGTTGAGCATCTGTCAATGTTTTACTAGCATAATATATAGCATGAAAAATTTTATCCTTTCGTTGGCCAAGAACTGCACCAATCGCATAGTCGCTAGCATCACACATTAATTCGAACGGTATAGTCCAATCTGGTGCTATGATTACAGGTGCGGTAACAAGTTTCTTTTTTAACACATCAAACGCTTCTAGGCATGCTTGATCAAAGTTGAATGAGACATCCTTCTCCAACAGATTGCACAGTGGTTTTGTGATTTTGGAGAAGTCTTTTATAAATCGTCTATAGAAACCAGCGTGTCCCAAGAAACTTCGAATACCCTTTACAGAAATTGGTGGTGGCAGGTTCTCAATGGTTTCGATTTTTGCTCTATCAACCTCAATTCCTTTTGATGATACTCGGTGACCCAAGATTATCCCTTCTTGCACCATAAAATGGCATTTCTCCCAATTCAAAACCAAATTCGTTTCCATGCAGCGTTTTAGCACAAGTGTGAGATTTTCCAAACAATAATCAAACGAATCCCCAAAAACTGAAAAATCATCCATAAATACCTCAAGATTTTGTTCAACCATATCTGAAAAAATAGCCATCATACACCGTTGAAACGTCGCTGGCGCATTACATAACCCAAAAGACATTCTGCGAAAAGCAAATGTGCCATATGGGCATGTGAATGTTGTTTTCTCCTGATCCTCGGGTGCAATGGCAATTTGGTTATAGCCCGAATATCCATCCAGGAGGCAATAATACTCGTGCCCTGCAAGCCTGTCCAACATTTGATCTATGAATGGTAGAGGAAAATGGTCTTTACGAGTGGCCTTATTCAACTTCCTGTAATCCATACACACTCGCCAACCAGTAACTGTTCGCGTTGGGATCAATTCATTCTGCTCATTCGCAACTACTGTCATTCCCCCTTTCTTTGGCACGCATTGAACCGGACTTACCCATGAGCTATCTGAGATAGGGTAGATAATTCCAGCATCCAACCATTTAATGATCTCCTTTTTAACGACTTCCTTCATGATTGGATTAAGTCTTCGTTGTTGTTCAATCGTTGGTTTCGTTTCGTCTTCCAACAAAATCTTATGCATACAAATTGATGAGCTTATCCCCTTGATATCTGCAATAGTCCATCCAAGAGCAGTCTTATATTGTCGAAGTACCCTTAGTAGCTTTTCTTCTTGAACCTTATCAAGTGATGCAGAAATAATGACTGGCAAGGAAGACGAACCAAGGTAAGTGTACCGGAGGTGGTTAGGCAATGGCTTAAGTTCCAAGGTAGGAGGTTCTTCTATGGATGATGTCACCTTTTCATCTAGCTTTCCCCGATAATCCAGAGGTTCAAATTTTTGTGGACATCGTGTGAACTTTGGAGCTGAATCTAGCATTTGGACCCATTCTATCACCATTGAATCATCAAATAATTTTTCACTAACCAATGCGGTTTCAAGAGGGTTTTCAATCACAGATTCACCAAATACCTCTTCAGTTGCTTCTTCAATAAGATCAACTCTTAAACACTCTTCCTCTTCCGTCGGAAATTTCATAGCCTTGAAAACATTAAAAGTTACTTCTTCATCTTGAACTCTCATTGTTAACTCTCCCTTTTGTACATCAATTAATGTCCTTCCAGTGGCTAAAAATGGTCTTCCAAGGATAATGGGTATGTCTTTATCTTCTTCGTAGTCCAACACAATGAAGTCTGCTGGGAATATGAATTTGTCCACCTTCACTAATATGTCTTCCACAATGCCCCTAGGGTATGTCACTGATCTATCGGCGAGCTGTAGAGATATATTTGTGGGCTTTGGAGTTGGTAATCCCAACTGAGTGTAGATCGAAAGTGGCATCAAGTTAATACTTGCCCCCAAATCACACAAACATCTGTTAAAGAACTGGAGTCCAATCGTGCACGGTATTGTAAAGCTACCCGGATCCTTCAACTTCGGTGGTAACTTTCTTTGCAGAATTGCGCTACATTCTTCTGTCAATGCTACTGTTTCGAACTCCCCTAGCTTCCTCTTTCTTGATAAAATATCTTTCATAAATTTTGCATAACTAGGCATTTGTTCTAAAGCATCTGCGAATGGAATGTTTATTTGCAGCTTTTTGAACACTTCTAAAAATTTTGAAAATTGTCTGTTTAATTTCTGCTTTTGAAGTCTTTGAGGAAACGGCACAGGTGGTACAACTGTTGTTTGCTTTTCTTCTTGTTGTTTTGTCACAACTTTTTCCTCAGATTTACTTTCTGAATCTCCGCTCTCTTGTTCACCATCCTCAGCAGAAATTACTTTCTTGTGTCCGTCCAAATCTGTAGTCAACTCCTTCCCGCTTCTGAGTGTAACTGCCTTACAGTGCTCATTTCCATCATTCCTTGGATTTTTCTCCGTATCACTAGGTAAAGAACCTGGATTTCTAGTATTCATAGCATTAGCCATTTGCCCTACTTGATTCTCCAAATTCTTTATTGCAGCTGCTTGGGTTTTCGTTACGGTTTCCAACTGAGTTGCAAATCGTGCCATCATTTCTTCCATTTGTGAAAACTTTTGAAGTTCTAGAGTTTGTTGCTGTGGTTGAAATCCAGGTGGATATGTTTGCCTTGGAGCTTGAGCTTGTGACTGATTATTACTCCAAGAAAAATTCGGGTGGTTTCTCACTCCTGAATTGTAGTTGTTTGCATAACTGCCCTGCTGCCTGTTATAATTGGAAACAAAATGGACTGATTCAGGATTTATTGCACATTGATCAATTGAGTGGTTACCCGCACATATTTCACATATCGTTTCCATTTTCTGAACTGGTTGTACCCCAAGTGAATCTATCTTCTTTGTAAGAGCAGACATCTGAGCTGTCATTTGAGCTGACAATGCTGTCATAGCATCCACTTCATACACTCCTACTGTCCTTGTCGGAGTTGTTCTTGCTGTTGGCCATTGATAATTATTAGCTGCCATGGTTTCAAGCAACTCATACCCCTCATCACAATTCTTGGCCATAATAGCTCCTCCTGCTGCAGCATCTATACTCGATCTCACTGTGCCGAATAAACCATTATAAAACGTTTGCACCTGAAGCCATTTAGGAATTCCATGGTGTGGACATTTTCGCAATGAATACTTAAATCTCTCCCAGGCTTCATATAGTGATTCTGAATCGTGCTGAACGAAAGAGAAGATATCGTTCCGCAACTTTGCTGTTTTTGCAGGTGGGAAAAACTTTACAAGAAATTTCTGAGCTAAATCATTCCATGTAGTGATCGAGCCTGGTGGTAGTGAATGGAGCCAACTCTTAGCCTTATCTCTGAGGGTAAATGGAAATAGCCTTAGCCTTATTGCATCCTCTGACACATTATTATACTTGAAAGTATCGCAGATTTCTATAAAGCTGACTATGTGATCGTTCGGATCATCGTTTGGTAACCCTCCGAACTGACATGAATTTTGAATCATCTGTATTGTCCCCGGTTTTATCTCAAAACTTGTAGCAGTAATGGCAGGTCTAGTAATACTCGACTGAATTTCAGTAACCCGCGGCGTAGCATAATCCCGCAGTGCTTTTTGCTCTTCTTCAGCCATAGTATCTTCCTTATCAAGTGCTTCTTTGGTTTCTTTAACCCACTTACGCAACCGCTGAAATCTTTTCTCGTTGTCGTCCTCGTGAGGCAATAAATCTGGCTTCTTCGATCGCGTTTGCATAAACTAGTCAAAAGCACCTGAATAGAACAGAACAGAACAGAAAAAGTTTAAATTAAGATTAACGCTATAAAAATCAATAATGACAAAATATTAAACTAATTTCCCCGGCAACGGCGCCAAAAACTTGTTGCCTAATTTTTAATAGCACTTTTCCACGCAAGTATACGCGTTCAATTGTAATATTCAGCAAGCAAGAGTATCGTTCCCACGAGGAAATAGACTAATATTTATCAAATACTAATTCTAATGCAATTAATCCTATTTTAAACTAAGAAAATTTTGTTTATGATTTGAAAATTAAACCTAACAAACTAATAATTAAAAACCAAAATATCACAAGAATAAATGCAGATTTAACAGATTAAGATTACAACTTCCCTTAGTATTTCATTCAAACTACTTACTTCCCATTTAAAATAAATCAATTAATACGAATTGTTATCCAAGAATGCTTTATAAATATTCACGCTCTTCTTCCAAAGACACGTGAACAAATCCTTCTAAATCCAATCACTAAGATGTAGAATTATAAGGAACACCCCAATTAATCAACTCACTATATTCCTATGTGAATCAAGTTAATTAGGATTTATGCATAAATTCTTTCAATGGATACAAAAGACACATAGGTATATTCCTATTCTACATGCTAATCATATTAACCCTATTCAGATTATATGAACAGATGTTATCATATCCAGATCTCAATCTATACTCCATCTTCCAATTTCATATAGATTATCACAGTAATTGTTGGCCAAACAATTAATCAATAAGCATAAGATATAATAAACAATTCAATAAAAACTAACTTTCATTCAATGGGAAGCTTGCAATTTAAACTACATACCAATTTCCGTTGCAATCTTAATTAAAAATTTAGTTCATGATAACAATAAAGAAAAACATAATCCAGATAAATAATTCAAACATCCCAGATAGTTACAAAAGATAAAACTAGAGAAGAGAAGAAGAAACTCTGAATTTGCTCCAATACTCTCTCTTAGATCTTCAGCCTTTGCAATTCTCCTTCGTGTTTTTCTTCCTTTGTTCTCTCTGCAAATCTCTTGAAAAATTGATTGATTCCTTGCAAGATTCGTTCTCCTTTGCCTTTGTAGAGTCCTCTCCTACTTGTATTGGTCTCAGCCCTCATTCAGACTCCTCTTTGGCTTCAAAAACCCACTTGACAGCTGCAAAACGCACCAATCTACGCATTAGAGCGCCTAGGCGCTCTTCATAGTGCAATTCCAAGCGCCTAGGCGCTTGGCCATGTCCTCATATTTACAGAAATGCCACTCAGCTTTAATTTTCATGATTTTTGACCTTTTTCTTCTCCGAAATGACCAATTTGTCCCTCCAACTCCAACCTACAACAAATAAACACAAAACACATAAAAAGATCCTAAAAACAATTAAATATAACAATAATTAAGTTTAATAATACTAGATTCATAGGTATAAAACCTACTCATCAATTAGATAATAATTAGAATATATTATATTTTATTATACATAGTATTTTATAGTGCCTATATAGTGTTGTATAGTATTTTGTATAGTAAAATCTTTTTATATAAAATAAAATACTTTTATAAAGTTTTTCATTTTATTAGATTATAAATAGAATACATTATATTTTATTTAAAAGATTTTGCTTTAATTATGGACAGTCTGATTAAAGTAAATCAATCTAGACCGTTCATGAATTAGTTACTACGCAGTCCATTCTTCTATAAATAGAAGTTCATTCCTTCATTATTTTCTTACGAATTCACTGAAACTCTAGAGAGAGAAAATATAGAGAGAAAGAAGAAGAGTATTCTGCTAATTCACTATACCGATATCAAGTTTCTTTTACGGTAAGGGGTATTATTTCTTTTGTATTCATGAAGAGAACTTTTGTTATTCCATTCTTTATTATTCTATTGGAATAACCTGTATACGAGGGCTACCCTATACTTGGTGAAATTCTTCTGTTATTCCATTCTTTATTATTCTGTTGGAATAACCTGTATACGTGGGCTACCCTATACTTGGTGAAATTCTTCTGTTATTCCATTCTTTATTATTCTGTTGGAATATCCTGTCTGTGCATTTTACGTCGGACCTAGTTCCGTCTTTATTATTCGGTTGGAATATCCCGTCTGTGCGTTTTACGCCGGACCTGGTTCTGTCTTTATTATTTTGTTGGAACATCCTGTCGGTGCGAATTTTGACTGACCTGGTTCCGTTACTTATTATTCTGTTGGAATAACTTGTCTATTCGAAGTACCGCATGCATGGTGATTTCTTTTGTTCTTCTATTCTTTATTATACTCAGTTGGTTAAAGTTTTGACTTCTATACTCCATGAAATTAGTGGAATATCCTTGATATTTGCGCTTCATCAAGTATCTTTTCATGGAAATATTCTTCTGAGCATTCTTAAATTTTACTCTACAAAGAAGTATCATGTTGACAATTTGGACGTTATTGGTTCCTGGACAAATTAATTCGTGAACTTATTTTATTGAATTCTTATATCATTGTCATCATCCTCATGTTCATAGATGGACTTGGTATGATTATGACCAGGGATTATTCGGTGTAATCATGACCGTAATGTTACAAATGATGTGGTAAAAGTCCTCATTGGCCCGTAGTGCATTGATGGACAGTTGTTGGCATGATCATGACCATTGATGAATACACGAATGTCCTTGGCCCGTAGTGCATGGATAATTTGTGGTCGTGATACTAAAGAATATCCGTGGCCGTAGTGCAGGGGTGATTCGATGATTTGGATTATTTATTAAGCTGAGTCCCAGCGATAAAAGTGATGAACAACCTTTTAAATCATAAAAGATAGTAGATTTTATTCTCTACTTGACTCTTTTTGGATTGCTTGTTCCGCTGCAGTTAAACTTGATGTCTATTGTATTTTATCAGTTTAATATTGTTGGAGACTAATGATAATTTATTCTGCATTATCTTAGTCATAATATTTCTTGCTGGGCTAGTTGAGCTCACCCTTTCTTTCACTGTTCTCTTCAAGAAATAAGAACGTAGTTGGGACAAGTCGGGGAACGGAGTGATGGTCCGGATGATAGTATTAGCTAGTAGTCCTCACTATTCTGTTAAATAGTGTGACAATAAATGTAATGAGGACTTATTTTGGGAGTGGACATTGTCTAGAAGACAGTATTTGTATTAAAACTCATAGCTCTCTTACTGTATAATTAAGATTTTATTTGTGTTCTGAACCATTTATTTGGCAACTCAGAATAGGTGATGTATACCTATTTTGGGGGCGTCACAGTTGGTATCAAAGCTTAGGGATATGATCCCTGGCTAAGATGTGAGACAAGAACTAGGAGGGGAGAGACGGGGAATTCTTTCACTAGTATGACCTACCTAAGTTTATTTGATATTTAATTGGTCGGTCAGAGTATAGGGATAATATGTGATATGTTATTTAACGCTTGTTTTGTGGCAGTATCTAAAAATGACATCCGAGAATGTTGAGAATATCAATGGAGCACAGGAGACCGTTGAGTCTCCACAGATCAATAATCAAGATAATGTGCATCAGGAAGGCGACATTCCTCAGGAAAACAACAACACTGACCAAATGATGAATGATGGAATGTTCAGAGGCTTTATACAATTCATGCAACATCAGGCAAGAGCGGCTCCTGTCCAAAATGCAGGTGGAAATACTGGCAACTCTCGGATGGTCACCGCCAAGCAGTTTAAGGAACTGGGACCACCAGAGTTTTTTGGAGAGCCAAAATCACTTAAGACGGAGACGTGGATTAAACAGATCAACAAGATATTTGATATTTTGGGATACTTTGAAGAGCAAAAGGTTCCATTTGCCACCTTCATATTGCGTTCAGGGGCAGATTACTGGTGAGAATCGGTAAAATGTACTCAACCTGCCGCACTGAAGATGACTTGGGAGAAGTTCCAAGAAGTGTTCAACGACAAGTATTTTCAACGACAAGTACTTTTTTTAAGGTTGTTAGCTTTCATATTCCTAACCAACCTATTATGCGAATTCAAGCAACCAAACCATTAAAATCAATCAATGTCATCTCAAGCCATAAAGTTATTCGTTTATTGAAAAACGGAAGTCAAGCTTTCTTAGCTCATGTCACAGATCTAAACAAAAATACGTCAGTTTTGAATGATATTTCTATTGTTAATGAATTTCCTGACATATTCCCTGAAGAACTTCCTGGCCTACCCCTAGAGCGTGAAATTGAATTTTTTATCGACCTTAAACCCGGTACAAAACCTATTTCCAAAGCCCCATATTGAATGACTCTTATTGAACTTCAGGAGTTAAAGACCCAACTACAGGAATTGTTAGACATTGGTTTTATTCGTTCTAGTACGTCTCCTTGGGGTACTCCTATTCTGTTCGTGAAAAAGAAAGACGGGAGTATGTGACTTTGTATTGATTATCAGGAGTTGAATCATGTCACCATCAAAAATAGGTACCCATTGCCACGTATTGATGACATGTTTGACCCGTTGCAAGGAGCCAAATTCTTTTCAAAGATTGATCTTCATCCCAGATATCACCAGTTGAAGATTAAAACCGATGACATTCCAAAGACGGATTTCAGAACTCGGTACGGGCATTATGAATTCCTAGTCATGTCTTTTGGATTGACTAATGCTCCTGCTGCCTTCATGGATATGATGAACCAAGTATTCAAGGAATATTTGGATCACTTTGTGGTCGCCTTTATTGATGACATCCTTATTTATTCCAAAAGCCGTGAAGATCATGAGCAACACTTGAGGCTGATATTCCAAAAGCTTCGTGAATATAAGCTTTATGCCAAGTTGAAGAAATAAGAGTTCTGGCTTGAAGAAATACGAGTTCTGGCTTAAAGAAGTAGCATTCCTTGGGCACGTGGTATCAAGTCATGAAATATCTGTTGACCCAACAAAGATTGAAGCTATTCAAAGCTGGGAGCAACCTAAATCAGTGACCGAAGTAAGTAGATTTCTCGGTTTAACTGGTTATTATCGGAGATTCGTGGAAGGATTTTCTCGAATCGCTACTCCACTAATTCAGCTGACTCGGAAAGATACAAAGTTCGGTTGGAGCGAGGAATGTGAGAAGAGTTTTCAAGAACTCAAGAAAAGACTCATTTCAGCACCTGTTCTGACAATACCATCTGGCTCGGAGGGATTTGTCATCTACAGTGATGCTTCGGGCAAAGGGTTAGTATGTTTTCTCATGCAACATGGGAAAGTCATAGCCTATGCCTCACGAAAACTCAAAGAATATGAGAGGAATTATCATACTCATGATCTAGAGTTGACAGTTGTTGTCTTCACACTTAAAATTTGGAGGCATTACTTGTATGGGGAGAAAGTGGAGATCTTTACGGATCATAAAAGCCTCAAATATTTCTTCACTAAAAAGGAACTCAATATGTGACAGCGACGTTGGCTTGAACTTTTGAAAGATTATGATCATACCATCCAATACCATCCTGGAAAAGTGAACGTAGTAGCTGACGCATTGAGTAGAAGATCATATGCGGGTACGAGTGCGATATTGTCAACGCAAAGGCCCATTTTATGCGACTTGCAAAGGATAGAGATAGAGTTAAAAACTCTAGGGACCCATGTGATGATGGTGAACATACGAGTAGAACCGACTTTAATTGATAAAGTTAAAGCTGCTCAAACTACAGACCTGGAGCTGATGCGTATGAGGAAGAAAGTGCAAGAAGTTGCTATGCCGGAAGCAAGAATCGATGATAAAGGAATACTTCGAGTCAACTCCAGACTTTGTGTTCCTAACGATCCTGAGTTAAAGTATAAAATCATGATAGAAGCGCACAACACACCGTTTGCAATCCATCCTGGGAGTACCAAAATGTATCGTGATCTTCATCATACATTTTGGTGGAGCAATATGAAGAGAGAGATCCCTGTTTATCTCAAGGTGTCTAACTTATCAACGAGTCAAGGCGGAGCATCAAGTACCAAAAGGTCAATTGCCACCACTTGAAATTCTAGAATGGAAGTGGGAGCACATTACCATGGATTTCGTTACTGGTCTTCCCAAGGTTTCTCAAGGCATAGATGCAATTTAGGTCATTGTTGATAGATTGACCAAGTCTGCTCATTTCTTACCAATACGAGAAACTTATACACTTGAACATCTTGCTCATATGTACATAAACGAGATTATAAGACTGCATGGTATGCCAGTATCCATAGTTTCTGATCGAGACCCAAGATTCACTTCACGATTTTGGGTTAGTTTGCAAAAAGCTATGAGCACAGATTTACGATTTAGTTCGGCATATCATCCTCAGACGGACGGACAATCAGAGAGGACTATTCAAACTCTGGAAGATTTATTAAGACTCTGTGTCCTTGACTTCAAGGGAAGGTGGGAAAAGTTCTTACCATTGGTGGAGTTTTCCTACAACAACAGTTATCAAGCAAGTATTGGCATGGCTCCATTCGAGGCGTTGTATGGAAGAAAGTGTCATTCTCTAGTATGCTGGGATGAGGTGGGTAAAGCAACGTTGTTGGGACCAGAGTTGGTACATATAACTACGAAAAAGATTCAAATGATCCAACAACGTATAAAAATCTCACAAGATCGACAAAAGAGTTATGCTGATCTTCATCGAAAAGACGTGGAATTCGATATAGGAGATCATGTGTTGTTACGTGTTGCTCCATGGAAAGGAGTTACGAGATTTGGAAAGAGAGGAAAGCTCAATCCTCGATTCATTGGCTCATTTTTAATCCTCGACCGAGTAGGAAATGTGGCCTATAGACTCGCTTTACCGCTAAGTATGTCTCGTGTTCATAACGTTTTTCACATATCCATGTTATGTAAATATGTGGAGGACCCGAACCACATTATTGAGTTAGAACCAGACGAAATAGTGGAAGATTTAACGTATGAAGAGGTTCCTGTTCAAATCTTGGATAAGAAGGAACATATTCTACGCTCCAAGGTTATACCTCAAGTCAAAGTTTTGTGGAGAAACCACGATGTTGAGGAAATGACCTAGGAGTTAGAATCTGAAATGAAATCAAGGTATCCTTACCTCTTCGATATACCAGGTACATACCCTAATTTCGAGGGCAAAATTTCATAAGAAGTGGAGATTGTAAGACCCCAACTTTTATGAATAAAAATGAATTTTCTATAAATATCATTTTTGAATATTATGGAATGAATTTGATATAATATTATAGTTGTGGGTAATATTTACAAATTTTGCAAAGTATGCAAGTTGTCATATTATATTCGATTGGTCGGAAAATATTCTTTTTGTCAGGGATTATCCGTACGACGGTACAATCATTGGTGGACCCCACAACAGAATTATTGTCGAATTGAAAAAATGACAAAAATATTTTATAAAAATAATGACGGAAGTTTTACCATTAATACTGTTGAACTACTCGGTAGTAAAAGTACAGTAATACGCGTGGTTGCATAGTAGCACACGGTATTGATTATTAAGGCTTACGTGATAAGTCACTCAGTTTTGTTTTATTAGTATTATTAACATAATAAAACAGAAAAACTTTTTATATAAAACAGAATACTTTTATAAAGTTATTCGTTTTATTAGGCTAATAGTAAATCTTTTTATATAAAACAGAATACTTTTATAAAGTTATCTGTTTTATAAGACAATAATTAGAATATATTATATTTTATTATGTATAGTGTTGCATAGTGCCTGTATAGTGTTGCATAGTGTTTTGTATAGTAAAACCTTTTTATATAAAATAAAATACTTTTATAAAGTTATTCGTTTTATTAGATTATAAATAGAATATATTATATTTTATTTAAAAGATTTTACTTTAATTATGGACCGTCCGATTAAAGTAAATCAATCTGGACCGTTCATGAATTAGTTACTATGAAGTTCATTCTTCTATAAATAGAAACTCATTCCTTCATTATTTTCTTACGAATTCACTGAAACTCTAGAGAGAGAAATTATAGAGAGAAAGAAGAAGAGTATTCTGCTACTTCACTACTCAGATATCAAGTTTCTTTTACGGTAAGGGGTATTATTTCTTTTGTATTCATGAAGAGAACTTCTGTTATTCCATTCTTTATTATTCTGTTGGAATAACCTGTATACGCGGGCTACCCTATACTTAGTGAAATTCTTCTATTATTCCATTCTTTATTATTCTGTTGGAATAACCTGTATACGTGGGCTACCCTATACTTGGTGAAATTCTTCTGTTATTCCATTCTTTATTATTCTGTTGGAATATTATGTCTGTGTGTTTTACGTCGGACCTGGTTCCGTCTTTATTATTCGGTTGGAATATCCTGTCTGTGCTTTTTACGCCGGACCTGGTTCCGTCTTTATTATTCTGTTGGAACATCCTGTCGGTGCGAATTTTTCCTGACCTGGTTCCGTTACTTATTATTCTGTTGGAATAACCTGTCTATGTGAAGTACCGCATGCATGGTGATTTCTTTTGTTCTTCCATTCTTTATTATACTCAGTTGGTTAAAGTTTTGACTTCTATACTCCATGAAATTAGTGGAATATCCTTGATATTTGCGCTTCATCCAGTATCTTTTCATGGAAATATTCTTCTGAGCATTCTTGAATTTTACTCTACAAAGAAGTATCATGTTGACAATTTGGACGTTATTGGTTCCTGGACAAATTAATTCGTGAACTTGTTTTATTGAATTCTTATATCATTGTCATCATCCTCATGTTTATATTATGTTAAAAGTCATCTGTGGCCTATAGTGCATAGATGGACTTGGTATGGTTATGACCAGGGATTATTCGGTGTAATCATGACCGTAATGTTACAAATGATGTGGTAAAATTCCTCATTGGCCCGTAGTGCATTGATGGACAGTTGTTGGCATGATCATGACCATTGATGAATACACGAATGTCCTTGGCCCATAGTGCATGGACAATTTGTGTTTGTGGTCGTGATACTAAAGAATATCCTTGGCCGTAGTGCAGGGGTGATTCGATGATGTGGATTATTTATTAAGCTAAGTCCCAGCGATAAAAGTGATGAACAACCTTTTAAATCATAAAAGATAGTAGATTTTATTCTCTACTTGACTCTTTTTGGATTACATATTTCTTTGCAGTTAAACTTGATGTCTATTGTATTTTATCAGTTTAATATTGTTGGAGACTAATGATAATTTATTCTGCATTATCTTAGTCATAATATTTCTTGCTGGGCTAGTTGAGCTCACCCTTTCTTTCAATGTTCTCTTCAGGAAATGAGAACGTAGTTGGGACGAGTCGGAGAACGGAGTGATGGTCCGGATGATAGTATTAGCTAGTAGTCCTCACTAATCTGTTAAATAGTGTGACAATAAATGTAATGAGGACTTATTCTGAGAGTGTATATTGTCTAGAAGACAGTATTTGTATTAAAACTTACAGCTCTCTTATTGTATAATTAAGATTAAATTTGTGTTCTGTACCATGTATTTGGCAACTCAGAATAGGTGATGTATACCTAATTTGGGGTCGTCACAACTGTGCTCCATTGATGTTCTCAACATTCTCGGATGCCATTTTCAAATACTGCCACAAAATAAGAGTTAATACTAGCGAAGAAATTCCACGTCTCTCTCCTCCTAGTTCTTGTCTCACATCATAGTCAGGGATCATATCCCTAAGCTTTGATACCAACTGTTATGCCCCCAAAATAGGTAAACATAACCCATCTTGAGTCGCCAAATACATGGTACAAAATTCAAATACAACTTAATAATACAACTATTGTGTAAAATACGACAAAATACAAACTGAGAGTTTTAATAAGAATATTTTCATCTAGACAATATCCACACTCAAAAGAGTCCTCATTACATTTATTTTCACACTATTTAACAGAAGAGTGAAGATTACTAATACTATCTTCTGGACCGTCACTCCGTTCCCCGACTAGTCCCGGCTACGTTCTCATTTCCTGAAGAGAACAGTGAAGGAAAGGGTGAGCTCAACTAGCCCAGTAAGAAATATTATGACTAAGATAATGCAGAATAAATTATCATTAGTCTTCAACAATGTTAAACTAATAAAATATAATAGACATCAAGTTTAACTGCAGCGGAACAAGCAAACCATTAAAAGAGTCAAGTAGAGAATAAAATCTACTATCTTTTCTGATTTAAAAGGTTTTTCATCATTTTTATCACTGGGACTCAGCTTAATAAAAAATCCACATCATCGAATCACCGCTGCACTACAGCCAAAGATATTCTTTTGTATCACGACCATAAATTATCCATGCACTACGGGCCAAGGATATTCGTGTATTCATTAATGGTCATAATCATGCCAACAACTGTCCATCAATGAACTACGGGCCAATGAGGACTTTTACCACATCATTTGTAATATTACGGTCATGATTACACCGAATAATCCCTTGTCATAATCATGCTAAGTCCATCTATGCACTACAAGCCACAGATGACTTTCAAAAAAATATAAACATGAGGATGATGACCATGATATAAGAATTCAATTAAACAAGTTCAAGAATTAATTTATTCAGGACTAATAACGTCCAAATTGTTAACATGATACTTCTTTATAGAGTAAAAATCAAGAATGCTCAAAAGAATATTTCCATGAAAAGATACTGGATGAAGCGCAAATATCAAGGATACTCCACTAATTTCATGGAGTATAGAAGTCAAAACTTTAACCAACTGATTATAATAAAGAATGGAAGAACAAAAGAAATCACCATGCATGTGGTACTTTGCATAGATAGGTTATTCCAACAGAATAATAAATAACGGAACCAGGTCAGGCGAAATTCGCACCGACAGGATGTTCCAACAGAATAATAAAGATGGAATCAGGTCCGGCGTAAAACACACAGACTGGATATTCCAACAGAATAATAAAGACGGAACCAGGTCCGGCGTAAAACGCACAGACATGATATTCAAACAGAATAATAAAGAATGGAATAACAGAAGAATTTCACCAAGTATAGGGTAGCCCGCGTATACAGGTTATTCCAACAGAATAATAAAGAATGGAATAACAGAAGTTCTCTTCAGACATGATATTCAAACAGAATAATAAAGAATGGAATAACAGAAGAATTTCACCAAGTATAGGGTAGCCCGCGTATACAGGTTATTCCAACAGAATAATAAAGAATGGAATAACAGAAGTTCTCTTCATGAATACTAAAGAAATAATACCCCTTACCTTAAGAAGAATAGCACTGGATAAAGGAATAGTGAAGTAGCAGAATATTTTTCTTCTTTCTCTCTATAGTTTCTCTCTCTAGAGTTTCAGTGAATTCGTAATAAATAATGAAGGAATGAGCTTCTATTTATAGAAGAATGAACTGAATAGTAACTAATTCATGAACGGTCCAGATTGATTTACTTTTAATCGGACGGTCCATATTTAAAGCAAAATCTTTTAAATAAAATATAATATATTCTATCTATAATCTAGTAAAACGAATAACTTTATAAAAGTATTCTGTTTTATATAAAAAGATTTTACTATGCAAACACTATGCAGGCACTACGCAAATACTATACATAATAAAATATAATATATTCTAATTATTGTCTAATAAAATAGATAACTTTATAAAAGTATTCTGTTTTATATAAAAAGATTATACTATTAACCTAATAAAACGAATAACTTTATAAAAGTATTCTGTTTTATATAAAAAGCTTTTCTATTTTATTACATTAATAATACTAATAAAATAAAACTTCATCATCATTTTTATTATTCACACTATTAATCGACCAGGTCGTTCCCAGAAAAGAGGGGGCTTTCCAATAAGGATTTCTCCCTATTGGCGCGCAATTAGGTGACCAAACCTCTCTTTGGCAGAACTTCTAGAAATCGTTAATATTGCAAATAATAATATTAATAACTCTGTCATCTCAATTATTAATTTAATAATATATAAAATATCGACAATAATTGAATAAAACTGAATGACTTCTCACGTAAGCATCAATAATCAATACCGTGTGCTACTATGCAACCACGCGTATTACTGTACTTTTACAACCGAGTAGTTCAACAGTATTAACGGTAAACTTCCGCCGTTATTTTCAATAAAATATTTTTGTCTTTTTTTCAATCCGACAATAATTCTGTTGTGGGGTCTACCAATGATTGTGTCGTCGTACGAATATTCTCTGACCAATCGAATATTATATAACAACTTGCGTACATTGCAATATTTATAAATATTACCCACAACTATAACATTATATCAAATTTATTTCATAATATTCAAAAATGATATTTATAGAAAAAAAATCATCTTTATTCATAAAAGCTGGGGTCTTACAAGAGATGTGAGTTTTAATACAAATATTGTCTTCTAGACAATATCTACTCTCAGAATAAGTCCTCATTACATTTATTATTACACTATTTTATAGAATAGTGAGGACTACTAAGACACCATCTCGGACCGTCACTCCGATCCCCGACTAGTCCCGGCTACGTTCTCATTTCTTGAAGAGAACAGTGAAAGAAAGGGTGAGCTCAACTAGCCCAGTAAAAAATATTATGACTAAGATAATGCAGAATAAATTATTATTAGTCTTCAACAATGTTAAACTGATAAAATATAATAGACATCAAGTTTAACTGCAGCAAAATAAACAATCCATTAAAAGAGGCAAGTAGAGAATAAAATCTACTATCTTTTATGATTTAAAAGGTTTTTCATCACTTTTATCGTTGGGACTCAGCTTAATAAATAATCCACATCATCGAATCACCCCTGTACTACGGCCAAAGAAATTTTTTAGTATCACGACCACAAATTATCCATGCAATACGGGTCAAGGATATTCGTGTATTCATTAATGGAAATGATCATGCCAACAACTGTCCATCAATGCACTACGGGCCAATGAGGACTTTTACCACATCATTTGTAATATTACGGTCATAATTACACCGAATAATCCCTGGTCATAATCATACTAAGTCCATCTATGCACTACAGGCCACAGATGACTTTCAAAAAAATATAAACTTGAGGATGATGACCATGATATAAAAATTCAATTAAACAAGTTCAAGAATTAATTTGTTCAGGAACTAATAACGTCCAAATTGTCAACATGATACTTCTTTGTAGAGTAAAATTAAAAAATGCTCAGAAGAATATTTCCATGAAAAGATACTGGATGAAGCGCAAATATCAAGGATATTCCACTAATTTCATGGAGTATAGAAGTCAAAACTTTAACCAACTGATTATAATAAAGAATGGAAGAACAAAAGAAATCACCATGCATGCGCTACTTCGCATAGACAGGTTATTCCAACAGAATAATAAATAACGGAACCAGGTCAGGCGAAATTCGCACCGACAGGATGTTCCAACCGAATAATAAAGATGGAATCAGGTCCGGCGTAAAACACACAGACTGGATATTCCAACAGAATAATAAAGACGGAACCAGGTCCGGCGTAAAACGCACAGACATGATATTCAAACAGAATAATAAAGAATGGAATAACAGAAGAATTTCACCAAGTATAGGGTAGCCCGCGTATACAGGTTATTCCAACAGAATAATAAAGAATGGAATAACAGAAGTTCTCTTCATGAATACTAAAGAAATAATACCCCTTACCTTAAGAAGAAGAGTACTGGATATAGGAGAGTGAAGTAGCAGAATACTTTTCTTCTTTCTCTCTATAGTTTCTCTCTCTAGAGTTTCAGTGAATTCGTAATAAATAATGAAGGAATGAGCTTCTATTTATAGAAGAATGGACTGAATAGTAACTAATTCATGAACGGTCCAGATTGATTTACTTTTAATCGAATTGTCCATATTTAAAGCAAAATCTTTTAAATAAAATATAATATATTCTTTTTATAATCTAGTAAAACGAATAACTTTATAAAAGTATTCTGTTTTATATAAAAAGATTTTACTATGCAAACACTATGCATGCACTATGCGAACACTATACATAATAAAATATAATATATTCTAATTATTGTCTAATAAAACAGATAACTTTATAAAAGTATTCTGTTTATATAAAAAGATTTTACTATTAGCCTAATAAAACGAATAACTTTATAAAAGTATTCTGTTTTATATAAAAAGCTTTTCTATTTTATTACATTAATAATACTAATAAAACAAAACTTCAACGTCATTTTTATTATTCACACTATTAATCGACCAGGTCGTTCCTAGGAAAGAGGGGGCTTTCCAATAAGGATTTCTCCCTATTGGCGCGCAATTAGGTGACCAAACATCTCTTTAGCAGAACTTCTAGACATCGTTAATATTGGAAATAATAATATTAAAAACTCTGTCATCTAAATTATTGATTTAATATTAATATATAAAATATCGACAATAATTGAATAAAACTGAATGACTTCTCACGTAAGCATCAATAATCAATACCGTGTGCTACTATGCAACCACGCGTATTACTGTACTTTTACAACCGAGTAGTTCAACAGTATTAACGGTAAAACTTCCGCCGTTATTTTCAATAAAATATTTTTGTCTTTTTCTCAATCCGGCAATAATTCTGTTGTGGGGTCCACCAATGATTGTGTCGTCGTACGAATATTCCCCGACCAATCGAATATTATATAACAACTTGCGTACTTTGCAATATTTATAAATATTACCCACAACTATAACATTATATCAAATTTATTCCATAATATTCAAAAATGATATTTATAGAAAAAAAAATTATCTTTATTCATAAAAGCTGGGGTCTTACAAGAGCTGTGAGTTTTAATACAAATATCGTCTTCTAGACAATATCTACTCTCAGAATAAGTCCTCATTACATTTATTATTACACTATTTTATAGAATAGTGAGGACTACTAAGACACCATCTCGGCCCGTCACTCCATTCTCCGACTAGTCTCGGCTACGTTCTCATTTCCTGAAGAGAACAGTGAAAGAAAGGGTTGAGCTCAACTAGCCCAGTAAAAAATATTATGAGTAAGATAATACAGAATAAATTATCATTAGTCTTCAACAATGTTAAACTAATAAAATATAATAGACATCAAGTTTAACTGCAGCGGAACAAGCAATCCATTAAAAGAGGCAAGTAGAGAATAAAATCTACTATCTTTTATGATTTAAAAGATTTTTCATCACTTTAATCGTTGGGACTCAGCTTAATAAATAATCCACATCATCGAATCACTACTGCACTACGGCCAAAGATATTTTTTAGTATCACGACCATAAATTATCCATGCAATACGGGCCAAGGATATTCGTGTATTCATTAATGGAAATGATCATACCAACAATTGTCCATCAATGCACAACGGGCCAATGAGGACTTTTACCACATCATTTGTAACATTACGGTCATGATTACACCGAATAATCCCTAGTCATAATCATACTAAGTCCATATATGCACTACAGGCCACAGATGTCTTTCAAAAAAATATAAACTTGAGGATGATGACCATGATATAAAAATTCAATTAAACAAGTTCAAGAATTAATTTATTCAGGAACTAATAACGTACAAATTGTCAACATGATACTTCTTTATAGAGTAAAATTCAAGAATGCTCAGAAGAATATTTCCATGAAAAGATACTAGATGAAGCGCAAATATCAAGGATATTCCACTAATTTCATGGAGTATAGAAGTCAAAACTTTAACCAACTGATTATAATAAAGAATGGAAGAACAAAAGAAATCACCATGCATGCGGTACTTCGCATAGATAGGTTATTCCAACAGAATAATAAATAACAGAACCAGGTCAGGCAAAATTCGCACCGACAGGATGTTCCAACAGAATAATAAAGACGGAATTAGGTCCGGCGTAAAACGCACAGACTGGATATTCCAACAAAATAATAAAGACGGAACCAGGTCCGGCGTAAAACGCACAAATAGGATATTCCAATAAAATAATAAAGAATGGAATAACAGATGAAGTTCACCAAGTATAGGGTAGCCCACGTATACAGTTTATTCCAACAGAATAATAAAGAATGGAAAAACAGTAGTTCTCTTCATGAATACTAAATAAATAATACCCCTTACCTTAAGAAGAAGAGTACTGGATATAGGAGTAGTGAAGTAGCAGAATATTTTTCTTCTTTCTCTCTATAGTTTCTCTCCCTAGGGTTTCAGTGAATTCGTAAGAAATAATGAAGGAATGAGCTTCTATTTATAGAATAATGGACAGAATAGTAATTAATTCAAGAACGGTCCAGATTGATTTACTTTTAATCGGACGGTCCATATTTAAAGCAAAATCTTCTAAATAAAATATAATATATTCTATTTATAATCTAATAAAACGAATAACTTTATAAAAGAATTCTGTTTTATATAAAAAAAAATTACTATGCAAACATTATGCAGGCACTATGCAAACACTATGCATAATAAAATATAATATATTCTAATTATTGTCTAATAAAATAAATAACTTTATAAAAGTATTCTGTTTTATATAAAAAGATTTTACTATTAGCTTAATAAAACCAATAACTTTATAAAAGTATTATGTTTTATATAAAAAGTTTTTCTATTTTATTACATTAATAATACTAATAAAACAAAATTTTATCATCATTTTTATTATTCACACTATTAATCGACTAGATCGTTCACAGGAAAGAGGGGGCTTTCCAATAAGGATTTCTCCTTATTGGCGCGCAATTAGGTGACCAAACCTCTCTTTGGCAGAACTTCTTGACATCTTTAATATTGCAAATAATAATAGTAATATCTCTGTCATCTCAATTATTGATTTAATAATATATAAAATATCGACAATAATTGAATAAAACTGAATGACTTCTCATGTAAGCATCAATAATCAATACCGTGTGCTACTATGCAACCACGCGTATTACTATACTTTTACTATTGAGTAGTTTCAACAGTATTAACGGTAAAACTTTCGCCGTTATTTTTAATAAAATATTTTTGTCGTTTTCTCAATCCGACAATAATTTTGTTGTGGGGTCCACCAATGATTGTGCCGTCGTACGAATATTCCCTGTTAAAACGAATATTTCCCGACAAATCGAATATTATATAACAACTTGCGTACTTTACAAAATTTATAAATATTACCCACAACTATAACATTATATCAAATTTATTCCATAATATTCAAAAATGGTATGTATAAAAAAAATCATCTTTATTCATAAAAGTTGGGGTCTTACAAGAGCTGTGAGTTTTAATACAAATATTGTCTTCTAGACAATATCTACTCTCAGAATAAGTTCTCATTACATTTATTATCACACTATTTTATAGAATAGTGAGGACTACTAAGACACCATCTCAGACCGTTACTCCATTCTCCGACTAGTCTCGGCTACGTTCTCATTTCCTGAAGAGAACAGTGAAAGAAAAGGTTGTGCTCAACTAGCCCAGTAAAAAATATTATGAGTAAGATAATACATAATAAATTATCATTAGTCTTCAACAATTTTAAACTAATAAAATATAATAGACATCAAGTTTAACTGCAGCGGAACAAGCAATCCATTAAAAGAGTCAAGTAGAGAATAAAATCTATTATCTTTTATGATTTAAAAGGTTTTTCATTACATTTATCGCTGGGAATCAGCTTAATAAATAATCCACATCACCCCTGCACTACGGCCGAGGATATTCATTAGTATCACGACCACAAATTATCCATACACTACGGGCCAAGGATATTCGTGTATTCATCAATGGTCATGATCATGCCAACAACTGTCCATCAATACACTATGGTCCAATGAGGACTTTTACCACATCATTTGTAACATTACGATCATGATTACACCGAATAATCCCTGCTGATAATCATACCAAGTCCATATATGCATTGTAGGCCACAAATGACTTTCAAAAAAATGTAAACATGAGGATGATGACAATGATATAAGAATTCAATAAAACAAGTTCAAAAATTAATTTATTCAGGAACTAATAACATCCAAATTGTCAACATGATACTTCTTTGTAGAGTAAAATTCAAGAATGCTCAGAAGAATATTTCCATGAAAAGATACTGGATGAAGCGCAAATATCAAGGATATTCCACTAATTTCATGGAGTATAGAAGTCAAAACTTTAATCAACTGAGTATAATAAAGAATGGAAGAACAAAAGAAATCACCATGCATGCGGTACTTTGTATAGACAGGTTATTCCTACAGAATAATAAATAACGGAACCAGGCCAGGAGAAATTCGCACCGACAGGATGTTCCAACAGAATAATAAAGACGGAATCAGGTCCGATGTAAAATGCACAGACATGATATTCCAACAAAATAATAAAGACGGACGTCCGGCATAAAACGCACAGACAGGATATTCCAACAAAATAATAAAGAATGGAATAACTGAAGTTCTCTTCATGAATACAAAAGAAATAATACCCCTTACCTTAAGAAGAATAGTACTGGATATAGGGGTAGTGAAGTAGCAGAATACTTTTCTTCTTTCTCTCTATAGTTTCTCTCTTTAGAGTTTCAGTGAATTCGTAAGAAATAAAAGGAATGAGCTTCTATTTATAGAAGAATGGACTGAAGAATAACTAATTCATGAATGGTCTATATTAATTTACTTTTAATCGGACGATCCATATTTAGAGCAAAATCTTTTAAATAAAATCTAATATATTCTATTTATAATCTAATAAAACGAATAACTTTATAAAAGTATTCTGTTTTATTTTTAAAAAATTTACTATACAAACACTATGCAGGCACTATGCAAACACTATGCATAATAAAATATAATATATTCTAATTATTGTCTAATAAAACAGATAACTTTATAAAAGTATTCTGTTTTTATATAAAAAGATTTTACTATTAGCCTAATAAAACGAATAACTTTATAAAAGTATTTTATTTTATATAAAAGGCTTTTCTGTTTTATTACATTAATAATACTAATAAAATAAAACTTCATCATCATTATTATTATTCACATTATTAATCGACAAGGTCGTTTCCAGGAAAGATGGGGCTTTCCAATAAGGATTTCTCCCTATTGGCGCGCAATTAGGTGACCAAACCTCTCTTTGCCAGAACTTCTAGACATCGTTAATATTGTAAATAATAATATTAATAACTCTGTCATCTCAATTATTGATTTAATAATTTATAAAATATCGACAATAATTGAATAAAACTGAATGACTTCTCACGTAAGCATCAATAATCAATACCGTGTGCTACTATGCATGCGCAACCACGCGTATTACTGTACTTTTACTACCGTGTAGTTCAACGGTATTAACGGTAAAACTTCTGTCGTTATTTTAATTAAAATATTTTTATCATTTTCTCAATCCGACAATAATTCTGTTATGGGGTCCACCAATGATTATGTCGTCGTACAAATATTCCCTTTTAAAACAAATATTCCCTGACCAATTGAATATTATCTAACAACTTGCGTACTTTGCAAAATTTATTAATATTACCCACAACTATAACATTATATCAAATTTATTCTATAATATTCAAAAATGATATTTATAGAAAAAAATCATCTTTATTCATAAAAGCTGGGGTCTTACAAGAGCTGTGAGTTTTAATACAAATATTGTCTTCTAGACAATATCTACTCTCAGAATAAGTCCTAATTATTTTTATTATCACACTATTTTATAGAATAGTGAGGACTACTAAGACACCATCTCGAACCGTCACTCCGTTCCCCGACTAGTCTCGGCTACGTTCTCATTTCCTGAAGAGAACAATGAAAGAAAGGTTGAGCTCAACTAGCCCAGTAAGAAATATTATGACTAAGATAATACAAAATAAATTATCGTTAGTTTTCAACAATGTTTAATTGATAAAATATAATAGACATCAAGTTTAACTACAGCGGAACAAGCTATCCATTAAAAGAGGCAAGTAGAGAATAAAATATACTATCTTTTATGATTTAAAAGGTTTTTCATCACTTTTATCGTTGGGGCTCAGTTTAATAAATAATCCACATCACCACTGCACTACGACCAAGGATATTCATTAGTATCACGACCACAAATTATACATGCACTACGGGCCAAGGATATTCGTGTATTCATCAATGGTCACGATCATGCCAACAACTGTCCATCAATATACTACGGGCCAATGAGGACTTTTACCATATCATTTATAATATTACGGTCATGATTACACCGAATAATCCTTGGTCATAATCATACCAAGTCCATCTATGCACTACAGACCACAGATAACTTTCAAAAAAATATAAACATGAGGATGATGATAATGATATAAGAATTCAATAAAACAAGTTCAAGAATTAATTTATTCAGGAACTAATAACGTCCAAATTATCAACATGATACTTCTTTGTAGAGTAAAATTCAAGAATGCTCAGAAGAATATTTTCATGAAAAGATACTGGATGAAGCGCAAATATCAAGGATATTCCACTAATTTCATGGAGTATAGAAGTCAAAACTTTAACCAACTGAGTATAATAAAGAATGGAATAACAAAAGAAATCACCATGTATGCGGTACTTTACATAGACAAGTTATTCCAAAAGAATAATAAATAACGGAACCAGGTCATGCAAAATTCGCACCGACAGGATGTTCCAACAGAATAATAAAGAATGGAATAACAACAGAAATCACTATGCATGCGGTACTTCGCATAGACATGTTATTCCAATAGAATACTAAATAACGGAACCAGGTCAGGCGTAATTCGTACCGACAGGATGTTCTAATAGAATAATAAAGACGAAACCAGGTCCGGCGTAAAACGCACAGTCAGGATATTCCAACAGAATAATAAAGACGGAACCAAGTCTGGTGTAAAACGCACAGACAATATATTCCAACAGAAAAATAAAGAATGGAATAACAGAAGAATTTCACCAAGTATAGGGTAGCCCGCGTATACAAGTTATTCCAACAAAATAATAAAGAATGAAATAACATAAGTTCTCTTCATGAATACAAAAGAAATAATACCCCTTACCTTAAGAAGAAGAGTACTGGATGTAGGAGTAGTGAAGTAGCAGAATACATTTCTTCTTTCTCTCTATAGTTTCTCTCTCTAGAGTTTCAGTGAATTCGTAAGAAATAAAAGGAATGAGCTTCTATTTATAGAAGAATGGACTGAATAGTAACTAATTCATGAATGGTCTAGATTAATTTACTTTTAATCGGACGGTCCATATTTAAAGCAAAATCTTTTAAATAAAATATAATATATTCTATTTATAATCTAATAAAACGAATAACTTTATAAAAGTATTCTGTTTTTTATATAAAACTTTTCTGTTTTATTACATTAATAATACTAATAAAATAAAACTTCATCATCATTATTATTATTCACACTATTAATCGACCATGTCGTTCCCAGGAAAGAGAGGGCTTTCCAATAAGGATTTCTCCCTATTGGCGCGCAATTAGGTGACCAAACCTCTCCTTGGCAGAACTTCTAGACATAGTTAATATTGCAAATAATAATATTAATAACTCTGTTATCTCAATTATTGATTTAATAATATATAAAATATCGACAATAATTGAATAAAACTGAATGACTTCTCACGTAAGTATCAATAATCAATACCGTGTGCTACTATATAACCACGTGTATTATTGTACTTTTACTACCGAGTAGTTCAACAGTATTAACAGTAAAACTTCCGCCGTTATTTTCAATAAAATATTTTTGTCATTTTCTCAATCCGATAATAATTCTGTTGTGGGGTCCACCAATGATTGTGTTGTCGTACGAATATTCCCTGTTAAAATGAATATTCCCCGACCAATCGAATATTATATAACAACTTGAGTACTTTTCAAAATTTATAAATATTACCCACAACTATAACATTATATCAAATTTATTCCATAATATTTAAAAATGATATTTATAGAAAAATTATATTTATTCATAAAAATTGGGGTCTTACACAAATAATCTCTGGTCATAATCATACCATGTCCATCTATGCACTACGGATCAAAGATGACTTTCATAACAATATAAGCATGAGGATGATGACAATGACATAATAATTCAATAAAACAAGTTCAAGGATAAATTTTAAAGATTTATAATTTAATTTATCCAAAATTCAACAACGTTCAAATTGTCAACATGATACTGCTTTGTGGAGTAAAATTCAAGAATAATATTGTACCAAAAATAATTTGGACCGAAAACGAATCAATTTTTATCATGAATAGTACCCCAGGTGAATAGTACTCGAATGAATAATACCCCATAAATAGTAATCCCGTGAATAGTACTCCGGCATAAAAAAGTTAAAACTTATCAAGAATGCTCAGAATAATATTTTCATGAAAAGATTTTGGATGAAGCACAAATATCAAGGATATTCTACTAATTTCATAGAGTATAGAAGCCAAAATTTTAACAAAACAAGTATATAATTCGAAATCTGAAACAAAATAATATTACTTATATACTATAGAGTATGAAATAAAATATTATTTCAAGCGAATATTGAACAAAACTAACATCCCTTTGAACGAAAAATAATAAACAATAATGGAGTAAAATTCAAGAATAAAAATCAAAACATGGATACAATCAAAGATAGTAACCATAATAGACATCTAGGACGAAAAAGAAAAATTTTTATTTTTCGGTGAATAGTGTCATATTCGTGAATAGTGTCGTATACATGAATAGTAATTCCGACACAAAAAGGTAAAAATTTCACAATAAAATTCATATCAACATTTTGGCATAATGATATTGAAGAAAATAATATCATTTACGAAGAAAATAACATCCCTTACCTCAAAATAACAGTAGTTCTGATCGAAATTTCGGATGTAAAGTTGAAGAAAACTTGCACTGAATAGCAACTCTCAAAGTATCTAAATACTCACAAAAATACGCTCGATAATATAGAGAGAAAGAAAACATGTTTCTTGTGTGATTTTCAATTATAACTTAAGCGCCTATTTATAGAAAAATGCTAGAACGCCATAGGAGACTAAAATAATAAAATAATAATTTTTTTTTCTTTGCACGCACCACCCAAGACCAATTCAAAGCATGCCATCTTTGAAGGAAAAAAACACCAGCCCACATGTTTTAAAAACAAAAGTAGGTCCCACCCAATTTTAATAAAAATTATTTTATTTTCCGAAATTTCAGTAATTCATAATAAATAGCCCTTTTATCAGAAAAATACAAATTTTATGTCCATTCTACACGAAATCGAATTCTCTACAACTTTGTAACTTTAAGTTTTTCTAAATTTCAAACAGAAAATATCCGAAATCCACAAACGGATGATTTTAACACATCTTAAAATTCATAACAAATCATACGCTAATTTTTAACGGCTCAAAATTTGTGGACATATACTCAACTTATATATGCATAACATATCCAAAAATCACAACGATCCAACGGTCGGATTAAAATTATTACTCACACAATAGAGCTTTAAGAACATCGATTTGAGTTTTTAATACCTATAATCCGACAAAATACTTATAAAATACCTCAATATTAATTCCTTCATTTATAACCACATAAAATAAATATTTTTCTAACCATCATTTATGTCCACATAAAATAAATATTTTCTTATCATATAAATCAATAATTAATTATTCACAAATAATATTACAGAATCACAATAATGACAATCAGGCTGTTCCCAGAAAAGAGGAGGCTTTTCGATAAGGATTTCTCCTTATTGGCGCGCAATTAGGTGACCAAAGCTCTCCTTGACAGAACTTTCTAGACATTACCAATAATGCTATCTAATAATATTATTCAAATAATATGAATTATTGATTTGATAATAGAAAATACTGTGCAGTGATAATTATTGAAACAACAATAATATAAAATATCAACGCAGCAATTATTGAACCAATAAAATAAAATATTAAACAGTAATTACTGTAATAATTATTGAGTAAAACTGAGTGACTTCTCACATAAGCACCAATAATCAATATTGTGTGCTACTATTCAACCACGCATATTACTGTACTTTTACTACCGGGTAGTTCAATATTTAACGGTAAAACTTTCGCCGTTATTTTCATAAAAGATATTTATATCGTTTTTTCATTTCGACAATAATTCCGTTGTGGGGTTCACCAATGATTGTGTCGTCGCACGAATATTCTCAGATAAAAAGAATATTCCCCGACCAATCGAATATTTTATAACCACTTGCTTACTTTTCAAATTTTATAAATATTACCCACAACTATAACATTATCTCAAATCCACACCATAATATAAAAAAAATATTTTGAGAAAATTAAATATTTATTCATAAAATTTTGGGTTTCACAATATTCCTCAACAAAACGAATATTTCCTAACAAACTGTTCACTGCATATAATTTGCACATAAGACCCATAACTATAACATTTATTAAATAAACAACTTACTATAAACAATTTAAATTCTATTAAAAGTCGGGGTTAACACCAAAACATATTTACTTCGGATAACATATAAACCAACTAATAATTCGTAATCCATTCAAGGCACCTTTATTTATCTATTTAAATCATTATTCATATTCCAAAACTTATAAGTGAATAACAAAACTTAAGAAATCCATATATGATAATTTATTTTAAAAATATCAGTCCACTGTTATGGTATTATCACCATTAACCAAAACTTAACTATCAATTTAATTAATTTTAATAGAAACTAGACTTCAAATACTCCAATTTAGCATCAAAAATCACCCAAATCGGATTTAAAATCATTAAGTTATACATTTTTAAAACTTAAAGCTTGTTGCTAAAAATTCTGTTGGAAAAATTCCAAACCCAGCCAGCCCACGAAATTCATAACAAATTATACGTTAATCTTTAACGGTTCAAAATTTGTGGACATATACTCAACTTATATATGTATAGCATATCTATAAATTACAACGATCCAACGGTCGGATTAAGAATTATAACTCATGCAATAGAACATAAGAAAACTAATTTTTTTAGACTGTGGGTCCTTCAGACCAGCTTCATTCAAACAGTCACCATGAAAAATTCACAAGAAATTTTTGGGTGATTCTAAATTCTGTGTTTAGCTTACTTCCAGTGCTTTCTTTTGATATAAGTCTCATCTTCTAACTGATTATACATAAAGAGTTATGGATTTTACAAAAACATAGTAGCGAACTAATTTTTCTAAAATTTTTAGATTTCGTTTTTCATTTGATTTCATGATTTCTCTCATTTGATTCATGTTTATGCAAGTTTTATCCATCACAGCATAACATATCCTCTTTCCATAAATTTCATCAAACTTAATAACCATATATGAAAATCAAAAAGTAACAAAAATTTTGAATTTACCTTTCTTAGTTTTCATTTATTCTTCCTTCCTTCTTCTTCATCTTCTTCTCATTCCCTCTATTTCTCTCCTCTTCTCATTCTCTCTATTTCTCTCCTCTCCAAAATTGGCAACCGAGTATGAAAAAAGTAAATGGAAAATGGGATGTAATGTGAGTGGATAAAATAAGTGGTAGATGGGTGGTGTATTATTATTTATTCTTTCCCATTATTCTTTGTTTTTATCCCTCACCTCCTTCGTTTTCCACCATTTCCTACCAACTCTTCAACTTCTTTTTACTTTCTTTATCTTTTATTCTCTCACCTCTTTATCTCTCACGTTTTCTCTAATTAGACTCTTAGTCGCCCCCCAATGGCCCACCATTTCATTAATTTATTTTCTCCTCTTTTATTTACTCATGTATCCATTTAATTGTCTATTTAACCATTTATCAATTTAATATTTTACAGTTTTAGAATAATAATCATAAATTAAATTAGACTTTTATTTCATAAAAGTCGGGATCTTACATATGACAATTTTTTTTTTCTTTTTTTGCTAATTTGAACACACTTACACACTCTGCCTTGGCATACAAAATCTTGAACCTCCAACCTCATGGTTAACAAGAGTTGGGTAATACCACTAAGGTCAAAGGCCTTCGGTAACAATATTCCTTTTGTTAAGGATATAAACGAGTCGAATCGAAGCGAACAGAGAGCTGCTCGAATTTGACTCGAAACATTAAATTCATACTCGAAGTCGAATTGTATTTGAAAAATTCTACTCAGATATAATTCGACTCGACTCGAATATTTTTTACTCGAATTTGATCTGACTCGGATCGAATTATATTCAAACTACTCACGAGCTCCAAATTTAAATTCGAATATCAACATAATAACTAGCTTTATAATAAATATAATTATAAATTGAATTTGTTATTTTGAAAATATATTTACTATTACACTTTACAAATATAAAATCATAATTAAAAATAAAAACAATAATTAATTATACTAATTTAATTTAATTTTGTATATATTATAAGAGAATGTATCGAATATCTAATCGAATCTGTATCAATCAAGTATGTATCGAATCACAATCGAGAATTCGAGCAGTTTGAATCTTAAACGAGTCGAGTGTAAAATTGTTTGAATTCTACTCATATTTTTATTCGAACTATTTTTTATACTCAGATTTAGATCATATTATTAACGAATTCGAGTTACGTTCGTATTTTTTCGAGTCAAGCCCGAACTATTTGGTTCGTTTAGAACCTTATATTTTGTATTCCCTTTATGTATATAGCATTAAATTGAGATAACAAAACACAAATTCAATCCATCTTTAGCATAAAAGATGATAAAGAGGATGAAGATAGAACAATTTTATAGTAGATTACATAAAGTGAGATTAATTTTCGAATAATTGAATCAAAATATATACAGGCAGGCACACACATACAAATGAATAATATATATAAATCCAGTACTGCTTTTAATAAATAGAACCCATGCATATAAATGAAATAATGTATGTACAACACAAAACTAAAAAAGAGACCAATGCCTGTTTTTTTCCTTATAAAAAATTGTTAACCACTCGTACACCCCTAAACAATTTCCTTCTTGTACGATCACTCAATGAAAAAAATAGTTGCAATCTTACATGCGTGGGCATAATTGTAAAACTTTATTCAAAGTAAGGGGAAAATACAAAAACTATAAAAGGAGGGGGCCAAATGTGCAATATAGAAATTCACTCGTCAAAGGCACAAAACCCTCCTGAAAGGTGGGCTACAGGTGTCGCGTGTTAAGGTAACTTAGGTAAGCGGTGTGCATGCTTTCCTGCCACGTCATCACTAACCCTCTCTGTCAACTCCGTCACTATCTTCCCGTGTCGTTTTCCGTCAACGTTAAATCCATCTCATAACCGACCACCATAAAGCGATCACAACCGTTGATCACATATGTAACGGCTGATAACTAAAGATAAACTTCCTTTACATAAAGTCGCGAAGCACCTAATCACCGTTCTAATATGCTTTGCTTCGTCAAAAATAAAATCCCAGAAACGAGCATTTCGTGAGAGCGACAACTCCATCTAAAAAATCAACGGATGAGGACATAGTGACAGACATTTTAAATGATCCAACCGTGAGGATTAAAAGTTGGGCTTCGAGAATCACGTAGACTAGTTGCTGACTAAGGTGGGGTCCATCGGGTTTTAACGGTGGTTTATCTGTATTTACTTTCTCTCTCCTCTTTTATAACTCCATTTATATTATTCCTTAGTTTTTGTGTTTCTGCGTTTGTTCATTCAACTTTCCTCTCTGCTTGTTAGGGGAATCGATCATCCTTCAGGCGAGTAATGTTGATTATTTTCTTATATTTACAGGGGAATAAGTGTTTACTGTTGTGTTTTTATATAGAATCTGATACTCTTAAATAATTTTAGGTTTCTTCCCTAACTGTTGTGTTTTTATACAGAAATCTGATATTCTTAATTAATTTTAGGCTTCTGCAAGTAATTAGCTGAGATTGGAGACTATTTTTCGCAATGATCATCGTTATAGCTTTTTTGTTGTAAGATTTTCTGAGTTTTTATGTGATAAACTAAAACTACTTGTAAGTTTTAGTTTCATGTTTCGGTTACTTTTTTAATTTTTATCTTTACAATTTTATTTATAATTTTTTATTGGCAGTTAATTGTGTGTACATGCTCTTGTTCGAGTTTCTCGTTTTAATTTACCAATTTATGTTAATGTAACAGAATTCATCTTGTTGTAATTTTATTTATATTCTTCATATTATTGTGATTTTAGTTATCCTCTATTTGTTAGCTACTTAGCTTTGTTTTGTTGATGGGGAAAAAAGATAATAAGAAACGAAGCTAAGAAATTTGGAGACTTAAATTTCTTCCTTACGTGGAACTTACAATCTTATTTTAAATTTTCTCTATCAAAATCATGTGAAAAGATGAGTAATTTTGGGAAAGAAGAATCTGAGTTTAAATTCTAATGGTTGAATGTTGTCCTTTTTTGATATGTGAAACATCTATGGTGGATTTGTTTATTTTAAGGTGTCTGATTAGTTTATCTTAAGGTGTACTGTGAAGCTTGCGGAGTTTAATTTCCTTCAGTTTGATTTACGAATAGAAAATTATGTGTCTAGTTCACCTATTTCAGAGATGAAATCACCACAAATAGAACTTTTTTGAACCATAAAGATAAACTCCTCAAAAATATATTTTAGTTTATTTAATTTAAGGATGAAATCTGTTTAATGGATCGGAGGTTGATATTTTGATAATTTGTGATGGATGATCATATTATTAATTTGCTATCAGCACAGGTAATACTTGAATTCATGGAAAATGTGATTAAATTGACTGTTTCACTACCTTTCATTCAAAAAATCTGATTTTTTGATATGTTGTTATAGGTAAACATGGGAACCACATTGAAAACCATTGCATTTGCTATCTTGTTTTCGTCCCTCTTGCTTCCGCTGGTCTTTTCTGCATCAAATGATGGGTTGGTTAGAATTGGACTAAAGAAAATGAAATACGATCAAAACAACCGTCTTGCATGGCGGCTTGATTCTAAGGCCTCTATTAGAAAGTATTATCTCGGTGGTAAACTTGGAGACTCTGAAGATACTGATATTGTAGCATTAAAAAACTACATGGATGCTCAGTACTTTGGCGAGATTGGTATTGGTACTCCCACTCAGAAGTTCACTGTGATTTTTGACACTGGCAGTTCTAATCTCTGGGTGCCATCAGCGAAGTGTCACTTCTCGGTGAGCTTCTGTATACTTGTTTCTAAATAAAAGAAGCCAGGTGAAACATTCCTGTCTATAAGTATGATAAATAATAAAACTGTATTTTTGTGCAGGTCGCTTGTTTTTTCCATGCAAAGTATAAGGCAAGCCAATCAGGCACCTACAAGAAAAATGGTTTGTATATGTCCTTCAACATATAAATGGTTGGTTAATTCTGTTCTTAAGTAATCATGGTGCCTTTTGCTATCTGTGGCCAGTTTTGTAATGATTTTGAGTCTGTTGCTATTAACAATGACAAATAAGGGCTCACATGCTTTTGAATTCCTGGTCTAGTATAATTATCAATGAACAGTCTAGGTCACTATCAATGTCTCTGTCATTTAATGACTAGTTGCGTGATTCTACAAGTAATCAAATTTATTTTCCTGATTAAGTTTTAGCTGAATCTTAACAAGTAAATACGTATACTTACTACTACAAAAAAGTAGTAATTATGTGAATGAAATTCACTGAGGCTCAAATCACTTTCACCTATTGTGCTTAAATTGAATAGGATATTCAGTGGCAAGTGGTCTGCGCCTTTGCTGTTGTTGGGTACTTTGCTCTCATGATTGACAAATGATGATTTCTGTCGTTTAGGAAATAGGAAACACCATTACATTCTGAGTTCCTAATACATGGTGGTGGGAGAGGTAGACTGGATAGAAAGTTCAGATTCAGTTTGGTATACTGAAACGAAGTGGATAATCTGTCTTAGACTTGAATCTACACTTTTACACTTGAGAGGGATTGGGCACATGGAGGGACCGGAAAGAAAATTTATAAACTTATAATTGTTAAGAAGTTAGACCAAATTCAAGAAACAAAAGCCAGACGAGAGAAATCTCAGTTATGAACTTGGGATAACTGAGCATGTACGTGCATGCATGTAGTTATGCATTACATTATAATATTCATATAAAAAAATTATATTGTAGAGCATTCATAGATAGAGATGCACAAGTTTGTTTTGATGTGTCCACAACATCTGTCTATTCATGTTAGTATTCAGTCTGTTTTTTCACTTTGGATTTCAATGTGTACATGTGTTAGTTTCCTGTTATTTCTATTCTCTGTGATGTGTTTCTTAATAAAAGTATTACCTGCTTTTTTGCAAACATTCTGTAGAAAAGTCTACAGATTAAAAATGTCTATGATTGTAGAAAAGCAAGTAATGGAATTTGTTTGAATCTACCTTTATGTATAAAAAGAGTTCAAGGTTGTGGGTGGAGATGAACCAATGAAACAGCAGTAGTGTAGCTATAACTACAGAATTTGTGATTTTTTACCATGTGGATTCAAATTTCTACAATCTCATGGGCTTAGTCTGATACATTTATACCAATTATGTAACTGTTGCCATTGCTTATTCTGAGGAATGCCCAATATTATCCATCATGCAGGGACGTCTGCTGCTATTCACTATGGTACTGGAGCTATATCTGGATTCTTCAGTCAGGACAAAGTCAAAGTTGGTGATCTAGTTGTCAAAAATCAGGTAACTTCGGTAACATTACCCTTTCGAAATTGAATCTAGTATTTTGTTTACTCATGATATTGACCTTGTCAGGATTTTATTGAGGCAACCAGGGAGCCTGGTATCACATTCTTGGCAGCAAAGTTTGATGGTATACTTGGCCTTGGATTCCAAGAGATCTCTGTAGGACATGCAGTCCCTGTTTGGTAAGTGTGTCTCTAATAATTATTCTTTTAGCAAGCATAATGTGCTTGCTTGACTAGAAGTTAAATGATTTTTTTTGGTTCTAGCAAGTAGTCTATTTCTTGAGCATCCTCATGGCCTTTGTTAAAGATAAAAAAAATTTAAGATCTGTTGTGTATGTTACAGGTACAACATGGTGAATCAGGGTCTTGTTAAGGAGCCAGTCTTTTCATTTTGGCTTAACCGAAACACGCAGGAAGAAGAAGGTGGTGAAATTGTGTTTGGCGGTGTAGATCCAGATCATTACCAGGGCGAACACACTTATGTTCCTGTAACACAAAAAGGCTATTGGCAGGTTGGTTTATCATGACCTTCGAGGTCAAATTGCTGATATATGTTTGTTATATATTCAACTTCTCCTAACTCTTTACTCATGTTACTGGTAGTTCAATATGGGTGACGTTCTCATTGATGGGAAAGAAACTGGTATGCTCTCTATCGGTCTCCAGTTCTATTCAGCATGAAAGAAGTGTTTAAGGCTAAACTAGCAATGGACAGAACCCCCCCCCCCCACCCCAAAAAAAAAGAATATAATAAAAGTGAAAGAAAGAAGATAGCTAAATTAAATTTGCTTCTGATATCAGCATGTGTTTTCATGCAGGTTACTGTGATAAAGGTTGCTCTGCAATTGCAGATTCTGGAACTTCTTTGTTAGCAGGTCCAACGGTAGGTTACTGCATCACATTTTGTCAAATTTTACATCTGTTGCTAACTTTTTGATTTTTTGCCTCTTTTCTCTCCCCCGTATCTCTTTTTCCCAAATTTGTAGACTGATCACATTTTTGTCAAATTTTACATCTGTTGCTACTTTTTGATTTTTTGCCTCTTCTTTCCCCCCGTATCTCTTTTACCAAAATTTGTAGACTGTGATCGCGATGATAAATCATGCCATTGGGGCAGCTGGTATTGTTAGCCAGGAATGCAAGTCTGTGGTTGAACAATATGGGCAAACAATTATGGATTTGCTTTTGACAGAGGTACTAATTGTTACATTATGTTCTGATTTTGATTTGAGGTTATTACATGATAAGCGCGTTACAATTTTGAACTCTAAGCCAAATAAGTTATACTGCATTCTGATACACTAACACTGAAAATTGACTTCTCCTGTTGAGCTCAATTAAAACAGGCACAACCAAAGAAGATATGCTCCCAAATTGGATTGTGCACATTTGATGGAACTCGTGGTGTTAGGTCAGGCTCATTAGAGTTCACATTACTTTTGGTTGTGTAGTTGCTTTCTCAAAATGCTTTATCGAAATTCCTGTAATCATTATAATAATAATATTAAGATGGAAGGTTCCGTTAGTATAAGCTTGGATGGGACCAACCGGGTTGTGGATGCCTTAAGTAGGAAGGCATAACTATTACAAATTTGTACCTAAATTAACCAACTAGTTCTTTAAATTTCTTCTATGCAGTATGGGCATCAAGAGTGTAGTCGGTGAGAATAGTGGCAAATCATCCGGGTTTCGTGATGCTATGTGCTCTGCTTGTGAAATGACAGTGGTGTGGATGCAAAATCAGCTTAGGCAAAACCAGACACAAGATCGTATTCTAAACTATGTTAATGAGGTATGCCATATATTTATTCCCCCTTTTTTTACAGTCCTTTTATTATACTAATGGAAATTAGTGCGTGCGTTATAAATTTAATTCTATTTTTTACCATAAAACAAAAGAGGAACAACCGCAAACAAGGTGAATATTCTTCATTAGTTAAAAGTAGTTCTTCATGGTTCACGTTGACTGAGCTTGTGATATATTGCAGCTTTGTGATCGACTGCCTAGCCCGATGGGAGAATCGGGTGTTGACTGTGCAAAAATTTCATCGATGCCTAGTGTGTCATTTACTATTGGTGACAAAGTTTTCACCCTTCCTGCTGAGCAGGTATGATTTCAATTGTGATTCTTGTCTACATGAAAGGATCTGAGTCCATCAAAATCAAGATAGCCCATAATTTGTCCCTTAGGACCAGTATTTATGAAGCTTTGATAGGTGAGGAATTTATAGATTCTGTCATCATCATTGTTGTCATTGCATCAAGAATTCTCTTCCTCTTGGATTGCAGATTATGAGATAAATTATATTCCACACATTTTCATAGAAAATTCTTACTCGTAGTCACTATTATATAAGGACTTCATGTTATGTTAAGCCAGGGACGAAATCGTTTCTCCACTTGAATCTAACCTCTTTATTGTGTTATGCTTCCCAACTAACTTTATAAAAGATTCGTTTGTCCTTTTTCTGCAAGTTTTAAATCTTAATATTACTCAAGGATGGTTCTGTGCTACACAAGTTGACTGACTAAGTAATCCATCTTATCTTTGCTCTCACGGAAGGTTTAATCATGCTCATTGTCAGTGTATTATATAGTAGAATAGTTTAATGCAGCATTAGGCTTTTAAAGAGGTATCCAATTCTTTCATATTGTGTAGTTATTGAGCATATGCTCTTCAGATAAGATGGTATTGGGCAATTTTCGTGTGAATTTTGAAGTATTAGTACCTCTACTATATAATACCCCTTTGAGATATCAAACTGAGTAAAAATATTGTCCATCCGTGGACTAATTAATCCAGGATAAAATAGTTTTTAATGATACTAAAGTAGTATATATCTATATTATAAAGTCTCCACAAGTTTGGTGATTTTGTGTCACAAATTTTCTTTTTTCTTCTTTGTTTTCTTTATACTCTTTTGCCCCTACAACTTTAGATATATTACTATTTTGTCCTTTTTAATATTAATTTTTTTATATCTTTCTATTTACTCTAAATTTTATAAAATTCCTATTTTACCCATATAATTTATTCACGCAACGCGTGTGCAGCAACCACTAGTAGTATATATAGTCCAATCTCATGTATCATTATTGCAAATAAACGTAGTCTAAGAATTAAGATGCTTCTGTAGCTAATAAGCATGGTTTTCTAGTGCAAACAGTTAGATTATTTGAAGGATCGCCTGTCGAACTCATTCCTATAAAAAGGAATAGGGAAGTGAAAAGCAGAAATGACAGACATGACAGCCATACTTATAGTTTTTTCCTTCGCTAATCCTATATATATATATATATATTTATATGCAAGTATATATTTCGATAGCTTAGATTTTTATTAACTTTTATTATTATAAAGTTGCTGATGCATAACCTCAAATCAAACGAAATTTTACATAACGCCATTTTTTTTCATGTTCATTACATCCGTACCGTTAGATTATTAAGTTGACGATCAAATGATGTTGTATTGGAATTGACCTAAAATAACTTATCTTAGGTCGATCTATAAGATGTCTTTTACTCTCTCTCTCTCTATATATTGTGAAGAAAGAAGGGAATATGTTTTCTATTATATTATGCAATGTATAATAGAGATCCTTTATATTGGCTTAGAGGTGCAGTACATTTGGAAAGTAAATCAATCACATCCCTTAGTTATGCAATCCCTCTAATCATGCAATCACCCAAATCATGCAATATAGAATAATATCCTAGAATCCTTCTAGAATATCGACTAACATATATATTTCGTTCGCTATGAGAGAGGACACTGAATTATGTCTTTTAACTGGGACACTGAGCCGAGTACAATATTTGAGCCTGTTTGAATTGGCTCTTTAGAAGCTAATTATTTCTTTTCAGAATAAAAGAGCAAACTTCAGGTGTTTAGATCAAATTATAAGTCGAAATGATAAGATTATGGCAAATCGGAAAATCAAGTGAAGTTACTTTTTTAGATTTTTAGAATCAAGATTGTGATTCAGGCTTTTAAGGTTAAAGTGTCTCCAAATAAGCTAACTCAAACAATTTTTTGTGTTGTTTGTCTTCTTTCAGATATACAAACAGCTATTTAAAGTTAGCAGATTATTTAAATAATCAAAATAAGTGAAAATCGGAAATGAGTCTAGCAAGGCCCATTTTGGTCTTCTTTGTCTTCTACCACGTCTATGTTTTGAAATTTGTAGACCATCGACTATGAGTATTTTGAGCCAGAGATACCTTTGGACTAATTGTAATGAAAGTTTTTGGGGCGTTTGAGTCGTTTGCATTTTACTTTTAGAAAAGGTATAAACTTGATATATCATGGTACTGATTCAGTTTTTTTTTTTGGATGTGTAAATAGTACATACTCAAAGTTGGTGAGGGAGTGGCTGCTCAATGCATTAGTGGCTTCACTGCTTTGGATGTTCCGCCTCCTCGTGGACCTCTTTGGTATACTCTTTTTCCTCTTGATTTATTTCGGTGATTTTTACTTCCTATTTTTATGGTGTTTTCCCTCTTTGCGTACAGTATCTTTGTAACGCAAGTGTCGATCTAATCTTGTGATGCAGGATCTTGGGAGACGTCTTTATGGGCTACTATCACACTGTATTCGATCATGGTTATGGAAGAGTTGGATTTGCAAAAGCAGCATAAATGAATGTGGCCATTGGCTCCTATTAGTGCCTTTTCTTTCTTTCTTTCTTTCTTTTGAAATACTTTGACTAGAACAAACTGTCTACAAATGGTGATGAATGAAGGCACTAAACACTTGATGTAAATATTTCTGAGCTGTTACTTTTATCCAATATGAAGGATTGCAGGTAATAATATTAGACTATTAGGTATATATGTCGATCAAATACATTTTATTGTTCTGGTAATAGTGGGTTTGCTTTTTCATGTGTTTTAAACGTTTGTTTTGCCTGGATGATTTTGCTCGTAACTGAAATTTTGACAGTTGGATAATGTGCTTGGCATTTTACATGATTGCTGCACTAGTCTTCATCTTTGTCGGTTTTGCAATGTCAGTCAGCTCCAAGTGAGCTATTATAGCCCCGTTTTTTCAGCTTTTTCTTGCCTATTTCTGGCTTCGGAAGCTACATGAAGTGGTGTTTGATTCAGTTTTTTGGTTCAAAAGCTACTAAAAGCTAGTAGGTGGATACAAGTACGTTGATGCATAAAAAAGTTTTGGGAGCTAGAATTTCTCAAATCAATTTCTCAACTTGTGAACTCTTAATAAAATAAAATTCTATTAATTATATATACTACATATTATTTCAGCATGGCAAGTGTAAGGTGTTCCATTCACAAAAAGGTTTGATTATGCATTCGAAAATGTTGTCAAATCGAACGTTTGTCTTGCATGCTTTATTTCAGCCTAAAGCATCATCTTGTTTCAACACAATCACATAAATAATTGTGCAGCTTTAGCATCGGTATAGATATTTGAGTTTTAAAGGTTTAAAGACTTGAGCAAAAGTAAATGGTAAATGGATTACCACAACTTCACACTCTCTCCATGTTAAGCAAGGATTTCTTGGTAGGGAAACAACAAAGGGATTCATTTCCAAAAAGCAGTACCTGGCGAGCATCAAAGATTCTTCAGTTAGTGTATGCAGACATTTGTGGACCCATTACACCCATCTCCAATAGCAACAAAAGGTACATACTTACTTTCACTGAAGATTTTATTAGAAAAACATGGGTTTATTTTTTTGGTAGAAAAATCAGAAGCCCTGCTGTTTTCAAGAATTTTAAGACTCGTGTTGAGAAGGAAACTAGTTCTTTTCTGAAAAGCCTGCGAACTGATCGAGGAGGTGAGTTTACATCCCAAGAATTTGTAATTTTCTGTGATGTAAATGGCATACAACAACAGTTAACGACAACATATACACCACATCAGAATGGTGTTGGCAGCAAAGAAAATTCCCAACTGAAGCAGTAAATTGGACAGTGCATGTTCTGAATAGAAGTCCAACTTTTGCAGTTCAAAACAAGACTCCGGAAAAAGCTTGGGGTAAAGTTAAGCCCTCAGTTGATTATTTTAGAGTTTTTGGATGCATTTCTCATGTTCGTATTCCTGACAATAAGAGAACTATGCTGGATGACAAGAGTTTTAGTTGTGTTTTGTTGGGAGTTGGTGAAGAATCAAAGGCTTACAGACTTTATAATTCAGTTTCGCAAAATATTATTATCAGTAGAGATGTTGTATTCGAAGAAGACAAGCACTGAGATTGGGATAAGAAGTATGAAACAAGTATTATATGTGATTTGGAATGGGTGATTCTGCAAAAGAAGTAATTGTAAATGAAAAAGAAAATGAATCCAATGTTGATGCTGATGTAGAAAAAAATGCAGAAGTAAATGAAGATGATGGTGTTGCTGAAACAGATTCTCAACTTGCCACAAGAAATCGCAGACCACCTGTTTGGATGAGAAATTATGAAACTGGAGAAAGTTTTTTCGAGGAAGAAAATGAAGTTCAACTTGCCATGGTTGAAGCTATTGATCCTATTTATTTTGAAGAAGCAGTTAAAAGTGAGAAATGGAGGACATCAATGGATATGGAAATGGAAACAATAAAGAAAAATGGCACTTGGGAATTAACAGAATTACCTAAAGGAGGAAAGACAATTGGAGTGAAGTGGGTTTATAAGACCAAGTTATATGAAAATGGAGAAATAGAAAAGCACAAAGTTTGACTTGTAGCGAAAGGATACACACAACAATATGGGGTTGACTACACTGAAGTGAAAGTCCAATAATTATCTAGAAGTGGGGTTGAATAGATTATTACCGTTTAAAAATTTATCTTAAGCCTTTTTGAATTTTTAATTAATTAATTTACAGTGTTAGAATTAATATACGAGACAATACAAAATTCAATCACACACAATGCACAGAGATTTGTCTGGTTCACAACATACATCCCGGATATGTTGCTACATCCAGTCTCAAGCTTCTTTCCAGGATTTGAGATCTTATTACTATCAGTAATAAACTCTCCTTCAACAGATGAAGAAGCCTTTACAAAGTTTTATAGACAAACTTCCAACTATTCACAACTACCTATCTTGGACAACAAGCTCCCAGTTCCATTCTCAAGTTTAGTTGTACTTCTTCTGAGTTCAGTTCTATTCTATGATCTGGTCTTGAAACAACAGCCGTTTCCTCACCTCACAAGTACACTAGAGACCCAATTCCCAGCTGACCTCTCTAAGACTCTGGTCTTGGTCTAAAAATTACTCGTCTTTCTCACAGTTACATAAAATAAACTAACTCCACCCTTTTCTCTTTTTACAAAGTATTTAACATAATTTTACTTATAAAATAAGCAGATACAATTTAGTACTGATATATAAAAGTTTAAATAACTTTTATATTTAAGGCTTCTCAAATAAGCAGATATCAGCTAAAGATCAGATATATTTATAAAAGTTCAAAGACTTTTATAATTGAGATAATATGCTTCTTTTTAAGTAGGTAGTATATTATGCTTAGATCAAATAATACTTCTATGTAAGCAAATGTGTAATTTTATGCACTGTTATAAAAGTTTAAATAACTTTTATATTTTGTGTAAAAAGTGCTTCTTGAATAAGCAAGTATGTAAATTTAAGCTTAATTTAAATGTGCTTCTGTATAAGCTGACATAAGACTTGTTAAGATTTATAAAGATTTAATATGTAATTTAATGCAACATGTATATGCATAAATAATTATGAGATGATATCTAACATTCCTAAATCCATACGTAATTTACAGAATCTTTCAGAACTTAAGGGTTTAATAAATATATCAACAATATTTAAAACTGTATCAATATGTTCTAATTTAATAATTCCATTATTTACACGATCACATAAAAATGATGTTTAATATATATATGTGTTTTGATCTAGCATGCAACACAATATTTTTACTTAAATTAATAAGATATCACATAATATTGACACACAATTAAATTTTATATTATAATCAGCAATGGTTTGTTTCATCCATAGTATATGCGCACAGCAACGTGCAACAACTATATATTTTGCTTAGGTGGTTGAAATGGGTATTGAATTTTGTTTCTTAGAAAACCAAGAAATTAAACAACCACCAAGAAACTGACATGTGCCGCTTGTGATTTTTCGATCAACATGATGACCTGTATACTCAGAATATAAGAAACATACAAGATTAAATGGTTTCCCTTTAGGATACCATAAACCTAAGTCCGTGGTTCTTTTCAGATATCGAAATATTCTTTTAACCGCAACCAAATGTGACTCTTTAGGATTTGATTGAAATCTAACACATTTACAGACACTGAACATAATATTAGGTCTACTAGCTGTTATATATAGCAGACTTCCAATCATTCCTCTATATTTCTTTATGTCAATATTTTTCTGTTTTCATCAGCAATTAATTTATTAGTAGTTGACATAGGAGTATTGAGATGTTTAACAAACTCTAAGTCAAATTTCTTAATCATTTCTTTGCAATATTTAGATTGAGAAATATGAATATCTTTTTCACCTTGCTTGATTTGCAATCCTAGGAAGAAATTAATTCTCCCATTATACTTATTTCAAATTACTTACTCATGCTTTCAGAGAAAGCATTACGCATTGTAATATTAGTAGAACCAGAAATGATGTCATCAACATAAATTTAAATAATAAGAATATCATTGTGATGTCCCCAAAATAGGTATACATCACCCATTCTGGGTCGTCAAATACATGGTACAGAAAACAACTACAACTTCATTAATATAATTGTCATGCAAAATACGACAACACATATACTGTGAGTTTAAATACAAATATTATCTTCTAGACAGTATTCAAACTTAAATAAGTCCTCATTACAATTATTGATACACTATTTTACAAAATAGTGAGGACTATTAAAAGAACTGCCTTGAAATATCACTCCACACCCCGACTAGTTCCCTCTATAATCTCGCTTCCTGAGAAGAAAAATGGAACAAAAAAGAAAAGAGTGAGCTCAACTAGTCCAGTAAAGAATATTATGACTAAGATAATGTAGAAAAAATTATCGTTAGCCTTCAATAAATCAGATAAAATATAATGAACAACCAGTTTTAGATTAATATTCGCAGCGGAAATTATAATTCATTAAAAGAGTTAAGTAGAGAATGAAATCTACTATCATCTATGAATTTAAAAGTTCATCATCAATATTTTATCCCTGTAACATCAATCAATATACATCTTGATTCAAATATTCATCTTTGCACTTCGGACCAAAGATATTTATTTGTATCCCCAGTTGGTCATGTTCATCTCAACACCTGTTCATCTTTGCACTATGGGCCAAAGATATTCATCAGGTAATCATTCATCTTTGCACTGCAGGCCAAAGATATTCAGTTATATCATCATTTAGGACTGAGGATGATGAAAAATATTTTAAAGAAAATGAATTCAGTAAGACAAAAGGACAAATATTAGGGATTCGTACTTTGGTTTATCCAAGTTCAAAAATACTCCATAATAATCAATTGTGGAGCAGAATTCAAAAATAAAGATCAAAACATGGATACAATCAAAGATAGTAACCATAATAGACAACTTGGACAAAGAAAAGAAAATTTAATTTTTTTGTGAATAGTGTCGTATACGTGAATAGTAACCTCGACATGAAAAGGTAGAAATTTCACAAGAAAAATCATAATTCGTGAATTGTGCCATATACGTGAATAGTGCTGTATACGTGAATAGTAACCTCAACATGAAAAGGTAAAAATTTTATAATAAAATTCATACCAATATTTCGGTATAATGATATTTGAAAGAAATAACATCATTTATGAAAAAAAATAGCATCCCTTACCTCAAAAGAATAGTACTTCTGGCTGAAATATCGGATATAATGATGAAGAAAACTTGCACTGTATAGCAACACTCAAGATATCTAAATACTCACAAAAATACGATCGATATTATAGAGAGAGAAAACTTTTGATTCTGGTGTGATTTTCAATTCTAACTTAAGCATCCTATTTATAGGAAAATGCCAGAACACCAATGCTGACTGACCTGCTATCGGAGGCTTCCACCTTCTACAAGTCACGCACACCACACTTTGAAATTCAGCACTTTTCCACCAAAAACAAAAGTTGGGCCCACCCATATTTTTAAATAAAAAATATTTATTTTCGAAACTTCAGTAATTCATAATAAATAGCCCTTTTATCAGAAAAATACGAATTTTATGTCCATTCCATAAGAAATTTAATTCTCTACAACTTTGTAGAAGAAAGTTTTTCTAAATTTCAAACGAAAAATAACCGAAATCCACATACGGATGAAATCTCATAGCATTCCATTCTTGAAAATTTACTTACAGATCAAATCCACCGCACACCCATTTTGGCCAACAAAATCAGCACATTTCACACACAAGTGGGGCCCACTCAATTAGAAAAATCTTCTACCAAATATTTTACACGTTTTAATCAAAAATACCATTCAGACCCAATTTGCACTCTTCCTCCTCATTTTATTCATATACCGTGAATATAGTGTAAAAATATCACCATTATTATATTATCACATTATACATTTATAATGTAATATAATAATATATTTGAATGAATTATTTTATCAGAAAAGATAAAATATCATTTTTCAGCAATTGTCACTTTTCTAAAAAAATTCTCCATTTATATCCACATTAAATAAATATTTTCTTATCATATTCATTATTTTTTTACAATTCCTCAATAATGATTACTAATTAATATTATAAATTCACAATACTGATAACCAGATCGTTCCCAAGAAAGAGGGGATTTTCCTATAAGATTTGCTTCTTATTGCCGCACAATTAAATAACCTAACCCCTTTTCTCGACATAACTTTCTAGACATTATCAATAATGTTATCTAATAATATTAATTCAATAATATGAGTTACTGTGTCGTGACGATTATTGAATCAATAATGAAAAATACTATTCAATTATCACTGTAGTAATTATTGCACCAATAATATGAAAGACTGTGCAATTTTACTGTATCAATTATTGAGTCACTTCTTACGTAAGAATCAATAATCAGAAATACTGTGCAATATCGTGTGCCACTGTGCAACACCGCGTATTACTGTATTTTAACCACCGGGTATTCCAACAGTTTTAACGGTAACAACTACACTGTTATTTTTATAAAAAGGTTATTTCTGTCGGTTTCTATATCCGACAGTTATTTCGTTATGGGGCCCACAAATGGCTGCGCCGTTGTAGGAATATTCCACAACCAAACGAATATTCCCCGACAGCAATGAGTATTTTATAACCACTTGCTTATTTTGTAAACTTTACATATATCACCCTTAACTTTAACTTTTTATCAATTTAACCATTTACTGAATAATAATTATAAGAAAAATTGAATACTTTTATTTCATAAAATTTGGGGTCTTACAATCATCATTTTTATATTTAGTAAACAAAGTAGTATCAATAGTACCCTTTTTAAAACCATTTTATAGCAAAAATTTACTTAACCGTTCATACCATTCTCTGGGGGCTTTGTTGAGACCATATAAAACTTTATGCAATTTATAAACATATTCATAATGATCAAAGTCTTCAAAACCAGGAGGTTGTTTAATATACACTTCCTCTTCAATAACACCATTTAAGAATGCACATTTAACATCCATTTGAAATAATTTAAAATCTTTATGACATGCAAATACTAATAGCATACGAATAGACTCAATTCTAGCAACAAGAGTATATGTTTCATCATAATCAATACATTCAAGTTGATTATACCCTTGTGTAACAAGTTTTTCCTTGTTACGAGTAATACTTCTATTTTCATATAATTTATTACGAAAAAACCATCGAGTTCCAATAATGGAAGTATCCTCGGGTTTTGGAACTAATTCCTAAACTTTGTTTCTGGTGAACTGTTCAAGTTCATCCTGCATAGCAATTATCCAATCTTTATCCAATAAAGGAACTTTTATGTTTTTAGGTTCAATTTGGGATAAAATGATAAATGACCAGCCAAGTTATGTGCTTGTGATCTAGTAAGAATTCCTCTATCAATATCACCAATCACATTTTCTAAAGGATGGTTTTTAATAACAAGTGTATCTTTGGGTAGATCATTTAACTGCAGATTGGGATTTTCAAAAGGATTTATATTGACAAGTGGAGATGTATTTTTTAGTTTTGGTTCTTCCATATTTCTGAGAATACTGTCAATTAGCTCTTTATATTTAGGAGGTGGCTGAGACCCATCAAAAGTTACATTAATTGATTCTTCAACAACTAGGCTTCTGTTGTTAAAAACTATACATGCTTTATTATTCAATGAATATGCTAGAAAAATTCCTTCATCAGATTTGGGATCAAACTTTAGCAAATGTCCTTTAGTATTTAAAATGAAACATTTACTTCCAAAAATAAGAAAATAATTTATTTTTGGATTTCTTTTATAATAAAGCTCATAGGGAGTTTGTGACGCACCTAAAATAAGTATACATCACCCATCTTGAGTCGCCAAATACATGGTACAAAATTCAAATACAACTTAATTATACAACAGTCGTGTAAAATACGACAAAACATAATTTAAGAGTTTTAATAAAAATATTGTCATCTAGACAATATCCACACTCAATGGAGTCCTTATTACATTTATTATCACACTAATTAACAGAATAGTGAGGACTACTAATGATATCATCTGGACCGTCACTCCGTTCTCCGACTAGTCTCAGCTATATTCTCATTTCCTAAAGAGAACAATGAAAGCAAAGGGTGAGCTCAACTAGCCCAGTAAGAAATATTATGACTAAGATAATGCAGAATAAATTATCATTAGCATTCAACAATGTTAAACTGATAGAATCTAATAGACAACAAGTTTAACTGTAGCGGAACAAACAATCTATTAGAAGAGTCAAGTAGAGCATAAAATCTATTATCTTCTATGATTTAAAAAGATTTTCATCAACTTTATTGCTGAGACTCAGCTTAATAAATAAACCACCCCATCCCTGCACCACGGCCAAGGATATTCATGTAATCATCAATGATCATGATTATATCGAATAATCCCTGGTCATAATCATACCAACAACTGTCCATCAATGAACTACAGGCCAATGAAGACTTTTACCACATCATTTGTCACATTACGGTCATGATTATATCGAATAATCCCTGTTCATAATCATACCAAGTACATCTATGCACGTAAGCCAAAGATGACTTTAATCACAATATAAGCATGAGGATGATGACAATGACATAATAATTCAATAAAACAAGTTCAAGGATAAATTTTAAAGATTTATAATTTAATTTATCTAGCAATCAATAACGTCCAAATTGTCAACATGATACTGCTTTATAGAGTAAAATTCAAGAATGCTAAGACGAATATTTCCATGAAAAGATACTGGATGAAGTGCAAATATCAAGGATATTCCACTAATTTTATGGAGTATAGAAACCAAAACTTTAACCAACTAAGTATAATAGAATATATGAGACTGTAAATTGATTTTTGTCCGCCATGCGGTAATCCACGTAGACAGATCATTTCCACAATTTAATATGGAATGAATACGAAGGATTGCTCACCATGCATGTGGTAATCCACATAGACAGGTTATTCCAACAGAATAATAAAGAATGGAATAACAGAAGAATTCACCATGCATGCGATAGACCGCACAGATAGGTTATTCCAACAGAATAATAAAGAATGGAACCAGGTCATGCGTAATCCGCACAGACAGGATATTCCAACAGAATAATAAAGAATGGAACCAAGTCATACGTAATTCGTACAAACAGGATATTCTAACAGAATAATAAAGAATGGAATAACAACAAAATTCATCAAGCATACGATAGACCGCACAGACAGGTTATTCCAACAGAATAATAAAGAATGGAATAACAGAAGAATTTCACCATGTATGCGGTACTTCACATTGACAGGTTATTCCAACAGAATAATAAGGAATGAAATAACAACCCTTACTAGTATTGAAAGAAAATAACTCTCTTCATGAATACGAAAGAATAATACCCCTTACCTTAAAAAAACTGAAAACTGGAATAGTGAGGTAGCTGACTTCTCTTCTTTTTTCTCTCTATAATTTCTCTCTATAATAATTGCTCTATAGCTTTTGTGAATTGGTGAGAAATGAAGGAAGAATGAGCTTCTATTTATAGGAAAATATAGTTTCGATAATTGCACGTTTTGGGGCTCGAAATATTACAGTATAATACCTTCCTCTTTTTCTTCATTTTTAATTTAATCATGCAAGTATTATCAAACTTGCACCACCTCCCCTAATAGTAAATAATGTGAATCAATAGTTCAATCATGTGAATCAATAGTTATAATAATGTGAAAATATAAATTATAGTATAGTACCTCCATCTATACCTCTATTTTTAACTTAGTCATGCAAATATTATCAATCTTGCACCAACTCCCCTAATAGTAAAAGAATGTGAATCAATAATACACACATGAGAACAAATAGTTATAATCATGTGAATTAATAGCATTAATTTCTCATTTATCTGATTAATTACCCGACTGGTCAGTATAACTTCTAGACATCAATTAATATCGAAATAAATGTCAATTTTCACTAACACTAATAATTCTAACATAATGGAACTATCAATTTCATCTTTAATCAACACGAACTTATTCATCATTAATATTATAACTCAAAATATTTAACAACCAGGTCGTTCCCAGGAAAGAGGGGGCTTTCCGATAAGGATTTCTCCTTATTGGCGCGCAATTAAATGACCAAACCTATCCTTGACAGAACTTCTAGACATTTTAAATATTGTAATTTAATAATATGAATAACTTTGTCGTCTCAATTATTAATTTAATAATATAACATATTATGCAGAAGATACTGTGACAATAATTGAATCAATAATATGAGAGATATGATGCAACAATTACTGTAGCAATAATTGAGTGACTTCTCACATAAGCATCAATAATCAATACCGTGTGCTATTATGCAACCACGCGTATTACTGTACTTTTACTACCGGGTAGTTCAACAATTTTAACGGTAACACTTTCGCCTTTATTTTTATAAAATGATAATTATGTCATTTTCTAACTACGACAATACTTCCGTTGTGGGGTGATGATTGTGTCGTCGTATGAATATTCCCTGTTAAAACGAATATTCCCCGACCAATCGAATATTATAAAACCACCTGCTTACTTTGCAAAATTTATAAATATTACCCACAACTATAACATTATATCAAATCCACACCATAATATTCAAAAATATATTTCGAGAAAATTATTCTTTATTCATAAAAGTTGGGGTCTTACAACCTTCCCTTCTTATGAAATTTCATTCTCAAAATTAGGGTACGTACCTGGTATATTAAAGAGGTGAGGATATCTTGACTTCATCTCAGATTCTAACTTTCAGGTCATTTCTTCCACATCGTGGTTTCTCCACAAAACTTTGACTTGAGGTATAACCTTGGAGTGTAGAATATGATCCTTCTTATCCAAGATTTTAACAGGTAACTCTTCATACGTTAAATCTTCCTCTATCTCGTCTGGTTCTAATTCAATAATGTGGTTCGGGTCTTTCACATATTTATGTAACATAAATATGTGAAAAACGTTATGAACACGAGACATACTTGGCGGTAAGGCGAGTCTATAGGCCACAGTTCTTACTCGATCGAGGATTATAAATGGGCCAATGAATCAAGGATTAAGCTTTTCTCTCTTTCCAAATCTCGTAACTCCTTTCAATGGAGCAACACGTAATAACATATGATCTCCAATATTGAATTCCACGTCCTTTCGATGAAGATCAGCATAACTCTTTTGTCGATCTTGTGAGGTTTTTATACGTTGTCGGATCGTTTGAATTTTTTCCGTAGTCATACGTACCAAATTCGGTCCCAACAATGTTGCTTCACCCACCTTATCTCAGCATATTGGAGAACGACACTTTCTTCCATACAACGCCTCAAATGGAGCCATGCCAATACTTGCTTGATAACTATTGTTGTAGAAAAACTCCACCAATGGTAAGAATTTGTCCCAACTTCCCTTGAAGTCAAGGACACAGAGTCTTAATAAATCTTCAAGAGTTTGAATAGTCCTTTCTGACTGCCCATCCGTTTGAGGATAATATGCCAAACTAAATCGTAAATCCGTGCTCATAGTTTTTTGCAAACTAACCAAAAATCTTGAAGTGAATATTGGGTCTCGATCAAAAACTATGGATACTGGCATACAATGCAATCTTACAATCTCATTTATGTACATACTAGTAAGACGTTCAAGTGTATAAGTTTCTCGTATCGGTAAAAAATGAGTAGACTTGGTCAATCTATCAACAATGACCCAAATCACATCTATGCCTTGAGAAATCTTGGGAAGACCAGTAACAAAATCCATGGTAATGTACTCCCACTTCCATTCTGGAATTTCAAGTGGTTGCAATGGACCTTTTGGCACTTGATGCTCCGCCTTGACTCGTTGACAAGTTAGACACCTTGAGATAAACCCCGCTATCTCTCTCTTCATATTGCTCCACCAAAATATATGTCGAAGATCACGATACATTTTGGTACTCCCAAGATGGATTACAAACGGTGTGTTGTGCGCCTCCATCATGATTTTATACTTCAAGTCAGAATCGTTAGGACCACAAAGTCTAGAGTTGACTCGAAGTATTCCTTCTTCATCTATTCTTGCTTCCGGAATAACTTCTTGCACTTTCTTCCTCATACGCATCAGCTTCAGGTCTGTAGCTTGAGCAGCTTTAACTTTATCGATTAAAGTCGGTTCCACTCCTATATTCGCCATCATCACATGGGTCCCTAAAGTATTTAACTCTATTTCCATTCTTTCCAAGTCATACAAAATGGGCCTTTGCGTTGACAATATTGCACTCATGCCCACATATGATCTTCAACTCAATGCGTCAGCTACTACGTTCGCTTTTCCAGGATGGTATGCGTAAGACCCCAATTTTTTTTTTAATAAAATGGAATTTCCTTTATTTATTATTTTGAAATAGTAAGGGTTTATTTGATTAATATGGTTAGTTGTGGGTAAAATGCGCAAATATTTTAAATAAGCAAGTGGTTATAAAATATTTATTGTTGTTGTGGAATATTCATTTGGTCGTGGAATATTCTTGCTGTCGGAGAATATTCGTACGACGGCGCAGCCTTGTGTGGGCCCCATAATGAAAAGCGATTGGATGAAGAAAACGACAAGTATAAGTTGTTTATAAATAACGGCGTAGTTGTTACCGTTAATACTATTCGAATACTCGGTGGTTAAAACACAGTAGCACAAGGTATTGCACCAATTATTGATTCTTACGTAAGAAGGCACTACTCAATAATTGTTACAGTAATTACTGTTCAATATTTTATTTTATTGATTCAATAATTGCTACGTAGATATTTTATATTATTGTTGTTTCAATAATTGTCACTACACAGTATTTTTCATTATCAGATCAATAATTCATATTATTTGAATAATATTATTAGATACATTATTGGCAATGTCTAGAAAGTTCTGTCTAAGGAGAGGTTTGACCACCTAATTGCGCACTAGTAAGGAGAAATCCTTATTGGAAAGCCCCCTTCTTTCCTGGGAACGGCCTGGTTGTCAGTATTGTGATTCTGTAATATTATTTATGGATAATTAATTATTAATTTATATGATAAGGAAAATATTCATTTTATGTGGATATAGATGGAGAAAATTTTTAATGTGACAATTGTTAAAAATTGATATTTTATCTTTTTCTGATAAAATAATTCATTTAAATATATTATTATATTTTAATAATATAATAATGGTGATATTTTTACAATGAAAGTGTGATATATGGAATAAATGAGGAGGAAGAATATTTTTGTTTCAATAAATATTAAAAACATGTTTTTTATGTTTGTGGACCCCATTTCTTGACTGAAAATTGATTATAACCTGTAAAATCGTCCGTTTGTGGATTTCGGTCAACTTCTGCTTGAAATTTGGAAAAACGTAAACTTACAAAGTTGTAGAGAATGGAATTTCCTATGGAAGGGACATAAGGTTTGAATTTTTCTGATAAAAGAGCTATTTATTATGAATTATTGAAGTTTCGAAGTTCCAGAATAATTGATTTTTGAAGTTTTAATTATTTTTTGTAAGAAAAACATTTTTTTTCATTATTGGCGGGCCCCACATGTGTGGTAAATAAGCTGAATTCAGATTCTTTGGTGGTGGGCTTGAAAATTTAATAAATAAAATTATTTTAATAAATTTTCTACTTTGGTGTTCTAAGCAATTTTCTATAAATATGGTGCTTAGGTTAGAATTGAAAATCATACCAGAAATTATAGTTTTCTCTCTCTATATTATCGAGCGTATTTTTGTGAGTATTTTGATACTTTGAGTGTTGCTATACGGTGCAAGTTCCTTTCAGCGTTATATCTGATATTCCAGCCAGAAGTACTATTATTTCTTTCAATATCATTATGCCGGAATATTGGTAAGATTTTTCTTGTGAAATTCCGTTCTTTTCATGTCGGAGTTACTATTCATATGTTACTATTCACGAGTTACTATTCACGAGTACTATTCACGAAGTATGATAATTTTTCTTGTTAAATTTCTTCCTTTTAGTGTCGGAGTTACTATTCACGTATACGACACTATTCACAGAAAAATTAAATTTTCTTTTTTGTGTCCAAGATTGTATATTATGGTTCCTATCTTTGATTGGATCTATGTTTTGATCTTCATTTTTGAATTCTGCTCTACAATAGTTTATTATGGAGTATTTTTGAACTTGGATTGTCTAAAGTACGAATCCTTAATATTTGTTCTTTTGTCTCACTGGATTCATTTTCTTTAAAATATTTGTCATCATCCTCAGTCCTAAATGATGATATAACTGAATATCTTTGGCCTGTAGTGCAAAGATGAATGATTTTTTGGTGAATATCTTTGGCCCGTAGTGCAAAGATGAACAGGTGTTGAGATGAACATGACCGACTGATTAATATCTTTGGCCTATAGTGCAAAGATGACTATTTGATTAAAGATGTATATTGATTGATGTTATAGGGATAAAATATCGATGATGGACTTTTAAAATCATAGATGATAGTAGATTTCATTCTCTACTTAACTCTTCTAATGAATTGTTGTTTCCGCTGCAGTTGTTGATCTAAAACTTGTTGTCTATTGTATTCTATCAGATTTTTCCCTGTTGAGGACTAACGATAATTTGTTGTACATTATCTTAGTCATAATATTCTTTACTGGGCTAGTTGAGCTCACCATTTTCCTTTTTGTTCCATTTTTCTTCTCATGAGACGAGAATATAGCGGGAACTAGTCGGGGTGTGGAGTGATGGTTCAAGATAGTTGTTTTAGTAGTCCTCACTATTCTGTAAAATAGAGTATCAATAATTGTAATGAGGACTTTATTTGGGTGTGGATATTGTCTAGAAGACAATATTTATATTCAAACTCATAGTTTACGTGTTGTCGTATTTTTCACGACAATTGTATTAATAATGTTATAGTTATTTCTGTACCATGTATTTGGCAACTCAAAATAGGTTGGGTGGATTAGACCTATTTTGGGGGCGTCACAGTATGATCATAATCTTTCAACAGCTCAAGCCATCGTCGTTGTCGCATATTGAGTTCCTTTTGAGTGAATAAATATTTGAGGCTTTTATGATCCATATAGATCTCCACATTCTCTCTATACAGGTAATGCCTCCAAATCTTAAGCACAAAAATGACTGCTGCCAACTCTAGATCATGAGTAGGATAATTCCTCTCATATTCTTTGAGTTATCGAGAGGAATAGGCTATGACTTTCTCATGTTGGATGAGAACACATCCTAACCCTTTGCCCGAAGCATCGCTGTAGATGAAAAATCCCTCCGAGCCAGATGGTATTGTCAGAACAGGTGTTGAAATGAGTCTTCTCTTGAGTTCTTGAAAACTCTTCTCACATTCCTCGCTCCAACCGAATTTTGTATCTTTTCGAGTCAGCTGAGTTAATAGAGTAACGATTCGAGAACATCCTTCCACGAATCTCCGATAATAACTAACTAAGCCGAGAAAGCTACGTACTTCGGTCACTAACTTTGGTTGCTCCCAGCTTTAAATTGCTTCAATCTTTGCCGGGTCAACAGATATTCCATGATTTGATATCACGTGCCCAAGGAATGCAACTTCTTCAAGCCAGAACTCACATTTTTTAAACTTGGCATAAATCTTGTTTTCACGAAGCTTTTGAAGTATCAGTCTCAAGTGTTGCTCATGGTCTTCACGGGTTTTGGAGTATATGAGGATGTCATCAATAAAGACGACCACAAAGTGATCCAAATATTCCTTGAATACTCGGTTAATCATGTTCATGAAGGCAACAGTAGCATTAGTCAATCCAAAAGACATGACTAGGAATTCATAATGCACGTACCGAGTTCTGAAAGCAGTCTTTGGAATGTCATCAATTTTAATCTTCAACTGATGATATTCGGAATGAAGATCAATCTTTGAAAATAATTTGGCTCCTTGCAACTGGTCAAACAGGTCATCAATGCGAGGCAATGCGAGGCAATGGGTACCTATTTTTGATGGTGACATGATTCAACTCCCGATAATCAATACAAAGTCGCATAATTCCATCTTTCTTCTTCACGAATAGAACATGAGCACCCTAAGGAGACGTACTAGGATGAATAAATCGATGTCTAACAATTCCTGTAGTTAGGTTTTTAACTCCTGAAGTTCAATAGGAGCCATTCGATATGGGGCTTTGGAAATGGGTTTTGTACCGGATTCAAGGTCGATAAAAAATTCAATTTCACGCTCTGGGGGTAGGCCATGAAGTTCTTCAGGGAATACGTCAGGAAATTTATTAACAATAGAAATATCATTCAAATCTGACGTATTTTTATTTAAATCCGTGACATGGGTTAAGAAAGCTTGACATCCATTTTTCAATAAACGAATAGCTTTATGACTTGATATGATAGTGATTGACTTTAGTGGTTTGGTTGCTTGAATTCGTATAATTGGTTGGTTAGGAATATGAAAGCTAACAACCTTCTGAAAACATTTGATTTTAACATGATGAGTAGTTAATCAATCAATCCCTAAAATCACATCAAATGTAAGTATTTTCAAAGAAATAAGATCGGCAGGTAACGTGCGGGTACCGATTTAAATCAAATAAGACTTATAAATAGTGGATGTAATAAAGGTTTCTGCCAACGGAGTTTCAACAGATAAGTCAAAGTCTAATTTCTCCGGAGTCAAATTTAAACGTTGAGTGCAAATAGGAGAAATGAAAGAATGGGTAGAACCGGTATCAAAAAAAGTATAAACTTCACTAGAGTTTATGATTAGCTTACCCGTGATCACCTCGTTCGGATTTCTCGCTTTTTGGGAGGTTATGACAAACGCTCTCCCTTGAACTACCAATTTTGTCTTGTCTGGGAAACACACCCTTTGATGCCTCCATCCCAGATGGACTTGACTTTGGTGCACGACAAAATCGGGCTAGGTGACCTTCTTTTCCACAATTGTAACACGCTTTGTACTACATCGCGCAGTTTGGACTGATGTGTCCTTCCCCTCTACATTTGTAACATACGATCGGCGGTCGTTCTCCTTTTTTAACAACAGGTGCTGGTGCTGACGTCTTTCCATCATTGTTGAATATCCTCTTCTTAAAATGTCCACTCTTATTGTCATGGCCATGATTACCACCGAAGTGATTACCATTTCTGGCATGTTGATTCCCTCCACCTTGTAGTCACCGCTTCGATGACTGCTACCACTGGTATTATCATTTTGTCGGCTGCTCTCTTTTGGTTGGGTTGACTCATTATCGCACTCCAATAACTGAGCCCTATTCACAACATTTGAATACAAACACAGTTTGTGAGAAATTAGGTATTGACATATCTCTGGTTTCAAACCTCTTAGAAACATCCGCGTCATTCTCTCCTCATTATCAACCAAGTGGGATGCAAACCGAGACAACTCGGCAAACATAGCTTCATACTGCGTCACAGTCATATTGTTTTGCTCAAGCTTGATGCACTCTACCTCCTTCATGTGACGAATACTTTCAGGAAAGTACTTGTCGTTGAACAGCTCTTGGAACTTCTCCCAAGACATTTTAAGTGCAGCAGGTTGAGTACACTTTATAGATTTCCACCAGTAATCTGCCTCTGCTCGTAACATGAAGGTGGCAAAGGGAACCTTTTGCTCCTCGGAGCATTCCAAGACATCAAATATCTTGTTGATCTGCTTTATCCACGTCTTCGCCTTAAGTGGTTTTGGCTCTCCAAAAAACTCTGGTGGTTCCAGCTCCTTGAACTGCTTAGCGGTGACCGTCCGAGAGTTGTCAGTGTTTTCACCTGTATTTTGGATAGGAGCCGCTCTCGCCTTATGTTGCATGAATTGCATAAAACCTTTGAACATCCCATCGTTCATCATTTGATCGTTGTTGTTTACATGAGGATTATTGTCCTCCTGTTGCACATTATCCTGGGTATTAATCTGTGGTGACTCAACGGTCTCATGTGCTTTATTGTTTATCTCAATATTTTCGGATGCCATTTTCAAATACTGCCACAAAACAAGGGTTAATGAACATATCACATATTATCCCTATACTCTGACCGACCAATTAAATATCAAATAAACTTAGGTAGGTCATACTAGCGAAGGAATTCCTCGTCTCTCCCCTCCTTGTTCTTGTCTCACATCTCAGCCAATGATCATATCCCTAAGCTCTGATACCAACTGTGATGCCCCCAAAATAGGTATACATCACCCATCTTGAGTCGCCAAATACATGGTACAAAATTCAAATACAACTTAATTATACAACAGTCGTGTAAAATACGACAAAACATAATCTAAGAGTTTTAATAAGAATATTGTCATCTAGACAATATCCACACTCAATGGAGTCCTCATTACATTTATTATCACACTATTTAACAGAATAGTGAGGACTACTAATGCTATCATCTGGACCGTCACTCCGTTCCCCGACTAGTCCCAACTATATTCTCATTTCCTGAAGAGAACAATGAAAGCAAAAGGTGAGCTCAACTAGCCCAGTAAGAAATATTATGACTAAGATAATGCAGAATAAATTATCATTAGCCTTCAACAATGTTATACTAATAGAATCTAATAGACAAAAAGTTTAACTGCAGTGGAACAAGCAATCCATTAGAAGAGTCAAGTAGAGCATAAAATCTACCATCTTCTATGATTTAAAAAGATTTTCATCAACTTTATTGCTGAGACTCAGCTTAATAAATAAACCACCTCATCCCTGCACCACGACCAAGGATATTCATGTAATCATCAATGGTCATGATTATACCGAATAATCCCTGGTCATAATCATACCAACAACTGTCCATCAATGAACTACAGGCCAATGAAGACTTTTACCACATCATTCATCACATTACGGTCATGATTATACCGAATAATCCCTGGTCATAATCATACCAAGTCCATCTATGCACGTAAGCCAAAGATGACTTTAATCACAATATAAGCATGAGGATGATGACAATGACATAATAATTCAATAAAACAAGTTCAAGGATAAATTTTAAAGATTTATAATTTAATTTATCCAGAAATCAATACCGTCCAAATTGTCAACATGATACTGCTTTGTAGAGTAAAATTCAAGAATGCTCAAAAGAATATTTCCATGAAAAGATACTGGATGAAGCGCAAATATTAAGGATATTCCACTAATTTCATGGAGTATAGAAGCCAAAACTTTAACCAACTGAGTATAACAGAATATATGAAACTGTAAATGGTTTTTTGCCCGCCATGTGGTAATCCACGTAGACAGATCATTTCCACAATTTAATAAGGAATGAGTACGAAGGATCATTCACCATGCATGTGGTAATCCACATAGACAGGTTATTCTAACAAAATAATAAAGAATGGAATAACATAAGAATTCACCATGCATGCGATAGACCGCACAGATAGGTTATTCCAACAGAATAATAAAGAATGGAACCAGGTCATGCGTAATCCGCACAGACATGATATTCCAATAGAATAATAAGGAATGGAACCAGGTCATGCGTAATCCACACAGATAGAATATTCCAACAGAATAATAAAGAATGGAATAACAATAAAATTCACCAGGCATGCGATAGATCGCACAGATAGGTTATTCCAACAGAATAATAAATAATGGAATAACAGAAGAATTTCACCATGTATGCGGTACTTCGCATAGACAGGTTATTCCAACAGAATAATAAAGAATGGAATAACAACCCTTACAAGTATTGAAATAAAATAACTCTCTTCATGAATACGAAAGAATAATACCCCTTACCTTAAAAAAACTGGATACTGGAATAGTGAGGTAGCAAACTTCTCTTCTTCTTTCTCTCAACAATTTCTCTCTATAATAATTGCTCTATAGCTTTTGTGAATTGGTGAGAAATAAAGGAAGAATGAGCTTTTATTTATAGGAAAATATAGTTTTAATAATTGCATGTTTCGGGGCTCGAAATATTACAGTATAATATCTTCCTCTTTTTCTTCATTTTTAATTTAGTCCTGCAAGTATTATCAAACTTTCACCACTTCCCCTAATAGTAAATAATATAAATCAATAGTTCAATCATGTGAATCAATAGTTATAATCATGTGAAAATACGAATTACAGTATAATACCTCCATCTATACCTCCATTTTTAACTTAGTTATGCAAGTATTATCAATCTTACACCAACTCCCCTAATAGTACAAGAATGTGAATCAATAGTACACACATGTGAACAAATAGTTATAATCATGTGAATTAATAGCAATTAATTGCTCATTTATCCGATTAATTACCCGACTGGTTAGTATAACTTCCAGACATCAATTAATATCAAAATAAATGTCGATTTCCACTAACATTAATAATTCCAACACAATGGAACTATCAATTTCATCTTTAATCAACACGGACTTATTCATCATTATTATTATAACTCACAATATTTAACAATCAGGTCATTCTAGAGGTGCACAACAGGCCGGCCTGGCCTGGCCTGGCCTGGGCCTGCCAGGCCTTGGGCTTTGACCAGGCCAGGCCAGGCCGTTGACTTTTGGCCTTCAGGCCAGGCCAGGCCAGGCCTTGGTCTCTGGGCTGTGGCCTGGCTAGGCCTGCAGGCCAGGCCAGGCCAGGCCCAGACCAGGCCAGGCCAGACCAGGCCCAAAGCCTTGGCTGGTCTGGTCCTTTTTTTTAATGTTACATATTTAATATTAAAAATATAAATAATAAAATATAAATTAATAAATTTTGTAAAAATGATGCAAGATTTTTGAGATTTATTTTATTTTAACATTCTACTACACCAATATAAATTGAATGATTAGAACAAAAATAAATATATTCATCTTAAATTACAAAAAAAATGTAATTTAGATGTAACTTGAATATAAAACAAATTGATTTCTTAAATATATGTCTAATTGTCTACTATGCACTTCGTAGAAAATATTGTAGATTACTTAAATACTGTAGATTACACTTTTATTTTTTGAATATAAAGTTAGTTTTGATTTTATTTTCTTATAGTCCGTACTAGGATCTGTTGGACATATATTTTGTAAAGTTTAAACACACATACATCTTTTCATTTATGATCATTAAACTCTTACATGGTTATATCTCAAGAATTAATTCCAGTTAGTTTTCAAATTACTTTATGAATTTTTTATTTAAATTAGTACAACAGAATACCTAAAACATAACCAAAATCATAAATTCCCCCAAGAATTTAGCATATCCAAATTAATGAAGAACTTGAGTATTTACAAGAAACAACCTTATTATTAATATTTAATATTAAAAATTAGTTTATTGATGTATTAATTAATGTTAATATTTAACATTAAAGTAACAAAGAATATTACTAAAATTTTATTGTTAAATATTAGTACTTTAGTATTTACAATAAATTAACTTATTATTAATATTTAATCAACTAAGTAACTAACTTATTATTAATATTAAATATACTAACTAGTTATATTCATTGAATATGTATAGTAATTAAATATGTATAGTAATCAACTAAGTAACTAACTTATTATTAATATTAAATATACTAACTAGTTATGTATCAACAAGAAATCATGAATAAATAATTAAAATTTTAAATTTTATTGATGTATTAATTAAAACTAATGTATTATATTTATAAATTACAACAATGAATAAGTAAAAATTTATACTTTATTGATGAATAATTATAAATTTAAAGTTCAAAAATTACAAATAATTAGATAAAAAATCTTGTAAGGTCTCAGGCCAGGCCAGGCCTCATGTCAGGCCAGGCCAGGCCTCATGCCAGGCCTCATGCCAGGCCAGGCCAGGCCAGGCCAGGCCTTGCCAGGCCAGGCCAGACCCCAGGCCAGGCCCAAGGCCAGGCCAGGCCAGACATTTTTGCAGGCCAGGCCAGGCCAGATTTTTATAAAAAAAAAGTGGCCTTTTCAAGCCTTCCGGGCCAGGCCTGACCGGGCCAGGCCTTGACCAGACCGGGCTTTGACCAGGCCGGGCCCAGGCCGGACCTAGGCCAGGCCGCGGGCCTCAGGCCTTTTGTGCACCTCTAGGTCGTTCCCAGAAAATAGGGGGCTTTTAGATAAGTATTTCTCCTTATTGGCACACAATTAGATGACCAAACCTCTCCTTGACAGAACTTCTAGACATTTTAAATATTGCAATTTAATAATATGAATAACTTTGTCGTCTCAATTATTGATTTAATAATATAACATATTATGCAGATGATACTGTGACAATAATTGAATCAATAATATGAGAGATATGATGCAGCAATTACTGTAGCAATAATTGAGTATAATTGAGTGACTTCTCACGTAAGCATCAATAATCAATACCGTGTGCTACTATACAACCACGCGTATTACTGTACTTATACTACCGGGTAGTTCAACAGTTTTAATGGTAATACTTTCGCCGTTATTTTTATAAAATGATAATTTTGTCGTTTTTTAACTACAACAATACTTCCGTTGTGGGGTCCTCCAATGATTGTGCCGTCGTACAAATATTCCCTGTTAAAACGAATATTCCCCGACCAATTGAATATTATAAAACCACTTGCTTACTTTGCAAAATTTATAAATATTACCCACAACTGTAAAATTATATCAAATCCACACCATAATAATCAAAAATATATTTCGAGAAAATTATTCTTTATTCATAAAAGTTGGGGTCTTACAGAGTTTTAAACAAAATAGGTCTTAATAGAACTATGTTTAAGATGTAACAGGACGTTGTTATTGCTTCAACCCAAAAATATTTAGTAAGACAATATTCATTTAACATAGTATTAGCCATTTCTTGTAATTAAAGTTTGATTTTTCCTTTCAACCGTACCATTTGATTGAGGTGTGTAAGGAGCTGAGAAGTTATGACTTATATTGTGCTCATCACATAACATAATAAAATCAGAATTGTCAAATTATCTTCCGTGATTAGATCAAATATAAACAATAGAACTTCCCTTTTGATTCTGAATTTTCTTACATAAAGAAGAAAAAAAATTAATAGCTTCATTTTTATATTTCAAAAAATCAACCCATGTAAATTGAGAGTAGTTATTAACCAAAAATAGAATATATACATCATCACCCATGCTATGTTTAGGAATAGGTCTAACTAGGTTCATATGCAAGAGTTCTAAAGGTCGTGAGGTTGACACTATGAGCTTAGTTTTATGAGATGCGTGATTTTTTTTTCCAAATTCATAAGCTTCACAAATATGATCTTTTAAAAACTTTAATTTTGGAAGACCACGAACATGTTATTTAGAGAAAATGTTGTTAATTAGTTTCATATTAATATGTCCTAATCCGTAATGCCAAAGTCATGGATAATCATTTGTAGATACGAGACAAACATTATCTAGATGAGAATATCTATCTATATCACACGTGTACACATTCTAATTTCTAGGACATAATAAAACCAATTTTCCAGTTTAATCAAATATTGAGCAATTATGAGGACTAAACGATATTTTAAAGCCACTATCATATAGTTGAATTGTAGATAGAAGATTATACCTGAGTCATGTGACTAATTGAATACTAGAGATTGTTATGTGCTTATTGCTAATATTTCTAATTCCAATTACTTTACCTTAGTTACTATCTCCAAAAGTTACTTCACCATAGTATGTAGCTTGTAAATTATTCAATTTTGATTTGTCACCAGTCATATGTCTTGAACACCCGCTATCGAGATACCATTTATTTCTATTTAAATCAGTTGCAAGACATACCTACAATATATACTAATTTTACAGACTGGTACGCTTTAAAAAAGTATTTGGGTGAGTTTCCAATTTTTTATAAGGAGTATTTGTATTTTTCTTTATAAAATTTGGTACAGGATAATCAATCTTATTGGAGATAAGCATTCATGAGTTACAGGACTATAAGATGTATGATAATAGTTTTTATGGAACTCTTTTCTTCTAATAGTTGGTGCAGTGTATGTTCCTTTGGGAACCCAAATTATTTTTTCTTTATAGTTTTCATTTCGAGCATTGCACGTATAAAATGAATGACTGTTTCTGTTACAGTAAGAACATTTAGTAAAGGTAGATATATGACTTTCTTTTTCTTTAATTTTAACATGGTAAAGTCCTTTATCTTTTGTTTTACTAGACTCTACAATATATCATAGTCATTCTTTATTAAATCCACACCTCTGTTGACTTAACATGACATTAAGATTTCTTTTTCTTTTGTAAATTTAAGAACTATGGAATTTAGATCATCACGTTCTATGGTTAAATTATTAATTCGATCAATTAAAGAAGAATTTTTATTATATTTTTCTAACTCTACTTTCATATTTGAATTTTCAATCATAAGTTTCTTAACTTCTTCATTTAACATTTGATCTTGTATTTGAGTATATTCATTAATTATTGCAAGTGTTAAATTTTTAATTTCAAGATTTTCAATGAAAATGATAAGTGTTGAATTTTCTATTTCAAGATCATTATTTATTTATTTTTAATTTTTCTAGTTCTTCTTTCAATAATGATTCATTTTCTAATTTTTCATCATTTTCTATGATTAAATTTGAATTTTTTATTTCAAGGTTTTTTATTTATTTTCTTTAATTTTTCTAATTCTTCTTTTAATATTAAATCATTTTCTAGTTTTTCTTCATTTTCTATGATTAAATTTGAATTTTCTATTTCAAGATTTTTATTTATTTCTCATAATTTTTCTAGTTCTTCTTTTAATAATAAATCATTTTCTAGTTTTTCTTCATTTAAATTTTCATTTGTTATAATTAAACTTGAATTTTCCATTTCAAGATTTTTGTTGGTTTTTATTAATTTTTCAAAATATTTTTTAAGTATTTCATTATTTTCATTTAAGTAATTATAAGCTTCTTGTAATTAATAATGTTCTTTGTTTATATTATAAAAGTCAAATGAAGTATTGGGTAATTGATGTTCAGACAGATCTTGATGATGAATCATTGTCTTCCATTAGACATAGATTTATAATTTCTTTAGTTTGTTTGGCAGTTTCTTCTTCCTCACTCAGATCCCAACCTTCCCCAACTACTAGTACTTTATTGTTGGCTAATTTTGGACAGTCCTTTTTGAAATGTCCAGGCTGGTTGCATTCAAAACATGCATTTGAATTTTTGGTTGAGCTAACGTTTCTAAAATTGTTGTTGGTGTTTGCTTTGAAATTTCCTTCTTGTACTTTTGGCTTAAAGACTTGTTTGCCTTTGAAGTTGTTGAAATTATTATTTGTCTTCAGTAATCCCTTGCCATATTTATGAGCTTTGCTTTGAATAACTCTCCTGAGTTGTCTTGATAACAAGGCAACTTCATTGTTGTCTAAACTCAAGAGTTCGTCATTTAACTCCTTATCACCACTTTCTTTATCAACAAGTAGAGCTTTGAATGCAACTCCTTTCTTTTTGAGGTCTATATCTGATCCAGCTTTTTCGACTAACATATCGACCTCATGAGCACGAAGATTTCCAATAAGGATATCAAGAGGATATGCAGTTAGTTCTTGCATTTTCGTAATAGTTATAACTTTCATTTTCAAGATAGAAGGAACAACTTTGAGAATTCTTTTATTCTTCTCATTTGTTGTGTATGCCTTTTCCAGTTGTTCCAGCTCATCAATGATTCTAGAAAAACGTATTTCCATATCAATGATATTTTCACCTTCTTCTAGTTTGAAATTTTTATATTCTTGAATTAGAGCATCATGTCTGGTTTCTTTAATATGATTGGTTCCTTCATAGATTACAATCAATTTTTCCCAAATTTCTTTAGCATTGTTGCAGTTGCTAACTTTTTTGTATTCTTTTTCAATAAGAGTACTAGTCAGCACTTGTTCAGCTTTAGATGCTATATTCATATCTTTTTCTTCTTCAGTAGAGAACTCATCAATGTCTTTTTCAACGATTTTTACTCGTACAATTTTTGTACGAATTTTTACATATCGTTCTATTGCAAGCCAAGCTTTAATTCCTTATGACCTGACATAGATTTTGAATCTATTCTTCCAGGTAGAAAAATTTGTGTCATTAAATAGTGGAGGTCTAGTCATTGATAGTCCTTCGCCGTAAATAGTAGCATTTGTGTAGGCCGTAGATGGATCTAGTCTTAGATATGCCCGTATTCACTCAATAAACAAGTTAAAGAGCACTGCTCTGATACCAATTGAAAGTCCAATAATAATCGAAAAGGGGGGTTGAATATATTATTATCGTTTAAAAATTTATATTAGGCCTTTTAGAATTTTTAGTTAAATAATTTGTAGTGTTAGAATTAATATATAAGACAATAAAAAATTCAATCACACAATGCACAAAAATTTGTCTAGTTCACAACATACATCCCGGGTATGTTGCTACGTCTAATCTCAATATTTTCTCCAAGACTTGAGATCCTATTACTATCAGTAATAAACTCTCCTTCAACAGGCGTATAAGCCTTTACAAAGTTTTATAGACAAACTTCAACTATTCACAACTACATATCTTGGACAGTAAGCTCCCAGCTCCTTCCTCAAGCTTAATTGTACTTCTTTTGAGTTCAGTTCAGTTCTATTCTATGATCTGGTCTTGAAACAACAACTTCTTCCTCACTACAAAGTAAACTAGAAACCCAACTCCCGGCTAACCTCTCTAAGACTCTGGTCTTAGTCGAAGAATTACTTGTCTCCTTTTCTCTTTTTACAAAGTATTTAACATGAGAATTTTGCTTATAAAATAAGCAGATACAATTTAGTATTAATATATAAAAGTTTAAATAACTTTTATATTTGAGGCTTTTCAAATAAGCAGATATCAATTAAAGAGCAGATATATTTACAAAAGTTCAAAGACTTTTATACTTGAGATAATATGCTTCTTTGTAAGCAGATAGTAATTTATGCTTAGATCAAATAATGCTTCTATATAAGTAAATGTGTAATTTTAAGCACTGTTATAAAAGTTTAAATAACTTTTATATTTTGTGTAAAAAGTGTTTCTTGAATAAACATGTATGTAAATTTAAGCTTGATTTAAATGTGCTTCCGTATAAGCTGACATAAGACTTGTTAAGATTTATGAAGATTTAATTTTCTTTATATAATAAAGAATGTGTTTCTATGGAAAACAAATTTATCTTTAATTTCAGTTATAAAAGGTTTAAATAACTTTTATAATTATATTTCTTGTTGAGTAAATAAACTCATAGAATTTTGTGATATAAAAGTTTAAATTACTTTTATATTATGCAATAAATATTTTATGAATAAATAAATGAATATTAAAATACTTGCAATGACATATATCAATTATAATAAATTAAACAATTTTAGTAATACTTGATATAACAAATAAATGTTAGACTCGAAAATATATATAATAATATATTTTATCTACCATGTGAATATTAAATAAGGCCACTTAGAACTTCAAGCACCTGTCGAATGATATTCTATTTTAAAAAATACCTTTGAATATCGGTATCTAAAATTGACTGAATTTAAAGTTTCACTGTTAATATTTGTATAAATATTTTTGATAGATCACTTAGAACTTCAAGCACCGGTCGAATGAAATTCATGTTTAAAGAATACTTTCGAATATTGTGACGCCCCCAAAATAGGTCCACACGACCCATTTTGAGTTTCCAGATATCATACTATAAAAATCAAATACCAACTTCATTTATACAACTATTGAACTGTCGTGCAGAATACGACCACAGTTAAACTATGAGTTTTAATACAAATGTATGTAACTCTCATGGTGCCTCGACCACAACCTTACAATGGTACTTTACATAAAAGTACAGTCAAAAACTGTTTTAGAAATTAAAATCTTGGGAAGTGTTCAAGGGAACCTTCGTACATAGGAGGCCATGCGTCTAGGTTATGATAGATATTATATGTCCACAGAATTATCTTTGGTTGACCAAGTAGACCCCAAAGAAAAACGAGAAGATTACTATCATCTTCTTTCCAATGGTGAGTCTTCTTTTGACATATAATTATCTCCGTTGTCTCCAAGTGAAAATTATATTTCAAATAAACTCCAAGATTATATAGGTAGTACTCGTAGATATACTCAGTAAGTGGATGAGAACAACCTTGTCTTATGATAACACGAGGTTGTATGTCACTAGACATCTTGTTTGATAGTGGCAAAACACCCTTCCAAAGTTGGGTTCACCTCACCCTATTCGGTTCACCAAAATTAAATATCAAATGACGTATACAATACGACACACTTATCTAAAGTTCTCAATAAAATTATTTCCATACTATTTAGGGAGAACCTCAACAGCTATAGACCACCGTTCTAATCCTCTTAATACCCTGCTAGACCCAGCTACACTTTTATTACCTGAAAGGAATTGTGAAGAAAAAGGGTGAGCACAACTATCCCTGTAAAGAATATCATGACTAAAGATAATTAAATTATCAATAGCTTTCGTCAATAATAAATCAGAGATTTAGAACATATGGTAGATGATAAAACTTTTCAACCATAGTTGCAGCGGAACGAGCAATTCATTAAAAGAGTCAAATAGACCATAAGGTCTATTATCTTCTCCATGTTAAAAGTCCACCTACAATGTTTTATCCTTGTAACATCAATCAACAGTTCCTGTCCACAATCATATGAATAACTCATAATCAAAATTATAGTTCTAAATTCCTCTTCGCACTCAGGACGAAGATAATTTTCATCACATATCTTCACCTGAAACATCAAAAATCATAGTTATACCAAATCACAATTCCTGCTCATAATCATACTAATAAATTCATCTTTGCACTACGGCCAAAGATATTCATTAATAATTCATCTTTGCACTACAGGACAAAGACATACAACTGTATTTTAGAAGAGTCAAGTAGAGCATGATATCTACTATCTTTTACGAATTAAAAATGTATAATCAATATTTTCTCGCTGAGACTCAGCTTAATAAATAATCCATATCATCGAATCATCCCTGCACTACGGCCTAGGATATTCATGTAATCATCAATGGTCATGATTATACCGAATAATCTCTGGTTATAATCATATCAATAACTGTCCATCAATGCACTACGGGCCAATGAAGACTTTTACCACATCATCTATAACATTACGGGTCATGATTATACCGAATGATCCATAGTCATAATCATACCAATAAACAGTTCATCTATGCACATAAGCCAAAGATACTCATCAATCAATAGTTCATCTTTGCACGTAAGCCAAAGATATACAACTATAAAACCAATAATCAGCAGTCCATCTTTGCACGTAAGCCAAAGATATACAACTGTAAAACCAATAATCAACAGTTCATCTATGCACGTAAGCCAAAGATGACTTTCATCATAATATAAGCATGAGGATGATGACAATGATATAAGCATTAATCAAACGAAATCAAGGATAAATATTAAAGACTTTAAATTTATCCAAATATTATCAATAATTTAATAAACTCATAATTTAATATTATTAATATTATAACAATATTTTAATCACTTCTTAAACTTATAAATAATTTATTTTAATTATTTACACTTTACCAAATAATGCATTTAATCATTCAAAAATGTCATACTCATAAGATTTCATCACCAATGATCAAATCACTCATCAAAAATCTGCATATAGCTTATATAGAATTTCCAAGACATAAACTTCTATTTACCAATTTTTCAACTTCACATAACATATTTAACTCATATGTTCGTAACTAAACCATTTTCATGAAAAATATCAAATCAGTCACAAAAATTATTCATTTTTGGGATTTAGCAGAATATAGTCCCATATTGAACGTATATTTTTCTCTGAATTTTTAAAATTCATTTACTATTTTTCATATGGCCAAAACTGCCAAATATTTAGACATTTATCATAAATTATACTTTTGTCCAAAAATTCTGAAATTTACAGGGTATACTCCTGTTATATATATGTACTCTCAATATAAATTTCACCAATTTTGGAGTTAACCACAAGGAGTTATAAGGGTTTACTTTTAAAATAATCTTTTCCCGTAAAATTCATAACTCCTAATCTATACATTCAAAAATCACCAGTTTTGGATACAATCTAGAAAACTCATCAAATTATCATTTCAAATTTTTCTAGAATTTTTTAGGGTAAGAAAAATTACGAAACTGCAAATGAATTTTTGCCCACCATGCGGTAATCCACGTAGACAGATCATTGTCACAATTTAATAAGGAATGAATACGAATGATCATTCACTATGCATGTGGTAATCCACATAGATAGGTTATTCCAACAGAATAATAAAGAATGGAATAACAGAAGAATTCACTATGCATGTTGTAGTCCGCGTAGACAGGTTATTCCAACAGAATAATAAAGAATGGAATAATAGAGAATTCACCAGGCATGTGATAGACCGCACATACATGTTATTCCAACAGAATAATAAAGAATGGAATAACAACATAATTCACCAGGCCTACGATAGACCGCACAGACAGGTTATTCCAACAGAATAATAAAGAATGAAACCAGGTCATGCGTAATCCGCACAGACAGGATATTCTAACAGAATAATAAAGAATGGAACCAGGTCATGCGTAATCTGCACAGACATGATATTCCAACAGAATAATAAAGAATGGAATAATAGAAGAATTTCACCATGTATGCAGTACTTCGCATAGACAGGTTATTCCAACATAATAATAAAAAATAAAATAATAGAAGAATTTCACCATGTATACGGTAGTCCGCGTATACAGGTTATTCCAACAGAATAATAAAAAATAGAATAACAATAGCTCTCTTCTTGAATACGAAAAAATAATACCCCTTACTATAATAATAATATCCCTTACTATAATAATAATATCCCTTACCTTATAAGAAATTGGATACTGGAATAGTGAGGTAGCAAACTTCTCATCTTCTTTCTCTCTATAATTTCTCTCTATAATAATTGCTTTATAGCTTTAGTGAATTGGTGAGAAATGAAGGAAGAATGAGCTTCTATTTATAGAAAAATATAGTTTCAATAATTACACGTTTTGGGCCTCGAAATATTATAGTATAATACCTCCCTCTTTTTCTTCATTTTTAATTTATTCCCGTAAGTATTATCAAACTTGCACCACCTGCCCTAATAGTAAATAATGTGAATCAATAGTTCAATCATGTGAATCAATAGTTATAATCATGTGAAAATACGAATTACAGTATAGTACCTCCATCTATACCTCCATTTTTAACTTAGTCATGCAAGTATTATCAATCTTGCACCACCTCCCCTAATAGTACAAGAATGTGAATCCATAGTACACACATGTGAATAAATAGTTATAATCATGTGAATTAATAGCAATTAAATACTTATTTATCCGGTTAATTACCCGATTGGTCAATATAACTTCCAAACATCAATTAATATCGAAATAAATGTCGATTTCCACTAACACTAATAATCTCAACACAATGGAACTATTTTTATCAAAAAATTTATTTTTGAAAATTCAAAGTTTGACTTTTTCTGAAAAAAGTCAATTGTTGACTTTTTGACTAAAAAATCAACCCCGGAAAATTTTGTGTTTATAGTCTATTTTTATTAATTTCATCGTTCCGGACTCAAATATCATGTCCGCGTCTCCAAATTCAACTCCGAACTCAAATTTGATTTTTAATAACATTTATTCATCATTATTATAATTCGCAATATTTAACAACCAGGTCGTTCCCAGGAAAGAGAGGACTTTTCGATAAAGATTTCTCCTTATTGGCGCGCAATTAGGTGACCAAATCTCTCCTTGACAGAACTTCTAGTTATTGTCAATATTGCAAATAACAATATGAATAACTTTACTGTCTCAATTATTGATTTAATAATATAACATATTGTGACAATAATTGAATAAAATTTAGTGACTTTTCACATAAGCATCAATAATCAAAGATACTGTACAATACCATGTGCTAGTATGCAACCACGCGTATTACTATACATTTATCACCAATTATTTTATAACAACTTGTTTACTTTGAAAAAATTTCATATATCACCATTAACTTTAACCTTTTATCAATTTAACTATTTACTAAATAGAATAATTATAAAAAAATTGAATACTTTCATTTCATAAAATTCGGGGTCTCACAAATATCGCTATCTAAAACTGATCTACTTTGCAATATTTATATAAATAAATTATATCAATAAAGAGTCACTAGAACTTTAAGTACCCTTGGAATAATATTCTTATTTAAGAAATATCATCAAATTACAGTATCTAAACTGTCATTTTTACTGATAAGAATAGATGAAATATAAATATAAATATATATATATATATATATATATATATATATATATATATATATATATAAATGTGCATAACAATTTATATTTGTATATCTATAAATATAAACAGGTATGAAATAAAAAAATAAATTAATGAAATAGCTTATATCAAAATATTTTGATCAATCTCTCTCTTCTTTAAAATATCAGAATTTTGAGTAGAAGTGGTAAAAAATTTTAGAGAGAGAATATGTGAGTAAAGAGAGTATAATCTTTCTTCAATCTTTTAAAATTGGCAAGTGATAAACTGAAGGAAACTTTCCTATTTATAGTGAATGTTGAGCCGAGGATAAACTTGTCATTTAGAAAATTTATTTAAAACCAATGGCTCGGATGAATTTGTTTGAAAAAGAGAAGGATCGGATGAAAGACACGTGATATTGATCCGCCTAGTAGTTACCAAATTCAAATTGGCAATCAATTAAGAGTTAACACATGGCCAATCATTTACTGTCAGGCACATGCATTCAATTTATTCAGTAGGAGTATTTTGAGCCAAACGGTCAACAGACATAAGCTTTCCAAATCTTGCAAAAACAATTTCTCAATTAAGCTTTGTTCCCCATGAAGATTATCAGAACACCCAAACTCCCTTTCTCTTGTTCGGATAAAACAAAAGTCTTAAAGCCTTTTGTTTCTTTTTGTTTATTCTTTTAAAAATAACATATATATCATATATTATTTTGAAAGATTTGTTGAGAGGAAAAACCATTTTAGGAATAATAAGAAATTCTCTTTGCCTTAGGAAATGTTATTATGTGAATTAATTTTTTTAACGCTTGATATTAAAATATCAAAGTTAAGAAAAATATTAATTCAATAAGAATGAAAAAAAAATTTGGTCAAAATAAATAAGATAGTTAAAAACAATTATATATATAAATCTTATGGAGAGGATTCTACCCTTTAATAAAACTTTTTTCTAATTATTGTTATAATCAAAATATTTCCTAAAAATTGGAGACCTATCATGAAGTTTTTGCACCTGTGGCACGTATGGAAACAATCTGTTTGGTGATTTCACTTGCAGCTCAAAAAGGGTGGTCCATTTATCAATCGAATGTGAAATCTGCATTCTTACATGGTGAGTTGAATGAAGAGGTCTTTCTGGAGCAGCCTTGTGGTTATGTACAAAAGGGAAATGAGCAAAAAGTTTACAAGCTAAAGAAGGCACTTTATGGGCTTAAGCAATGTGCTTGGTACAACCATATAGAGGCCTATTTCATGAAAGAAGGTTTGAGAAGTGTGACTACGAGCATACTCTGTTCATCAAGACAAGCAATGATGAATTGATGTTTACAAAGTTTGAAAATTCCATGAAGCATGAGTTTGACATGACATATCTTGGTAAGATGAGGTACTTCCTTGGTTTAGAAGTCTTGCAAAGATCTGACGGTGTTTTTATCCATCAAAAGAAATATGCTTTAGAGGTGTTACACAGGTTTGGAATGGACAAAGGTAATTTTGTTTATAATCTTATTGTTCCTGGCTTTAAGTTTGTGAAGGATAAAGGTGGAGTTAAGGTGGACAAAACTTAGTATAAACAAATTGTGGGCAGTCTCATGTATCTGATAGCTACTCAACCTGACATGATGTTTGTGGTGAGTCTTATTAGTAGATATATAGAGAATCCTACTGGGTTTCATTTACAGACAACAAAAAGGGTGTTGTGATATTTGAAAAGAACAACTGAGTTTGGAATTTTCTATAACAAGGGAGGAGATGATGAACTTGTTGCGTACACTGATAGTGACTATGCTGGAGATTTGGAGGACATTAAAAGTACTTCAGGCTATGTGTTTTTATTTAGTTCAGGACAATGGCAGAACTAGGGGGGTCATATGACCCCACCTGTTTCAGAATAATTACCCTGGTATATAGACAAAGCAGCGAGAGCAAGGGCAGAGCAATTGATGGTCTAAGATGGGATTAAAGGAGATTTAGAGCAAAAGAAACTATGGGAGGAATTCAATTAAACTACAATCAAAGTTGAGGTAAGTCTTCAACAAATTAATTTACCAAACAAAGAATGTTCTACCTTTTTTTTAAATAAGTTTATAGAAATTGGATGGAATATATTTGTTATTGATGTGAAATTGGTTGTGGGAGTTTTGATTATGGAACCATGAAGGGTTCAGATGATATAAGGATGAAATTAATTATGTATGGAGGTTATGTGTTTATATGCTTGGATTTCATGAAACTATGACTTTTAAAGCTTGCATACTATGTGTGACGCCCCCAAAATAGGTATACATCACACAACTATTCCGAGTCGCCAAATATATGGTACAAAAAGCAAACTACAACTTCAATAATATAATTGTCGTGCAAAATACGACAACACATACTGTGAGTTTAAATACAATATTGTCTTCTAGACAATATCCACACCCAAATAAAGTTCTCATTATAATTATTGATGCACTATTTTACAAAATAGTGAGGACTACTAAAACAGCTATCTTGAGTCATCACTCCGTACCCCGGCTAGTCCCTGCTAAACTCTCACATCGTAAGAAAAAAAATGGAACAAAAAGGAAAAGGGTGAGCTCAACTAGCCCAGTAAAGAACATTATGACTAAGATAATATACAACAAATTATCCTTAGTCTTCAACAGGGAAAAATCTGATAGAATATAAAAGACAACAAGTTTTAGATCAACAACTGTAGCGGAAACAACAATTCATTAGAAGAGTTAAGTAGAGAATAAAATCTACTATCATCTATGAATTTAAAAGTCCATCATCAATATTTTATTCCTGTAACATCAATCAATATACATCTTGAATCAAATATTCATCTTTGCACTACGGGCCAAAGATATTCATTTGTATCACCAGTTGGTCATGTTCATCTCAACACCTGTTCATCTTTGCACTACGGGCCAAAGATATTCATCAGGTAATCATTCATCTTTGCACTACAGGCCAAAAATATTTATCAAGTATCACCATTAAGGACTGAGGGTGATGAAAAACATTTTAGAGAACGAATCCAGTGAGACAGAAGGACAAATATTAGGGATTCGTATTTCAGTTTATCCAAATTCAATAATACTCCATAATAACCAAGTGTGAAGTAGAATTCAAAAATAAAGATCAAAACATGGATACAATCAAAGATAGTAACCATAAAAGACATCTGGGACGAAAAAAAGAAAATTTTATTTTTCGGTGAATAGTACCGTATTTGTGAATAGTGTCGTATACGTGAATAGTACCGTATATGTGAATAGTAACTCCGACACAAAAAGGTAGAAACTCCACATAAAATTCATAACAATATCTCAGCATAATGATATTGAAGAAAATAATATCATTTAAGAAGAAAATAACATCCCCTACCTCAAAAAAACAGTACTTCAGAATGAAAGGTTGGATGTGATGCTGAACGAAACTTGTACTGAATAGCAACTCTCAAAGTATCTGAATACTCACAAAATACGCTCGATAATATAGAGAGATAAAGAGAGAAAACTTATGTTTCTGGTGTAATTTTCAATTCTAACTTAACCCTCTATTTATAGGAAAATATTAACCCGCCGAAGCAGACTTGACCTGCTACCTGATGGCTTTACCTGCTACTATTCCCACCCACCACATTTAAAATAAAATTCTAGCACATTTTTTCACCAACCACAAGTGATGCCCACTCAATTCTAGAATTTTCCACCAAAATCGTTTATAAACCTAATTTCCGAATCAGTCACCTCTTAAAATTTATAACAAATCATACGTTCAATTTTAACGGTTCAAAATTTGTGGGCATAAACTCAACTTATATATGAATAACATATCCAAAAATCACAACGATCCAACGGTCGGATTAAAAATTATAACTCACGCAATATATCTCAAAAATAGTGATTTTGATTTTTAACACCTCAATTCCGATAAAAACACCTCAACATTAATTTCTTCAATTATATCCACATAAAATAAATATATCCATCAATTATATCCACATAAAATAAATATTTTCTTATCATATAAATCAATAATTAATTATTCACAAATAATATTACAGAATCACAATTATGACAACCAGACCGTTCCCAGGAAAGAGGGGGCTTTCTAATAAGGATTTCTCCTTACTGGCGCGCAATTAGATGACCAAACCTCTCCTTGACGGAACTTTCTAGACATTGCCAATAATGTTATCTAATAATATTATTCAAATAATATGAATTATTGATCTGATAATGGAAAATATTATACAGTGACAATTATTGAAATAACAATAATATAAAATATCAACACAACAATTATTGAATCAATAAAATAAAATATTGAAAAGTAATTACTGTAACAATTATTGAGTAGTGCCTTCTTACGTAAGAATCAATAATTCAAAAATATTGTGCAATACCGTGTGCTACTGTGCAACCACGTGTATTACTGTATTTTAACCACCGAGTATTCCAACAGTGTTAACGGTAACAACTACGTCGTTATTTATAAAAACTCAAACTTGTCATTTTCTTCATCCGACAGTTATTCTGTTATCACGAATGGCTGCGTCGTCGTACGAATATTTCCCGACAACAAGAATATTTCACGACCAAACGAATATTCCCCGAAAAAATGAATATTTTATAACCACTTGCTTATTTTGTAAAATTTGCACATTTCACCCGTAATCAAAATATTATATCAACTTAACTCCTTATTATTTTAAAATAATAAATAGAGAAAATTTAATTTTATTCATAATAAGTTGGGGTCTTACACCATGTGTTTGTATAAATGCCACAAAGAGGTTAATTTGGTTAAAACATGAAAATTAATGGGTTCTCTTTGTAAATTGATGTACATACATGAGTTATAACTTTAACTCAAGTTGTTTGAGTGTTTCATCAGTTAAAAAAATCATCAGTTAAAAAATCACAAATTTCATCAGTTGTAAGTCCGACACCAAGTTTCTTGTTTACATAATCTTGAAATGTGTGGATACACAAGTAATTTCCTTGAGTTTCTTTTCAGCTTCCTTATGAGCTTTTATGGTCTCTTTCTCTGACAACTTTTTCATTTTCTTCAAGATCTTGCAAAGGATAGAATTGTGGAATTGGTGCATTGTGATACACAAGATCAATTGGCTGATGTAATGACTAAGCCACTCAAGTTGAATACCTTTGACAATCTGCGAGAACCATTGGGAGTCTGTTCTGAGAATGATATAAACTGAAGCTCATAGCATTCAATTTAAGTTTAAAGGAGGAAATGTTAGTTTTATTTTTAACTTAGTGTCAAATGGTTAGTTATTTTGGTATTTGTTAGATTGTTGATTTAGTCTTATTGCCACGATATAGCAGTTGTAAAACGTGGCCTATATTTATTCTTATTTCAGTTTCCTTTATAAGGCTATTTAATAGCCAAGTCTGTTATTCAACGAAGTTATGTATGTGCGTTATTTCCATCTCCTATCTGTTTTCAGTCTATAGTTTCTTGACATGGAATAGGTCATGAAAGACAAAATAATAATAATAATTACAATTAATTTGATATTTCAACTTACAATTTACTTTATTCATTGCATAGTCATATAATTTAGTGAATGAAAATACAATTTTGAACATTATGTAATAACATAATAATTAAATATATAACATAAGATTGATATTTTAAATATATATTTACTTATGTATATGTAAATAAATATATTAATTAATATTTTGTTACCATAATTTATGTTAATAGATTATTCGCTAAACGCTCGTTAACAGATTTTGAAGAATCAGAATGAGGGGCTGTTTGTTTATTTCTGAATGGATCTGAAAAAGTTTGAATCTGACCGAATAAGTCATTCAGGTTGTTTGTCTAATAATTTTTAAATTTTGAATGCGTCTGAACGATTTATCCAAAAACTTTTAGCTGAATGAGTAAGTAGTGTTGAATGATATTTTCACTTAAATACTCTCATAGTCAATTAAAATTTATATTCAATATCCACCTTGTTTACTTAAACAAATTTTGTTATGTACAAATTTCATAACAAAATTTGTTATGAATGTTGTTGTAATATTTTGTTTTGTTTTAATGTATTATAGAATGTTATTAATATTTTTTGTGCTTTATTCCTAGAGTTATATTTTTAATAATATATTTCATCAAAGATTGTTCAAAAATTTATATTTAATTTTTCTTAGATAACATTATTTATTTATAATTACATAATAAATTTGTTTATAACATTTCAAAAGGTTAAAATAAGATAATACGTGTATTCAGATATTTTAGACAAACAATTATCAAACACATCATTTTATTATGTGTTCAGATCTTCTACTCTATTCAGATTTTCTTATATATTCAAAAATTTTCATTTAGTTTTATCAAATACCACCTTAGTTTAACAAACACTAATTAACAACTTTTAAAGAATCAGAATCAGAATCAGAATCAACATCTTAGAATCAGAAGTAGAAGCAGAAGTTAAAAATAAAAAGTAGAGACAAACATGGCCAATATAGGTCTGGTCAACTAACAGGCTATTTTCAGCAACTAACAAGCATAATTCTTACACAAGTATTGACCAACTAACAAGCTATTTTCAGCAATCAAGTCACTGTATTCAACAATAAATTCCACAAAAATGGAAGGAAAAGTATAATTCTTACATAAGCTTCTTGCTACCAGATCTCGACAATCTCTGGTCAACTGATTGTAACTGAGTCCGAAGGTTTTGGTTGTCCTCTAGCAAACGGTCGTACTCAAGAAGAAATCCTTCCGACTGCTTTTTCAACGCAACAGCATTGGCTTCTGCAGTACTTGCCTCTTTTGTCTTTGCTTCAAGTTCAGATTCCAGCCGCTTAAACTTCTCTCTTAACTTGGTAGCCTCTTCTTCCAAAGCTTTGGTTTCCTCGGAACCTCCAGCTTTTCCATCGTCAAATACTCGGTTTTGCTTTTTCACAGCTTCCATGCTCTTTCTTCTTATACGGAGTTCTCTGATATAGTGGTGCAATCTGTCTATCATCAAAGCAAGGAATAGAGAGAAGCCTGCACGTGATTAGCTCTAAAGTCAGCAACAGAATGAGAGCTAGATCATAACTTTCTCATACACAAGCCATAAGCCTAGATCATAAGTAACTCAAAACTTATCCAGAAAAGGTTGAAACAAAATCCTTTTGACTTACCAATAAACATACCAAACTCGTGCATATGATTTGTCACTCAAATTGTAGACGTCAAAATGTTTAAAAAGAAAGAAAATTGTACAAAGCAAAGAACAAACAATTTTGTCTTGCCAATAGGACTGATCATTCGGTTATAACCGAACCGAATAGGCTATTCGGTTATAACCAAATACCGAAATAAGCACAATTTCAATATCAGAAAACTAACCGAATTTTGAAAATAACTGAATTACCGAATTGAAAATTCGGTAATTCGGTTAATAACCGAACCAGCCAAAATTAAAACTAATTAAAAGCAAATCACCAAATCAGCTGAATAAAAATGCAAAGAAACCTCTATCTGTCTGATGAACTTCTATCTGTCGGAATACTACAAAATGCAAAGAAACTTCTATCTGTCCAAAATGGTAAGTGCAGTAGCTTCAATTATTCAATCTTTGGGTGAAGACCCGCTAAGAAAAGAACTTATAAGAACTCCTACTCGTTTTGTGAAGTGGCTAATGGACTTCAAAAACACTGATCTCGAGATGAAGCTAATTTTGGAGCTGGAGTCGGTCCCATTGGAAAATCCCTTTTATAGTCGATAGTGCATTTCCATGGTTTCAAGCTTCAAGTGCAGGAAAGACTAACTAGACAGATTGTCGAAACTATTTATTTCGCATAGGCCATGACCTCTGGTTCATACTCCGCATAGGCCATTTTGGATCTTCATTTTGAAACCTCTGGTTCGCATAGGCCATGACCTCAAAGGCTCGAACTGGAAACAAATCTGGTCTTCGCCGCCACCACCTCTCGTCGTCCTCCTCTCAGCCTCCGTCTCCGTCATCCGCAGCAGCCGTCTCCGTCTCGGTCGTGGTTGCCGCCTTGCCGGTCGCCGGTGAAACCACTTCGCTTTTCTATGGCTTAGCTATTTGGAAGATTAGCTATTTGGAAGATCTGAAGATCTGGACCACTACTCTTCTATCTAGAATTCTAGATAGTTCGGTAATATTAGTGGCAACAGATCATTATATTTGTTCGGCAATTCGGATATCCGAACAATGTATTTTTTAAAACCGAACCCAAAACCGAATACTGAGTAATAAATCGGATATAACCGAAATTGGAAAAAAAACCGAAAAACCGAAATAATTCGGTTAAAAAAATTCGGTTGTGTTTGGTAATTCGGTTTTATTCGTTTTTTGCTCAGTCCTACTGGCCAAGACATTATGGGTTAAATTTGAACTTCTATTAAGTGGTCTAGAAGGCATTTGTTGGAGTAAAACTTTATAAATGTAAAATGTAAATTGCCATGACAAAGGCGGCGCTATAAAAATCAGGGTAAGCTGTACAAATGCACATAGAGACATCCGTCAGCAAAACATTTCAATGTCCAAGACATAGGCTCAACGCCCACATTCCATAAATTTGGATCATACAACTAGATGATTTATTACCTACGAATTGGGTGTCTTTAGCTTGATAAATTGTGAATCTTCAAGTATCTCTTGTTACTTTTATGTGTTTTAATTTTATTGTGTAGGATAAGGATAGAGGCGGAGTGACCAAATCTCAGCCAAAGAGCAGTGCTTGAAGCGCTGGGGCGCTCGCACTTCACTCTACGATAGTAGAGTGCTCTATTTCATCAAACAATCGTAGAATGGCATCAAAATCGTAGAGTGCTCTATTACGCTAAGTCAAAAGCCCTGGGGCGCTGGTCGAAGAGTGCTGGGCGCTCTTGAAGGCAAAACTCAACGCCAGGGTGCCACAAGAGCAAAGCCAGGCCGCTGAAGCATGGCAGTTTGTGGTGGAAACTAAGTGTTAGATTTTGAGAAAAGACGATATAAACACTCTCTTTTGGCTGGGGGGGGGACACAAGGGAGCTGCTGGACGAAATTGAAGAATAATAACATAATTGAGTGGAGAGCAACACGGACGGAGGTTAAGAATTGAAGGCTGAGTTTTGGAGATTGAAGATATCACTGTTTTTCATCTTTATTCTTTTCCTTTATTTTTCTATTCCAAGGATGTTGACTAAATTGTGGATGATGTTTTATTTATTCGCTATGAACTAAATTTTCAGTTTAAGATTGCAATGGAAGCCAACGTGTAAATTGAATTGAATTACTCTCCTTTTAATCATATGTGAATTGTTCATATTTTGATTGCCTGGCCAGTGACTAATTTGGTAACCTATATGAAATTGAAAAATAGATTATAACGTTTAGACCTGAATATGATAACATGCGTCTAGTTTATTCTTCTTAGGATTGAATAACATGATTTGTGTATAAGATAGGAATATACGTATATGCCATGTTTAACCATTGTGAGAATCTGAATTTAAGGACTCCCTCCCTAAAATATTTCTCATAAAAATATAGTGATTTATTTAGAAGGGATATTTTATTTAACCATCGGAAGAGGCTTATAAATATTTTAGAATTCTCGATTAACGGTTCATGGTGGTCAATTAATTGAAGGGAGAGTTAGGAGATTTGAATGCAGCGTTGGAGGAAATTGCAGTCTTAAAATAATATTAATCTTTGTTCATTGGTTTAATTTTTAATTTAAAATTTTTTCATTTTATTAGCTTAAATCATTTAGTTTAAATAAGGTTGATTTGATAAAATTTTGGTATTTGGCAATTATTAGTGATAATTTCTCGTGGGATCAACATTTTTCTCATCAATATATTACTTGTTCACCGTGTGTACTTGCACGTATTTACTGATTGCGAAATTAGATAACAAGTTTTTGATGTTGTTGTCAAGAAATTATTTTTTTAATTTTTTTCCAATATTAATTTCAATCAAGTTAATCTTAATTTAAACTTGTATTTCTTTCTATTTTTGCAAGTACTCTTGATTTTGTATGCAACAAACTCACGGTCTGGAATTAGTTCCTTACGATCCTGAAATTGAAAGAACTTTTCGAAGACTGCAAAGGGAAAGAGTTCGAGATATACACAATCATCATACCATGGCTGAAGAACATAATTTTTTGCGGGATTATGCTATGTCGCTTGTTACAGAAATTCAGTCACGCATTCAAAGGCCCGCTATTCAAAATAACAACTTTGAAATCTTGAATGCCAAGTATAGCTCATAACAATCTATCTTCCGGGGTATACGATGATTCTTTCACCATTTGAGGCGTTAATTTACCTACTAAAATATCACTCGTCTCTACCCAAGATCCCAGCATTAAAATTCCGTTTTTTTCTAAATTGCGGAGTAAATGGGCAACCCAAACGACCCCCCAAATTTTTCTCGGTTGTGAGACAGCAAAATTCAATATAAGTCCCCAAAATGCAAATAAAGAAAACAAAAAATTAGAGGGGGTCGCAACTGCCGTTGGACTTCTGAGGCGCCCAACCGCCTTACACGTTATTCCCGCAACTCCTGCTGCCGCCGCTCTAGCTGTAGCTTTAAAGAAGTGTCGGGCAGACGAAATTACGTGAGAGAAAGAACCTCTGGGTGGAATCCAGTCCCCCGGAGGACGGGATGAACGCATCTTCTATATTACATCACTAACCAGAAAATTCCAAAATCCATACTTACTTCAGGCAGGGTGAAATCCGATACCTTTTCTTATTTACAAAAGAGTGTTCCTCAAATCAGAAGCAAATTTAGTGGATCGCTTCAGTCGGCCATAAATTCCCATTCTGTTTTGTCGAGCCCCCATCCAAGTATAAATCCTCAAAAACTACCCATTCTGAACGTTTTCCTTATGTCACAGAAACCAGCTAGCTCGAACTTAAAGAAAAAGAAGGCGAGCTACCAAATGAGCTAACCATAGCTCTTCACGGGTGATCTTCAATCTCAGCATTTGTAATCAGACTTGGAGCTTCTGCAGAATCAGTTTCAAGGATGCCATCTTTTATCTCATAACCTTCAACAGCATTAATCGTCTTTCTATTGATACTTGTTGTCTATCAGGTTATTTATACTATGATGGATGCCATAAAGACCTGAGAAAGCCCCTTAGGGAGCATATCAGGATATCAAGCAGCTCAATGAAAACACTTTCTCATAATTGCTTATTTAATAAGAACTTTGGCTATCTTTCTTCAAGTGAGAAATCGGATCGAGAAACTTTCAAAAAGAAGCTTCAATTAGTTCAGGGGCAAGCTTCGATTCGAGCTATAGTAAAGAGATTTCGTCGATGAGGAGAGAATTTTCATAGAATAGGATCTCAGATGTGTGGATTCCGCTAGAGTCACAGTTGCTTTAATGCTAGTTCATCTGGAAATACTAATGCGCCGATAACTGAGAGCGGCTCATATCTAAAGTGGGGCCTAGTTTAAGCTGTCAAACAAATGATAGAATGGAAAAGAAAGAAATAAAGTAGTATCGAATAGAGCGTGCTCAAATACACGAGCGAGGGAGCAATCTCCATGAGGGATGAACCACAATAATCCAGAGGGAAAGGGAAGAGCGGTCGATTAATCCTTTTCATGAGATGAAGCATTTCCCTTAGTCTGACCGTGAAAGACGGAAAGCTTAGAGCAATATTTGAAGACCTTGTAGAGACTCGTGTAGCCCTGTAAATAAGGCTTTGGCATAAAAGCCAGTTTTGAAGGTTAGTCGGGCGATTGAGTGGATCCATCCCCTGACATCTTCTATGAATGGAAAAGAGCAGAATGGGACTCTTATGCCCTGATTTATAGCGGTACCTAGGTAATGAAAGTGGTAGTTTTGTCAAAAGCGTTAGAAGTCTTGCTTTGTAGCCCGATCGAAGGCCTATTTCATTCACCGAGGCGCCGCTAATCGACTTTTCATTACTTACGATACCTATTAGTTGACTAGAAGCCTATCTCAAGCCCCTTCTTCCTAGCTCTAGTTGTCCAAGTCCAACCTCCTGTCTGACTCCAGCTTTCATTTCTAAGATACCAAAGTGGATGATTGACTCATTCCATACTAGAAATAATCACAGGAAATCCTTTGATAACACGGATTCCTATTTCTTATATATCCATAGTTGGGATTTGTCGTTTCTTCGTGGTCATAACAATCACTTCAAGCAATGGAAACAACAAAAGATGCACTCCAAGTCCTTGGGCTGTTGAACAGAATCCAACCACACCGTTGACTTCACATCCATTTTTATAGAGCAAAGGGAACTGTGCGCGATTCTCTCGTGAGAAGAACCAAGAAATTCTAGGACCTAGATAAGACTTTGTAATACCCTTTCAATTGACATATAATTGACATAGATCCAAGTTTTCTAGTAAAATGAGGATGTGTCCTTTTCTTCTTTCGTTCGTGTCCCATACCCACGTCTGGGGAACTTCTTCACTTCATGTTCACATCTTTCTCTCCCTCTTTCAAGCGAGTTCAGTTAGCCCAACGCTAAGGTGGTTGGTGTGGTAAGGCAAGCAACTCCTCTCTCTGAAGAAGAGTGTTAACTCACAGATTCTTGCTCCGAACCTTATAACGAGTTAGAGTTCTCTTCTAGTATGAGGAGGCAAGTTAGTAGTGTCTCTTGCGAGACCTAACCATTCGTTCTAACAAGCGGGTTTCCATGTTTTTAGCTCCGCGAGCAAGGAGCGCCACACGCACAAGCAAAGCAAATGGAACTCAAACCTCGTATGATGAAAATGCTTCGATCGTTATCTACTAGTCTTTCCTATATTGAAATATGATTCTTACTAAAAGGAGAACCTGTGGAGATGAATCTATCTCTGTCAATCAGCTTCCTTGGAATGAACGAAAAAAAGCGTTACTCCATAGTTCCTCTTGTTGAAGTCGTTCCTCTCCTTTTAGGCGAGCTACTTCGTTCCTCTTGTTCCTATTCTCGCGATCGTAGAATCGGTAGCCGAGTGTACATAAATCTCGGCTAGTCAAGTTTACTCAGATATAGGACTTTTTTCGCAGGATAAGTAGGTGGAAGGGCGCTATGAGTCCATTCGACCATAGCGTGATGGTACGAACTACAACTATTATATATTTGGTCAAGGAAATAAAAACCTTAAGCTAGGGCACAAGTAAGCCAACATTGCCTACCCATTCCATCTTTGCTCCCTAAGCCCTTGACATAAGCTTCTTCAGCCCGGTTGTTGGAACAACGCGAGCCGGGCCGGGTCTCGATTTAGAAAGATGAAGGGCCCAAATCTCATCTGAAAGCATAATTATAAGGGTTTCTTGAAATTCCTATTAGTAGTTCTGTTGTTAACCTTATAGCCGGTGAGAAAGCTCTGCTTTAAGCCTTTCTTCAGAGTTCTAGCAAACCCTTCTTTGACCGAGCATTTCTGCGAGTTGATTTTACACCCATTTCTGGGAACGGAGTAACTCGACTTTAATAGAAAGGAGAGGAACCCTACTTTTGGAGTTTTCGCCCCAACCTAGGTTAGGGGGTCGCTAGACCGTAGCTTGCTGCTGAAAAACGTAATAGGCTAGCGCGGCTCGCTTCACTCATAAGCAAGCGGGGAGAGAGGAACGAACGACTGAAGTCTTGGACGAACGAAGAGAGGGAGAGACAGAGCTCTTCCAGCAAGGGGAGCGTGGAGGGATGAAGCGGAAGGGTTGAACCTTCGGAGGGGGGGCGGTCGGGGTCCTTTGCCATGGATGAAAAGCCAGGCCTTTTGCATGGAAAGTCTCATCTTTTTTTTAACTTCCATGAAAAGGAGAAGGGAAGTGGTGAAATTGGCGCTATTAGGACCTCCAATAGCCGAAGAGTTGAGTTCCTTCTATACAGATGCAGTACCGTTTCTTTTCTTGCTGCTTTAGTTAGGTCGTCATCAGCTTCAAAGCCCCTAGATAGTAAAACGTAAGAGGAAGGTGACTAAGCAAGTATGCTACTATTCGCACCCCAACCTAAAACCTACTACTGGAAATCCTACTAAGGGCGGGCATTCTGATCAGCAAATAGATTATGCCTACACAAACAACTACGGTGTTGCTTGGTAAAAGCTCTTGTTTGATTGATTGTAATTGAGGATCAGAAATATTTGTATGGAATGTCCTACCTGAGGAGGACGCCGCCTCATGTGGCTTACACAATGCGAAGTGACGCTTTGCTAGCATCGGGATTGACTAGACAAAGGCAGTCTTGCTTTATATTATTAGCATTGACTCTTGCGAAGAAAGAGCACACGCTTGATCGGATCCCACACTCCGATCAGCGGACAACTCAAGTAATCCCACGGGCCATCCATCCGCTCTTCTCTCAATGTCAGTGCTTGGAGATCGGGTACAACGAGATCACTTTTCAGCTTGTTAGTCTGCTATGCATGAAAGCAAGGAGAGAAGCTCTCTTTCTTCGTTGGCTTTGGTCATTTCGATTTTGATGAAAGAATGGGAGAAGGAGCTACGCCAAAATAGTAAGATTTACCAGACATAAGAGAATCTTCGGGTCCTTCTTAAAGGCTACCACCTTCTCTTCAGGCATTGGAAGATGAATCAACTCCCAACTTCGACAAAGTGCCTTTCAGATCGACCTTCCCTAGCACATGCAAGCAGAACTGCATTGATCGATGAATCTCCTGATGAAAACTACACCAAGGCTTTGGTTTCGATAGACAAGTAGTCCCCCCTGAACTGGATATAATGTCTGAAGACCTTCTCTTTCCTTTTCATTACAAACAAAGTGAAGGCGTTACTTAGCCCTATCAAGAATGAAGTTCGTTTTCTTGAAGAATGGAACTGCACTCCCTTCAAATCGAGATTAAAAATCTCTCATTCTTCGATCCGTTCCGTAGATCCCTTATTTCCCTGGAATTGTAGTTCAATTGGTCAGAGCACCACCCTGTCAAGGAGGAAGCTGCAGGTTCGAGCCCCGTCAGTCCCGACGAATCCAATAAGAGAGGGCTATGCGCAATAGGGAGAGCTCTTTCCGGCAAATGTGTTGCGGATTCAATAGCAGGGGATGCGAAAAAAGCTGAGATAGCGTCGAATACTTAAGATCTTGCCATGTTAGTTGGATTCAAAAAGGAATCAGGGGGAGTAGGAGCTGCTTGCCTTATTCGGGGACTTTTTGTCTCCCTTCTTCGAACTCAAACCTTTTTTTTAATTTTCGTCTTGTTTAGGTAAAGAGTACATGTGTTGAGCTACCAAGGAAGTAATAACCCTTAAAGAAGCTAGAGCAAGGCCTAATTGAAAATGAAGGGAATTATTGATTGTGTCATAAAGACCCTTATGCCCATGTCCCAATCGTCCTAAGAATCCATGACCTTAACATCATACCAGATTTCTTTCCTCTTACCTTTATCTAAAACCCTAGTACCAGGTTGGTGTTTTCTATCCCTCTTCAGTATTCTTCTCCATGTTTTGGATAGCCCTGTAGATTCGTTCCCATGGTTTGATCCTTCCCAGTAAAACGCGGCGTGTTCGAATTCTAATCGCTTTTGCGCGAGAAAGGGGGACGTATTTACTGATTGCGAAATTGGATAACACTACTAGATGATGCATGATGCATGTGACAGAGATCATTTTGCAATAAAAGATATACCTTAACAAGAATAATTTACCCATTACAACTAAGTTATTCATTGAATTATATTCATGTATACATATTTTTCTAGGAATGTAGCAGATATCTTTCCTAAGTGGTCTAATGCTGGAGGCCAAGGAAGAGATTTCACAGATGTAGAAATAGAATACCATTCAGGAAATATGGTTGTTCAGACACTGCAGTATGCCATGATTATCTGGCATTAAATATCAAGTCAAATTTGAGTTGCAATCAAACTAACCTTTAGATCTTGAAGAAACAACATATATATGAAGTTTTATACAACATAAAAGAAACCTTGGCAAGGCAAAAGAAAGAAACCAAGGTAGACTGATACGAATATATTATAAAACATAATTACATAAATATGAAATTTTATATAGATAAATGAAACCTAGATAAGGAAAAATAAAGAAACCAAGGTATTCCGATAAAAAATATATTATAAAATATAAAACATATTATCAATAAAAAGCATTTACAATATTAACATAGCGTCATAGCCTAACACCTACATAGGCCAACTTTTACAACTATACAACTCACCTTAAGGAAAATATACATTTTTGAAGGAAAACTTCTTAATCACAATATATGAAACACCAACATAGCATATTTCATTATGTTTTCTATAAGAAACATCCAAGTTACTAAGATCAATGGGAATGAGTTCACCAATTTAAATTCAACTTAAAAAACCATCAGTCAATATATTAAAGGAATATGTTGTATGAAGCTACTAAAAAAACATTCTTTTTTTTTCTTTTTTCGGGATCATTAGCTACTAACAATTGTAAAGCTATAAACTTTTTAGCATTTTACAAACAAACAGCCAAAATCCACATAAAAAATTTCTCTAAACAAAACTTACTCCTACTTTTACATACGAATATGGGGTAAATTTCATTTAACCACCTGAGGTTTACACGTTTTCCCACATGACCACCTAAGTTTCAAAAATCGACACTTAAAAACCTATACTATTGAGGCTAAGTGAAAACTCGTTTTCCATCATAACTCCGTTAACTTAAGTTTGCAAGTACATTTTTGCCCCAAGAACATTATCCCTAATCTTAAACAGTAAACACCTATACCTAAGTAAGCACTAACCCATATTTTATTTTCCTTTGGCAAAATCTCACTTCTTGATTATGCTTTGAATACATTCACAATTATCCTTACACCAGCTTCTTAATATATGATTTTTAAACACCTACAATTGAATTTCAAACTAACCAAAAACACCAAAATTCAAAAATCAAATTGAGGCTTTGAAATATCCACAAAAATTAATGTATAACATTCCTTAAAAACATAAAAGATGATGAAGGAAACTTGAGACTTCAATGGAGAATTAGAATCATAAGAAGATAAAAGGTAATATAGCAGAGAAATAAACATTGAATCAAACTCAAAAAATTCAAACTTTTATGGGTCTTTGGTAGAATATTAATGGAGCTGAAACTGCAATTGGGTATGTGCAAAAATAAAAATAAAATAATAAAATGTAATTGGGTCAAAATCGAAGAAGAAAGATGTTAAGAAACCCTTTCTCTTCTACACATGAAATGGGTTTTAAGAAATCTCATGTTTTCTTCGAATTTCAATTTGTAGCATGTAATTTTCATCTAGAGAGACATGGAAGAAGAGAGGAAATTCTTTAATTTAGAAGATTCTACAATCTCATCTTGTAATCTTTCTCAATTCCTAGATTCAATTAGGTCACAAGATCTCGTATATTATTTATTGTAAAATAGAATTCATTGTTAAATATAGTATTAAAAAATGTTGGTGGCTATGGAAGTCTTTTGATAGAAGGTGGTGGTGGTGATTTAGGAGGGTAGATGATGAGAGATAGTGAGTTTGGGTATTTTGGACATTTATTTCAAAAATTTACAATTTTAGGGTTTTCACACACATTTAGAGAATGGCACACGCGTGTAGTCAATTTGGATGAAAAATGTAACACATTAACAATTTCACTTGGGGGATATTTGATAAAACTGAATACAATAGTTTTGAATGTTTTAGGTAATTTGAATGAGCTGAATGAAGCAGAATTCTGAACACTGAATGAAAAAAATTGTTTGAATAACAAATTTTTATTATTTTACCCCTATGAAAAAATTCAAAATTGTTGAAAATTTATTTAATATTACTTAATATAATAGTTAATATTGTAAAAAAAATATTAAATATAAATACTTCATTCAGCAGTCATTCAGCCCATTCAACCAAAAAAATTACGTTCAGTCATTTAACCCAAAAATCTGACCGATTCAGCCATTCAGACGATTTTTATTCAAAACAAACGCACTGAATGGTTGACCGATTCAGCCATTCAGCTCTAAACAAACACCCCCTTAGCCTCAATAGTACAAGTGTTTAAGTGTCGACTTTTGAAACTATTTACCCAAGAATATGTGAATAACCCTTCTTTTCGAAATCAAAAAGACGGGAAAAAACATAGAAATGTTAGAACTTAAACGAGTTTTATCAACCGTTCAATACACTTAATTTTAACATTATATCTAATATTAAATTTTTCAAACATACATATAATAGTACTAAGTTTATTAAGAAAGTTCCTCCTTTTTTTCCTTTACAGTTTCTTTCCATTCACTTCTACTTTCCAGCATCCAAATAAAGGCTAAAGTATTTATAAAGATCCTTCCCAATTCCAAAGCAAAACCAAATAATTCAAACCAAATTAAATAAAATTTTGCCCATTCAATACTTTAATCAATTCAAACCACCATAGATGACATATAATTGTGCAAATATATACTATAAACATGCCTATATATATGTATATATTTTTTTTAAGAGAAAGAGGGGAGAGAAATTGACTGTTACCCATGAGAGAAGTTTCGAGTAGGTGCTGGGCCGAAAGAACCTGATCCGTCGGATTAATATACTCACCATCTTCGATCCAACGCTTCTGGATCTTCATCACATTGTAAAGACTGGACATCATCACCACGAAAACGGTGCCCGCAACAGTCTTCACCACAATTGGGCCCCGACCCCTTTTAAGCCGATCCAATCCCATGATAACCAGCTTCCTCAGAGGAGTCTTGAACACGAACATCACGATCAGACCCATCTCCACGAATATCAGACTGAATAGTAGCTGAATCATATCGGACGGCCGAGAATTGATTGGCTGCTGGGTTTGTGATTTCAAGGGCTCTGATGAGAGATGTGCAAGTTAAGTTAATAGGGTAGGCTGAATGAAATCACAGAGAATTGAAGAGGAAAAAGGGGAGGAACAGGTTCAATTTTTCTTGGAAATGGTGCCTTGCTTCTTCTGTACTTCCCAAATCATAAGTTCACCAGGACTTTGAATGGTCCTTTGGGGCCTGAAGATCCATCTTATTGTAATTGAGTCCTTATACTTTTGTTAATTTAATTTTTTGGCCTCATTACTTTTTTTTAATTATTATTATTATTATTTAATTATTTTATATTATTATTGAGCGGCTTATTATTACATTTTATTTTTTAGGGCATATAATTATAGGAGAAACATGAGGAAGAGATAAAAGATAGAAATTAGGAAATATTTATAAAAAAGTTTAATCTTTAGTATCTAGCTCAAGTGATAACTTTGTGATAAAAATCAAATCGAATTAGAATTTTTTGTGTTTGAGTTATGAAAAACTCTATGCAGACATGATAATTGGACATGAGTGATTTATAATTTCACCTATTTGTATTTTAACTCTTTATAGGAGTAAAAATATAAATAAGTAAAATTATAAAACATTCCTGTCCAATTTTCATATTCAATTATTATGTATGTATAGAAGAGCTCAAAAAGCTTTAAAATGGTAAAAAAAAAAAAGAACTTTTGATTAAGAATGAGTTAGATCATAATATATCAAATCAAACAAGTAATAAAATTTATTATATTCATTGCCTGCGACCAAAAAGAATATATCATTTTAGGCTTGAAAAACTTGTTTTAAGATGCGGTCAAAAACAAACTAATATGTGGGCCGTACGTGTGAAAATATCAAAAAAATAATGTGGAACTACCGATTTCATCAAGTTAACGTATTCGACCATCGTAAACTAAAAAGTAAAAGAATATAAAAGTGTAACAAATAAAAATAAAATAAAACCATTTGGAGATTACAAAAAGTAGAATCATGATTCCCACAGGGTGTATCTCACAACACCCCCCTCTCCCTAGCTCATTGAGAATATATGATGTATATGTTTGTGTGTGAGAGAGGAGTAAATAAGAGGATTTGTTTTGTTCTTAGGGTGCAAATGGAAGGTTGTTGAAGACAGAACAAGTGCAAAATAATTGAAGACAGCCAGCCTCTTTTTTTCTGGTGCACCCATTTTCTTTGATGATGATTTGCAGTAGTTGGAATAAACCAATCTGTATATAACTATTTTTGTCATTTACTTTTAGCATGCTCTTGCCTTTTCTTTGGTGTTTTTAATATAGTAGTTTGTTTGTTTGATGATTTGACCAACTGGATCAATTATCAACTGCTGTTGAAATGGGAAAAAGCTAAAAGGGAACTCCTTTTGGAGCATGTCGCTTGGGACTTTTTTTGACAACTTTTCTATTTTCTTTCGTGCTAGACTTTGAATAATCCTCAATATTTGTAAATTGTAAGCATATGAATGCAGTCTGCGGGTGGTTGCTTACATAATTAAAGTACATGGTTGGCGATTGTATAATAAAAGTTAGGGAATTGTTAAATTCACAACAAAAAAATGTTATTTCCACAATAAAAGTGTCGCTATAGATCATATAGCGACGGTTTTCATCGTCACTATACATCTATAGCGACACTTTTGTTGTGGAAAATAATTCCTCTTATATTATACAACATTTAGTCCTAGGATTAAATAGTTATAGTCACGTGTTTGTTTTTTTATAGAATTATTCATGTGATAACTAAAAAAAATATCATTTATTTTTTTTCATAATTAATTAAAGTATTGGATTAAAAAACATCGTTTGTACTATTATACTCTTATCAATAATAACATATTTTAAACTTATTTATCCATAAAAAAATAATAACATTTACTGATTAAATAGACACCCCCACCCCCACACTCACACCCCACACCCCACGCCACCCCCAACCCCCAACCCAATCCCAACCCCAAAAAATTATATTTAGTGATTATGTATAAACTCTCACTCCGCTCACCACCCACCAAAAATAATATTTACTGTATACACTCTTACCCTGCCCACTCCGCACCCGCACCCGCCAGTCCACCTGCTAAAAATAATATTTATGATTATGTATACACTCCTATCCCGTCCATCGCTCACCCCCCACCCCCACCCTCACCCCCACCCTCACCCCCACCCCCACCCCCACCCCCACTGCCAACCCCCCAAAAAATAATATTTAAAATAATATTTACTGATTATATATATACCCACATCCCACCCCACGCCCAACCCCAATCCCAATCCCAACCCCAACTCAAACTCAAACCCAAAAATAATAATATTCAGTGATTATGTATAACTAATTTTGTTGTAATTTTTATTTACAAAATTAGTGTATTCGGTATCCCTTTTAATTTAGTTAAGTGTTTTAATGGGTTGCTGATGTGGCAAATCAGTTTTGTAATTATGTAACTATTTTCGATTGTTTCTCTCAGCTGTGACAATTTAAATTGTATGCCAAACTCGAGTAGTCATGCATTCTATATATGGTGCAGTTGGTAATCAAACATTCATACAAAGGTAACCATTTTAGTTTATGTGGGTGACCAAACAGTTACCAAGTGTTACATGTATTTATTTTCTTTATCTTGTTAAACCATGATGGAATCAGAGACTAGTCATGTGATTTTCCTCTTACTTAATATAAGAAGAAAAAAAATGCAAAATATCAGTTGGTAGCCAAACTTTCATACAAAAGTAACCATTTTAGTTTTCGTGGGTAACTAAAATGGTTACCTTTTATATATAACCATCTCTCAAACTCATCTCCATCCTCACATACAAATCCATTCGAAAACAAAAATTTATTCTCTCCAGTCAAATCGCCCCCAATTTCAAACCCTAGAATTTCCTATGGCTCCCAAGGCAGATAAGAAGAAACCCGCTAAGGATAAGAAAACGGCCATCACGGAGAAAGCCCCGGCGGAGAAGAAACCCGAGGCTAGAAAAAAGTTACCGGCGCTGTTGCCGGAGACAAGAAGAAGAAGATAGTGAAGAAGAGCGTGGAAACTTACAAGATCTACATCTTCAAGGTGTGAAGGAGGAGGATGAAGGGGAGGAGAGAGGAGGCGGTGAGGGAGATAATAGAATGGGCGGATGAGAGGCATAAGGTTTAATATGTTTGGTTATTGTTGTTATTGTGTTGCACTCTTTTTGTAATTATTTTGTGAATGAACTAATTTTATAATTACTTTCTAATTGTTGTATAGTAATGTAAAGAACCCTTTCCAAAAACCCCAAAAATTTCCCTCATTTCCTCCTCCAAATTCTCACTCCATCCATTCCCATTTCTTCCACCCCCAAGCCCATTAGCCCGTTTGCGTCTCTGTGGAGCCCACCACACTACGAGCTTTACTGTAGACTGGAAATTCTCCAGCATTGCTCCAAGTAGGGGAAGTGGGAAAGCCTTATCAAGAGGCAACACTTTCTCCATTGCCTCCTCCATATCACTCCTTGTGGGACAACCAATAGCTATACTTGTTTGGATTTCACGATGAAGCTGTTTAAACAATCTAGTATCATTTCTTTCCTCTTCAGCTAATTGGTATGGCTGAATTTTGTTCATAATTACCAACATTCCTGTGACACCTAAATACATTTAACTAGAACTGAGCTTTAGTTCCAACAAAGGGGAACCAACATCACTTATAATTGCAATACCTGCAATTGTTGCAGCAGCAAGTGTAATTGCATTTATGGATGTTAAAAGTAGAGTATTCTAGTTATTTCTCTGCTTGCATATATTCGTATGCATCTCAATTCTATCTTCAACAACCTCCATTATCACGTAAAGCTTCGCCATCGCCATTGCATCATCAGATACGTTAGTATCCGGATCTCTAAAATTTTTGGATGTATTTTTTGTAGACCACTTTTTAAGTGCCAATTCTTGAACAAAATGTGACGCCCCCAAAATAGGTATACATCACCTATTCTGAGTCGCCAGATACATGATACTGAATACAAATACAAATTAATTATACAACAGTCGTGTGAAATACGACAAAACATATACTGTGAGTTTTAATACAAATATTGTCATCTAGACAATACACACACTCAAAAGAGTCCTCATTACATTTATTTTCACACTATTTAACAGAATAGTGAGGACTACTAATACTATCATCTGGACCGTCACTCCGTTCCCCGACTAGTACCGGCTATCATCTAGACCACCGTTCTATTCCCCTGTTATCCCCCGCTCGACCCAGCTACACTTTTATTACCTGAAAGGAATTGTGAAGCAAAAGGGTGAGCACAACTAGCTCAGTAAAGAATATCATGACTAAAGATAATTAAATTATCAATAGCCTTCATCAGTAATAAATCAGAGATTTAGAACATATGGTAGATGATAAAACTTTTCAACCATATTCGCAGCGGAACGAGCAATCCATTAGAAGAGTCAAATAGACTACAAAATCTATTATCTTCTCCACGTTAAAAGTCCACCAACAATGTTTTATCCCAATAACATCAATCGACAGTTCCTTTCCACAATCATATGAATAACTCATAATCATAATTGTGATTCTAATTACTCTTCGCATCCAGGACGAAGATAATTTTTATCACTTGTCTTTACCTGAAACATCAAAGATCATGGTTATACCAAATCACAGTTCATGTTCATAATCATACTAGAAAATTTATATTTACACTACGGGCCAAAGATATTCATCAACAGTTCATCTTTGCACTACATGCCAAAGATATTCAGCAATAGGTCATCTTTGCACTACGGGCCAAAGATATTCAACAACATGTTATCTCTGCATTACAGGCCAAAGATATTCAACAACAGATCATCTTTGCACTACATGCCAAAGATATTCAACAACAGGTCATCTTTGCACTACGGGCCAAAGATATTCATATCTCAAATAAATATATAATCATTTCAGAATTTATATAAACCATAATTATAATCATGTTGATCAATTCACCTTTGCACTTAAGCTAAAAATATTCAATTGTAAATTCAATGGTCATGATCATAACAGTCAATGATTCAACTCTGCACTACTGGCCAATAATCTACCTATAGTCACGATCAGACCAATAATCTACCCATCTTTACACTCAAGTCAAAGAGAAATTTCTTCACTAGGATTATAAAAATGTTATATATGATAATCAAAACATGGATTTAATTTCAAGAGCAATATTCTTACATCAACGATAATTTGATCAGAAAAAGAAACCAATTTTATCGTGAACAGTACCCCATGAATAGTAACTCGTGAATAGTAACTCCGACACAAAAGATAAACTTTCACAATAAAACCCATATCAATATTTATAACACCTTAATTCAAATGTTATAAATCACATAAAATCTCATAATCTAATATTATTAATATTACAATAATATTTTAATCATTTCTTAAACTTATAAATAATTTATTTTAATTATTTACACTTTACTAATTAATGCATTTAATCATCCTAAAATGCCAAACTCATAAGATTTTATCACCAATAATCAAAACCCTCATCAAAAATCTGCATTTACATCATATAGGATTCTCAAGCCATAAAATCCTATTTTCCAATTTTCTTATTTCACATAACATATTTAATTCATTTACTCATAACTAGACTATTTTCATGAAAAATAGCAAATCAGTTCCAAAAATATTTCTTTTCTGAGATTTAGCATAATATAGTCCCATATTAAACATATATTTTTCTCAGAATTTTTAAAATTCATTTACTATTTTTCATATGGCCATAACTGCCGAATATTTAGACATTTATCATAAATTATACCTTTGTCCAAAAATTCCAAAATTTACAGAGTATACTTCTATGATATTCATGTACTCCCAATAAAAATTTCACCAATTTTGAAGTTAACCACAAGGAGTTATAAGGGTTTACTTTTAAAATAGTTTTTTCTCATAAAATTCATAACTCCTAATCTGTACATTCAAAATTCGCCATTTTTGGACACAATCAACAAAACTCATCAAATTATCATTTCAAATTTTTCCAGAATTTTTAAAGGTCCGAAAAAAGTACAAAACTGAAAAACATAATAACCCTTAAAATCTCTTACCTCAAAAGAGCAGTATTTCTGATCGGAATATCGAATGAAAAGCCGGAGGAAACTTGCACCGAATAACAACTCTCAAAGTATCTAAATACTCACAAAAATATGCTTGATAATATAGAGAGAGAAAACTTATGTTTCTGGTGTGATTTCTAATTCTAACATAAGCACCTATTTATAGGAAAATACTAGAACGCCAAAGGAGACTAAAATAATAAAATATTATTATTTTAATTTTTTAACTCAACCTTCCACGTCTCCTACTTGAATTAGCAGCCAACTTGGAAGAATGTAGCAGCCCACATGTTATAAACAAAAGTGGGTCCCACCCATAATTTTAATAAAAATTATTTTATTTTTCGAAACTTCAACAATTCATAGAAAATAGTCTGTTTATCATAAAAATACGAATTTTATGTACATTCCACACGAAATCAAATTCTTTACAACTTTGTAGCTTTGAATTTTTCCAAATTCCAGACAGAAAATATCCGAAATCCACAAACGGACGATTTTAAATACCGTTTCAACACGTTTTAAAATTCATAACAAATCATGCGTTAATTTTTAACGGTTCAAAATTTGTGGACATATATTCAACTTATATATGTATAAAATATCCAAAAATCATAACGATCCAACGGTCAGATCAAAATTATAACTCACGCAATAGAGCTTTAAGAACACCGATTTGATCTTTAATACCTCCAATCCGATTAAATACTGATAAAATACCTCCACATTAATTCTTTCATTTATAACCACATAAATAAATCCATAATTTATATTTGCATCAAATAAATATTTTCTTATCATATAAATTAATAATTAATTATTTACAAATAATATTACAGAATCACAATTATGACAACCAGACAGTTCTCAGGAAAGAGGGGGCTTTTCGATAAGGATTTCTCCTTACTGGTGCGAAATTAGACTATCTAACCTCTCCTCGACAGAACTTTCTAGACATTGCCAATAATGTTATCTAATAATATTATTCAAATAATACGAATGATTGATCTGATAATGAGAAATACTGTGCAGTGACAATTATTGAAACAACAATAATATAAAATATCAACGCAGCAATTATTGAACCAATAAAATAAAATATTGAACAGTAATTACTGTAACAATTATTGAGTAGTGCCTTCTTACGTAAGAATCAATAATTCAAAAATACTGTGCAATACCGTGTGCTACTGTGCAACAACGCGTATTACTGTATTTTAACCACCAGGTATTCCAACAGTGTTAACGGTAACAACTACGCCGTTATTTATAAAAACTTAAATTTGTCGTTTTCTTCATTCGACAGTTATTTTGTTATGGGGCCCACAACTGGCTGCACCATCGTACGAATATTTCCTGACAAGAAGAATATTCCACGACCAAACGAATATTCCACGACAATAGTGAGTATTTTATAACCACTTGCGTATTTTAAAAAATTTCATATATTACCCTTAACTTTAACTTGTTATCAATTTGACCATTTACTAAATAAAAAAATTGAATATTTTTATTTCATAAATTCGGGCCTTACATATTATATATATATATATATATATATATATATATATATATATATATATATATATATATATATATATATATACATACTCATTATAAATTCATGGGATGCATTCCCGTGATCACTTCCTTGCCAAATTTCAAACCTGCGTATAATATATACTAGTACTGTAAGAGCCTAACTTATTATAAATAAAATTGAATTTCCTCTATTTATTATTTTGAAATAGTAATGGTTGATTTGATTAATGTGGTTAAGTTATGGGTAAAATGCGCAAATATTTCAAATAAGCCAGTGGTTATAAAATATTCATTGTTATCGTTAATATTCGTTTGGTCGTGGAATATTCTTGCTGCCGGGGAATGTTCGTACGACGGCGCAGTCTTGTGTGGGCCCCATAACGGAAAGAGATTGGATAAAGAAAATGACAAATATAAGTTGTTTATAAAATGACGGCGTAGTTGTTACTGTTAATACTGTTGAAATACTCAGTGATTAAAAAATAGTAGCACACAGTATTGCACCAATTATTGATACTTACGTAAGAAGGCACTACTCAATAATTGTTATAGTAATTACTGTTCAGTATTTTATTGATTCAATAATTACTGCGTTGATATTTTATATAATTGTTGTTTCAATAATTGTCAGTACCCAGTATTTTCCATTATCAGAGCAATAATTCATATTATTTGAATAATATTATTAGATAACATTATTGGCAATGTCTAGAAAGTTCTGTCTAAGGAGAGGTTTGATCATCTAATTGCGCGCCAGTAAGGAGAAATCCTTATTGGAAAGCCCCCTCTTTCCTAGGAACTGCCTGGTTGTCAGTATTGTGATTCTGTAATATTATTTGTGAATAATTAATTATTGATTTATATGATGAGAAAAATATTGATTTTATGTGGATATAGATGTAGAAAATTTTTAATGTGATAATTGTTGAAAATTATTATTTTATCTTTTTCTAATAAAATAATTCATTTAAATATATTATTATATTTTAATAATATAATAATGGTGATATTTTTACAATGAATATGGGATATGTGAGTATATGAGGAGGAAGATTATTTTTGTTATAATAAATGTTAAAAGCATGGTAAACATGTCGGTGGACCCCATTTCTTGACTAAAATTTGATTATAGCCTGTAAAATTGCCCGTTTATGGATTTTGGTCAGTTTCTGTTTAGAATTTGGAAAAACTTTCTTCTGCAAAGTTGTAGATAATGGAATTTCCTATGAAAAAGATATAAGGTTCGAATTTTTCTGACAAAAGGGCTATTTATTATGAATTATTGAAGTTCCGGATTAATTGATTAACATTTTTTTTGGAGTTTTAAGTGACTTTTCATGAAAAACGTTTTTGTTACTTTAATTGAGTGGGTGGCTGATCTCTTGATTCAATTAGTGTACGTAGTAGATTTTAGAAAAATAATAATATTATTTATTAAATTTTCTGCTTTGGTGTTCTAAGCATTTTTCTATAAATAAGGTGCTTAGGTTAGAATTGAAAATCACACTAAAAACTAAAGTTTTCTCTCTCTTTCTCTCTCGATATATTGAGCGTATTCTTGTGAGTATTTTGATACTTTGAGTGTTGTTATACGGTGCAAGTTCCCTTCAACATTATATTCAGAATTCCAGTCAGAAGTACTGTCTTTTCGAGGTAAGGGATGTTATTTTCTTCGTATATGATATTATTTCTTTCAATATCATTATGCCGAAGTATTGATCTGAACTTTTAATCAAATTTGGAACTTTTTGTGTCAGAGTTACTATTCACGTATACGATACTATTCACGTATACGACACTATTCACGAATACGACACTATTCACAGAAAAATTAAATTTTTGTTTTTCGTCCAAAATATATATTATGGATACTAGCTTTGATTGTATTCATGTTTTGATCATTCTTGAATTTTACTCCACTATGATTATTTATGAGGTATTTTTGGACATGGATAAACCGAAAGACGAATCCTTAATATTTATTCTTTTGTTTCACTGAATTCGTTTTCTTTAAAATATTTTTCATCATCCTCAGTCCTAAATGATGATATTATTGAATATCTTTGGCATGTAGTGCAAAGATGGTTGATTTTATTATGAATATCTTTGGCCCGTAGTGCAAAGATGTACAGGTGTTGAGATGAACATGACCGACTGATGAATATCTTTGGCCTGTAGTGCAAAGATGAATATTTTATTCAAGATGAATATTGATTGATGTTACAGGGATAAAATAATAATGATGGACTTTTAAATTCATAGATTATAGTAGATTTCATTTTCTACGTAACTCTCCTACGAATTATTATTTCCGCTGCGAATATTGATCTGAAACTTATTGTCTATTGTATTTTATCAGATTTTTCCCTGTTGAAGACTAACGATAATTTGTTCTATATTATCTTAGTCATAATATTCTTTACTGGGCTAGTTGAGCTCACCCTTTTCTTTTTTCTTCCATTTTCTTCTCAAGAGGCGAGAATGTAGCGAGTACTAGTCGGGGTGTGAAATGATGGTTCTAGAAGTCGTTTTAGTAGTCCTCACCATTTTTATAAAATAATGTACCAATAATTATAATGAGGACTTATTTGGGTATGAATATTATCTAGATGGCAATATTTGTATTTAAACTCACAATTTTTATGTTGTATTAATAAAGTTGTAGTTGTTTTTGTACCATGTTATTGACGACTCAAAATGGCTGATCTATACCTATTTTGGGGGCGTCACAGTTGGTATTAAAGATTAGGGATATGATCTCTGGCGGAGATCGGGAAATAGAACTAGGAGGGGAGAGATGAGTAAATCCTTCGCTAGTGTGTCCTACCTAAGCTTATTTGTTAGTTGGTCAGTATATAGGGATATTATGTGATATGTTGATTTCCTTAATTAACCCTTGTTTTATGGCAGTATTTGAGAATGGAAACTGAGAATGCTAATAGTGGAGTAAATGAGACCGTGGAGACGCCTGTACTCACCAATGAGGAGAACGTGCAACAGACTGGCAATGTTCCTCCTGTGAACAACACCACTGAGTAGATGATGAACGACATGATGTTTAGAAGCTTTTTGCAGTTCATGCAAAATTAGACGAGGGAGACTCTTGTTCAAAACACCGGTGGAAATGATAACAACACATGGTTTGTCATAGCCAAGCAGTTCAAAGAGTTGGGAGCACCAGAATTCTGGGGAAAGTCGGATCTAATTAAGGCAGAAATGTGGGTCAAACAAATTACCTAGATATTCGATGTCTTGGGATGCACGGAGGAATAGAAGGTTCCATTCGCCACGTTTATGTTCCGTAATAAGGCAGATTACTGGTGGGAATCTGTGAAGCGTACCCATCCAGCCGCACTTAGTATGTCATGGGAGAAGATTCAGAAACTGTTCAATGTCAAGTACTTTCCTGAAAGTATCCGTCATATGAAGGAAGCGGAGTTTATTAGACTAGAACAAAACAATATGAAGGTGTCCTAGTACGAGGCAAAGTTTGCAAAGTTATCCAGGTTTGCACCTCATTTGGTGGAGAATGAGGAACGTATGACGCGGATGTTTCTAAGAGGTTTGAAACCCGGCATACGTCAATATCTCATTTCTCATAAATTTTCTCTCTATTCAGATGTTGTCAACAGAGCTCAATTGTTAGAGCGAGATAACGAGTACGTTCAACCGAGGGACCATAACCAGGATTATACTGGTGACAGCAGTCATCAGAACAACGATAACCAGCGAAGAAAGAAGAATACGGACAAGAGCGAAAACCACTATGGTGGTAATCATGTCCATGAGAATAGAAGAAGTGAGTCAGGAGGAGATTTTAAAAAGAGAAGGTACAACAATGACAATGCGAAGACGTCAACACCAGCAGCATCTGGTTCCAAGGGAGGAGAACGAACACCGGTCATATGCTATAAATGTGGAAAATAAGGACATATCAGCCCAAACTGCCCACAACAGTTCAAGGTATGTTATAATTTTGGAAAGGAAGGACATATCGCTCGAGATTTCACTGTAGCAAAACCAAGTCCAACGGGGATGATGACTCAAAAGGTTGTCCCAGAAAAGTCAAAGTCAACGGTTCCTGGAAGAGCGTTTGTTGTGACTGGTCAAAATGCGAGGAACCCAAACGAGGTGATCACGGGTAAGCTAATCATAAATTCTTGCGAAGTTTATACCTTACTTGATACCGGTGCTACCCATTCATTTATCTCTCCTACTTGTGCTCAACGTTTAAACTTAACTCCAGAGAAATTAGACTTTGATTTATCCGTGGAGACTTCGTTAGGAGAAACTTTCATCACATCCACTGTTTATAAATCTTGTTTGATCCAAATTGGCACCATCACATTACCTGTTAACCTTATCTCTTTAAAGGTACTTGATTTTGATGTGATTTTAGGGATTGATTGGTTAACTACTCATCATGCCAAAATTGATTGTTTTCATAAGGTTGTTAGTTTTCATATTCCTAACCAACCTGTTGTACGAATTCAAGCAACTAAACCATTAAAATCAATCACTGTCATATCTAATCATAAAGCTATTCGTTTATTGAAAAACGAATGTCAAGCTTTCTTAGCCCATGTTATGGATTTGAATAAAGACACGTCAGATTTGAATAATATTCCTGTTGTTAGTAAATTTCCTGACGTATTTTCTGAAGAACTTCCTGGTCTACCCCCAGAACGTGAAGTTGAATTCTTTATTGATCTTGAGCCTGGTACAAAGCCCATTTCTAAAACCCCATATCGAATGACTCCTATTGAACTTCAGGAGTTAAAGGTCCAACTACAGGAGTTGTTGGACATCAGTTTCATTCGTCCTAGTACATCTCCTTGGGGTGCTCCTATTTTATTTGTAAAGAAGAAAGACGGGAGTATGCGACTTTGTATTGACTATCGGGAATTGAACCATGTCACCATTAAGAATAGGTATCTGCTACCTCGTATTGATGACCTGTTTGACCAGTTGCAAGGAGCACAATTCTTTTCAAAAATAGATCTTCGTTCTAGATATCATCAGCTGAAGATTAGAACTGAGGATATTCTAAAGACTGCCTTCAAAAATCGGTACGGGCATTATGAATTCTTAGTCATGTCTTTTGGATTGACTAATGATCCTGCGACTTTTATGGATATGATGAACCGAGTATTCAAGGATTATTTGGATCAGTTCGTTGTTGTCTTTATTGATGACATCCTCATATATTCCAAAAGTCGTGAAGATCATGAGCACCATTTGAAGCTAGTACTCTAAAGGCTTCTTGAAAACAAGTTATATGCCAAGTTAAAGAAATGCGAGTTCTGTCTTGAGGAAGTAGTATTCCTTGGGCACGTGGTATCAAAACATGGAGTATCTGTTGGCTCGGCGAAGATTGAAGCAATACAAAGTTGAGAGAAACCGAAGTCGGTGACTGAAGTACGTAGCTTTCTGGGCTTAGCTGGTTATTATCGAAGATTCATGGAAGGATTTTCTCGAATCGCTACTCCATTAACTCAGCTGACTCGGAAATATATAAAATTCGTATGGAGCGAGGAATACGAGAAGTTTTTCCAAGAGCTTAAGAGGAGACTCATTTCGGCACCTGTTCTGACAATCCCATCTGGTTCAGATGGATTTGTTATCTACAGTGATGCTTCGGGCAAAGGATTAGGGTTTGTTCTCATGCAACATGGGAAAGTCATAGCCTATGCCTCGCGACAACTTAAAGAATATGAGAGGAATTATCCTACTTATGATCTAGAGTTGGCAGCAGTCGTTTTCGCGCTAAAGATTTTGAGGCACTATCTATATGGGGAGAAAGTGGAGATATATTCACACCATAAAAGTCTCAAATATTTCTTCACTAAAAAAGAACTCAACATGCAGCAACAACGTTGACTCGAGCTATTAAAAGATTATGACCACACCATTCAATACCATCCTGGAAAAGCAAACGTGGTAGCTGACGCGTTGAGTAGAAGATCATTATTTTATTTTATTTGTTTATATAATTAAATAAATATAAACCATCACATAATCTTCATATTCCTTTACTCACATATTCGAACAAAATAATTTAATAAATTGTGACATGTTCCACAATTCTCTTAAATTAGGTCACTAGTATAAAAATAAAATATTAGGACCACTAATAACGATAACCATTTAGGTTATTTAATTATCACACCTAATATATATATTAGGTTACATAACTTAATTCTTAATTCACTCATATATACAAAATAAATGTATTCACATTATATAATGTATATATATTTATTCATATAAATAATTCACATAATCATAACATATTTCACTTTTCACACTAATTTTGACTTTTCTCCATAAAAAGTCAACTATTGCCTTTGACCAAAAGTCAACTTTTACACATTTTGTGTTTACTGTCCATTCTGACTACACATGACATTCCAGACGCAACCGAGCAGTCCATGCTTTAAAATTCTATCTCTAACTCAAATTTTGAGTTTTAAATTACTCCATTCTCATTACTAATCGTATTAACTAACGACTTTATACTTATTCAAATTCTTATTTGTCAGTCAAGGCCAACACTCAAGCTATGTTAATTACTAACATAGTTTTATCCGGATCCTTAATATCATTAACTCGATTCATCATTCCACTTGCTAAAATATATATAACACCTTACTAAGTATATATATTTCTATATATATCTCATCTTCGTTTAATCTCATAGCATCTCTTCATGTGAAATCTTATCTCTAATAATAAAATTTCCATATGTACTTATATAACATTTCTTAGACTATTCCGTTCACATCGAATTTACAGGTATCATAATACCTTATCCTTGATATTCCTTCAACTACATATTAATTCATTTCTAGGGTTTAGAAATCTTGTAACCCATATTTTCTCTATTCACATTCGAATATCAAACCATATAGGTTTTACTTGAAAATTTTAAACAAATCCTCAAATTCTCATCTAGGTTTTATTCTTTAACCTTTATTCTAATCATTCAAGATTTTAAAAATTTTCGGGTTGTCACATCCACTCTCAGAATAAGTCCTCATTACATTTATTTTCACACTATTTAACAGAATAGTGAGGACTACTAGTTAATACTATCATCCAGACCATCACTCCGTTCCCCGACTCGTCCCAGCTACGTTCTCATTTCCTGAAGAGAACAGTGAAAGAAAGGGTGAGCTCAACTAGCCCAGTAAGAAATATTATGACTAAGATAATGCAGAATAAACTATCATTAGCCTTAAACAGTGTTAAACTGATACAATATAACAAACATCAAGTTTAACTGCAGCGGAACAAGCAATCCATTAAAAGAGTCAAGTAGAGAATAAAATCTATTATCTTTTATGATTTAAAAGGTTTTTCATCACTTTTATCACTAAGACTCAGCTTAATAAATAATCCACATCATCGAATCACCCCTTCATTATGGCCAAGGATATTCTTTAGTATCACTACCACAAATTATCCATGCACTACGGGCCAAGGACATTCGTGTATTCATCAATGGTCATGATTATGCCAACAACTGTCCATCAATGCACTACGGGCCAATGAGGACCTTTATCACATCATTTGTAACATCACGGTCATGATTATACCGAATAATCCCTGGTCATAATCATACCAAGTCCATCTATGCACTACAGGACACAGATGATTTTCAACATAATATAAATATGAGGATGATGATAATGATATAATAATTCAATAAAACAAGTTCATGAATTAATTTGTCCAAATTGTCAACATGATACTTCTTTGTAGAGTAAAATTCAAGAATGCTTAGAAGAATATTTCCATGAAAAGATACTGGATGAAGTGCAAATATATTGGATATTCCACTAATTTCATGGAGTATAGAAGTCAAAACTTTAACCAACCGAGTATAATAAAGAATGGAATAACAAAAGAAATCACCATGCATGCGGTACTTCGCATAGACATGTTATTCCAACAGAATAATAAGTAACGGAAATAGGTCAGGCGAAATTCGCAACGACCGGATGTTCCAACATAATAATAAAGAATGGAATAACAACAGAAATAACCATGCACGCGGTACTTCGCATAGACAGGTTATTCCAACAGAATACTAAATAATAGAACCAAGTCCGGCGTAAAACACACAGACAGGATATTTCAACAGAATAATAAAGACGGAACCAGGTCCTGCGTAAAACGCATATACAGGATATTTCAACAGAATAATAAAGACGGAACCAGGTCTGGAGTAAAACTTACAGACAGGATATTCCAACAAAATAATAAATACTAAAATAATAGAAGAATTTCACTAAGTATAGGGTAGCCCGCGTATACAGGTTATTCCAACAGAATAATAAAGAATGGATTAATAGAAGTTCTCTTCATGAATACAAAAGAAATAATACCCTTACCTTAAGAAACTGGATATAGGAAAAGAAAGGTAGCAGACTTCTCTTCTTCTTTCTCTCTATAATTTTCTCTCTCTAGAGTTTTAGTGAATTTGTAAAAAATAATGAAGGAATGAGCTTCTATTTATAGAAGAATGGACTGCATAGTATTAATTCATGAGCGGTCCAGATTGATTTACTTTAAACGGACAGTCCAGATTGGTTTACTATAAAATATTCTAATAAAACAAAAACTTTTAAATAAAATATATTATATATATATATATATATTATATATAACCTGTGCAGAAAAAACATATCATGGGTGAAACCCCGTGAACTTCTTTTATTTCTTTTACCATTTTTTTCAAACCCACTAACATACAATAATGAAATAATACTCCATGTGACAATTTGATTCCCCCCCACCTTTCCCCACCCATTTTGACTAACACGTATACATATATATATATATATATATATATGTATATAACAAAATTAAGATAACTTTCTACAGATTATTTTGAAAAATGGGTAAATTGGGGTCCATAAAATAAGCAAAACTGAGTGACTTTTCACGTAAGCATCAATAATCAATACCGTGTGCTACTATGCAACCACGTGTATTACTGTACTTTTACTACCGAGTAGTTCAACAGTATTAACGGTAAAACTTCCGCCGTTATTTTCAATAAAATATTTTTATCGTTTTTTAATCCGAAAATAATTCTGTTGTGGGGTCCACCAATGATTGTACCGTAGTCCGGATATTCCCTGATAAAAAGAATATTTCCCGACCAATCGAATAATATGACAACTTGCTTACTTTGCAAAATTTGTAAATATTACCCACAACTATAACATTATATTAAATTCATTCCATAATATAAAAATGATAATTATAGAAAATTCATCTTTATTCAAAAAGTTGGGGTCTTACAATGTATACCTATTTTGGGGGCGTCACAATATAGTTATCACTAATACAATTGAAATTTTCAATGTGTAACTCACAAATTAGTCAATCTCCTCACAATTGAGAAGAATGTAAGTATGTGCAGCATGTAAATCTTGCTCAGAGAGGAATATGCGCTTCCCTTTTCTATAAGCGCGACCCGATAGACCAATATAGAAAGCCAACCATTTAGTTCAACATTACCACCATCATCATGTCTCGGGACTCGATTAGCCTTTGTCAAGACTTTGTCAGGAAAATAGTCTGAGATAAACGTAAATATCTCATCGAAACTGTATGCCTCACATATCGACCCCGCAACATAAGCACTATTTTTCACCTTCCTCATAAGGTTTCCCATCACCCTCTCGAAATGGTACATCCATTTATATTGAACTGGACCCCCAACACGAGCTTGATAGGGAAGATGGATTTGTAAATGCTCCATGGAGTCAAAAAAACCAGGCGAGAATATTTTTTCAAGCTTAAACGTGATCTTAATGATGTTCTTCTAAAGTACAAATATGTCCTTCTTATTTAATATTTTGGAACACAAGTCTCTGAAAAAAATAACTAAGATCAGTCAAAGCATCCCATATTGGTTTATCAAGCATATCCCGAAATGTTATAGGTATGAGTCTCTCCATGAACACATGACAGTCAATGTTTGACGCATATACATATGGTAGTTTGAGAGACTTAATCCATGTACACACATCTTCAACCTGCTTTATGGACAATGTGTACCATGCATGCGGTTTGAAAATCTTACGAATTACAGATTCATAAAGTTCTAATCCAGGATGCTTATAAATATCTTTCATGTCCAAACCCTGCTTTATCATTATCTTTTGTATTTCCCGTAACATTCATCACGGTGTTAAACACATTGTCGAACACATTCTTCTCAATATGCATCACATCTAGATTATACCGAATTAAATTTGTAAACCAATAAGGCAGTTCCCAAAAGATGCTTTTGCTAACCCAATTATGAGAATCTCTAAACCCATCGATTGTGTTTGAGGCAATAGTCTTTCCGAATGGGATAGATGACAATCTAATCACACGGTCATGCATCTCCATCCCCGACAATCGCAGTGCAGGCATATAATTGTTTACTTTTCCTTTCCTAAAGTGTTATCTGATTCTTCGAAATGGGTGATCTACCGACAAGAAACGACGATGACAGTCAAACCAAGAAGGCTTTCTACCTTTTTATAGACTGAAAAACTTTGTACGCTCCATAAAATACGGACAAGCCAACTTCCCGTGTGTACTCCATCCAGCTAACATACCATAAGCAGGGAAGTAGCTTATAGTCCACATAACCGTATCCCTAAGGTTGAAATTTATTTTTATGAAAACATCCCAAGTCTGTACTCCATCCTCCCACAATACCTTCAACTCGTCTATCAGAGGTCTCAAGTAAACATCTAGGTTCTTTCCAGGACTCTTGGGACCAGGAATAACAAGTGAAAGAAATAAGTATGGTTGTTTCATACACATCCAAGGAGACAAGTTATACGGAGTAACAATCACATGCCAGCATGAGTACAGAATAGTAGAGTGGTCGAACAGGTTGAAACCAGCAGTGGACAATCCAAGCCTCATATTCTTGGGTTCCAATGCAAACCTAGGATGTTCTAAGTAGAAATCCTTCCAAGCCTACCCATCTATGGTACGGTTTAGTTCCCCATCTTTAGCTTTAGATTTCTCATGCCAAGTCATATGTTCAGTTGTTCTGAAAAACATGTACAATCTTTTTAGCCGATGTGTACTTGGAAAATACCTTAAAATCTTAAAAGATATATTTTTTTGTTGTCACACCCTCTTTATTAGGCCTAAACCGATCATAACTGCAAAACGCGCACCTTGTTTCATGTTCAGTTTCTTTATAAAATAACATGCAATTGTTCAGACATGAATCGATCTTTTGGTATCCAAGACCCAACTTGTTCACCATTTTCTTACAATAGTAGTAGTTTTCAGGAAATTTTTCACCCTCAGGCAACATACTCTTAATGGCCTTCAAAAGTGACTCAAAACACTAATGACTCATGTTGTGATCAGTCTTGATGTGTCGCCACTACAGACAATGTAGTGTACTTGGTGCAACCATGCCATAACGGCTCGCTACCCTGATCTAACAACTTAAAGAACGCTTTGGCATTAGAATTCATAGGTTTCTCTCTACCTTATTCCCAATCAAAATTTGGCCCTACAATATCATTAACCATTTCATTCATACGATGGGTACTGCTGCTCGGATTGTGTACGTGTAAGATCCCAACTTTTTGAATAAAGATGAATTTTCTATAATTATCATTTTTATATTATGGAATGAATTTAATATAATGTTATAGTTGTGAGTAATATTTATAAATTTTGCAAAGTATGCAAGTTGTCATATTATTCGATTGGTCGGGAAACATTCTTTTTGTCAGGGATTATCCGTACGACGGTACAATCATTGGTGGATCCCACAACAGAATTATTTTCGAATTGAGAAAACGACAAAAATATTTTATTGAAAATAACGGCGGAAGTTATACCATTAATACTGTTGAACTACTCGGTAGTAAAAGTACAGTAATACGCGTGGTTGCATAGTAGCACACGGTATTAATTATTGATGTTTATGTGTTAAGTCACTCAGTTTTGTTTTATTAGTATTATTAACGTAATAAAACAAAAAAACTTTTAATATAAAACAGAATACTTTTATAAATTTACTCGTTTTATTAGGCTAATAGTAAATCTTTTTATATAAAACATAATACTTTTATTAAGTTATTCGTTTTATTAGACAATAATTAGATTATATTATATTTTATTATGCATAGTGTTGCATAGTGCCTGTATAATGTTGCATAGTGTTTTGCATAGTAAAATCTTTTTATATAAAATAGAAAACTTTTATAAAGTTATTCGTTTTATTAGATTATAAATAGAATATATTATATTTTATTTAAAAGATTTTGCTTTAATTATAGACCGTCCGTTTAAAATAAAATAATCTGGACCGATCATAAGTTAGTTACTATGCAGTCCATTCTTCTATAAATAGAAGCTCGTTCCGTCATTATTTCTTACGAATTCACTGAAACTCTAGAGAGAAAAAATTATAGAGAGAAAGAAGAAGAGAAGTCTGCTACCTTTCTTTTCCTATATCCAGTTTCTTAAGGTAAGGGGTATTATTTCTTTTGTATTCATGAAGAGAACTTCTGTTATTCCATTCTTTATTATTCTGTTGGAATAACCTGTATACGCGGGCTACCCTATACTAGGTGAAATTCTTCTATTATTCCAGTCTTTATTATTCTGTTGGAATATCCTGTCTGTGTATTTTACGCCAGACCTGGTTCCATCTTTATTATTCTGTTGGAATATCATGTCTGTGCGTTTTACGCCGGACCTGATTCCGTTATTTAATATTCTATTGGAATAACCTGTCTATACGATGTACCGCATGCATGGTGATTTATGTTGTTATTTCATTCTTTATTATTCTATTGGAATATCCTATCGGTGCATATTACGCCTGACCTGGTTTCATTACTTATTATTCTGTTGGAATAACCTGTCTATGCGAAGTACCGCATGCATGGTGATTTCTTTTGTTATTCCATTCTTTATTATACTCAGTTGGTTAAAGTTTTGACTTCTATACTCCATGAAATTAGTGGAATATCCTTGAAATTTTCTCTTCATCCAGTATCTTTTCATGAAAATATTCTTCTGAGCATTCTTGAATTTTACTCTACAAAGAAGTATCATGTTGACAATTTTGACATTATTGGTTCCTGGATAAATTAATTCGTGAACTTGTTTTATTGAATTCTTATATCATTATCATCATCCTCATATTTATATTTTGTTGAAAATCATCTGTGGACTGTAGTGCATAGATGGACTTGGTATGATTATGACTAGGGATTATTCGGTATAATCATGACCGTAATGTTTTAAATGATGTGGTAAAGGTCCTCATTGGCCCGTAGTGCATTGATGGACAGTTGTTGGCATGATCATGACCATTGATGAATACACGAATGTCTTTGGCCCGTAGTGCATGGATAATTTGTGGTCGTGATACTAAAGAATATCCTTGGCCATAATGAAGGGGTGATTCGATGATGTGGATTATTTATTAAGCTGAGTCTTAGCGATAAAAGTGATGAAAAACCTTTTAAATCATAAAAGATAATAGATTTTATTCTCTACTTGACTCTTTTAATGGATTGCTTGTTCCGCTACAGTTAAACTTGATGTTTGTTATATTGTATCAGTTTAACACTGTTTAAGGCTAATGATAATTTATTCTGCATTATCTTAGTCATAATAATTCTTACTAGGCTAGTTGAGCTAACCCTTTCTTTCACTGTTCTCTTCAGGAAATTAGAATGTAGCTGGGACGAGTCGGGGAACGGAGTGATGGTTTGGATGATAGTATTAGCTAGTAGTCCTCACTATTCTGTTAAATAGTGTGAAAATAAATGTAATGAGGACTTATTCTGAAAGTAGATATTGTCTAGAAGACAGTATTTGTATTAAAACTCACAGCTCTCTTGGTGTATAATTAAGATTATATTTGTATTTTGTACCATGTATTTGACGACTCCGAATAAGTGATGTATACCTATTTTGGGGGCATCACAGTTGGTATCAAAGCATAGGGATATGATCCCTGGCTAAGATGTGTGACAAGAACTAGGAGGGGAGAGACGGGGAATTGCTTCGCTAGTATGACCTACCTAAGTTTATTTGGTATTTAATTGGTCGGTCAGAGTATATGGATAATATGTGATATGTTAATTAACCCTTGTTTTGTAGCAGTATTTGAAAATGGCATCCGAGAATGTTGAGAATATCATTGGAGCACAGGAGACCGTTGAGTCTCCACAGATCAATAATCAGGATAATGTGCATCAGGAAGACGACATTCCTCAGGCAAACAACAACACTGACCAAATGATGAACGATGGAATGTTCAGAGGCTTTATGCAATTCATGCAACATCAAGCAAGAGCGACTCTTGTACAAAATGCAGGTGGAAAGACTGGCAACTCTCGGACGGTCACCGCTAAGCAGTTCAAGAAACTGGGACCACTGGAGTTTTTTGGAGAGCCAAAACCATTTAAGGCAGAGACGTGGATTAAGCAGATCAACAAGATATTTGATGTATTGGGATGCTTCGAGGAGCAAAAGGTTCCTTTTACCACCTTCAAGTTGCGGGCAGAGGCAGATTACTAGTGGGAATCTGTAAAGCGTACTCAACCTGCCGCACTGAAGATGTTGTGTGATGAGTGCATATTATTTATTTATTTTGATTCCATTATATTTAGTTTTATTGCATGTTTCATGTGTATATAAGCTTATTAAGGTGTTTAATGATTTCAGGAAGAATTGGAGCTGAAATGAGGAAAAAGAGAAAATTGCAGGGTTTTTAGCATTAAGTTGGATGCATGGTCTAGGCTTGAGAATTGAATTTTATTGTAGAGCTCTTCTTTAGCTTTTCGAAACATTTTGAACCGTCCCAATCGGAGTTCATATGAAAAAGTTATGATCTTTTTACCAAACGGACGTTGAACCTCAAAGTTTGGAAGTTGCAATTTACATAGCAGTCACTTGGATCCTGATTTTGACATTGATTCATCCAGAATAAATCAATTCTCAAAGCATGAAAGTTGTAGATCTCGTCGATATCTTCGTTTTGATAGGTAGCAGGCCCTGTAACTCCTCCAGGATAAAAAGTTATGGTAGTTTTACCAAAGGACGTCGCAGTAGGAAATATAAATTCGCCCCAGCGAATTTTTGCGGGAAAATTGGGAAATCTTGGATTTTTGGAAAGTTTCTAAATGCAGATTTTGGCAGACTTCTACATGGAATTGGATTGATATTTCTATTAGATTTAGGATTTCCATTAGACTAAGATTTATTTCTAAATTAGATTCTATTTCTTTATGGAAACTAGTTATGATTTGTAATTCTTTTTAGGATTTGGATTTCTACTTCCTATAGGATTTAGGACTTTCTCTAGCACTATAAATAGAGGATGAGAGTCAGAGTTTTATGGATTCAATCATCTACTGCATTCTCTCATCTACAACATTGGAGGATTGAAGACATGAGCTAAGTTCTTTTTATTCAGTTCTAAGGGATGTTGAACCTTATTTATAATTAGTGGTTAATTGAGTATTCATTATTTATTCCTTCTCACATGAAATTCATTCTTGATAATCTAATTTAATTTCTGAATGCTATTTGGCTTAACTGATTTGATTTCTGCAGGATTGAGTTGGTTAACAAATATCATATACTAGATCAAGGAATAATATTACGTGTAATTGATATTGTTTCTAATCACAAGTAGTAATTAGTAATATCTGATTGTGGACAAGCTTTTGAGTATTGCTATGATTATCAGAAGACAAGTTAAACATTCCGAGATTATGTGTTTGTTGCTTGGAATAGTCTAATTTCCTAGTTCTTAATGCTGCTATTATATTAAATCTAGAGAGCTTATTCTAGGTTATATAATTGTTAGAATTTTGTGAAGAGCTTGTTTCATTGAGTGACAATTTAAGGGGAGTTTCGGGTAGCAGAGCTTGTTGTTACCTAGAGCTATTAGTTTCATTGAAGGGTAAATAATGTTACACTTGATTAATCTATTATTGTAAAAGGTGATACTGAACTGAAGAACTGAAGTTTTTTATTCATTGTTTATTCTTATTAGTTTATTCTTGTTAATTTAATTAATTAATTCAAAATCCCCTTTTCATTAGAAATCATAGGATAAATATAAAACAAATCACTCTCTGTGGTATCGATCCTTGCTTTTTACTGTGCTAATTATTTAAATTTGTAAAGTGAAAATGAGGTTAATTTAGGAGTGTAAACGACAGCTCCCAAATTTTGGCGCCGTTGCCGGGAAGTGTTATTTGTTTTGTTTATTCTTTGTTTTCGTTTATTTTTATTATTTATTATTTTGTTTTTGTTTTTATTTTATAACTTAATCCTCTCACTCTATTGACTTAAATTTTGTTCAAGAGATAGAGAAAACTGCAGATATAGAAGAAACTCTTGTTCAATCACTTGAAGAGAAAAAGATGGTGGTGCCAAACAAAAATAGGACTTTAAAAGAACTAGATACTCTCGATCTTGATCAATCATCATTTTGTATTGAGTATCCTATTTTAGATGTTGCTTTTGAACTTAACTATAGACTAATTAATCTTTTGCCTACTTTTCGTGGTCTTACAGGTGAAAATCCATATAAGCATCTAAAGGAGTTCCATGTGGTGTGTTCCACGATGAAAGCACAAGGAGTGGCAGAGGAGCAGATCAAGCTTAGACTTTTTCCATTCTCATTAGCAGATTTGGCTAAAGATTGGTTATACTATCTACCTTCTGAATCAATACGATCATGGACTGATATGTAAAGGTTATTCTTGGAGAGGTATTTTCCTGCATCAAGAGTTACCGATATAAGAAAGGAGATATGTGGAATCAGGCAGTTCAATGGAGAGAATCTCTATGAGTATTGGGAGAGGTTCAAGAAGTTGTGTTCCAGCTGTCCACCTCATGGAATTGATGAACATTACTTGATCCAGTACTTCTATGAGGGGTTGCTACCAATGGAAAGAAGCATGATTGATGCAGCAAGTGGAGGAGCACTGGTAGACAAGACTCCAGAAGCGGCAAGGACTTTAATTGCAAATATGGCAGCTTACTCACAGCAGTATGGAACTAAGATGGATCACAACTACAAAGGGTAAATGGGGTAATCATGAGAGACTTGGAGCAGCAGATTTCTGATTTAACTGCTTTGGTTCGACAAATGGCTGCAAAGAATACGCAAGGTATTCACCAAGCTCAACCTTAGTACCACACAGAAAATCAAGAAGTACCTGCCAATTCTGGGACATCTATTAAGGATATGTTTAAGGCATTCATGAACCAAACACAACAGTTCATATGTCAGACACAACAATTCCAGTAGGAGACAAGAACTTCTGTTCAAGATCTGAGGGACCAAGTTGGTCAACTTGCAACCACAGTAGGAAGGTCACTTTCACAAACTGTTGAAAATGTAAGTGCCATAACATTGAGATGTGGTGCAGAGGATCAACAGCTAGAAAATTCAATATAAAGCAAATCCAACAATAGTGAAATAGGCAGCAGTGATGTACTCAAGCACAAATTTCCACCTCTTTCAATTTATGAACCGCAACTACCTTTTCCCCAAGTTCTAACAAGGAATTGTAAAGTTGGAAAGAATGCAACGTGGTATACAGAGTCTAATAAAAAATTCCTTGAAGAAATAACGAATAGGGAACAAGAACTTAAAGATGATAAGGAGTTCACTAGTGGAAACCATTTGGATGTGCTCGAGACTACTGCTAAATTTGAAGAAATCAGGTATTCACAGTCTGAAAAGGATGAACAAGAGGCAGAGATGGAAGAATTAATAATTCCTGCAGATTTCTATAAGGAGGACATAGATGATGATACTTTCCTTGTACCAGCAACAACACACAATGATAAAGACCATGGGACCTTACACATGGAATTGGACGACGCACATGTCCAGTTCAACATATATAAAGTTAAGGGGTATCTTGGTAATGTTAATTCTATTTTTTCTATTGATGTTGTTGACTCTATAGTGCAGGAATCTCTTGAGTAAATATATAAGGAGGATTTAAGGGCTGGAATGGAGCAAAATCAATATCTGAAAGATGCTCCTAATGAAGAATTGAAATTGTTACCACTCCACTTGAAGTATATAAGTCCAATTACATAGGATGAGAAGGATGATGTCAAGCCAATGACAATAAACAAGGGCAGCTGCTTGGGAGGCAACCTAAGATTCCAGATTTGATTTTTCTAACCCTTTGCTTTTTAGTTTTTTTTATTGCGTGTTAGCTAGTAGTATTTTCTTCTTTACATGATTTTTTTACATTGGGGACAATGTAAGGTTTGAGTGTGGGGGGAAGATTTAGGTTTTTATTTTATTTAGGAATATTGATCCGATTTTGATGGGGAATTTAAAAAAATTAATGCTTTTGAAAATTTTAATTTCATGATTCTATCTGGCTATGTGTTAAAAGATTAAAGTCAAAGATTGAAAATTAATGCTACATTTCAAAATCTATTTAATGCTTAATTGGTTAATGAATGATGAAGACTAAGCCATGATCCATAGTAACTGATTTGAATTGAATTTGTGATACATGAGTACTTGAATATGAGAAGCATGTATATTTGGCTAAGTTATTTGTGGAGTTGTCTATGTGCACTGATTTCGTGACTTAGAACTGTTTAACTTGCTTATGTTGTTGCAGAACCATGTAAAATAATGATGAATGAAAAAACAGAAAAAAGGAAAAAAAAGAAAATTAAAAATCTGATTCAATGTCCATTGTGCGAAATAACTGGGTATCTAAGCCTCGGGAAGCATCGATATTCACGCTGAAAAGTGAGATGGATAAAAACAGCTTGACTAGTCGACTTTTGTGGCCTTTGTTACTTGAATAAGTAAGCCTTAGTGGTGTCTCTACACCTAGCGCCCTATGATCATCTGGTTTGGGAGTCGTTGGTGGAAAGTTTGCTAATGGGTAACTTCGAAAAGCCTAAGAAAAGGAGACATTACACATGTCAAGAAAAAAAAATATACGAAAAAAAGAAGCATGAAAATACATTCATCTGTGCTAAAAAGAAGGTTCTATGGAAAAACTTAAAAAGCAAAAAAAAATTATTCTTGGTTGTGAGTCAGTGTGCGCGGTTTTTGCTCCATGGTAACTAATTTACGTAAGTATGATGATTTTGGGAAAGTTACTTATGTGGTTATAGTTTGATTTAATGAAATTCATTGGTGAAATGGTAAGGATGGTAATTATGAGTTGATTGATAAGGCGTTGATTAGATTTTTGCAAATTTAGTGTTGATAGTCATGATTTGTATCTTGAAATCTTTTGACATAATGGTTGAATAGAATTTTTCTGGAAATCAAACTTTTGGTTTACACGAGGACGTGTAAAAGGCTAAGTGTGGGGGAATTTGATGAGTGCATATTATTCATTTATTTTGATTCCATTATATTTAGTTTTATTTCATGTTTCATGTGTATATAAGCTTATTAAGGTGTTTAATGATTTCAGGAAGAATTGGAGCTGAAACGAGGAAAAAAAGAAAATTACAGGGTTTTTAGCATTAAGTTGGATGCATGGTCTAGGGTTGGGACTTGAATTTTATTGTAAAGCTCTTCTTTAGCTTTCCGGAACATTTAGAACCGTCCCAATCGAAGTTCATATGAAAAAGTTATGATCTTTTTACTAAACGGACGTTGAACCTCAAAGTTTGAAAGTTCCAATTTACATAGTAGTCACTTGGATCCTGATTTTGACCTTGATACAGCCAGAAGCTGTCAATTCTCAAAGCATGAAAGTTGTAGATCTCGTCGATATCTTCATTTTGATAGGTAACAGGCCCTTTAACTCCTCCAGGATCAAAAGTTATGGTAGTTTTACCAAAGGACGTCGCAGTAGGAAATATAAATTCGCCCCAGCGAATTTGAGCGGGAAAATTGGGAAATCTTGGATTTTTGGAAAGTTTCTAAATGCAGATTTTGGCAAACTTCTACATGGAATTGGATTTATATTTCTATTAGCTTTAGGATTTCCTTTAGACTAAGATTTATTTCCAAATTAGATTCTATTTCTTTATGGAAACTAGTTATGATTTGTAATTCCTTTTAGGATTTGGATTTCTACTTCCTATAGGATTTAGGACTTTCTCTAGCACTATAAATTGAGGATGAGAGTCAGGGTTTTATGGATTCAATCATCTACTGCATTCTCTCATCTACAACATTGGAAGATTGAAGACATGAGCTAAGTTCTTTTTATTCAGTTCTAAGGGATGTTGAACCTTATTTATAATTAATGGTTAATTGAGTATTCATTATTTATTCCTTCTCACATGAAATTCATTCTTGATAATCTAATTTAATTTCTGAATGCTATTTGGCTTAACTGATTTGATTTCTGCAGGACTGAGTTGGTTAACAAATATCATATACTAGATCAAGGAATAATATTACGTGTAATTGATATTGTTTCTAATCACAAGTAGTAATTAGTAATATTTGATTGTGGACAAGCTTTTGAGTATTGCTATGATTATCAGAAGACAAGTTAAACAATCCGAGCTTATGTGTTTGTTGCTTGGAATAGTCTAATTTCCTAGTTCTTAATGCTGTTATTATATTAAATCTAAAGAGCTTATTCTAGGTTATATAATTGTTAGAATCTTGTGAAGAGCTTGTTTCATTGAGTGACAATCTAAGGGGAGTTTCAGGTAGCAGAGCTTGTTGTTACCTAGGGCTATTAGTTTCATTGAAGGGTAAATAATGTTACACTTGATTAATCTATTATTGTAAAAAGGTGATACTGAACTGAAAAACTGAAGCTTTTTATTCATTTTTTATTCTTATTAGTTTATTCTTGTTAATTTAATTAATTAATTCAAAATCCCATTTTCATTAGAAATCATAGGATAAATATAAAATAAATCACTCTCTGTGGGATCGATCCTTGCTTACTACTGTGCTAATTGTTTAAATTTGTAAAGTGAAAATGAGGTTAATTTAGGAGTGTAAACGACAGCTCCCATCTTGGGAGAAGTTCCAAGAACTATTCAACGACAAGTACTTTCCCGAAAGTATTCGTCACAAGAAAGAGGTAGAGTTCATTAAGCTGGAACAAAACAATATAACCGTACCGCAGTACGAAGCCAAGTTTGCCGAGTTGTTCCGGTTTGCGTCCCATTTGGTTGATAATGAGGAGAGAATGACACGGATGTTTTTAAGAGATTTGAAATCTGAGATGCGTCAATATCGTATCTCTCATAAACTGTGTTTGTATTCAGATGTTGTTAATAGGGCTCAGTTATTGGAGCGTGATAATGAGTTAACCAAACCAAAAGAGAGCCGCCGGCAAAATGATAATACCAGTGAGAACAGTCATCGAAGCATTGACAATAAGCGTGGAGAGAATCAACATGCCAGAAATGGTAACCACTTTGGTGGTAATCATGGCCAAAATAATAAGAATGGACATTTCAAGAAGATGAGATTCAACAATGATGGAAAGGCATCAGCATCAGCACCTGTTGTTAAGGAAAGAGAACGACCACCTATCATATGCTTCAAATGTGGTGGAGAGGGTCACATCAGTCCAAACTGCACGATGCCATCCAAAGCATGTTATAATTGTGGAAGAGAAGTTCACCTGGCCCGATTCTGTCATGCACCAAAGACAAGTCCAGCTGGGATGGAGGCATCAAAGGCCGTCTTAGACAAGAAAAAACTGGTAGTTTAAAGGAGAGCGTTTGTCGTGACCTCGCAGAAAGCAAGGAACCCGAACGAGGTCATCACGGGTAAGCTTATCATAAACTCTAGCAAAGTTTATACCTTATTTGATACCGGAGAAATTGGACTTTGACTTATCTGTTGAAACTCCGTTGGGAGAAACCTTCATTACATCCACTGTTTATAAGTCTTGTTTAGTTCAAATCGGCACCCGCACGTTACCTGTCGATCTTATTTCTTTGAAAATACTTGCATTTGATGTGATTCTAGGAATTGATTGGTTAACTACTCATCATGCAAAAATTGATTATTTTCGTAACGTTGTTAGCTTTCATATTCCTAACCAACCTATTATGCGAATTCAAGCAACTAAACCATTAAAATCAATCACTGTCATCTCAAGCCATAAAGCTATTCGTTTATTGAAAAACAGATGTCAAGCTTTCTTAGTTCATGTCCCGGATCTAAACAAAAATACGTCAGTTTTGAATGATATTTCCTTTGTTAATGAATTTCCTGACGTATTCCCTGAAGAACTTCCTTGCCTACCCCCGGAGCGTGAAATTGAATTTTGTATCGACCTTGAACCCGGTGCAAAACCCATTTCCAAAGCCCCATATCGAATGGCTCCTATTGAACTTCAAGAGTTAAAGACCCAACTGCAAGAATTGTTAGACATTGACTTTATTCGTCCTAGTACTTCTCCTTGGGGTGCTCCTGTTCTATTCATGAAAAAGAAAGACGGGAGTATGCGACTTTGTATTGATTATCGGGAGTTAAATCATGTCACCATCAAAAATAGGTACCCATTGCCACGTATTGATGACCTATTTGACAAGTTGCAAGGAGCCAAATTCTTTTCAAAGATTGATCTTCTTTCTGGATATCACCAGTTGAAGATTAGAACTGATGACATTCCAAAGATGGCTTTCAGAACTCGGTACAGGCATTATGAATTCCTAGTCATGTCTTTTGGATTGACTAATGCTCCTGATGCCTTCATGGATATGATGAACCGAGTATTTAAATAATATTTGGATAACTTTGTGGTCGTCTTTATTGATGACATCCTTATTTATTCCAAAATCCATGAAGATCATGAGCAACACTTGAGGCTGATACTCCAAAAGGTTCATGAATATAAGCTTTATGCCAAGTTGAAGAAATGTGAGTTCTAGCTTGAGGAAGTAGCATTCCTTGGGAACGTGGTATCAAGTCATGGAATATCTGTTGACCCAGCAAAGATTGAAGCTATTCAAAGCAGGGAGCAACCTAAATTAGTGACCGAAGTACGTAGCTTTTTCGGCTTAGCTGGTTATTATCAAAGATTCGTAGAAAGGTTTTCTCAAATCGCTACTCCATTAAATCAGCTGACTCAGAAAGATACAAAGTTCGATTAGAGCGAGGAATGTGAGAAGAGTTTTCAAGAACTCAAGAGAAGACTTATTTCAGCATCTGTTCTGATAATACCATCTGGTTCGGAGGGATTTGTCATCTACAGTGATGCTTCGGGCAAAGGGTTAGGATGTGTTCTCATGCAACATGGGAAAGTTATAGCCTATGCCTCACGAAAAATCAAAGAATATGAGAGGAATTATCCTACTCATGATCTAGAGTTGGTAGCTGTTGTCTTCGCACTAAAGATTTGGAGGCATTACTTGTATGGGGAGAAAGTGGAGATCTTTATGGATCATAAAAGTCTCAAATATTTCTTCACTCAAAAGGAACTCAATATGCGACAACGATGTTGGCTTGAACTGTTGAAAGATTATGATCATACCATCCAATACCATCCCGGAAAAGGGAACGTGGTAGCTGACGCATTGAGTAGAAGATCATATGCGGGTACGAGTGCGATATTGTCAATGCAAAGGCCCATTTTGTGTGACTTGCAAAGGATGGAGATAGAGTTAAAGACTAAAGGGACCCATGTGATGATGGCGAACATACGAGTAGAACCGACTTTAATTGATAAAGTGAAAGCTGCTCAAACTACAGACTTGGAACTGATGCGTATGAGGAAGAAAGTGCAAGAAGGTGCTATGTCGGAAGCAAGAATCGACGATGAAGGAATACTTCGAGTCAACTCCAGACTTTGTGTTCCTAACGATCCTGAGTTAAAGTATAAAATCATGATGGAGGCGCACAACACACCGTTTTCAATCCATCCTGGGAGTACCAAAATATATCGTGATCTTCGTCATAAATTCTGGTGGAGCAATATGAAGAGAGAGATAGCGTTGTTTATCTCAAGATGTCTAACGTGTCAACGAGTTAAGGCGGAGCATCAGGTACCAAAAGGTCCATTGCAACCGCTAGAAATTCCAGAATGGAAGTGGGAGCACATTACCATAGATTTCGTTACTGGTCTTCCCAAGGTTTCTCAAGGCATAGATGCAATTTGGGTCATTGTTGATAGATTGACCAAGTCTGCTCATTTCTTACCAATACGAAAAAGTTATACACAAGAATGTCTTGCTCGTATATACATAAACGAGATTGTAAGACTGCATGGTATGCCAGTATCCATAGTTTCTGATCGAGACCCAAGATTCACTTCACGATTCTGGGTTAGTTTGCAAAAAGCTATGGGCACGGATTTACGATTTAGTTCGGCATATCATCCTCAGACGGACGGACATTCAAAGAGGACTATTCAAACTCTAGAAGATTTATTAAGTCTTTGTATCCTTGACTTCAAGGGAAGTTGGGATAAGTTCTTACCATTGGTGGAGTTTTCCTACAACAACAGTTATCAAACAAGTATTGGCATGGCTCCATTCGAGGTGTTATATGGAAGAAAGTGTAGTTCTCCAGTATTTTAGGATGAGGTGGATGAAGCAACATTGTTGGGACCGGAGTTGGTACGTTTGACTACGAAAAAGATTCAAACGTTCCGACAACGTATAAAAATCTCACAAGATCGACAAAAAGAGTTATGTTGATCTTCATCGAAAGGACGTGGAATTCGATATTGGAGATCATGTGTTGTTACGTGTTGCTCCATGGAAATGAGTTATAAGATTTGGAAAGAGAGGAAAGCTCAATCCTCGATTCATTGGCCCATTTTTAATCCTCGATCGAGTAGAAACTGTGGCCTATAGAATCGCTTTATCGCCAAGTATGTCTTGTGTTCATAATGTTTTTCACATATCCATGTTACGTAAATATGTGGAAGACCCGAACAACATTATTGAGTTAGAACCAAACAAAATAGCGGAAGATTTAACGTATGAAGAAGTTTCTGTTCAAATCTTAGATAAGAAGGAACATATTCTACGCTCCAAGGTTATACCTCAAGTTAAAATTTTGTGGAGAAACCACGATGTTGAGGAAATGTCCTGGGAGTTAGAATCTAAAATGAAGTCAAGTTATCTTTACCTCTTCGATATACCAGGTACGTACCCTAATTTCGAGGGCAAAATTTTATAAGAAGGGGAGGTTGTAAGACCCCAACTTTTTGAATAAAGATGAATTTTCTATAATTATCATTTTTATATTATGGAATGAATTTAATATAATGTTATAGTTGTGGGTAATATTTACAAATTTTGCAAAGTATGCAAGTTGTTATATTATTCGATTGGTTGAGAAATATTCTTTTTGTTAGGAAATATCCGTACGACGGTACAATCATTGGTGGACCCCACAATAGAATTATTTTTAGATTGAGAAAACGATAAAAATATATTAGAATTCAGACTTGTATGATATTTGTACAAGGTGATCGAATAATCCCTGGTCATAATCATACCAAGTCCATCTATGCACTACAAGCCACAGATGACTTTCAACATAATATAAACATGAGGATGATGACAATGATATAAGAATTCAATAAAACAAGTTCACAAACTAATTTGTCCAGGAACCAATAACGTCCAAATTGTCAACATGATACTTCTTTGTAGAGTAAAATTCAAGAATGCTCAGAAGAATATTTCCATGAAAAGATACTGGATGAATCGCAAATATCAAGGATATTCCACTAATTTCATGGAGTATAGAAGTTAAAACTTTAACCAACTGAGTATAATAAAGAATGGAATAACAAAAGAAATCACTATGCATGCGGTACTTCGTATAGACAGGTTATTCCAACATAATAATAAGTAACGAAACCAGGTCAGGCGAAATTCGCACCGACAGGATGTTCCAACAGAATATTAAAGAATGAAATAACAACAGAAATCACCATGTATGCGGTACTTCGCATAAATAGGTTATTCCAACAGAATACTAAATAACGGAATCAGGTCCGGCATAAAACTTACAAACAGGATGTTCCAACAGAATAATAAAGAATGGAATAACAACAGAAATCAACATGCATGTGGTACTTCGCATAGAAAGGTTATTCCAACAGTATACTAAATAACGGAACCAGGTCCGGCGTAAAACGCACAGACAGGATATTCCAACAGAATAATAAATAATAGAATAACAGAAGTTCTCTTCATGAATACAAAAGGAATAATACCCCTTATCGTAAAAGAAAGTTGATATCGGAGTAGTGAAGTAGCAGAATAGTTTTCTTCTCTCTCTCTATAATTTCTCTCTCTAGAGTTTCAGTGAATTCGTAAGAAAATAATGAAGGAATGAGCTTCTATTTATAGAAGAATAGACTGCATAGTAACTAACTCATGAACGGTCCAGATTGATTTAATTTAATCGGACGGTCCATAATTAAAGCAAAATCTTTTAAATAAAATATAATATATTCTATTTATAATCTAATAAAACGAATAACTTTATAAAAGTTTTTTGTTTTATATAAAAAGATTTTACTATGCAAAACACTATGCAACACTATGCAGGTACTATGCAACAGTATGCATAATAAAATATAATATAATCTAATTATTGTCTAAAAAAATGAATAACTTTATAAAAGTATTCTATTTTATATAAAAAGATTTTACTATTAGCCTAATAAAGCGAACAACTTTATAAAAGTATTCTGTTTTATATAAAAAGTTTTTCTATTTTATTACATTAATAATATTAATTAAACAAAACTGAGTGACTTATCACATAAGCATCAATAATTAATACCGTGTACTACTATGCAACCACACATATTACTGTACTTTTACTACCGAGTAGTTCAACAGTATTAACGGTAAAACTTCCGCCGTTATTTTCAATAAAATATTTTTGTTGTTTTCTCAATCCGATAATAATTTTGTTGTGGGGTCCACTAATGATTGTACCTTCGTACGGATATTCCCTGACAAAAAAAAATATTTCCCGACCAATCGAATATAATATGACAACTTGCATACTTTACAAAATTTGTAAATATTACCCACAACTATAATATTATATCAAATTCATTCTATAATATTCAAAAATGATAATTATATAAAATTCATCTTTATTCAAAAAGTTGGGGTCTTACATTGACAATGTCTCTATCCATGTAATTTACATTCTTACACTTCAAAACAAGGGCATCATATCTTGTTCTGACCATTCACACATTCCAGGTGTTAGAGTTTATGCCCTAGAGGCCAATTATTTGATATAATTGAATAAGTGAATGATTTTATTATGGTTTTATTTACTGCGTTATATAGATGTTAACATAATAAAAATCCTTAGAATAGTGATACAAATTATATAGTTTCAAGTATGTGACTTGAACATGAGATTATATAATTATAATTAGTATTATTGTTCTTAAATGTCCCTAGTCGAGTATCATTGTTGATGGGACAACAATGATGCATTGAGACTAGTATGTGAATTGACTGATGACCAAATCTCATTGGTCATAAATATATGAGATATTAAGTCAATGCATAGGTACATGTTAGAGAACGATGTATTGGACAGACCCACCATGAGAATTCTATGTGGAGCATTATGCGAAGTGTCATTAGCAATTCTCATAGTGACAATGATGTAATGGTCCTCTGGCCTGAAATCACTATATTACTACACGAGAATTTATGTACTTTGATATCATCAAATGTCACCTTTAATAGGGTGGACTATAAAGGTGATTATTGGGTACATCATGAATCGTGTGAGGAATATGAGTGATCTAGATGGAATTTAACCTTCCTATATATTAGGGATGATATCCATAGGCCTCTTGATTGAGTAGGACTATGAAATGCATGGCCATGCTCAAATAGTGATTTGTTTCATATAGTCTACTCATTGATCAAGAAAACTCAGATTAAATTATGAAGAGTATGACATATTCCATTACTCGAGTTTAATCTAGGATATTAAGGTTAAAATGATTAAATTACATTGAAACATTGGTCACGAAAAGGTTGCATCGAATCATCGATCTTATTATTACTTGGGTAGCAGTGATGCATTACTAGATACCGCTCACTGTTTATAATTTTATAATATGATTTTAAAATTATTGCCAACGTAATAATAACCTATAGGGTCACACACATAGAACGTTATTAAAAGGGATTTAATTTAAATTGTACGAATTTAAATATATCAATATGATTGATTGTATTTAAATCGCGAATTTAAATTAAAAGGATGATTTATATATATATATATATATATATATATATATATATATATATATATATAAATTCAGATTTTATTTTAATTAGATTAGGGGTTTGATTAATTCCGTTTTATTGCTATATATATGATATATCAGCATATTAGGTAAGTTAATCAAAACAAAAACCCTAGCCGCTCTTAGAGAGAGACTAGAGAAAAATAGAAAATACATTCCTTTTGGTGGCTAGTACCGCAATTTCTTCTTCTGCAGATCGTAGGACGATTCGTGCAGAGCATTCGTGTGGATACCGTAGAGTCGCAGTCTGTTTGAATTGCGTTAGAGATTTGACTGCATCGATTCAACCAAAATAATCGGTATAATTTCTAAACTACTGGATTAATTTCTGTTTCGCATAGATCCTGTTTTTGGATTTTGGAAATTGCTTTGAATTATTCTATTTTTGCTGCGTTTTATGTGCCGAAACCCTACACCAGGTTACTATACATATAATCCAAAAACACTTGGCAACCAGCTCTAAATTCAGCTAAAGCACCTATCTGGGCACTTGACATTCTTCGACTCATCCACCTATGGTCTAATTAGAGGTCCATGATACTACGATACCTACTGCAGAAAAGAATTATTGTATTCCCATTGTTAGAGATTTACAATTCAGCCCAATGCCATTTATGATGCTTAGAAATACATATACATGTATATGTACATATATAACATTAGTGTGCATTATAAATGCTGTTTCGGGAATGGAATGAGGATACATATATACCAAAACAAATTTACATAGCATGAGACCAAATATTTAAAGGCATGATATATTGTTGTGGATCTCAAATTAGAATGAAGTATGATCCTATGTCATCTTACATATTTTAAATGAAACATCTGCGCATCACCCTAAAGATAATATCCAGATTTTATGAATAAAGAATTAATTTTCTCAAAATAATTTTTTTATATTATGGTGTGAATTTGAGATAATATTATAGTTGTGGGTAGTATTTATAAATTTTGCAAAGTATACAAGTTGTTATTCTTTGTGTCGGAAAATATTCGTACGACGGTACAATTATTGGTGGACCCCACAACGGAATTATTGTCGGATTGAGAAAATGACAAAAATATTTTATTAAAAATAACGGCGGAAGTTTTACCGTTGATACTGTTGAACTACTGGGTAGTAAAAGTACAGTAATACGCGTTGTTGTATAGTAGCACACGGTATTGATTATTGATATTTATGTGAGAAGTCGCTCAGTTTGATTTAATTATTGTCGATTAATAATATGAATTATTATAGCGATGATGACGTTTTGTTTTATTCGCATTATTAACGTAATAAAACAGAAACATCTTTTTATATAAAACAGAATACTTTATTAAAGTTATTCTATAAATAGAATATATTATATTTTATTATGCATAGTGTTGCATAGTGTTTTGCATAGTGTTGCATAGTGTTTTGCATAGTGTTTGCATAGTAAAAATCTTTTTATATAAATAGAATATATTATATTTTATTTAAAAGATTTTTCTTTAAATATGGACCGTAAGATTAAAGTAAATCAATCTGGACCGTTCATGGATTAGTTACTATGCATTCCATTTTCCTATAAATAGAAGCTCATTCCTTCATTATTTTCTTACGAATTCACTGAACTCTAGAGAGAGAACTATAGAGAGATAGAAGAAAAGCTTTTTGCTACTTAACTTTTCTTTTCCTATATCCAGTTTCTGTTACGGTAAGGGATATTATTATTTTGTATTCAAGAAGAGAACTTCTGTTATTCCATTTCTTTATTGTTCTGTTGGAATAACCTGTATACGCGGTCTACCCTATACTTGGTGACATTCTTCTATTATTCCGTTGGAACATCCTGTCTGTGTGTTTTACACCGGACCTGGTTCCGTCTTTATTATTATTCCGTTGGAACATCCTGTCTGTGTGTTTTACACCGGACCTGGTTCCGTCTTTATTATTCTGTTGGAACATCCCGTCGGTGAAAATTTTGCCTGACCTGGTTCCGTTGTTATTATTCTGTTGGAATAACCTGTCTATGCGAAGTACCGCATGCATGGTGATTTCTGTTGTTATTCCATTCTTTATTATACTCAGTTGGTTAAAGTTTTGACTTCTAAACTCCATGAAATTAGTAGAATATCCTTGATATTTGCGCTTCATCCAGTATCTTTTCATGAAAATATTCTTCTGATCATTCTTGAGTTTTACTCTACAAAGCAGTATCATGTGGACAATTTGGACATTAGTAGTTCTTGGACAAATTAATTCTTGAACTTGTTTTATTGAATTCTTATATCATTGTCATCATCCTTATGTTTATATTTTTTTGAAAGTCATCTGTGGCCAGTAGTGCATAGATGGACTTGGTATGATTATGACCAGGGATTATTTGGTGTAATCATGACCGTAATATTACAAATGATGTGGTAAAAGTCCTTATTGGCCCGTAGTGCATTGATGGACAGTTGTTGGCATGATCATGACCATTAATGAATACACAAATATCTTTGGCCGGTAGTGCATGGAATTTGTGGTCGTGACCCTAATGACTATCCTTGGCCGTAGTGCAGGGATGATGTGGATTATTTATTAAGCTGAGTCTCAGCGATAAAAGTGATTAAAAACTTTTTAAATTATAAAAGATAGTAGATTCTATTCTCTACTTGACTCTTTTAATGGATTGCTTGATCCGCTGCTGTTAAACTTGATGTTGTTATATTTTATCAGTTTAATACTGTTGGTGGCTAACGATAATTTATTCTGTATTATCTTACTCATAATATTTCTTACTGGGCTAGTTGAGCTCACCCTTTCTTTCACTGTTCTCTTCAGGAAATGAGAACATAGCAGGGACTAGTCGGGGAACGGAGTGACGGTCCAGAGGATAGCCTTAGTAATCCTCACTATTCTGTGAAATAGTGTATTAATAATTGTAATGAGGACTCTTTTTGAGTTTGTATAATCTCTAGTAGATAATAATTGTATTCAAACTCACATTTATGTTTTGTCGTATTGTACACGACAGTTGTATTAGTAAGTTGTATTTGAATGATGTACCATGTATCTGACGACCTAAGATGGGTGATGCATACCTAATTTTGGGGGCGTCACATAATAGATTTCTAGGGATAAAATATGAATCAATATTACATCATGCATGGCCTGCATATGCAATGAGACAAGTCTATATCATTTTTTTTGCATATACGTAGGTATTATATAAATATACACCTTTTTTCAATTACTCGACCAACTCAAAAATTTAACCATAGTATCCCCTATAATATGAACTATCTACATGCACGAGGTGTAAGACCCCAGTTTTTATAAATAAAGATGAATTTTCATAATTATTATTTTTGAATATTATGGAATAAATTTGATAAAATATATAGTTGTGGGTAATATTTATAAATTTTGCAAAGTACGCAAGTTGTTATAAAATATTCGTTTGGTCGGGGAATATTCTTTTTGTTGGGGAATATTCGTACGACGGCACAATCATTGGTGGACCCCACAACGGAAGTATTGTTGTAGTTAGAAAACGACAAAATTATCTTTCTATAAAATAACGGCGGAGGTGTTACCGTTAAAACTGTTGAACTACTCGGTAGTAAAAGTACAGTAATACGCGTTGTTGCATAGTAGCACACGGTATTGATTATTGATGCTTACGTGAGATGTCACTCAGCTATACTTAATTATTGCTACAGTAATTGCTGCATCATATCTCTTATATTATTGATTCAATTATTGTCACAGTATCATCTGTATAATATGTTATATTATCTAAACAATAATTGACACGACAAGTTATAAATGATTAATAATTGTTAAAAGATTAAATATGTGTTGATTAAAAAATAAAATGATTTTTGGTAATTTTTATTCAATCCTTGATGTATATAAAGAGTCTATTATTAGACGTTTGTGGTAAGTTTAATTATTTATGGGGGGGGGGGGCATATGTCATCATCTAAGAGTCTCTTTCATAAATAGTAATTACCTTTGTAAATAGTAATTACCTTCGTAAATAGTAATTACCTTCGTAAATAGTAATTACCTTCATAAATAGTAACTACCTTCGTAGATAGTAATTACCTTCGTCAATAGTAATTACCTTCGTAAATAGTAAATACTTTCGTAAATAGTAATAAATCTTCTATAAATAGAGGCCTAGGGCTTCATTATTTTTCACGAATTCGTTCAAGCTATAGAGAGAGAAAGTATAGAGAGAATAAGAGAGAAAGAAGAAGAGTATTCGGTTACTATACTACTGCAGTATTCAATCTCCTAATAAGGTAAGGGGTGTTATTCTTTCTTCTTGAAGAGAACTTATGTTATTCCATTCTTTGTTATTCTGTTGGAATAACCTGTAAAAGTGGCATACCCTATACATGACATGTATACGCGATATACCCTATACTTGGTGAAATCCTTATGTTATTCCATTCATTATTATTCTGTTGGAATAACCTGTATACGCGGAATACCCTATACTTGGTGACATCCATTTTACTATTCTGTCTTTATATTTCTGTCGGAATATCCTGTCTGTGCTATATGCCGGACCTGGTTCCGTCTTTATTATTATTCTGTTGAAATATCCTGTCTGTGCCTTTTACGCCAGACCTGGTTCCATTCTTTATTATTCTGTTGGAATATCCTGTCTGTGCGTTTTACGCCGGACCTGGTTCCATTCTTTATTATTCTGTTGGAACATCCTGTCGGTGTGAATTTCACCTGACCTGGTTCCGTTATTATTATTCTGCTGGAATAACCTGTCTGTGCGGTCTATCGCATGCATGGTGATTTCTTTTGTTATTCCATTCTTTATTATACTCAGTTGGATAAAACTTTAACTTCTATACTCCATGAAATTAGTGGAATACCCTTGATATTTGCGCTTCATCCAGTATCTTTTCATATAAATATTCTTCTGAGCATTCTTAAATTTTACACCACAAAACAGTATCGTGTTGACAATTTGGACGTTAATAATTCCTGGATAAAATAATTCTTGAACTTGTTTTATTGAATTCTTATATCATTGTCATCATCCTCATGTTTATATTTTGTTGAAAGTCATCTGTGGCCTGTAGTGCATAGATGGACTTGGTATGATTATGACCAGAGGTTATTCGGTGTAATCATGACCGTAATATTACAAATGATGTAAAAATAAAAAGTTCTCATTGGCCCGTAGTGCATTGATGGACAGTTGTTGGCATGATCATGACCATTAATGAATACACAAATATTCTTGGTCGTAGTGCATGAATAATTGTGGTCGTGATACTAAAGAATATCCTTGGCCGTAGTGCAGGGGTGATTCGATGATGTGGAATATTTAATAAATTGAGTCTCAGCTATAACAGTGATGAAAAACTTTTTAAATCATAAAAGATAGTAGATTTTATTTTCTACTTGACTCTTTTAATGGATTGCTGATTCTGCTGCAGTTAAACTTGATGTTTATTATATTTTAACAGTTTAACACTGTTGAAGGCTAATGATAATTTATTCTGCATTATCTTAGTCATAATATTTCTTACTGGGCTAGTTGAGCTCACCCTTTCTTTCACTGTTCTCTTCAGGAAATGAGAATATAGCTGGGACGAGTCGGGGAACGGAGTGATGGACCAGAGAATAGTATTAGTAGTCCTCATTATTCTGTTAAATAGTGTGACAATAATTGTATTGAGGACTCCTTTTGAGTGTGTATGATCTCTAGTAGACAATTATTGTATTCAAACTCACAGTTGTATTTTATCGTATTATACACGACAGTGGTATTAGTAAGTTGTATTTGAATTCTGTACCATGTATCTGACGACTCAAGATGGGTGATGTATACCTAATTTTGGGGGCGTCACACGAGGTACTGCATATATGGCCATTTGTAGGCACCCAACACATAACCTAAGAGAAATATACAAATTCAGAATATAATATGACTAAAACAAAATAAAAAATAATCTATAGGACTATTAATCCCCTATCATAAGATAAAACAGTCTGAAGTAATGCTATATTAAAATAATTAATAATTTAATCATTCACTTCTTCTCCCAGTAATGCTATATATATAATTACTCATCTTCTTCAAATTACAAATATTCTCTGAAATTTCAATGATTTCATACTCTGAAATTTGATCACAAAATTAACAGAACAAATATAACCCAATCAAACACCCATATATATAAACATATATACAATACTAATGCAACCTAGTAGCTAAAATTGAAAATTATACAAGTCACATTAATACCAACAAAATAAATAATTACCAATCACTCAATCACATTGATTTCTCAATAGTACTGTGAAAAATACATATAAATCCATAAAAAATATTACCTCTTTGCAAAAGACTTGGGCGGTGGGCGGCAGCCGTTCATGCGGAGGTAGGCAGAGACTGTTCAGGCACCGGCGGGTGGCGGGCTTCTCCCTTCTCTATTCTCGACTCCGTTCTCCCACTCTCTTCTCCCTATTTTCTCCCACTCTTCTCCCCCTCTGAACTAACTTCGATCTCCCTCTGTTCTTCTTCTTCTTCTTCTACTTCCTTCCTTCTTTTTTTTTCTTTTCCTTCTTTTGTATGATTGAACTCGATCTATTCGGTTCTCTGGTTTTAAGGGATCATCGACCTTTTTCTGCGACCGCTTTCAGTCGCTGTTTTTTAATGAAGTGGACTTAGTAGCTACTGCATGTGGTCGCTAATATTTATTGGTCGCTACAAATTTCCCCGCCAATATATTGCGCGAATTTTTGGGCGGCAAAATAATACCAACGACAGATCAACGACTGTTTGTGATCGCGGTTATTATTTAGTGACTAAATTCAGTAAGGGTCGCCAAATGTGGTGGCTAATTCTCATATCGGCGACTGTATACGGTGGTCGCTGATAGTCCATTTTCTTGTAGTATAAGTACATGTTTCAATACTATGGTTGGTCGTGTTCCATTTAAACCATAAAAACAAATCATCTTATTTACCCTCCCTCTCCTTTTTTCTCACACAAACAAACATTCACAAAGTCACAAACACATCATTCTCAAATAGGGAGAGAGAGGGTGTTAAGATACACCCGCCTTATGTGGGAATCATGATTCTATCAAATGTTATATCTTTTTGTATTGTAAATGTAACTTATTTCTATAACATGCTCAAATGAACCGCCCATTTTGTACTAATTACTGTTTGGGATTAAGATTCCAATTGACTCTATCAAAGTTGAGTAATTCATCTCTGAATCCTTTCTAGCAAATATGACTTGCGTTTGTTAATCACTTTCAAAATAAGCCTAATGGCCACTGAGAAAAATTGTTCGATTACTTGATAATTCACATCATTGACTTGTCCATATATTTCTCCATTGCAGGCACCTCATGACCTTCCCACTCTTTTATATATATAAGACCAGGAAGAACTTCTTATATATATATATATACATGAGAATGATCCATAACATGTATTTGTTATGAATTCGTATAGGGCATACACTATTTATACAATTGAAAAAAGAAGGAACGATTAGGATTGGAAACTAAAAATTGACGTCCGCTACTATTAGTAGTGGACGATAAAAAAAAACACATATCATCCGCTAGCGAACACTAATCAGAATAAGAGTTTGGCTTTATTCTAGAATTTAGTATTTATTAACCAGGGTTTGGGTTTATTAACTCCTTTTTTAATTGGGTTTAGGATTTATTAACCTTATTAATCCCTAGTTAATAAACCATAAACTCTATTTAATTGTGGGCAACAAAATCATACCTTGCTAGGTTTAGGGTTTCGTATTAGCAGAGGAGGAAATAAATCTATGAAAAGTACGGAATTGATTGATGAATTAAAGAGGGGAGAAGAACATGTGAGCAATTACTCCAATGACACGTGGCAAGACTCTTAGCATTCAAGAGCCTTTTTAGGGTATCAAGGATCCAGAGGGCTTTCTTGAATGTTTAAGGTTGAGAGAGAATCCCATCGTCTTCAATTTTCCAAAAGTTCCTTCTTCATAGAATATAAGGAATATTTATAGAGTTTCCTGAAAAGTGGTCACATGTCAGGCACATGACTTCATGGAAATTCCAAAAATGCCCTTAGTCATCAGAGTAATGCCCAGATCGTCCTGCTCTTCATAAGCCTTCTGTCTTGGGAATGATGGAGGCTCCTCCTCGATCTCATGCTTCAAATCTCTTGTTGCTCAAACCATCTTTTCCTGCTCTTCCTTCTTTATCTGAGAATCTCATCGTCAAAAAATCTCGAAAGAAATATCACAGGACACGGGAGTTCACGCCCTAGGGGGCCAAACCCTAGGTTTGAGCTTCCTTCATTTTTTTCTTTCGTTTCAACCTTTCTTGGTCGATTTTCATCCTTTTCTCATAATTCTTGGTCATGTAAGAAGTTCTTCTTTTCATGGAGATTCCAAGGCTAATCATTTCTTGAAGTTTCACAAGATTTAGTTTCTTTTTATATTTTAGGCTCATTGCTCTGTCATTGTATCGATCAAAACCCTTTTGGCACGCAAATCAAGAAAATGAGGAAGCGCGCCCTTGGGGGCCAAACTCTAAGGGCGAACCCTAGGAGGTACTTTGGCTTTATTTTGTTCATCTTTTGTCCATTTTCCTTTTTCATTTCAATAGTCCAACCAAATCCTGTGACAACCCGAGAATTTAGACAATTTATGAAAATCTTAAATGATCGATTTAAGGTCAAATAATAGACCTAGACAGAAAATAAGTGTATGCGTTTAATGTTATTGGGATTGAATTTTGAGGATTTCAAAATTCGGTGAAGGATATAGGTGAATTATTCAGGATTAAGTGTTTACGTGAATATGCTCTATGCATATGGATAAGGATGTGTTCAGAATGTGGTTAAGGGTTATGGGTTAACCAGATAAATTACATCTGTGATAAACCCTAAGAATATATTAAGAACGACAATGTTCAGTTAAAAAATTCTAACGTCTGATAAGAAAACCCTAGTAATCGGTTCTGTAAACCCTAGTTTCAGTTCCGGGAATCCGAAACCCTAATTCGGTGCATGAAACCCTAAATCGGGAACTTAATGGCATATGTGTAAATAACTAAAAGATTAATTAGGGTTAATCTTAACAATTGATTACAAAACTCTAATTCCAAATTTAAAACCCTAATGCCAGATCTGAAAACCCTAGTTTCAGATTTTGTTAAAGTTAAGCCCTAATCTGGAAAATTAGTGGAGAATTTTAATGCTTTAGTGTTATTAATCATAAGTCTAATTAGGGTAAATGTTAATTAATTTACAAACCCTAATTTTCAAATTATGGAACCCTAATTGTTTCGTCAGAAACCCTAATTGTTCAGTGGTGGAATTAATCGCTAAAATTAGCAATGCTAATTAGGAAATCCTAATCCTAATTATTTCAATTAATGAGTAATTAGAAAACCCTAATCTAATTACGATATTTAATTTATAAATGAGAAAAATTTAGTTTTTCTATTTAAAACCCTAAAATGTGGTTTTGAACCCTAATCTGTAATTTTGACCCTAATTGCGTAATTAGCAATCGTAAGTATGAAATGCTAATCCTAATTAGCAAAAAAATGAAAGTATGTTTAAGGAATTTTTAATATAATTAGTAAATACTAATTATAAGTTTAAAATGTTAATTTTCTAATTTCTATAACCGAAATTCGAAAATTGTTAGAAATTAAATTTTTGCAAAGTTAAGGGTTAAAACCTAAATCCTAAATTGTCCAAACCCTAAACCCTAAGGGTTTCATCAATTGTAAAATTCTAGAAAAAAAAATGGAATGGACAAAAATGTCCCTTTTGTGTATTAATTAAAGTTTCTTGCAATCTTGGCCAAATCCAAAGTTGGTGACCAACCCTAAGCCTAAATGTAGCCTAGCATGTGACTTAAAGCTCCAGCAATCAGCCAACTTGCAACATACAATGAATCAAGCAACAATATAAATTGAATTAGAGAGAGAAAATGTACAATACTTGGCCACTTCAATTTTTGCTCCTACCAACTTCCACTCTCTCTCAAACCCACGAAATGTGTTGCTAGATCAGTCCCAAAATGCAGCCCCACGTGTATTATAAACAGATTAAAGGATCAGAAATCAAAATCAAGCATGAAAAGGTATAAAACCTTCAAATTTTTAAATCTATGATTTTTATGTTAAATGTTGAAATTGATTGTGCAAATATGTGTAATAGGGTGTCTTTTAATGTTCTGGGTTGTTAAAATACGAAACCATAACATTAAAGTGCTCGGATTTGATGATTTTAGAAATCTGGAAAATGGGAAAAATATGGCCTGATAGTCATATGTCAGGGCCTCTAGATCTTTGTATGTTAATGTTTAGTTGTGTTTAATGTTATAGATCTGTTCTTTGTTGTTAGCTCTTGAGTCTGAGACTTGAATAAAGTCCAGATCATGTCCAGATCGAAAGATATAAGCGGTCAAAGACCGTTGACCGTTCACGAAAAGTTAAAATCTGGGTAACCCAGAAAATTTTCAGTGGTCTGACAGCATGTTTGAACGTCTAGATCTTGCTGTATTTTGTTTATTTGGCTAGGATGTTGTTGTTATGTTGTTGTCTAGTATTTATACTACATGTTAAAGTCATAAGATCACTTAGATCATAACTGAAACGGCCGGAAATCGAGGTCAAACCACCGTTGACCGGCTGTTCTTGAGGATTTCTGGAAAACCCAGAAATCTTCATATACGAGTTTTGTATCAGACTTTGACCAGTCTATTTAGCTTAGATCTGTTGTTGTTAGGTTGATCTGATAATCGTTTATTGTACCTTGACATATGGACTACACTCTAGAACTTATAGATCACCCAAACTAAACTCAGAACTCAAGATATAAGGATCGAAATATAGTACCTCAGCTGTTCTTCATTTTCTGGAAAACCCAGAAAATGAAGAACATATATGTCAGATACTTTGGAGGCCCAGATCTTCGACATGTAGTTGTTTTATGACATATTTTATGAACGATTCATGTAGTATTACATAAACACTACACGATCAATACTTAACATGGCCCATAAATCGATTAGAACACAGTTTAAATCGTGGTCAAACCATGCAACCCGAAATCTGCCAAGAACACTCAAGAACACCTATAACGACAGACAAGTGTCGCTATAGGCCTTTAGCGACGGTTTATTTATTTATTTTCCGGAAATTAATTTAAAATTAGAAAAAAATGGTTTTTAATTATTAAAAATACAAAATAAATTATGAAAAATTATTTTAAAGTCTGAAAAATAGTTTTTAACTATTTTGAGGGTATTTCAAAAATATTTAGTATTTTTGGAATGTAAATGGTATTTATTTATTTAATTACAATATTAAATAAATTATTTAAAAATAATTTTTAATTCATGAAAAATCATGAAAAATAATATTATGGTGTAAGAAAATATTTTAAGTTATTTTTGATGACTTTTAATATTTTGGGAATGAATTTCATTAATTAATCAATATTAATGATAATTAGTTTATTTAATAGATATATTAAATAAATTAAGGAAAATGGAATTTATGCTTTATAAATCATATAAAAATGATTTAAGTGTTATAAAAATATTTTAAGTTATAAAATATAACTTTTGATATTTTGGCGTAAAAATATTAATATTTTAATATTAAATATTAATTATTGGATAACAGATTTAAGTGTTTAAAAATCATATAATTATGATTTTAAGGTATTAAAAATACTTTGATATATTATGTAAGGATTTTCATTAATATTTTATATTAAATGAATATTAATGATTAAGGAATTATGGTGTATTTAATTTATTTAAATACTGTTTTAAGGATTGAAAAATGGTGATAAATGGTAATAATTATTCGAAAATTATTACAAGCATAGGAAAAATGTTTTGTCTGATATGAAATTAGCTGTAATAAAGGTTAAGTGCTTAGTCAGAGTTTAATTGAACTTAAACTCGATATTCGTCCGACTAGACCGTCGGGTCGATAGAATTGTGTCGGTTTCAACTCAGACTGCAATAGTTTGACTTGATACCTAATCTTTTGTGTGTTATAGGCTGATAGGCTTATGTGGTAATGTGTTTAGGTTATTCTGTGTATGATATAACAGTATATTACTGTGATGATATTATTCTAATTATTGGGGATCTATATTAATAATATTAGGTCTTCGGATAAAGCGTTATTAAATTGCGTGCAGTAATCAACGGTTCAGGCAAGTTTTCTTGTACTTAACTCTAATAAGAGTGTTTATTCAAGCTTATGGTTAATCATTACTGATTGCCATGAAATTTGTACTCTGTACATCTTGCATGTATAAGTCAGGTATGAAAGGCTGATCACCTTCATTACCAGTTGGTTCAGAAATGTTTGTTCATGTAAAATACTTGTTCAGTCAAAATTTTGTTCCTGCTAGTTCACGATCATATTGTTGAATTATAGCCAACCAATTATTCATACTCTTCAATCATGATATATCGTAATGTTATTGTATGTAAACTTGCTGGGCAACTTTCATGCTCACCCTTGCTATATCATGATAAAACATTGCAGGTAAAGCAAATGCGTCATATACAGGAAACGATTAAAGCTAAGTACAGCTTGGGATATAAAGTGCAGTTAGTTCGTAATTGTGTATATGATCAATAATGTTGTGTAATAGAATAGTGTGATAAATGTGTTATAAGTTAAAAGGTTATAAAAAATGTGTATTAAGTTAAGGTTACTCGACCTTGGGGAATAGTGTGTAATGTAATGTAATGTATAAATAATTTATGTTTATATCTTCCGAAAATAGTGAAAGAAATAGTGAACCGGATCCGAGGCGATTCGGGGCCCGGGTTCGTGGCTGCTACAAATCCAGTCAGGGAAGAGATTGATTTATCTTTTCTTTAAGGAGGAGCCATCTTGGAGTGGTTGAACCTTAGGGTGGCCGAACCCTTGGGGTGCCAAAACACTAGGTTTTTTTTCCTTTTTTCTCATTTAATGCTCCGTTCATTAATTGAGGTCTTGTTTATTCATTTTCATACGTCTTTTATGTCGTTCATTTAATTCTTTTTATAGTATGAACCCTAATTTGTACATTTAATTCAATTAGGTTATGCGAACCCTAATTTACACTTGGGCCAACATTAATAAACCCTAAACTCTGGTTAATAAAATTTAAACCCTGTTAATAAACACTAAACCCTAGAATAAATTAATTCAAATCCTTATTCTAATCATGATTGTCCATTCTTATTTTTAATGGTATAGATGGTGTATGACCTAGCTATAAGTATCCATAGCAATATATATATATATATATATATATATGCGTGTGCATGGCCAAAGTAAAGACTAATTACTTGCTATGCAAATGCCTAGTTGTGAAAATAGGTCAATCAAGTGATATTATATTTATTGAAATATCATACTCAATTATATCACATTAACCTTGATCTAGTTTGTTAGGAATTTTTAGGATATGCATGTTAAATTTAATGATGTAATTATAATAATGTATAATTGTTCAGTAGTTTTTTAAAGTCCTTATCTAAGATATATTTGTATAAGGACTTAGAAATAGAAGGATCAAACTTGTTAGGTTGATACTTTGAGTTAATTTAATGTATAAGTGATAGGATCAAATCAATCATATAGTATTATTAAACGATCATAAAGTTACTCCGCGTGTTCGTAATGTTAATTCAGTTCGCAGAGTAATCTAGATGTTCGTAGAGCATCAGTTAATTGTTCGCAGATAATCAGTTAGCTGTTCGTAGAGCATCAGTTGAGTGATCGTAAAGCTGCAATGAGATAACATAGTCTTTAGAAAGTTCGTAGAGTTGTTTCCCGAATTGTAAAGTAAAAAAGTGTTCACATAGTAAAGAGTAGTTTGTAGAGTCTGTTCAAGCATCGTAGAGTGCTCATCATTCGTACTGCAGATCGTAGAACCCAAATCGTAGAGCAAAACGTAAAGCTTAGACTCCATGTTCCTCATCAGAATCTACGATTGACAAAGTTCATAGAGCGTGTTAAAACTGTCATAGGACTGACAAATGTAGAACAAAGATTTCAAGATTCTTTATCACCACCTTCAAAAAAAATGTAAAGATCAGATAGTGGTATTTCTAAACCGCTAGATTGAAGATGTGACACCACTCACATGTGGTAGGTGAAACTACAGTTTAATGGGACTTGTCAGGGCCTAAAACATGTCTAGAACTTACCCTATAAGTCAACATCAGAGAACATCCTGGAGCAGAGCAATGCACGAACGGGAACTTTCCAACGGGATAATTTTCAGAAGTCTATAAAATAGTACGAAGATTCAAATTCAAGTACGAATTATCAAGATTAAAACTGAAACTCTGCCAAACTATATCAATCTCGATACAGAAACAGTTGTTCAAGCTGCCAAGTACTAGAAAGAAGTAAAGCCAATTGCAAAGCTTAGCAACACCTAAAATAACTATCATTCATTGTGATTCGATTGTCTTAGTGAAATTCAACCAAGTCTAAGTGACTTGAAGAGGTCTAAATGACCTTATCGAGACTAAGTGACTCGAAGGAATCTAAGTGATTCACTTGTAATAGATCTTATTGATATGGTCTTTGTGACCTTATGCTTAATTTATTTTCTACTTGTTGAAGTAGCAGAGTAGACTAGGAGTTATTTGTATTCTGAGCCACTTAAACATCTTGTGTCATTTACTTTAAGTCTTTATATTATGTCGTTAACTGTTATATCTGATAGTGACTAACATATCCACAAGTATTAAATTTAGAATTGAGAATATTTCTTTAAGGGTATTTTTGTGACGACCCCAAAATAGGTATACACAACCCATTTTGAGTTGCCAAATACATGATACATAATTCAAATACAAACTTAATTTATACAATACGACGAACGTAAACTGAGAGTTTTAACACGAATATTGTCTCATAGACAATATCCAAACTCAACTGAAGTCCTAATTATTATCCCACTATTTCATAGAATAGTGAGGACTACTATAGCAACCATCTAGACCGTCACTCCATTCCTTGACTAGTCCAGCTTAGACCGTCACTCCATTCCCCAACTAGTCCAGCTATATTCTCATTTCCTGAAGAAAACAATGAAAGGAAAGGGTGAGCTCAACTTGCTCAGTAAAGAATATTATGTAAGACTCCAACTTTTTGAATAAAAATGAATTTTCTATAATTATCATTTTTGAATATTATGGAATGAATTTAATATAATGTTATAGTTGTGGGTAATATTTACAAATTTTGCAAAGTATGCAAGTTGTCATATTATATTCGATTGGTCGAGAAATATTCTTTTTGTCAGGGAATATCCGTACGACGGTACAATTATTGGTGGACCCCACAATAGAATTATTATCAGATTGAGAAAATGATAAAAATATTTTTATGAAAATAACAGCGAAAGTTTTACCGTTAATACTGTTGAACTACTCAGTAGTAAAAGTACAGTAATACGCGTGGTTGCATAGTAGCACACAATATTGATTATTGATGCTTATGTGATAAGTCACTCAATTTTGTTTTATTAGTATTATTAACGTAATAAAACAGAAAAGCTTTTTATATAAAACAGAATACTTTTATAAAGTTATTCGTTTTATTAGATTATATTATATAAGTTTTGTTTTATTACATTTCCTTTCCTAGGAAGGATTAGATTATATAAGTTTTGTTTTATTACTTTTCCTTTCCTAGGAAGGATATGATTATCTCAGTTACTATGCAGTCTATTCTTCTATAAATAGAAGCTCATTTCTTCATTATTTTCTTACGAATTCACTGAAGCTCTAGAGAGAGAAAATTATAGAGAAAGAAGAGAAGTCTGCTAACTTTCTTTTCCTATATCCAGTTTCTTTTATAGTAAGAGGTATTATTTCTTTTGTATTCATGAAGAGAAATTCTGTTATTCCATTCTTTATTTAGTATTCTATTGGAATAACCTGTATATGCGGACTACCCTATACTTGGTGACATACTTCTATTATTCCGTCTTTATTATTCTGTTGAAATATCCTGTCTGTGCATTTTACGTCGGACCTGGTTTCGCCTTTATTATTATTCTGTTGGAATATCTTGTCTGTGCGTTTTAAGCCGCACCTGGTTCCATCTTTATTATAATTCTGTTGGAACATCCTGTCTGTGCGTTTTACGCCGGACCTGGTTTCGTCTTTATTATTATTCTGTTGGAACATCCTGTCTGTGCGTTTTACGCCGGACCTGGTTTCATCTTTACTATTATTTTGTTGGAACATCCTGTCTGTGCGTTTTACGTCAGACCTGGTTCCGTCTTTATTAATATTATGTTAGAATAACATGTCTATGCGAAGTAACGCATGCATGGTAATTTCTCATGTTATTCCATTCTTTATTATACTGTTGGAACATCCTGTCGATGTGAATTTTGCCTGACCTGGTTCCATTACTTAGTATTCTGTTGGAATAACCTGTCTATGCGAAGTAACGCATGTATGGTGATTTCTTTGGTTATTCCATTCTTTATTATATTCAGTTAGTTAAAGTTTCGACTTCTATACTCCATGAAATTAGTGAAATATCCTTACTATTTGCGTTTCATCCAGTATCTTTTCATGGAAATATTCTTCTGAGCATTCTTGAATTTTACTCTACAAAGAAGTATCATGTTGACAATTTGGACGTTATTGGTTCCTGGACAAATTAATTCGTGAACTTGTTTTGTTGAATTCTTATATCATTGTCATCATCCTCATGTTTATATATATTTTTTAAAGTAATATGTGGCATGTAGTGCATAGATGGACTTGGTATGATTATGACCAGGGATTATTCGGTGTAATCATGACCGTAGTGTTATAAATGATGTGGTAAAAGTCCTCATTGGCCCGTAGTGCATTGATGGACAGTTGTTGGCATGGTCATGACCATTGATGAATACTCGAATGTCCTTGGCCCGTAGTGCATGGATAATTTGTGGTCGTGATACTAAAGAATATCCTTGGCCATAGTGCAGGGGTGATTCGATGATGTGGATTATTTATTAAGTTGTGTCTCAGAGATAAAAGTGATGAAAAACCTTTTAAATCATAAAAGATAGTAGATTTTATTCTCTACTTGACTCTTTTAATGGATTGCTTGATCCGGTGCAGTTAAACTTGATGTCTATTGTATTTTATCAGTTTAACATTTTTGAAGACTAATGATAATTTATTCTGCATTATCTTAGTCATAATATTTCTTACTGGGTTAGTTGAGCTCACCCTTTCTTTCACTGTTCTCTTCAGGAAATGAGAACGTAGCTGGGACGAATCGGGGAACGGAGTGATGGTTCGGATGATAGTATTAGCTAGTAGTCCTCACTATTCTGTTAAATAGTGTGACAATAAATATAATGAGGACTTATTCTGAGAGTGGATATTGTCTAGAAGACAGTATTTGTATTAAAACTTACAGCTCTCTTGTTTTATAATTAAGATTGTATTTTTATTATGTACCATGTATTTGGCGACTCGAAATATGTGATGTATACCTATTTTGGGGGCGTGACAGTTGGTATCAAAGCTTGGGGATATGATCCCTGGCTGAGATGTGAGATAAAAACTAGGAGGGGAGAGACGAGGAATTCTTTCGCTAGTATGACCTACTTAAGTTTATTTGGTATTTAATTGGTCGGTCAGAGTGTAGGGATAATATGTGATATGTTATTTAACCCTTGTTGTGACTCCCCAAAAATAGGTATACATCACCCATCTTGAGTCGCCAAATACATGGTACAAAATTCAAATACAATCTTTAATATACAACAAGAGAGCTGTGAGTTTTAATACAAATATTGTCTTTTAGACAATATCCACTCTCAAAATAAGTCCTGATTACATTTATTGTCACACTATTTAACAGAATAGTGAGGACTACTAATACTATCATCTGGACCGTCACTCCATTCCCCGACTAGTCCCGGCTACGTTCTCATTTCGTGAAGAGAACAATGAAAGAAAAGGTGAGCTCAACTAGCCCAATAAGAAATATTATGACTAAGATAATGCAGAATAAATTATCATTAGTCTTCAACAATGTTAAACTGATAAAATACAATAGACATCAAGTTTAACTGCAGCGGAACAAGCAATCCATTAAAAGAGTCAAGTAGAGAATAGAATCTACTATCTTTTATGATTTAAAAAGTTTTTCATCACATTTATTGTTGGGACTCAGCTTAATAAATAATCCACATCATCAATTAATCACTGCACTACAGGCCAATGATATTATTTAGTATCACGACCACGAATTATCCATGCACTACGGGCTAAAGATAATTGTGTTTTCATCAACGGTCCTGATCATGCCATAAAATAATTCATCTTTGCACCCTTGGCCGAAGAGAATCCATAGCCATAATCATACCAAAAACTGTCCATCAATGCATTACGGGCCATTGAAGACTTTTTCCACATCATTTGTAACATTACGATCATGATTATACTGAATAATCCCTGGTCATAATCATACCAAGTCCATCTATGCACTACAGGCCACAGATGACTTTCAACATAATATCAACATGAGGATGATGACAATGATATAAGAATTCAATAAAACAAGTACAAGAATTAATTTATCCAGGAATCAATAACGTCCAAATTGTCAACATGATACTTCTTTGTAGAGTAAAATTCAAGAATGCTCAGAAGAATATTTCTATGAAAAGATACTGGATGAAGCGCAAATATCAAGGATATTCCACTAATTTCATGGAGTATAGAAGTCAAAACTTTCACCAACCGAGTATAATAAAGAATGGAATAATAAAAGAAATCATCATGCATGCGGTACTTCGCATAGACATGTTATTTTAACAGAATAATAAGTAATGGAACCAGGTCAGGCGAAATTCGCACCGACAAGATGTTCCAACAGAATAATAAAGAATGGATTAACAATAGAAATCACCATGCATACGGTACTTCGCATAGACAGGTTATACTAACAGAATAATAAAGACGGAACCAGGTCCGGTGTAAAACGCACAGACAGGATATTCCAACAGAATAATAAAGATGGAACCAGGTCCGACATAAAACGCACAGACATGATATTCCAACAGAATAATAAAGAATGGAAAACAGAAGAATTTCACCAAGTATAGGGTAGTCCGCGTATACAGGTTATTCCAACAGAATAATAAAGAATGGAATACCAGAAGAATTTCACCAAGTAAGGGTAGCCCGCGTATACAGGTTATTACAAAAGAATAATAAAGAATGGAATAACAGAAGTTCTCTTCATGAATACAAAAGAAATAATACCCCTTACGGGTACAACAAATAATATCCCTTACTGAAAAAGAAACTTGATATCGGAGTAGTGAAGTAGCATAATACTTTTCTTCTTTCTCTCTATAATTTCTCTATCTAGAGTTTCAGTGAATTCGTAAGAAAATAATGAAGGAATGAACTTCTATTTATAGAAGAATGGACTGCATAGTAACTAACTCATGAACGGTCCAGATTGATTTACTTTAATCGGACGGTTCATAATTAAAGCAAAATCTTTTAAATAAAATATAATATATTCTATTTATAATCTAATAAAATGAATAACTTTATAAAAGTTTTCTGTTTTATATAAAAAGATTTTACTATGCAAAATATTATGCAACACTATGCAGGCACTATGCAATACTATGCATAATAAAATATAATATATTCTAATTATTGTCTAATAAAACGAATAACTTTATAAAAGTATTCTGTTTTATATAAAAAGTTTTTTAGGTTTTATTATGTTAATAATACTAATAAAACAAAACTTATATATATATATATATATATATATATATATATATAACAATCAACAATAATTGAATCAAATAACGTGAGATACTATGCAGCAACTACTGTACCAATAATTGAACAAAACTGAGTGACTTCTTACGTAAACATCAATAATCAATACCGTGTGCTACTATGCAACCACGCGTATTACTGTAATTTTACTACTGAGTAGTTCAACAGTATTAACGGTAAAACTTCCGTCGTTATTTTCATAAAAATATTTTTGTTGTTTTCTCAATCCGACAATAATTTCATTACGGGGTCCACCAATGATTGTACCGTCGTACAGATATTCTCTGACAAAACGAATATTCCCCGAGCAAATGAATATAATATGACAACTTGCATATTTTGCAAAATTTATAAATATTACCCACAACTATAAAATTATATCAAATCCATGCCATAATATTAAAAAAAATTATTTCGAGAAAATTAAATATTTATTCATAAAATCTGGGTTCTCACACTTGTTTTGTGGCAGTATTTGAAAATGACATTCGAGAATGTTGAGAATATCAATGGAGCACAGGAGACCATTGAGTCTCCACAGATCAATAACCATGATAATGTGCATCAGAAGGTGACATTCCTCAGGCAAACAACAACAATGACCAAATGATGAACGATGGAATATTCAGAGGCTTTATACAATTCATGCAACATCAGGCAAGAACGGCTCCTGTCGAAAATATAGGAGGAAATACTAGCAACTCTCGGACGGTCCTGGGACCAACGGAGTTTTTTGGAGAGCCAAAACCACTTAAGGCGGAGACGTGAATTAAGCAGATCAACAAGATATTTGATGTATTGGGATGCTCCGAGGAGCAAAAGGTTCCTTTTGCCACCTTCATGTTGCGGACAGAGACAGATTACTGGTGGGAATCTGTAAAGCGTACTCAACCTGCCGCACTGAAGATGTCTTGGGAGAAGTTCTAAGAACTATTCAACGACAAGTACTTTCCTGAAAGTATTCATCACATGAAAGAGGTAGAGTTGATCAAGCTGGAACAAAATAATATGACCGTATTACAATACGAAGCCAAGTTTGTCGAGTTGTCCCGGTTTGCGTCCCATTTGGTTGATAATGAGGAGAGAATGACGCGAATGTTTTTAAGAGGTTTAAAACCTGAGAACAGTCATCGAAGCGTTAACAATAAGCGTGGAGGGAATCAATATGCCAGAAATGGTAACCACTTCGGTGGTAATCATGGCCAAAATAATAAGAATGGAAATTTTAAGAAAATGAGATTCAACAATGATGGAAAGACGTCAGCACCCGCACCCGTTGTGAAGGAAGGAGAACGACCACCTATCATATGCTTCAAATGTGGAGGGGAAGGGCACATCAGTCCAAATTATGCTATGCCCTCCAAAGGATGTTACAATTGTGGAAGAGAAGGTCACCTGGCCCAATTTTGTCATGCACTAAAGACAAGTCCAGCTAGGATGGAGGCATCAAAGACCGTCCCAAACAAGACAAAATAGGTAGTTCAAGGGAGAGCGTTTGTCGTGACCTCCCAAAAAGTAAGGAACCCGAACGAGGTCATCACGGGTAAGCTTATCATAAACTCTAGCGAAGTATATACCTTATTTGATACCGGTTCTACCCATTATTTTATTTCTCCTACTTGCGCTCAACGTTTAAATTTGACTGCAGAGAAATTGGACTTTGACTTATCTGTTGAAACTCCATTGGGAGAAACCTTCATTACATTCACTGTTTATAAGTCTTGTTTAGTTCAAATTGGTACCCTCACATTACCTGTCGATCTTATTTCTTTGAAAATACTTGCATTTGATGTGATTCTAGGAATTGATTGGTTAACTACTCATCATGCAAAAATTGACTGTTTTCGTAAGGTTGTTATCTTTCATATTCCTAATCAACCTATTATGCGAATTTAAGCAACCAAACCATTAAAATCAATCACTGTTATCTCAAGCCATAAAGCTATTCGTTTATTGAAAAATGGATGTCAAGCTTTCTAAGCTCATGTCTCGGATCTAAACAAAAATACGTCAGTTTTGAATGATATTTCTATTGTTAATGAATTTCTTGACGTATTCCCTGAAGAACTTCCTGGCCTACCCCCAGAGCATTAAATTGAATTTTATATCGACCTTGAACCAGGTACAAAACCCAATTCCAAAGCCCCATATAGAATGGCTCCTATTGAACTCCAGGAGTTAAAGACCCAACTGCAGGAATTATTAGACATTGGCTTTATTCGTCCTAATACTTCTCCTTGGGGTGCTCCTGTCCTATTCGTGAAGAAGAAAGATGAGAGTATGCGACTTTGTATTGATTATCGGGAGTTGAATCATGTCACCATCAAAAATAGGTACCCATTGCCACATATTGATGATCTGTTTGACCAGTTGCAAGACGCCAAATTCTTTTCAAAGATTGATCTTCGTTCCGGATATCACCAATTAAAGATTAGAACTGATAACATTCCAAAGACGGCTTTCAGAAATCGGTACGGACATTATGAATTCCTAGTCATGTCTTTTGGATTGACTAATGCTCTTGCTGCCTTCATGGATATGATGAATCAAGTATTCAAGGAATATTTGGATAACTTTGTGGTCGTCTTTATTGATGATATCCTTATTTATTCCAAAAGCCGTGAAGATCATGAGCAACACTTGAGGCTGATACTCCAAAAGCTTCGTGAATATAAGCTTTATGCCAAGTTGAAGAAATGCGAGTTCTGGCTTGAGGAAGTAGCATTCCTCGGGCACGTAGTATCAAGTCATGGAATATCTGTTGACCCAGCAAAGATTGAAGCTATTCAAAGCTGGGAGTAACCTAAATCAGTGACCGAAGTAAGTAGCTTTCTCGGCTTAGCTGGTTATTATCAGAGATTCATATAAGGGTTTTCTCAAATCGCTACTCCGTTAACTCAGCTGACTCGGAAAGATACAAAGTTTGGTTGGAGCGAGGAATGTGAGAAGAGTTTTCAAGAACTCAAAAGAAGACTCATTTCAGCACCTGTTCTGACAATTCCATCTGGTTCGGAAGGATTTGTCATCTACAGTGATGCTTCGGGCAAAGGGTTAGGATGTGTTCTCATGCAACATGGGAAAGTCATAGCCTATGCCTCACGACAACTCAAAAAATATGAGAGGAATTATCCTACTCATTATCTAGAGGTGGCAAATGTTGTCTTCGTACTAAAGATTTAGAGGCATTACTTGTATGGGGAGAAAGTGGAGATCTTTATGGATCATAAAAGCCTCAAATATTTCTTCACTCAAAAGGAACTCAACATGCGACAATGACGTTGTCTTGAACTGTTAAAAGATTATGATCATACCATCCAATACCATCCTGGAAAAGTGAACGTGGTAGCTGACGTATTGAGTAGAAGATCATATGCGGGTACGAGTGCAATATTGTCAACGCAAAGGCCCATTTTGTGTGATTTGCAAAGGATGATAGAGTTAAAGACTCCAGGGACCCATGTGATGATGGCAAACATACGGGTAGAACCGACTTTAATCGATAGAGTTAAAGCTGCTCAAGCTACAGACCTGGAGCTGATGCATATGAGGAAGAAAGTACAATAAGGTGCTATGCCGGAAGCAAGAATCGATGAAGAAGGAATACTTCGAGTCAACTTCAGACTTTGTGTTCCTAACGATCCTGAGTTAAAGTATAAAATCATGATGGAGGCGCACAACACACAATTTGCAATCCATCTTGGGAGTACTAAAATGTATCGTGATCTTCGTCAAACATTTTGGTGGAGCAATATGAAGAGAGAAATAGCGTTGTTTATCTCAAGGTGTCTAACTTGTCAACGAGTCAAGGCGGAGCATCAAATACCAAAAGGTCCATTGCAACCACTTAAAATTCCAGAATGGAAGTGAGAGCACATTACCACGGATTTCGTTACTGATCTTCCCAAGCTTTCTCAAGGCATAGATGCAATTTGGGTCATTGTTGATATATTGACCAAGTCTGCTCATTTTTTACCAATACGAAAAACTTATACACTTGAACGTCTTTCTCGTATGTACATAAAAGAGATTGTAAGACTGCATTGTATGCCAGTATCCATAGTTTCTGATCGAGACCCTTCACGATTTTGGGTTAGTTTGCAAAAAGCTATGGGCACGGATTTACGATTTAGTTCGATATATCATCCTCAGACGGACGGACAATTAGAGAGGACTATTCAAACTCTAGAAGATTTATTAAGACTATGTGTCCTTTACTTCAAGGGAAGTTGGGACAAGTTCTTACCGTTGGTGGAGTTTTCCTACAACAATAGTTATCAAACAAGCATTGGCATGGCTCCATTCGAGGCGTTGTATGGAAGAAAATGTCGTTCTCCAGTATGCTGGGATGAGGTGGGTGAAGCAAAGTTGTTGGGTCCTGAGTTGGTACGTATGACTACGAAAAAGATTCAAACGATTAGACACGTATAAAAACCTCACAAGATCGACAAAAGAGTTATGCTAATGTCCATCGAAAGGACGTGAAATTCGATATAGGAGATCATGTGTTGTTACGTGTTGCTCCATGGAAAGGAGTTACGAGATTTGGAAAGAGAGGAAAGCTCAATCCTCGATTCATTGGCCCATTTTTAATCCTCGATTGAGTAGGAATTGTGGCCTATAGACTCGCTTTACCGCCAAGTATGTCTCGTGTTCATAAAGTTTTTCACATATCCATGTTACGTAAATATGTGGAAGACCCGAAACACATTATTGAGTTAGAACCGGACGAAATAGCGAAAGATTTAACGTATGAAGAGGATCCTGTTCAAATCTTGGACAAGAAGGAACATATTCTACACTCCAAGGTTATTACTCAAGTCAAAGTTTTGTGGAGAAACCACGATGTTGAGGAAATGACCTGGGAGTTAGAATCTAAAATGAAATCAAGGTATCCTTACATCTTCAATATACCAGGTACGTACCCTAATTTCGAAGGTGCAATTTCATAAGAATGGGAGGTTGTAAGACCCCAACTTTTTGAATAAAAATGAATTATCTATAATTATCTTTTTTGAATATTATGGAATGAATTTAATATAATGTTATAGTTGTGGGTAATATTTATAAATTTTGAAAAGTATGCAAGTTGTCATATTATATTCGATTGGTCGGGAAATATTCTTTTTGTCAGGGAATATCCGTACGACGGTACAATTATTGGTGGACCCCACAACAAAATTATTCTCAGATTGAGAAAATGACAAAAATATTTTTATAAAAATAACGGCGAAAGTTTTATCGTTAATACTGTTGAAGTACTCGGTAATAAAAGTACAGTAATACGCATGGTTGCATAGTAGCACACGATATTGATTATTGATGCTTATGTGATAAGTCACTCAGTTTTGTTTTATTAGTATTATTAACGTAATAAAAAAGAAAAGCTTTTTATATAAAACAAAATACTTTTATAAAGTTATTCGTTTTATTAGATTATATTATATAAGTTTTGTTTTATTACTTTTCCTTTCCTAGGAAGGATTAGATTATATAAGTTTTGTTTTATTACTTTTCCTTTCCTAGGAAGGATATGATTATCTCAGTTACTATGCAGTCTATTCTTCTATAAATAGAAGCTCATTCCTTCATTATTTTCTTATGAATTCACTGAAGCTCTAGAGAGAGAAAATTATAGAGAGAAAGAAGAAGAGAAGTCTGCTAACTTTCTTTTCCTATATCCAGTTTCTTTTACGATAAGGGGTATTATTAATTTTGTATTCATGAAGAGAACTTCTGTTATTCCATTCTTTATTTAGTTTTCTGTTGGAATAACCTGTATACGCGGACTACCCTATACTTGGTGACATTCTTCTATTATTCTGTCTTTATTATTCTGTTGGAATATCCTGTCTGTGCGTTTTACGCCGGACCTGGTTCCGTCTTTATTATTATTCTGTTGTAACATCTTGTCTGTGCGTTTTACGCCAGACCTGGTTCCATCTTTATTATTATTCTATTGGAACATTCTGTCTGTACGTTTTACGCCTGACCTGGTTCCGTCTTTATTAATATTCTATTGGAATAACCTGTCTATGCGAAGTACCGCATGCATGGTGATTTCTGTTGTTATTTCATTCTTTATTATTCTTTTGGAACATCCTGTCGGTACGAATTTCGCCTGACCTGGTTCTGTTACTTAGTATTCTGTTGGAATAACCTGTCTATGCGAAGTACCGAATGCATGGTGATTTTTTTTGTTATTCCATTCTTTATTATACTCAGTTGGTTAAAGTTTTGACTTCTATACTCCATGAAATTAGTGGAATATCCTTGCTATTTGCGCTTCATCCAGTATCTTTTCATGGAAATATTCTTCTGAGCATTCTTAAATTTTACTCTACAAAGAAGTATCATGTTGACAATTTGGACGTTATTGGTTCCTGGACAAATTAATTCGTGAACTTGTTTTGTTGAATTCTTATATCATTGTCATCATCCTCATGTTTATATATATTTTTTAAAGTCATATGTGGCATGTAGTGCATAGATGGACTTGGTATGATTATGACCAGGGATTATTCGGTGTAATCATGACCGTAATGTTACAAATGATGTGGTAAAAGTCCTCATTGGCCCGTAGTGCATTGATGGACAGTTGTTGGCATGGTCATGACCATTGATGAATACTCGAATGTCCTTGGCCCGTAGTGCATGGATAATTTATGGTCGTGATACTAAAGAATATCCTTGGCCGTAGTGCAGGGGTGATTCGATGATGTGGATTAATTATTAAGCTGAGTCTCAGCGATAAAAGTGATGAAAAACCTTTTAAATCATAAAAGATAGTAGATTTTATTCTCTACTTGACTCTTTTAATGGATTGCTTGATCCGCTGCAGTTAAACTTGATGTCTATTGTATTTTATCAGTTTAACATTTTTGAAGACTAATGATAATTTATTCTGCATTATCTTAGTGATAATATTTCTTACTGCGCTAGTTGAGCTCACCCTTTCTTTCACTGTTCTCTTCAGGAAATGAGAACATAGCTGGGACGAGTCGGGGAACGGAGTGGTGGTTCGGATGATAGTATTAGCTAGTATTCCTCACTATTCTGTTAAATAGTGTGACAATAAATGTAATGAGGACTTATTCTGAGTGTGGATATTGTCTAGAAGACAGTATTTGTATTTAAACTCACTGCTCTCTTGTTGTATAATTAAGATTGTATTTGTATTCTGTACCATGTATTTGGCGACTCAGAATAGGTGATGTATACCTATTTTGGGGGCGTCACATATTATGACTAAGATAATGCAGAATAAATTATCGTTAGCCTTCAACACTGTTAAACTGATAGAATACAATAGACAACAAGCTTAACTGCAGCGAAACAAACAATCCATTAGAAGAGTCAAGTAGAACATGATATCTATTATCTTCTATGATTTAAAAGTTCATCATCAATATTTTATCGCTGTAACACAGTTTAATAAATAATCCACATCACTGAATTATCCATGCACTACGGGCCAAGGATGTTCATTAGTATCACATCCACGAATTATCCATGCACTACGGGCCAATGATATTCGTTATTATCACCAATGGTCATGATCATGCCAATAACTGTCCATCAATGCACTACGGGCCAATGAAGACTTTTACCATATCATTTGTAACATTACGTGTCATGATTTTACTGATACATAATTCTTGGTCATAATCATACCAATCAATAGTCCATCTATGCACTACGGGCCAAAGATGACTTTCATTACAATATAAGCATGATGATGATGATAATGATATAAGAATTCAATTAAACAAGATCAAGGATAAATATTAAAGATGTATAATTCAATTTATCCAGAGTTTAAGAATGTCCAAATTGTCAACATGATAACTGCTTTGTAGAGTAAAATTCAAGAATAATATTCATGTAAAAATAATTTGGACAGAAAAGAAATTAATTTTTGTCATGAATAGTACCCCGAGTGAATAGGTGAATAGTACCCAAGTGAATAGTACCCCATGAATAGTATTTCGTGAATAATACCCTGTGAATAGTACCCCAGCATAAAAAGATTAAAATTTAACAGGAATGTTCAGAAAAATATCTTTGTGAAACGATACTAGATGAAGCAAAAATTTCAAGGACATTCTACTACTTTCAAGGAGTATAGAAACGATACTTAACAAAATGAGTGTAGAATTCGGAATCTGAATCAAAATAATATTACTTATATACTACATAGTATGGAAGAAAATATTATTCCTTACAAATATTGAACGAAAATAATATTCCTTACGAATATTGAATAAAGACAATATCCCTTACGAATATTGAACGAAAATAATATTCCTTACGAATATTGAACGAAAATAATATTCTTACGAATACGAAAAATAATATCTCTTTTGAATATGAAATAAATAATACCCCTTAACTTAAAAGGAGAGTATTCTGACTAGTATTGCGGGGATAATCTTGAAGAAAACTTATACTGTTTTCTACACTCAAAGTTTTCTTAAACTCAAAAGAAATACGCTCAATATTATAGAAGAAGAATTCTCTGATTCTGGTGTGATTTTCAATTTTAAACTAATCATCTTATTTATAGGAGAATGGCATGATACTATTTGGGAAAAAAAATTCACGGGTGAACAGTGGGGGAATCACGGATGATTTTCACGGGCGTAATCTGAAGAAAAAAATTTGATTTTACTATGCTGTACTATGCATACACTATGCAATAATATACATAATAAAATATAATATATTCTATTTTACATAAAAAACTAATATATATATATATATATATATAGGACATAGATCAGGTGCGGGATCCCGCACCTTGTTAAAATACGGACCCCATTTTTTTTTTGTAGAACAACTAAAAAAAATAAATAAAAAATTATGGAATTGAAAATTTTTCATAATACAGTGTTTTGGGTGTGATTTAGGTACGTATAACAAAAAGTGGTGGGTACAGTCAAATCCGTATTTTAATAAGGTGCGGGATCCCGCACCTGATCCGCTCCCATATATATATATATAAACTGAGATAACTTTCTCTCGTCGATTTTGAAAAATGAGAAAGTGGGGGTACATGTAATAAGTCAAATTTACAATAAATACTTCATAAAAATTCCCTCTATTTATCTCAATTCACTTGGTTTCACTAAACACATTTTTAATAACATTCATCATTAATATTATAACTCACAATATTAACAACCAGATCATTCCCAAGATAGAGGGGGCTTTTTGATAAGGACTAATCCTTATTGGCGCGCAATTAGGTGACCAAACTCTTTTCCTTGATAGAACTTTCTAGACATCACCAATAATGCAAATAATAATATGAACAATTTTTTTGTCTCAATTATTAATTTAATAATATAAATTATTGTGACAATAATTGAATCAATAACGTGAGATACTATGCAGCAATTACTGCGACAATAATTGAATAAAACTGAGTGCCTTCTCACGTAAGCATCAATAATCAAAGATATTGTACAATACCGTGTGCTACTATACAACCACGCGTATTACTGTACTTTTACCACCGGGTAATTCAATAGTTTAACGGTATAATTTTTGCCGTTATTTTTATAAAAAAGTTATTTATGTCATTTTCTAACTCTGACAATAATTCCGTCGTGGGGTCCACCAATTGTGTCTTCGTATGAATATTTCCTGATAAAATGAATATTCCCCAACCAATCGAATATTTTATGAAAACTTGCTTACTTTACAAAATTTATAAATATTCTCACAACTATAACATTATATATATCAAATCCATAACTTATTATTCAAAAATAATATTTAAAGAAAATAAATCTTTATTCATAAAAGTTGGGGTCTTACAATTTTAAACTAATATTCTGTTGTGCTAAATTAATTATCTAGTAACTGATCTTTAAATAAGCAAAAACTTTTAAAGATTTATTCAACCATCCTTCTAGATCTCTATTGTTCATCTAGAAAAAAAACATATTATATTCAATTATTTATAAAATCAATACGTTTGTGCTAAATGAACCCTTTAACTACACTAAAGTACTTAAGTGACTAGCTAATTAAGATGCAAATTAAATTTTTGATAAAGGCATTTTATATTGCTAAATTATTTTTACTATCTTTTCACAAAACACACAATAATAGAGAACTTGGAATATTATTTCATATATATATATATATATATATATATATATATATATTGGGAAATGATTCATAACATCTATTTATTATGGATTCTTATAAGGCATACACCATCTTTACCTTTGAAAAGAAAAAGGAACAGTCGGATTAGAAACTGAAAATCGACGTTTTCTACTATTAGTAGCGGATACAATAATAGAATAAGGGTTTGGCCTTACCAAATTTTTTTAGGGTTTATTAATTAAGGTTTAGTATAGTATTTATCGACTAAGATTTAGGGTTTATTAACATAACCTTTAGTTAATAAATCCTAAAATCTAGTTAATAAACCCTAAACTCTAATTAATAAACTCAAAAATCTGGTAAATAAACCTAAACTCTGGTTAATTAACATTTATTGGTCAAGCCAAACCCTTATTCTTATTCACGTCCGCTACGATTAGTAGCTGACGCTAAGTGTGCCTTTTTACTATCTGCTACTAATAGTAGCGGACGTTAATTTTTAGTTTTTAATCCTGATTGGTCCTTCTTCTTTTCAATGGTAAAGATGATGTGAATATTAGGCCGAATTACAAAAGTGTCCCTCTAAGTTATTCAGTTTGGTCCTTTTAGGGGCAAAAATCTTAATTGAGTCATTCAAGTGTCCAATTTGATTCAATTGAGTCTTCCAAATTGACCATTTAAAGGACTCAATTGACATTTTTATAACTTAAAAAGTTAGTCCAATCCTAAGTATAATCTTTATAAATAAATATAGTTGTATGTGGAATCTTGTCAAGTATAATTGATAGGATATTTTGGAATCTGGAGTGTCATCATCACCATCATATTGTCAAAGAAAAATTGAGGGAGGGAGTGAAGGTGTTGGAATATGATATCCCGAATAATTAGAAGTATAGTTAATCATGGTGTTTAACTTAAGATGATTGTAACAGATGATGATCCTTAGTAAAAGGAAATGATGAGTTAAGAATGAAGATTAACACAATGAATATATGTAGAAGAAGATAAAATCTTTGATAAATGTTGTAAGAAGAAGGAATCTAGGTATTGATGTAGTTTTGTAGAAGTGCTTCCGGGGTCGGAATCCCTATAAGGAGGGAATAATGTGACAACCCGAGAAATCGGATAGTCTTATAAATTAAGTTTAAAGAAATATTAATTAATAAAACAAGTTTTTGTTAATAATATTATGTTTTATGTATTTAAAGATCGTTTTATGACCTATGATGATCATAAAACATTAGGATTTTGGTTATGTGCAAGAATAAATGCGTAAGACTTTTGAAGACGAAAATAAAAAAATTTTGAGAAAAAGATGAAATAGACATTATTCATCCGATGAAACCTAAGGGTTAAACCCTAAGTGTGACGCCCCTAAAATAGGTATACATCACCTATTCTGAGTCGCCAAATACATGGTATAAAATACAAATACAATCTTTAATATAAAACAAGAGAGCTGTGAGTTTTAATACAAATACTGTCTTCTAGACAATATCCACTCTTAGAATAAGTCCTCATTATATTTATTGTCACACTATTTAACAGAATAGTAAGGACTACTAATACTACCATCTGGACCATCACTCCGTTCCCCGACTCATCCCAGCTATATTCTCATTTCCTGAAGAGAACAGTGAAAGAAAGGGTGAGCTCAACTAGCCCAGTAAGAAATATTATGACTAAGATAATGCAGGATAAAATATCATTAGCCTTCAACAATGTTAAACTGATAAAATACAATAGACATCAAGTTTAACTGCAGCGGAATAAGCAATCCATTAAAAGAGTCAAGTAGAGAATAAAATCTACTATCTTTTATGATTTAAAAGGTTTTTCATCACTTTTATCGCTGGGACTCAGCTTAATAAATAATCCACATCATCGAATCACCCCTACACTACAGCTAAGGATATTCTTTAGTATCACGACCACAAATTATCCATGCACTACGGGCCAAGGACATTCGTGTATTCATCAATGGTCATGATCATGCCAACATCTGTCCATCAATGCACTATGGGCCAATGAAGACTTTTACCACATCATTTATAACATTATGGTCATGATTATACCGAATAATCCCTGGTCATAATCATACCAAGTCCATCTATGCACTACAAGCCACAGATGACTTTTAAAAAAATATAAACATGAGGATGATGACAATGATATAAGAATTCAATAAAACAAGTTCACGAATTAATTTGTCCAGGAACCAATAACGTCCAAATTGTCAACATGATACTTCTTTGTAGAGTAAAATTCAAGAATGCTAAGAAGAATATTTTCATGAAAAGATATTGGATGAAGCGCAAATATCAAGGATATTCCACAAATTTCATGGAGTATAGAAGTCAAAACTTTAACCAACTGAGTATAATAAAGAATGGAATAACAAAAGAAATCACCATGCATGTGGTACTTCGCATAGACAGGTTATTCCAATAGAATAATAAGTAACGGAACCAGGTCAGGTGAAATTCGCACCGACAGGATGTTCCAACAAAATAATAAAGAATGAAATAACAACAGAAATCACCATGCATGTGGTACTTCGCATAGACAGGTTATTCCAACAGAATAATAAGTAATGGAACCAGGTCAGCGTAAAACGCACAGACATGATATTCCAACAAAATAATAAAGACGAAACCAAGTCCGGCGTAAAACGTACAGACAGGATATTCCAACAGAATAATAAAGAATGGAATAACAGAAGAATTTCACCAAGTATAGGGTAGCCCGCGTATACAGGTTATTCCAACAGAATAATAAAGAATGGAATAACAAAAGTTCTCTTCATGAATACAAAAGAAATAATATCCCTTACCTTAGAAGAAACTGGATATAGGAAAAGAAAGGTAGCAAACTTCTCTTCTTCTTTCTCTCTATAATTTCTCTCTTTAGAATTTCATTGAATTCGTAAGAAAATAATGAAGGAATGAGCTTCTATTTATAGGAGAATTGAAGGGTACTGTTTGATCCGTGTGCACCGAACGATGATTTCACGAACGAAATATTATTCAGCATTCATGGATGAAATTTTGAAAAAAAACAAACGGATGCCAAATTCAAACCATTATCCAGTCAAAACAAAACAAAAGAAATATAATACATTTATATATATAATCCAACACATGTTGGCCACTTATATATATATATATATTATATATAAACACCATTTTGGTTTTCTCTCCCCCCGTAACCCACATCTTTCCCCCACCCCCTTATGTCACTTTCATCATATATATATGTAATATATATATATATATATATATATATATATATATATATATATATTATCATACTCATAACACACACACTATTTTGAAAATTGAGTAAGTAGGGGTCCAAATAACACGCAAAATTTACAACAAAGACCTCATAAAAGTCCCCTCAATATTTTTAACAACATATATTATCATTATTATAATTCACAATATTAATCGACCAGGTCGTTCTCAGGAAGAGGGGGCTTTCCAATAAAGATTTCTCCCTATTGGCGCGCAATTAGGTGACCAAACCTCTCCTTAACAGAACTTCTAGACATCGTTAATATTGCAAATAATAATATTAATAACTTTGTCGTCTCAATTATTGATTTAATAATATATAAAATATTGACAATAATTGAATCAAATAACGTGAGATACTATGCAGCAATTACTGTAGCAATAATTGACCAAAACTGAGTGACTTCTCACGAAAGCATCAATAATCAATATCGTGTGCTACTATGCAACCACGCGTATACTGTACTTTTACTACCGAGTAGTTCAACAGTATTAACGGTAAAACTTCCGCCGTTATTTTCATAAAATATTTTTGTCATTTTCTCAATCCGACAATAATTCTGTTGTGGGGTCCACCAATGATTGTACCGTCGTACGGATATTTCCTAACAAAAAGAATATTTCTCGACCAATCGAATATAATATGACAACTTGCATACTTTGCAAAATTTGTAAATATTACCCACAACTATAACATTATATCAAATTCATTCCATAATATTCAAAAATGATATTTATAGAAAATTCAATTTTTATTCAAAAAGTTGGGGTCATACACTAAGTGTTTGAATAACCTAAGTATTTTAGGAAGATTGGGATGTCGTAATGACATTCTGTTTTAAGATTTGCCAGTAATATGTCGTGAAAAGCCATATTAGAAAATAAAAATTTTCTCGAAAAACATGCAGAAATTGAACGAAATAAAAATGATATATTTTTTTATCATTTTTTCGATTGTTTAACCATAATCTGGGAAAACGTCGCCGAAAAAATTATTCGCCAAAGAATATTTTTTTAGTTTTTTGATTTTTTGAAGGGCATGTTAATGTTAAAATGAAAAGGAATTACGAAATGTCAAAGAAATTTTGAAGAACGATAAACACAGTTTTTCTACTATGTAATGAATTTAAGAAGATTAAAGAAAAGAATATTTGTATAATATTAATTATTATTCAAGTATAATACGAAGAATAATATGAGTATAATGCAAATTATTTTACTAGTATAATACGAGAATGATACGAAGTATAATACGAAAATAATATGGAGTACAATACGCGTATAATACAAAAATTATACGATATAAATAGAAAAGTTAAACTCAAGAAGTCTTGGTCATCAAAAGTGGCTAACTTTTTCACTTTCCCACCATTTAACCATAAGTGGTTAACATTTAAACATAGTTAAGTTAGGTGTGGTTAGGTTAACAAATATCAAGCATAGTAATGAGGTGTGAATGGTAAATGGTGACTCAAAAGTTAAATGTGCCACCCTAACCTAGCCAAGCCCTTTTTATTTCCTAACCAAGCCATTCAAACCCTAGGTTTAGTTAGTCCAACTAAATTTAATTAGTTATTTTATTTTGTAATTAAATTTTTTAACTTTTTCGGTTAGTAAAAAAAATCGACTTTCATGGATCGTAATTTAAATTACGCACTCCGTCCCCATTTCCCGAACAAAAGATATGTCGTTCTTTGAAAATTTGAAAAAATGAAAAGGTGTTTTTAGCGTGAATAGTATTTTTACGACTTTTTCTTGAATATTTTTATTAGAGATTTCATCTATTCTTCTTAAATAAACGCTAAGACGTAATTCAAAATTTTCGATAAAGAACGTTTATTAGTGATTTCTGTATTTTATGAACAATGTTTTAGCATTTTTCTCGAAAATTTTTTTGCTGTCCCATAAAATCCTAACACTTATACATTCTCAAGTTGTAAGACCCCAACTTTTATGAATAAAAATTTAATTTTCTCTAACTATTATTTTGAATAGTAAGGTGTTGATTTGATATAATGCTGTAGTTATGGGTGATATGTGTAAAATTTACAAAGTAAGCAAGTTGTCATAAAATATTCGTTTGGTCAGGGAATATTCGTACGGCGGCGCAATCATTGGTGGACCCCACAACTGAATAATTGTCGGATATAGAAAGCGATAAAAATAACCTTTTCATAAAATAACGGCAAGACTTTTACAGTTAAAATATTAAAATATTCGGTTATAAAAGTACAGTAATACGTGTTCCACAGTGGTACGCGCTATTGCACAGTAGTACACACGATATTGCATAGTATCTCTGATTATTGATGCTTACGTAAGAAGTCACTCAGTTTCATTCAATAATTATTACAGTAGTTACTGCATAGTATCTCATATTATTGATTTAATTATTGTCACAGTATTATCTGTATAATATTTTATATTATTAAATCAATAATTGAGACGACACAATTATTCATATTATTATTTGCATTATTGTCAATGTCTAGAAAGTTCTGACGAGGAAAGTGGTTAGGTTATTTAAATGTGCGCTACTAAGGAGAAATTCTTATCGGAAAGCCCCCTCTTTCTTGTGAATGATCTAGTTGTCAATATTGTGAGTTATAATATTAATGATGAATAATTGTTGAAACACTAAAAATGTGTTTATTGAAGATAAGTTATTTGTGTTAGATATTTATTCAATTTTTGATATATATAGAGGGGTTTGTCATGAAGAATTTGTTGTAAGTTTGGCTTATTACATGGACCTCCACTTACTCATTTTTTAAAATCGTCGGTAGGAAGTTGTCTAAGTTTTGTTTTAATATTATTATAATAGTAATAAAATAGAATTTTTTTATAATATATATAAAGTTATTTGTTTTATTAGAATATAATATGAATATATTATAATATATATATATATATATATAAAGTTTTTGTTTTATTAGAATATTTTATTGCACAGTGGTGAATAGTAAAAATTAGATTTTCACCCATGAATTCAACTGTTCATCAGTGATTAAATAGTGCCATGCAATTATCCTATAAATAGGTTGCTTAGTTAAGAAATAAAAATCACACCAGAATCAGAGAATTCTTATTCTATAATATTGTGCGTATTTCTTTCTAGTATAAGAATACTTTGAGTGTAGTTAATAGTGCAAGATTTCTTCAAGAATATCTCCGCTATACTAGTCAGATTTAGTCCCCTACTAAGGTAAAGAATGTTATTTTCTTCTTACTCATAGGGTTGTCATTATATTCCTTATTAATCTGTGGGAATAACATGTCTACGCGGACTACCACATGCCTGGTGAATAACCCTTCGAATACATTCTTTATTAAATTGTGAAAATGATCTGTCTACGCGGATTATCGCATGACGGGTGAAAATCCATTTGCAGTTTCGTATAATTTTTTCATACTCGTATGTGATATCATTTCTTTTGTACTCGTCAAGGGATATTGTTTTCTTTCATATTTTTCTCCATTTATGGTATAAAATTATTGTTTGTTTCCATAACCTTATTATAAAATGGTGAAAACCCCTAAAATTAGTAGAATATCCTTGAGTTTTGCGCTTCATCTAGTATCATTTCACTAAAATATTTTTCTGAACTTTCTTATTAAATTTTAATATTTTCATTCAGGGTACTATTCACGACAAAATTAGTTTCTTTTTTGTCCAAATTATTTTTGATACATGAATATCATTCTTGAATTTTTCTCCACAATTGGTTATCATGTTGACAATTTGGACATTCTTGAATTCTGTATAAATTGAATTATAAATATTTAATATTTATCCTTGATCTCACTTGATTCATTCTTTATATCATTGTCATCATCCTCATGGTTATATCGTGTTGAAAGTTATCTTTGACCCATAGTGCAAAGATGGACTGTTGATTGATATGATTATGACCAGGAATTGTGCATTGGTATAATCATGACCTTTAATATTACAGATAAAGGTTTGTGATGAAAGTCCTCTTTGGTACGCAGTGCATAGATGGACAGGTGTTTGACATGATCATGACCACTGGTGATACAAACGATTATCTTTGGCCCGTAGTGCATAGATAATTCGTTGATTGGAAATAATTATTGATTGGTGTTACAAGTATAAAATATTGATGATGAACTTTTAAATCATAGAAGATAGTAGACATCATGCTCTACTTGACTCTTCTAATGGATTGTTATTTTTGCTGCAGTTATATTGGTCTGAAACTTGTTGTCTATTATATTATATCAGATTTTTTCCTATTGAGGACTAAAGATAATTTGTTCTACATTATCTTAGTCATAATATTCTTTAGTGGAATAATTGAGCTCACCCTTTTCTTTCATTGTTCTTTTCGGGAAATGAGAATATAGTTGAGATTGACTAGTCGAGGAATGAAATGATGGTCCAAGATGGTTGCTATAGTAATCGTCATTATTCTATAAAATAGTGTGACAATAATTGTAATGAGGACTTTATTTGAGTTTGAATATTGTCTATGAGACAATATTTGTATTGAAACTCACAACTTATGTTTTGTCGTATTTTACACAACAGTTAAGAATTATATATAGGAAGTTTGTATTTGAATTCTGTATCATGTATTTAGCGACTCAGAATGGGTTGTGTAGACCTATTTTGGAGCCATCACACACGTAAGACGTAAACTAGGTCATTAATTGACCTAATTCACATAACACGTAATAATATAAATAAAATTTTATTTATTAGATATTCTCATCGAAAAACCTAATTTCAAGGCTATCTGAATTCTCGGGTCGTCACTTTCTTCCCTTCTTAATTATAAGAATTTTGTCCCCGAAATCAGAATTACCGAAACATCCTTACTCGGTCTATGCCCATCTTCTTCCGAAATTCTCTCGTTGAATAATTTCAATATACTATTTCCACGTAGATGTTATATTACATATTTAATCCATTTTTCCTCAACAAATTCTTGTAGGTTTTATTTCATAACCTTTATTAAACTCAATTATATTTTGAGTATTATCCTTTCAATTGTTTTTCTAAGGATCATCGTATACCACAATCATTGTAGTAGTTTAACGTCATGCTTTATTAAACTCATTCTACTAATCAAAACTAGGTCTTCAAACAACCTTTACATAACTACTCAACTCTTTCCTCCTTTAAGGAATTTATATCTTCTAAACATCCTTGTTAAACGTTATATTCAAGAATGTGTTATGCCAATATAAAGAGTTATATGCAAAACTAAAGAAGAAATGTTCTAGAATTGAATTGCTGTAGATTTTAAGATTATGTTATTCATGAAAGATGTTTAAAATAAAGAAATTTTTTTATTCTTGATTATTTAAGTTATTTCACAATTATTGTTCAATTGTTGAAGATTTCAGAAAAAATATTATTCTATTCATGAGATTGTTATTTATACAATTGCTTATACTTGCTGGGAAATTAAATACTCACTCTTGCAAATTCAAATTTTTTTGCAGCTAGAGCAGAACCTGAAAGCTTAGAACAAGGTAAAGGAAAGAAAATGTCAAGACAAAATAATTAAAATGTATAGAAGTGTATGTTAATGTTGTAATAATATTATATTATTGTCGTAATATTATTTGAGAGAGATATATAAATGTATTAGAATCTGGGATTAAATAGAGACATACTATAATAATATTATAATTACATTTATGTCCGTAAGATTTTATATGTGGATGTAAGTCACAGGTGTAGAATGAGTAGTATCGTAAGCACTAGACCCGAGGTTCAAGGGACCCGAATTTGAGGGTGTTACATATTTCATATATACACATACGTCGCAATCATAATTCGGCTAAAAACTTTTGTAATGTATAACAAAAATCATCTAATATTTACAAATTAACAAACCACCAATGTATGAACTTACTGATGTCATCTCCTTTTAAAAATATTTTACTTAGTAGATAAATCATATCAATAATAAACTCTTAAATAAGTTTTCATAAACAAGTTAGTAACAGCAAAATATAATTATAATAATTCAATATACTTAGTTATCATGACCTCTTGAATTAAAAAGAATAATGAAATAGTAATAATAAAATTCGTTGTAACTCAAAAGAAAATTGATGAAAAAAAGGACTTATTACAATCTCCCCAACAAGGACATTTATATAATCTCCATTACCTTGTTTCTTATTGTGGGTCCTATCCCATACCTCCATCAAAGTTGGAGTTCTTTTCTTAGCTGCTGCCAAATCCACCTTATGCTTGGAATGGGGCGGAATTCCACTAGTGTGATATACTGTTAACTTTGCTCCATTCTTCTTAGACGCTGCACTCTTTGATTTCTAGGCTTGCTCCTTCGTCACATCAATCATCTCTAACAAAACATGTTGTGAAAGCCAACTGGGATTATATGATTTCAAGACATCACACATCTCATTTGTATCAACCTTCTTATGAGCTTCGCGCCTTGAATTACTAAACCATTTTGAGTAAAGTTTTTTATAATGGTTACGAACGACCTCTTTCACTTTCTCATTTTCCCCTTCACAAAACCGAAAGCGAGCCTAAACAAGTAATGAAGAAAAGAATAAAGAAAGAAATATTAAATGTATAACAATAAAATTATAATAAAAATATGATAAATTTGTTAGCATGGCGACGACATCTTGGTGTTTATTTCACATTTCAGGATAAACATAATCTAACACAAGGAAGATTTATCTTTAAAAAATCACAAGTCACACATAAGGAAGATTTATCTGTCTCATAAAAGAATAAAGTCCAATGGTCATTAATAAGGTGTGTATAGGATATAGACAACTACCATCATTAGGTGGCTGCACTAGAGCTACATCCAACTCTGGATGAACTACATGTACAATGCCAAAAACTAATTAACTTTTTCCTACACAATTGATATCATAAGTTGGAGAGAAAAAATGTACATTAAACGGGGAAATGTTCTATACTTATTTCGAGCCTTTTTAGTATTGAAGTTTAACTCATGAAGAATGTACTTATTTCAAGCCTTTTTAGTATTGAAGTTTAACTCATGAAGAATATCATATAGTATAAAAAATTGTAATTACAAAAAACTAATCCCAACAACCTTCAAAAATATCTTCATTCAAAAATATCTTCAGACACTTGTTTCCAAAGTACCCAAGGCTTGTTTATATGGTTTTTCAAAATAGGCCCATAATTATTTTGAGCCTTTTCAACAACAAAACTGTAAAAACAAAATGAACATCAACACAATTAAACATTGTTAAAATTAATAATGTGTGTTCGAGCTAATTGATATTATTAAAAGAAATACCTATTAACGCTAATCAAACACAGTGGTAATAACTCTGGATCATTCTCAGCCTTAATTCCACGGGTTACACTTCTCAAACGACGAAGTTTAGCAACAGCTACAGTAAGAGTAACAATATTATCCGGATCAGACTCAAACGACATCTCATGCGCTACACCTCTTGAACAATGTTGCTCAATAACAAGAGGAAGAGGAATCACATGATGATTTTGATGATGATGAGGAGGAGGAGGAGGAGGAGGAGGTAGGACATGATCTACATGAACAACTGCTTGAGAAGCTGAATGAGAAATCAGCTTGTCATGACCATATACTTTGCAATAAGTGTTAGCACCTCGACGACCTATATTGGGTCTACGAATCATTGAGTATATTTGCCTACAATCATATGATATAAGATAAGAGTAACAAGAGCTAAATTTATACATGGGCTGTCATTCAAAGCTAAATTAAAATATAGGTTGCCAATCAAGAAGTATAAATTTAATTCGATCATGCAACATGTACAACAATGGATGCATCTTACCCTGGTCGGATGACTAATGACATCATTGATATGGACCTTTTTTCCATGAAACCTATTAGTACTTCTCAAGTTATCAAGTTATAGGGTAACAAAATGAAAGTTATTCAACTAAAGTATGAATATAAAACTTAATAAGTAAAAAAATATAAATACCAGATAAGCAAACATAAATTATAAACAACTAACCTAATAAGCTAATATAATAAAATTGATTAATAAAAAAAGTGTCATTTCTAATAAAATAAATTACAATTAAGAACAAGTGGAAATAAAAAGTAAATATATCTAATCTGGTATTCATTGTCATCTTCTTCTTCGGTATCATATTGCTCTTCTTCTTCAATTTCCTCATTTTCATCATTCGATTCCACTTCTTCCCCATGGTCACCCACAACACGTAGATCTACATTAAATAAATCATCTCAGTTTTGGTTAGGCATTACAAAACCATTATCATCCTCTTGGTAAGCGTCAATTAATTCTTGTATTTTAAAGGATGCTATAATCTGTTCGAGCTTTAGTATTTATAATAGTGTACCAATTGGGATCTTTCTTTGTAACGCCTTTAGCAAAGAAAAACTTGTGTGGCTTGTAGTCATGTTAAGATGAATAGATCATATGAGTTTAGCCTTAGGATCATATGAGTTTAGCCTTGACTTTATATTAACTTGTATCAATCCATTTTCAATCATGCGTAAACCCTTGTCCTTTTGAGTATCAAATCGGTTGCATTTAAACATTACAATTTTTTAATTTGTGAAGTATTGCAATTCAACAATCTCTAATAAGAGCCCGTAATAATCTACATCAGAGTCATTACAACAACTACATTTCACCATAATACCATCACTTTGGGTTTCTATTAGCTGATATATCACTCGTGTGGAATCTAAAACCATTGATAATGAATACCTTATAAACATTAACTATTTTACCATGGCCACGAGCTAGTCCTCTTAAACTTTCATCGATGTTGTTATCATTGAGTACCTATAAATATCGTAGACTGTATTATTATGATATGAATAAATTTATTGTGTCAACCATATATTACATTGATACAATAACAAACATCATATGTTCTTACACGTTTATTAAACCACTTGATGAAATATTTGTTCTGCAACTCTACCCTTTGTTTTTTTGATATATTAGGATTAGATGCCAAAAGTTTTTCATCAAACTCCCTGCATATACATTACCATATTAATGTAGTTAATTGAAATGTGTATGTGTATTTGTGTATATATATGTATATGTATATGTATGTATATGTATATTTCTAATACATAAATTATAAGATGCCTAAATTACTTGATGAATGGTCTGACCTCCATACAATACATAAGAGTATATAATGTTGTAGCTTGATACACCTCATCAGTTAAATCTCGTTGTGTACTCCCAGTGAAAACATGATCAATATTTTTGAAGATAAAAAGGTTTTCGCAATCTACTACTCCTATATCTTCATTGCGGCTAACACGATTATGTTTTGTTTCTTTGTCAACCTCAAAATAGAGAGTGCAAAAGTTTGCGAGCTCCTCAATGATTTATGCATTCCAATTGAACCCTCCACGTGAGCTTTATTAGTAACCTTTTTCTTTAAGCGGTGCATACATCTGATTTTTTTATAAAAAAAAATTAAACACAGGATGTTATTTGCATGAAGTGAATAAAATTATAAGTCTTTTGATTATTATGAAAACAAAGAAAAATAATACCTCTCAAATGGACATCCATCGGTATTGCATTGGCCCAACTATTTTTGCTTCATAAGCCAAATGAATACGTAAATGCCCTATACAATCAAATAATGAAGGGGGAAAGATCTTTTCAATCTTGCAAATTGTCAAAATAATTTTCTTGACAAGTACATCCATACCACTCTCTCGTAGTACCGTTGAGCATAAGTTACGAAAGAAATGACGAAGTTCAGTCAAAACATCTAAGATTTTAGGAGGCAATAAATCACGGAAGGAAATTGAAATTAATCTTAGCATGAATATATGACAATCATAACTCTTTAACTCATAAAATCTACAATCTTTGAGGTTACAACATGGATATATCTTAGAGACATATCCATCAGGGAGCTTTAATTCTTTCACCCACTCACAAACTTGTCTTACTTGCTCTTTCTTCAATGTAAAGATTGCTTTTGGCATAATCAACTTGATACCATTTTTACTCAACACATGATGCAAGTCATTGTGAATGCATGTTTCTTCCATATCCTTTCATCCTTTAATGCGGTCATTAGTCTTAGACTTCACACCCAAGACATTATGTGACGCCCCCAAAATCGAGACCAACTTAATCCAATTCAGGACTAACATAAGCCAGAGCTTGTGCACCAACAACTATCTTGATTCAGCTTTATGTCATACTAAGATGAGATAATAACCGAAAAATGCAGACTAAATAAAATTTTTAAAACATTTATTTCTGTCATTCTTTCGTTCCCTGAATTGCAACCTTTACGATTCCCTAAATTTTAGAATCATATTTATTTCATGATTCATCCTATCAGAATAAATGTATAAAAACTCAAGTCTTAATACTGAACCTTCTTGTTACATATATTCCCTTATATTTAAAAAAATTGCCATAATACATTCTTATTTCAAAATAAACATTCCTTATTCATTGAACATTTCAAACTGTATATAACTGCCAGTTACACATAATTCTATACAATATCTAGTTTAAGATAATGTGTTCCTTCGTATATCCTTCAATCCTTATCATCCAGATAGCAGATAGTATTGCTCTGTATTGTTAACCTGCAAAAAAATTATTTTTGCAAGATTAAGCTCGACAGCTCAGCAAATTACGTAGCACATAGTTTCATATTCAAATCATACCTTAAATATTCTCAACCTATCATTATTCACATATTGCCTGCTTTAAATAAATTGAGTTCCATAACTCAAATCACATTAATCATATATTGACTTTAAACATTCACGAAGCCACATAAAGCAATTTAAGAATATTCACAATCTTGTAAACATAAGACATGTTAACACATAAATAAACTGAGAAACTTAATTATCTTTGTTACAAAATGCTACTGATTCGATTTACTTCAGTGCACTCGAAGCATTATTGCCTCGTATAGCACCTATATTTTTCTTCATCACTTTACGCTCATCGAACGTCTTTCACATAACCTCATTCGAACTTCAATCATCTTTGTATAACACATTAGGTTATAACGTGCTCAGTAAACTTATTCAAGACCTAATACATAGCTAGGGGTGCTCATCGGTAAAAAATTGAACCGGTACCGAAAATACCGAACCGGTACCGATCTGAAATTACTGAAAAAGCAAGAATCGGAATCGGAACCGGTACTGGTACCTAATTACCGGTTTCGGTACAAAATCGGTACCGATTTTTTTGGTTCGATTTTCGATTATACCTCATGGTAATATATATAATTATTAATAATAATTAAATAATATTTTATTATATATTAACAATTTTTTTAAAACTAAAAAATTATTAACTATTAATAATAATTATTATATAAAATAAAACTACAAAACATTATTAATATATATAAAAAAAATTAATAAAACTACTATTATATAGAAATTATTAATATATAAAAGAATTATTTAATATATAAAACTACAAAAAAGTGTTAAAATAGTACCGAAAAAACTGGTACCGCCGGTACCAGTATCAACCGGTTCGGTAAAAAACCGAAGAAAATTTTGAGTACCCCTATACATAGCTAGATTCATTCATTAATCTTTAATTTGTATTATGCATCATAATTGGAATCCCACAAATTAATTTCACATTTTGTAAGAATACTTTGTATCTTGGAGAGAGAGGAATCAACTTCCAATCAACTGCCTACCGATGCTAGTGAGGTTAACATAATGTAATTGTTATTAAAAATAGGCATAGTATAAATATTTCTAAGCAAGTAGAAACAGTTATATCGTGCCTGCCTTGTTTTCAATGAACAACCCAAGTCAATAGTTGTTAATGAGTAGGAAGTGCAAATCCTACTCTCAGCACCTGGTAAATTAAAAGAACCAGTAGTAAGACACTTTGCTTTACTACCCACCCATAATAGTCACATTATATGACGGAGCTCAAACATATAACTCACAACAATCTCCTTCATGAATTAAGAAAAACTAAATATTCTATTATAAGTCAAGTAGAATGCAGACTTTATATACCATTGATAAAAGTACCATGGTTATCTTCTTTGCAATGAAATTTGAATATGAAATGAGACCACTCATTTCGAAAACTGAAATAGATGGATTTTTGTACATAGCCCAGTATATATATATAGTTTAAACTTGCATTTACATACACAAATAACTCATTTTTAATATTACTTAATTTATTAGATTTATTGATGATATTATACACTAGTTATAAGTAATATACAAATTTATATGAGTTTTGGTCATTTATTTCATTGCAAACATATTTAGCATCCACTACAAAAAAACAGGTCATTGCCGACGGCATTGTCCGTCGCCCTTCCCGTCGCCGTATGGGTGAGGTCATTGGCGACGGGGATACTGCCGTCGCTAATGATGTCGTCGCCAATGACCTTTTTTTTGTAGTGATCAAAGCAGCCCACATGAGCCAGGCTAAGCACTGCAGTGTAGCAACCGGCAACGCGCTCACGCACCTGCTGCCTGCTCCCATCCCTGTTACAGCTCAGCTACAACCCACTCCCAGCAGCCTACTTTGCAGATTTCCAGTTTACAACCCACGTGTCAAATAGAATCCAATTTTTGATATGTTGTATATGATAAGGCAAACTATTTTTAAAAAATGCTAACCATCCAAAACAGACCTTCGAGACTCGTTTGACATGGCCTTAAAACTGGCCTGTTGGTCAATTTTCCAACTGAACTCAACATCAACACTTGCTCCAAAACAGTTTTTAAATTCAATTTAACTTACCCAATTTATTTAAACTACTTCAATATATATAAATATATATATATATATATATCTATACAAAACACAATTGATTTTGAAAAAACTAAGTTTCCCGCTCAAGCTATTAAAAGATCGGGACCGTTAAAAACTTAGGATAAATCTAACCGTTCAATACTAATCTATCTAATAAAATACAAATGATTTTGAATTTCCCGCTCACTCAATAAATCATCTGGGCCGTCCAAAGTTTGAGATAAATCACACCGTTCATACATCTATCTAATAAAATACATCTATCTATCTAATAATCTAATAATAATTTAATAAAATACAAATGACTTTAAATTTCCTGCTCACTCAATAAATTATTTTGGTCGTTCAAAATTTGAGATAAATCATATTGTTCATACAGTGCCGGAGGCACGGGACCCAGCCAATATATATATATATATATATATATATATATATATATATATATATATATATATATATATATATATATAACTTACCTTAATAATAGCCTTGCCCAGTTCTCTCTTTTTAAACCAAACAGTTCTAAGATGAATATTATCAAACATCACATGCATTCATTTTCGAAACCTGTCTAAACCCAAATTTTCCTTCCTTATTACTCCGCACAACAACACAATATCTCCTCCTTATTAAATCATATTTTTATCACAGCAGCTATACCATCAATTATATATAAAACACTCAATTTTGCTGATAAAACAAAGAGCCTGAACTTACCTTGCTACAATTGCTTAATGTACTGAAATTTACTTTGATGGTTAGCTTATATACTCCCTCCTGCCATTGCTTTTAGTTCCTTGTTGAATTTTGGTGGAGTTTTTAACATCAACATGATGAAGCCTTGTAATTTCGGTAATATGGGAGTTTGGAGAGTTAAGCAATTAAAGAGGGAGAGAGATATTGTTTTTACATGAGTTTTGATCAATTTGGGGATTAATTTAGACCCATTAATTGATTGAATTTATATTAAATTAAAAGTGCATTTGATAGTCTATTACAAGGAGATTAATAGAGAGTAATATATGATTCAAGTAGAAATTATATATTGTGTTTTTATTGTATCCAAAGTGGAGTATATGAAAATGTTCATTGTTGTTTAAGAAAACTATTTTCTCTTAAGTCTCACATTGAGTAGAAATAAAACTATTAAATACTTTAAAAGTATGTGTGAAATAGTTTAATATAGTAGTGGTACTAAAGGAAAGACTTAAAGTTAATCACTTACGCTATGCACTTTGAGCTTGCCCATCATTGCTTGAGCCTCGCCACCCATCATTGCTTGAGCCTCGCCAGAACTAAAAGTTATCTTTCTATCTTGAACCAGATTCATTGAACCTTTAATTATTATCAATACAAAGAGTTCTACAACTCTTATAAACTGATTTTTTATCAATTTCAAAAGCTGAACAATCTTGCTATCTTCTTCCTGCAAATCAAACCTTTACAAAGTAGCATAAAAATTGAGATTTTTAGTGAGTTGCAATCACTGAAAATTAAAAAGGACTTACATATATCCTGGAAGTGAATTGCTAATAGCCTTTAACAAACCTTAATGGTAAGAGACAATAAACATCTCAAGGACAGAGAATACCCGTGTTAAATCCTTGTTTCTTTTAATCTGTATTCATTTTAATTTTTTCAGATTTGGCTAACATGCTTCTTAGTTTATTTAGTTGTCAGACGAAGCATAGCTCTCTCTTATTGCTAAACATTTGCTTAACTTAGAGTAATGACACCTCCTAATTCCACCTTCATGACTCATCAAACCCACTACCTAGCCCTCATGATTTACTTCATTATTTAATTCTCAACATACCTAGTATAAATATGCATACATGTTTAATACATTATATCCCTTATACTGCATTTCCACCATATAGATTATATATAGTTTATTTTATATTATATAATTACATACATTCTCATTATTAATCCAAAATTAGATAATTATACAATTACAATTATGTATAAAAAATATCCCACTAATTATGAAATCCATAATTAATTTTACACTTTTTGTGTATCGAATCACTAATTCAAATAATTAATATTTAATTCATGAATTATTTTAAATAACTCATTTAAATTAAACAATCTATATTGTATAATTAAATTTATCTTCCTCCTCTCCGTAAATTGTCTTCAAACAATTTATTTTTATATTAAATATATAATTTTATATATTCATCCATTTTATCCAAACATGAACTCAATTTACACCAATATAAATATTTTATATATTGGATCTCATTTCATATTTTCCATTTATCTTCATTTGGCATAATATAATTCTAATACCCTCCGTACGTATCGCGTTTAATATTAAATACATAACACACTTTAAAAATTAAAATAAAATATCCATAAATCTTTTCCAAAAAAATAAAAGTTATTTATTAAATAAAAATATTTTACTTGATAAATTAATTAAAATAATTTATTTTCATAAACTATTTTAATATGCACAAAATTTACATCCATTGTATTATAATTTACTTTCAGCAATTATTTATGTAATAAATATATTTCAATATATTTAGCACGTCAACTTCACACGTACTTTATACCACAATTATCACATAATAAGAATTTTATTAACTTAAATTCTTATCTTAATATTTCCTGAAAACCCGGATCGTCACACATTATCAAACACATTTTTCACAATGTGCATCACATCTAAGTTGTGTCGGAGCATGAGTGTACTCCAGTACTATAACTCAAAGAAAATACTTTGTTTGGTCCTATTATGGGATTCACCAAACCCTTCAAATCTATGTTCCTTAAAGACCATTCTGTGAGGTGGAAGCTTCAATTGATCTAACCATGCCTTTACCTTCTCTCTAGATAATCGAATTGGTGCAACACATTTTTTTTGGACTCTGTCAAGGAATCTCCAGTCTCTAAGTTTCAATCTCCGCCTTGTTTGTTCTCCAATGATATCTCCGAATCTCTAATAGAAGTGGCTCTCAATAAATTGTAGTCAAAATTCTCTTAAATCTTAATAAAAACAAGTATTTATAGTCCTAACAAAACCCTAGTACATAAGGTAAGTCAAAGTCCTCATATCAATCAACTTTGGGCATTAAGGAAACAAAATCAGCCCAATCTCGTCAGACCGGCACGCCCCGTGTCGTTTCCCTTTAGTCAGCGGCGCTCCCCGCGCTACCCTTATAGTATCTTCAAATAGCCCGGCGCGGCCAGCGCCATCTCCAATGTAATAGCAGCGTTCCCCGCACAGCTCTTCCAGTTTGTCCAGTTCTACATCTTTTCCTTCTTTTCAGCTCCCAAGTCCAATCCCACTCCTTTTCCTGCAAAGTATAATAAAAAACAAAAAGATGCACGAACAATACCCAAAAACTCACAATATTTCAAGTTTAAAAATACCCAATTAGTAGGTTTTCAACATACTCAACATTTTGCTTAATGTTAATATTTGTTCTAATAAAAGTACTAATTGTATAACTAATGGGGATCTTGTGTTAATAGTGACACAAAGATTATATTAATTCGCATTGGTGCTTTTGTTTTAACATGCATGATGTAGACATTAAATTAATATTTGGCCAAATTAATGATTGTATGCGTTATGTTTTGTATATAAATAGTATTTCGGCCAAGTGGGAGAATGTTATAATATTTTATTTTCTTATGTGGTCTCTACTATTTATGAAATTATTAGGATTACATATTGTATTAATTTAATTACTTTATTTATGAGTTTGGTAATTAATTATGTGGCCTATAAGTAATATTACATATAGTATTTGACATATTAGGGTTTCAAATCTTGATGGACGATTTTGACCCTTATCTTAAGTTTGAATTGGAGTAATGAAGGTAGGAATAAAATGACTCATTCTTATGGAATGAAAAAAGTTGTGTTTGGTTGCGATCGGAATGGATTGAATCATTTCTTATTCCTTCCAAATTTATGAATTTTATTATTTGGCGAGGGAGAGTATGAAATAACTCATTCCATTCCTTTAATCCAAACGTAACATTAGTTATTCTATAAATAAAACAATTAGGGTTTGGTCCCAATTATCATCTCAAGAACTTTATACACACCTATACATTCACCCAAAGATTTAGAGAGGCAATTGAAAACTTTCACCCTTAAGCACATCGGAATCATACATACAAGATGTCTTCCCTCAATTCATATAAGTACATAATGTAATGATTAATTAATTTATTTTATTCTATGCAATAACACGTTCCAATTGTAGTTCATAATTCAGGTACTTTGTAGTTCATATAGCGACGGTGAAAATCGTTGATATAGAATCTATGGCGACGATTTTAATGTGAAAATATCATTTTTTTGTTGTGGATTTATCAGTTTCCTACGTTAAATGAATAACTTTAGTTTCATCCTTGCACACTGGACATGCCATCTTTTTGTGTGTGCTGATCCATCCTTTCATCATACCATATGCAGGAAAGTCGTTCATAGTCCACATGGCTACAACTCTCATATGAAAATTATGTTTAGAAGATGCATCATAGGTGTGAACTCCCGTCTCCCATAGCATTTTCAACTCATTAATCAACGGTCTCAAGTATACATCGATGTCTTTGCTCGAGCTATGAGGACCAGGAATGAGTAACGACAAAAACATATATGCATCCTTCAATTACATGCCAAGTAAAGTGTGGTGTGCTGACGGGCAAATGGAGTGAAACCATCGGTGGAGTCCTAGCCCCACATTTCTATCTTCTTTTGCAAAGGATGGGTGTGTAGCATCAAAGTTTTTCCAGGCTTCTCCGTCTACATGGTGTCTCAATTCACCAAGAAATTTGGTTTGGGTACTATGTCATCTCATATTTTTGGATGCCTTTCTTAACACACTACAAGAAAATCAGCTAAGACCGACATAATTTATTCCGAAGAAATATATTCCGTAGAACATAATTTAATTTCGACGAAGTTTTCGGTCGACATTAATTTTGTCAACACTAATGTAATTCCTACGAAATTCTGTCGAAAATGTAAGCAGCATTTTGGCGCCAATGCTAACTTTTTTTTCAACGGAATGAATATTATCTTCGACGGACTATCCGTGGAGGATAACATAAATTCGACGGATTTAAGTTCGCCGGATATTCCATCGGAAAAACCTAAAAAAAATTTCAGTTCCCCCAGCCATCTTTGATCTTTACTGATCATAGATATGCAAACTCAGTTGAGGTATAAATATGCAAACTCTCTACTTAATTAAGACAAACGTAGTCCATATTACTGATCATATATTTAGGAATTAATGCATTGATCATTCCTTAAGAATGACAAATTATAAAGTAGCAGTACAAAGTACCTGAATTATGAACTACAATTAGTAAAAGGGTTATTTCTAGCTGATTGGAGGATGAAAAGATGATTAAACATGCATGCTATTATCATCTGATGCACCAAATCTCAAAAGCAACATTATTTTGTAAGAGACGACTTACAACTAGGGGTGATCATTCGATTATAACCGAACCGAATAGGCTATTCGGTTATAACCGAATACCGAATTATCCATAATTTTACTATCCGAAATACTAACCGAAATTTAGAACTAACCGAATTACCGAATACCAAATTACCGAATTGTACATTCGAATATTCGGGTAATAACCGAACTACACCAGCTAACTAAAATCCAGCCCACATGAAAGCCCAACAAAACAAAACAAATTAGTCGGCAAACATCTCTGCCTAACTTAAAATAACAGCCCAACTTGAAATAACAGAATTTGAATAACCCAAATGACACTCAACCCATCATCAACATCAGCATTCCATCAACCCATCATCAACATTAGCACACGCCCAGTGACAACAGCGGTAATCATCTCCGACAAACCAGACCACCATGCTTGTCGGAATCAAACCATACCAACTCCCTGCACCAAACGAATTAGTCCAGTTTTAACCAAATAAAATAACTACCCACCCATAATAAACACCTTCACATCAGATCCAAAGGGAAACCAATAAAAGGGGTAGAAACCCACGAGTGTAAAGAAAATCAGAACAATACAAACCGACTCATGGATTCAATCATTCAATAGACTCCATTCTTTCCGATCCTTCTTCATCTTCCAAACAATACTCTATTTTTTTCGACAGTACACAAATGGACGGCGTCGACGCGTTGTATCGAATGAACGGGTTGCGTATAAGCTTGAAGGATACTTCGATTTTGCGTCGTATCCTTGAGGATTTCTTCCGAATTCTTATCCGTATTTCAAGGATTTTATACTTTAAGGGGGGAAGAAGAAAGGTGGGAGATGAGTATATGAAGAGAGATGTAAAGCCTAAATAAACTGAAAGAGAAAGAAGGGGGATCTCGTGAATCATGATATAAAAGGAAGAAGTAAAGAATGAAAATGAGCTGTTATACGAGAGAGAGAGATCTCATGATTTTTTGAAGTAATAAATTCGGTAATTCGAATACCCGAATTATCTATTTTTTAAAACCGAATCCAAAACCGAATACCGAAGAATAAATCGGATATAACCGAAATTAGAAAAAAAAACCGAAAAAACCGAAATAATTCGGTTAAAAAAATTCGGTTACGTTCGGTTATTCTGTTTTATCCGTTATTTGCTCACTCCTACTTACAACTTCATTGTCTTTATGAGTTGAGATTTAGCTTTTAAGCTTTATCTTTTTTATTGGAAAAACTTTTCAAAAACATAATCATATACAAATTTACTTTTGGACACCCTTTTCTTTTTGATTTCGGGTGTGGGAAGGAAAATCAACTCAGCTTAATATGTTTGTGTAGGTATCTGAAAATGAATCCTTCCCATAAAAATAAAAATATGAAAACTAAAATGATGAATAAATTACATAAGAATAAAATTACCTTAATTCAAGTGACATGTCATATGATCCTAAGCAACTTGTATATATACTGTCATGATATCAAATAGTATTGGGCTCATTATCAAGTTTTTTTTTTATTTTGGGCATAAAGAGAGTAGTATTTTCATGCCACCATAAAAGCCCTAGACTAATATATATGACTGAGTTTGGAGCCTGCTGCTTCAGCTATGCAATACAATATTGGTCGGCTTCTATAATTAAGACAAACGTAGTCCATATTACTGATTATAGATTTAGCAATTAATGCAATGATCATTCCCCAAGAATGACATGCAAATTTTAAAGTAGCAGTACAAAGTACCTGAATTATGAACTACAATCAGAATACAATACAGAATAGCTATGTTTGAGGTATATCCTTGTTAAACCTCAGGGGTTCAAGCCCGGGCACAAAGTCCTGCAACATGGGATCTACAATACAAAATAGCTATGCTTGAGTTTTAGTGAAGTAGTCCGTATGTTCCACGTTAAAATTCTCATTTGCTAAAATAAATTGTTCCAAAAAGGAACTCCATATTTTATATTAGTGTAAAATGAAAGTATCTTCAAATTTAGTGTTAATATTTTTTTATAATGTCATCACTACATGATTAGCTATGATGTCAACCATGATTAGCTATGAAAAATATAAAAAATATTTTATATTTTTTATATTCAATTGACATTTGTTCCATAACCTTAACAGCTTTGAGAAGCTTAATATACATTTAAAATGGTACCAATTGGTACCATTTCAACATTTTAAAATACAGAATAGCTCAGCACTTGGTATATCCTTGTTAAACCTCAGGGGTTCAAGCCCGGGCACAAAGTCCTGCAACATGGGATCTACAATACAAAATAGCTATGCTTGAGTTTTAGTGAAGTAGTCCGTATGTTCCACGTTAAAATTCTCATTTGCTAAAATAAATTGTTCCAAAAAGGAACTCCATATTTTATATTAGTGTAAAATGAAAGTATCTTCAAATTTAGTGTTAATATTTTTTTATAATGTCATCACTACTGAACTAATCACTAAATAATCATGGTTGACATGATATGTCAACCATGATTAGCTATGAAAAATATAAAAAATATTTTATATTTTTTTTCTTCAATTGACATTTGTTCCATAACCTTAACAGCTTTGAGAAGCTTAATATACATTTTAAAATGGTATCAATTGGCGGTGCAAACCAACTTGGGCTTAGCTCGGGGCAGAAGCTTAATATACAACACTTAATTGAGTTTGACCAACAGAGTTCTATGTGTTTGACAACATAAGAAACTTCAAAAAAGGGGGAGTAGGAGTCTGTCAGACAACTGCAGGACCACCCCAGCCAAGAGGCCTTGACTGAGAACGATCATCTACTGCTCGAATGGTCCACCAAAGGGCCACGGAGCTATTAATCACGCTCTGGTGCTGCAGTCATGATTCATCCACCAGACTTGGTCACCTGTCTCCTTAGAAATCAAGGATACAGAGGTACGAGCCTATAGAACAGATCCTGTTCAAGTAAGGTCGTGACTGATGTTGCTCTCAAACTTGGCTAAGTACTAAAGCTTTGTTTCTACTTCTTTCGATATGGGACTTCGTTTCGCCCTTGCGCGTATGTCAAGGAAAGTACATCTGCTTATTTTGCCACTGTTGTACTTTGGGGAGATTAGGTCCTTAGAGAACTACTTAACTGAACTTCCAATCAAACTTATAGTTCTCACCCTTCCAATTCTAGGACTAGCAGCAAATTAAATTAGTTAACTTCAAATCTTGGTTTCTGTCTTTTGGTTTTTTATGGTCTTTTCACAACAAAGTAATAGACTGCCTGACCATTGTAGTGCATATCTTGTTTGAGCCGTGACAAAACCTAGTTGACTAATACTACTAATCTCTATGTTTTCTCCACTAATTTAATATGATTTGGGAGCTCGTTAGCCTAAGTCACTGGCTAGGCCAATTTTTAACCATTCTGATATAAACAGAATACTCAATTGGACTAGTTTTTGTAAGGAACTGTTTGGAAGTTGTACTGCAGATTATTTCTTTAGGTGCCATCTGCTTACACGAAATGCTATCAAACTGTACCTTATGTTTGGTTGTGCTTGAATTACACACCTCCGTTATACATCATGGTATTTATAGCTCTTGTTTTGTTTTGCATCATTGGTTTTTAAACAAAGCTATCCTTCACACTATAAAAGCAAGTACAACAAAAAAAAAATGTTATTTTACCACCAACATTTTGTTTGAAATTATAGATCATAACATACAAGAATCCAAGATTCAACTGAATGCACAGTATAATCCTGAACATTAAGAAACTAAAATTATATTTAATAATACTAAATTTACAAAATTATTAAACAACTTGGATTGTAAGGAGAGTTTCCTAGAGGAAACCCCCTCCAAAAATAGGCGTATGCCACTGTGCGTGACGTGCACACAGTATTCTTTAGTAAAAGGCGAAAGAATAGTTCGCTTTGTGCTCATCACATGGCTGCGTGAATAATGTAGGTCTTACAAGTTGATTCATATCATTGTGTTGTCATATTAGGTTTGTCACTCTCTTTGATGTGGGAATTTAAGTCGACAAAAATGACTTCATAACTCCTCTCCCACCCCTCTTTTCCCTCTCCCTCTCCCTCAGAGGCCACTCTCTTTCCTCTAAATTTCTATGACTTTAATCACTGATAGAAATACAACTGAGAATGACAATAAGATCAAATGGAATGAAAAAGTCAAGAGGTTTTATAAATGAAACTGATATTTCCATATGTTAAAATGATATTTTCACATAAGTCTCTTTCACATGGAAGTGGGACTCACTCACTAGTCCATGTGAGAGGGATAATGTGAAAATATCAATTTTTATGTGAAAATATTAGTTCCCTTTTATAAGTGGTACCAAATGCAAAAAACAACCCAACATTGGCTTAGCTTAATATACAACCGTTTTTTTGTCCAGAGTTCTGCATAAACTTCATTCTGGTTTTTAATTAGTTTCATGTATTAACAATTAATCATATTCATTCCAATTTTGGTCAAGGTGATTTAAGAAAAAATCAATTAGATCTTTTTCAATTTCTTGGTCATTGACAACTCTTGGATTATGTTTACTTTAATGGGCTGGTCCAAAAAATCACCAGACGATTTTTTAGGAATAAGACTTTTAGGGTATGGAACTTTAGGCTTATAGACTTTTTCAAATGACTCATTCAATGTAACATGATCAATTTTAGGCATAAACTCATAATTTTTAGACTCCTCAAATTCGTTTGACTCAAACTGTGTAGAATTGAATACAAATTTTTTATTTTCCTCATCATTTCCACAACCATCAAGATTTTCCAAATTAACCTTAGAGTTACTAGAAAATTCACCCACCTCTTGTTCTTTTTTATGGTGACTAATCGACTTATTTGAATTTCTAGACGAGATATAGCTTGTTCCATGCTAAATTGATTTTTCATTAAAACTTTCATAGTTTTCTCTAAGGCACTAAGTATTTCCTCTTCTTCATTTGATAATTATTGTGGATACTGAGGTTCTGAAAACGAATAGGAATATGGATATGGATATGAACTTGGATAAGGATTTTGATAAGAAAAAAATTGATTTACTTGGTGTGCATTAAAACTTTCATAGGGTTCTTAATTCCAAGTAAAATTATTATTCCAACTTTAATAAGAATCCATCTTTCCACAAATCGCAAAACAAATAGACAACTAACCACAAAAGTCACACAAAATATATTAATAAATAAGATAAAATAAAATAAAAATCTTAATTCTACGGTTAACTTAAATAAAATCTAGACAGCTCCTAACTGTTCCAAGTTACACCTTAAGGTCCACCAAATTCGAAATTAATCACATCATTAGCCAGGTAAGTGTAAGAAAGGTGACAGTCTCTCCGTGGGTACGGTGACTAATTGAATAACCACACATTCTTTAGGCGTTTGTCTTTTGAACCACTTGCCTAGACACCAGTAGTTTGATTAATTTAAAATTTAGACTACTCTTGGAGTTTCTTGTCCTAATTGAGCTCGAGAGTCCTAGGGGCCAACGTCTACTTGATTTTATTAGGGCAAGGTTGTGCAAAATGCAAGTTGGGTTGTTTGTGGGCCAATGAAGGGTGATGAAATCCCCACCTTATCTTGTTACAGGTTGTGCCCTTAATCATAGATTACAAATGAGAATGCACAAATAAAATAAAAGCAAACTATAAACAAATAAAGTGTCCTAAAACTATGTGAATTGCGAAAGAAAGAGAAATTTTGACGTACCTCAATCCTCCAGCAATCACCATAGTTTATATTTGACAAAATAAAAATAAAAATATAAACCTAAACTGGATGTGCAGTACGTGATTAAATGCATGAATCATAACATACAAGTTTACCACTAACATTTTGTTTGAAATTATAGATCATAACATACAAGAATCTAAGATTTTACAATGTTCAACTGAATGCAAAGAATAATCCTGAACATTAAGAAACTAAAATTATATTTAATACTTAATTTACAAAATTATTGTTATTAAACAACTTGGATTGTAAGGAGAGTTTCCTAGAGGAAATCCCCTCCAAAAATAGGCGTATGCCACTGTGCGTGACGAACAAACGGTATTCTTTAGTAAAAGGCGAAAGAATAGTTCGCTTTGTGCTCATCACATGGCTGCGTGAATTTTTTAGGTCTTACAAGTTGATTTATTTGTGTTGTGATATTAGGTTTGTCACTCTCTTTGATGTGGGAGTTTAGGTCGACAAAAATTATTTCACAACTCCTTTCCCACCCCTCTTTTCCCTTATCTCTCTCTCTCTCCCTCAAAGGCCACTTTCTATACTCTAAATTTCTATGATTTTAATCACTAATAGAAATACAATTGATAATGACAATAAGATCAAATGGGATGAAAAACCCAAGAGGTTTTTATAAATGAAACTGATATTTTCATATATTAAAATGATATTTTCGCATGAGTCTCTTTCACATGGAAGTGGGACTTACTCACTATTCATGTGAGAGGAATAATGTGAAAATATCAATCTTTATATGGAAATATTAGTTCCCTTTTATAAATGGTACCATATGCAAAAATAACCCAACATTGGCTTAGCTTAATATTCAAAAATTTATTTGTCCGTAGTTCTGCATTAACTTCATTCTAGTTTCTAATTAGTTTCATGTATTAACAATTAAGAGATATACAAAATATAATAATATGGTAACTTGGGTGATTAATGATTGATGGAACTCAAATAGCTTGTTTACAACTTACAAGGGGCATACCCAACCAAAAAATTACCCAAAAAACAAAAATACCAGAGTGCATTGATTTGTCTAGACAAGTTGTACAAAGTTGACCAACTTATACTAGAGAGCGATACAACTTACAATTTTAGAAACCCAAATAAAATCAACACCCTCAAAAGAGCTTAAGTTACATTTTATAAGAATAAGTTCAACCACGAAATTGACATATTAGAATTGGCTATTCCAATAAATTTGACGCATTAATACGAATCTAAGCCTGATAAACATGCTAGCCTATTACGTTTTTTAGCAGCAAGCTAGTTGGGGTCTAACTACTCCCTAACCCCTAACTTAGGTTGGGGCAAAAACTCGGGATCCAAACCTGTCTAATAAGTTAGGGTGAAAACTCGAGTTCCAAACCTCTCTAATGAGAAGGTCCTGCAAATGCATTATAGTCTAACGCTTTTAAGGAGAAGAAAATCCTCTTCCTATTCATTTACGATTTCATGTAAATAAATGTCTCTCTAAACAGTTTACATTAGGGGCAAAAACTCGGGTTCCAAAAATAGAGTGAAAACTCGGGTTCCAAACCTCTCTAATAAGGTCTTGCACTTGACTAAAAATCTAACACTGTTCTGGAGATGAAAAGCTTATTCCTATTCGTTTAGGGTTTTATGTAAATAAATGTCTTTAAGTAGTTTATATTAAGGGTGACGATCATGTCGTGTTAAGCGAATTTGTGTCGTGTCAAAACTCGTATATACACATGCTTATAACACTAACCAATTTAATCGACGGTCAAGACAAGTTTTCTAACTTGAACTCGAGTAATTATGTTTCCAGTATGCTAGTGGTTTAATTATTGCGACTTATTCCACATCCATGATAATTATTGTTATTCGCACTTAGTGCAAGTCTCATATATTTATCGGGTATGAAAAGTTGATCACCTTCATTACCAAAGTATTTATTTGTGGTCATTGTTAACCACTCAACGTTATTGATTCAGTTATTCATTTCTTAAAATTTGATTCTCAATCTTTCAAAATTATTATATTTTGTTGAAAATTCAGAAAGCTATATTCCATTCTTCAATCATGATATATATTTATTGTATTTAAACTTGTTGAGCAAAGTAGTTACTCACCCTTGCTATATCATGATAATATTTCAGTTAAAGCCCGAGAGTTTGAAGAAGGATAAAGTCAAAGGCAAAGTTGGAGAATAGTTCCATATGAACGTTTAACTATTACAATTATCTTATTTAGAATGATTATGTAAACCTTTGTAATTATTAAGGTATGTATTAAGTTAATGTTGTAGACCTTGGGAAATGTTGTAAAATAATTTCAAATGAATAATGTTTGTTTATATATTCCGCATTAGTTATAGAATGTGTAAGAATATGTTGTATCGTGATGCACTAGGTCCGAGGTTCAAGGGACCCAAATTTGGGAGCGCTACAGTTGGTATCAGAGATGTAGGTTATAAACCTTAGGTAGGAGTATCTTAGGCTATAACCGTAGAGATGAGGATAAAAAAACAACTCAAATAGAGTTTAAAGTGCTAAGAGATGAATTTGAAAAATTCATTATTAATTAAAGGAGAAGATAGAAAAGATTTAAAGAAGAATCTCGAGGAGTTATAAATATAAGAATCCGGAGTTACCGGACTCTGATAATAAAGAAAAGATATGTTATTTTAAGAATAAAGTATGTTGAATTAGACATTCAATATACTATATTGGGTATATAGTATGATGAATTGGAATTCAATATGTTGAAAAAGGGAATACAGTTTGTTGTATCAGTATACAGTTTGCTGTATTAGTAAACAGTTTGTTGTATTAATATACAGTTTGTTGTTTAGATATTTCAGCTTATTGTGTTGTGTTGGAAAACAACAAGATGTATGGATAATCTAGGTTGCTGGATTGGTATTCGGTTTACTAGATTATAAAGAAGAACTTATAAAATAAAAGATTAAGTGTTTAATCATAATTTATATGATAAAGATTTGTTATAGAGCAATGTAAAGATTCCGGTTTTGAGAATAGATAAATGTTTAAGATTTTAAATAATCAAGTTTATAAATTAAATTATTGATAAATAAATGAAATAATCTAGATGAAGTTATAATAACATATGATATGTTAAACGATTGGAATGATATAACCTAACGCTATAAAAAGGATTTATTATGAAATTGTACGATGTAAACTCGGAAAGAGTTGTAGATGATAAAATATGAATTAAAAGAAATTCGTATTAACATGATATTGTCGCGCTATCAATATACATATGGCAAAAAGGTGATTCTTTTCTCGTATTTATATTTGATAGTTAGAGAATATAAGATTAGGTGTGAGTTCTTAAAACTCATGCTTATGGTAAATTTGTGACTCACAATCGTATGTTATGTTTTTGAACCCATAAGCGTATGGACAGTTTCTGATTGGTTCTTGGACTACGTACTGCTAGGACAAGTTCCTAAAATCATATTATTGTGGTAAGTTCCTCAACTCATAACGTGTGGTATGTTTAATGAACTATACTAGGGTATAGAAAAGTTGTGGATTGAGAACTGAGGATTTTCAATATAGTAAGATTTAATGATGATATAAATAGATAGAATTATTAAGCAATGAAGCATTGGAGAAAATTGGAGTTGATGAAGGAAGCATAGGTATTCCAAATCTTCTAGCTATGCTAGATTTCAAATATATTGACATCTTGCTAATAAAAGCATTTTTTGAAAAATGTTGGGTTGGATTATGGAATCAATGAGTTTTAAAAGTTAAATTATTTTTATGTCTATGCATGCTAATTGTTTCGGCTAGACAAAAATGATTTGAAAATATCAAAATTAATGTATCTTATATATCATTAATGCATTTAGTGCAGATATGATAAAATGATGGAGTCATTAATGCAGATTGACCTAGTGTTGGATGTGATCTAATGATCGTCAGTCCACTATGGTATTTTGTAGTATGATAAAGTCACAAAATGACAGAATACTCAACGGACTGTAAATAAAGTACGGTATCATGACGTCATAAAATGATTTTGAGAAATTTTGAAATATTTAAAGATAAGTTAATTTCAATTGAGTTGGACAGACAAATGTTTCGATTAATGTTTGAATTATTGGTATACGTCTAAGGTATTTGAATCAGCTAGACAAATGTTGTAATGATTTATTGAATCGACATAGAGGATGTCAAAGTAAAGAGAAGACACAACTGTTGCCCTAATAAAACAGACATAATAACCTAAAAGTAAAGCATAAGTTGATGTTGACTCAAGCGTATGATACAAGTTGGTATCTGACACAAGTTGGTGTCAATACAAGAGTCCGACAGAAGTTGGTGTTAGCATTAAGTGATACAAGTTGGTATCAAATTGACACAAATTGGTGTCAAGTTAATGCAAGTTAAAACAAACACAAGTTAGTGTAAATTAACCAAAATGCGTATAATAGTTTAAGGATGTAGATGAGAGATTTTTCTGATCAAATGATTGATAGGAAATACTCTAGTTATGGGATATAAGGAAGTTAACCTTAAAGTTGTAAGCTTGAAAGATTTAGCCAGAAGATTATAGGACTTTCAGAGTAATAATTAAGAGGATTGTGTATGTAATATCATAAAGATATAAAATTAAAAGAAGATTAAAATTAAATAACATTTCAAGTACAGATACAGATACTGAAATTAAGGGAAGAAGAAAAACTCTGTCAAGGAATCTCCAGTCTCTAAGTTTCAATCTCCGCCTTGTTTGTTCTCCAATGATATCTCCGAATCTCTAATAGAAGTGGCTCTCAATAAATTGTAGTCAAAATTCTCTTAAATCTTAATAAAAACAAGTATTTATAGTCCTAACAAAACCCTAGTACATAATATTTCCTGCAAAGTATAATAAAAAACAAAAAGATGCACGAACAATACCCAAAAACTCACAATATTTCAAGTTTAAAATACCCAATTAGTAGGTTTTCAACATACTCAACATTTTGCTTAATGTTAATATTTGTTCTAATAAAAGTACTAATTGTATAACTAATGGGGATCTTGTGTTAATAGTGACACAAAGATTATATTAATTCGCATTGGTGCTTTTGTTTTAACATGCATGATGTAGACATTAAATTAATATTTGGCCAAATTAATGATTGTATGTGTTATGTTTTGTATATAAATAGTATTTCGGCCAAGTGGGAGAATGTTATAATATTTTATTTTCTTATGTGGTCTCTACTATTTATGGAATTATTAGGATTACATATTGTATTAATTTAATTACTTTATTTATGAGTTTGGTAATTAATTATGTGGCCTATAAGTAATATTACATATAGTATTTGACATATTAGGGTTTCAAATCTTGATGGACGATTTTGACCCTTATCTTAAGTTTGAATTGGAGTAATGAAGGTAGGAATAAAATGACTCATTCTTATGGAATGAAAAAAGTTGTGTTTGGTTGCGATCGGAATGGATTGAATCATTTCTTATTCCTTCCAAATTTATGAATTTTATTATTTGGCGAGGGAGAGTATGAAATAACTCATTCCATTCCTTTAATCCAAACGTAACATTAGTTATTCTATAAATAAAACAATTAGGGTTTGGTCCCAATTATCATCTCAAGAACTTTATACACACCTATACATTCACCCAAAGATTTAGAGAGGCAATTGAAAACTTTCACCCTTAAGCACATCGGAATCATACATACAAGATGTCTTCCCTCAATTCATATAAGTACATAATGTAATGATTAATTAATTTATTTTATTCTATGCAATAACACGTTCCAATTGTAGTTCATAATTCAGGTACTTTGTAGTTCATATAGCGACGGTGAAAATCGTTGATATAGAATCTATGGCGACGATTTTAATGTGAAAATATCATTTTTTTGTTGTGGATTTATCAGTTTCCTACGTTAAATGAATAACTTTAGTTTCATCCTTGCACACTGGACATGCCATCTTTTTGTGTGTGCTGATCCATCCTTTCATCATACCATATGCAGGAAAGTCGTTCATAGTCCACATGGCTACAACTCTCATATGAAAATTATGTTTAGAAGATGCATCATAGGTGTGAACTCCCGTCTCCCATAGCATTTTCAACTCATTAATCAACGGTCTCAAGTATACATCGATGTCTTTGCTCGAGCTATGAGGACCAGGAATGAGTAACGACAAAAACATATATGCATCCTTCAATTACATGCCAAGTAAAGTGTGGTGTGCTGACGGGCAAATGGAGTGAAACCATCGGTGGAGTCCTAGCCCCACATTTCTATCTTCTTTTGCAAAGGATGGGTGTGTAGCATCAAAGTTTTTCCAGGCTTCTCCGTCTACATGGTGTCTCAATTCACCAAGAAATTTGGTTTGGGTACTATGTCATCTCATATTTTTGGATGCCTTTCTTAACACACTACAAGAAAATCAGCTAAGACCGACATAATTTATTCCGAAGAAATATATTCCGTAGAACATAATTTAATTTCGACGAAGTTTTCGGTCGACATTAATTTTGTCAACACTAATGTAATTCCTACGAAATTCTGTCGAAAATGTAAGCAGCATTTTGGCGCCAATGCTAACTTTTTTTTCAACGGAATGAATATTATCTTCGACGGACTATCCGTGGAGGATAACATAAATTCGACGGATTTAAGTTCGCCGGATATTCCATCGGAAAAACCTAAAAAAAATTTCAGTTCCCCCAGCCATCTTTGATCTTTACTGATCATAGATATGCAAACTCAGTTGAGGTATAAATATGCAAACTCTCTACTTAATTAAGACAAACGTAGTCCATATTACTGATCATATATTTAGGAATTAATGCATTGATCATTCCTTAAGAATGACAAATTATAAAGTAGCAGTACAAAGTACCTGAATTATGAACTACAATTAGTAAAAGGGTTATTTCTAGCTGATTGGAGGATGAAAAGATGATTAAACATGCATGCTATTATCATCTGATGCACCAAATCTCAAAAGCAACATTATTTTGTAAGAGACGACTTACAACTAGGGGTGATCATTCGATTATAACCGAACCGAATAGGCTATTCGGTTATAACCGAATACCGAATTATCCATAATTTTACTATCCGAAATACTAACCGAAATTTAGAACTAACCGAATTACCGAATACCAAATTACCGAATTGTACATTCGAATATTCGGGTAATAACCGAACTACACCAGCTAACTAAAATCCAGCCCACATGAAAGCCCAACAAAACAAAACAAATTAGTCGGCAAACATCTCTGCCTAACTTAAAATAACAGCCCAACTTGAAATAACAGAATTTGAATAACCCAAATGACACTCAACCCATCATCAACATCAGCATTCCATCAACCCATCATCAACATTAGCACACGCCCAGTGACAACAGCGGTAATCATCTCCGACAAACCAGACCACCATGCTTGTCGGAATCAAACCATACCAACTCCCTGCACCAAACGAATTAGTCCAGTTTTAACCAAATAAAATAACTACCCACCCATAATAAACACCTTCACATCAGATCCAAAGGGAAACCAATAAAAGGGGTAGAAACCCACGAGTGTAAAGAAAATCAGAACAATACAAACCGACTCATGGATTCAATCATTCAATAGACTCCATTCTTTCCGATCCTTCTTCATCTTCCAAACAATACTCTATTTTTTTCGACAGTACACAAATGGACGGCGTCGACGCGTTGTATCGAATGAACGGGTTGCGTATAAGCTTGAAGGATACTTCGATTTTGCGTCGTATCCTTGAGGATTTCTTCCGAATTCTTATCCGTATTTCAAGGATTTTATACTTTAAGGGGGGAAGAAGAAAGGTGGGAGATGAGTATATGAAGAGAGATGTAAAGCCTAAATAAACTGAAAGAGAAAGAAGGGGGATCTCGTGAATCATGATATAAAAGGAAGAAGTAAAGAATGAAAATGAGCTGTTATACGAGAGAGAGAGATCTCATGATTTTTTGAAGTAATAAATTCGGTAATTCGAATACCCGAATTATCTATTTTTTAAAACCGAATCCAAAACCGAATACCGAAGAATAAATCGGATATAACCGAAATTAGAAAAAAAACCGAAAAACCGAAATAATTCGGTTAAAAAAATTCGGTTACGTTCGGTTATTCTGTTTTATCCGTTATTTGCTCACTCCTACTTACAACTTCATTGTCTTTATGAGTTGAGATTTAGCTTTTAAGCTTTATCTTTTTTATTGGAAAAACTTTTCAAAAACATAATCATATACAAATTTACTTTTGGACACCCTTTTCTTTTTGATTTCGGGTGTGGGAAGGAAAATCAACTCAGCTTAATATGTTTGTGTAGGTATCTGAAAATGAATCCTTCCCATAAAAATAAAAATATGAAAACTAAAATGATGAATAAATTACATAAGAATAAAATTACCTTAATTCAAGTGACATGTCATATGATCCTAAGCAACTTGTATATATACTGTCATGATATCAAATAGTATTGGGCTCATTATCAAGTTTTTTTTTTTATTTTGGGCATAAAGAGAGTAGTATTTTCATGCCACCATAAAAGCCCTAGACTAATATATATGACTGAGTTTGGAGCCTGCTGCTTCAGCTATGCAATACAATATTGGTCGGCTTCTATAATTAAGACAAACGTAGTCCATATTACTGATTATAGATTTAGCAATTAATGCATTGATCATTCCCCAAGAATGACATGCAAATTTTAAAGTAGCAGTACAAAGTACCTGAATTATGAACTACAATCAGAATACAATACAGAATAGCTATGTTTGAGGTATATCCTTGTTAAACCTCAGGGGTTCAAGCCCGGGCACAAAGTCCTGCAACATGGGATCTACAATACAAAATAGCTATGCTTGAGTTTTAGTGAAGTAGTCCGTATGTTCCACGTTAAAATTCTCATTTGCTAAAATAAATTGTTCCAAAAAGGAACTCCATATTTTATATTAGTGTAAAATGAAAGTATCTTCAAATTTAGTGTTAATATTTTTTTATAATGTCATCACTACTGAACTAATCACTAAATAATCATGGTTGACATGATATGTCAACCATGATTAGCTATGAAAAATATAAAAAAAATTTTATATTTTTTTTCTTCAATTGACATTTGTTCCATAACCTTAACAGCTTTGAGAAGCTTAATATACATTTTAAAATGGTATCAATTGGCGGTGCAAACCAACTTGGGCTTAGCTCGGGGCAGAAGCTTAATATACAACACTTAATTGAGTTTGACCAACAGAGTTCTATGTGTTTGACAACATAAGAAACTTCAAAAAGGGGGGAGTAGGAGTCTGTCAGACAACTGCAGGACCACCCCAGCCAAGAGGCCTTGACTGAGAACGATCATCTACTGCTCGAATGGTCCACCAAAGGGCCACGGAGCTATTAATCACGCTCTGGTGCTGCAGTCATGATTCATCCACCAGACTTGGTCACCTGTCTCCTTAGAAATCAAGGATACAGAGGTACGAGCCTATAGAACAGATCCTGTTCAAGTAAGGTCGTGACTGATGTTGCTCTCAAACTTGGCTAAGTACTAAAGCTTTGTTTCTACTTCTTTCGATATGGGACTTCGTTTCGCCCTTGCGCGTATGTCAAGGAAAGTACATCTGCTTATTTTGCCACTGTTGTACTTTGGGGAGATTAGGTCCTTAGAGAACTACTTAACTGAACTTCCAATCAAACTTATAGTTCTCACCCTTCCAATTCTAGGACTAGCAGCAAATTAAATTAGTTAACTTCAAATCTTGGTTTCTGTCTTTTGGTTTTTTATGGTCTTTTCACAACAAAGTAATAGACTGCCTGACCATTGTAGTGCATATCTTGTTTGAGCCGTGACAAAACCTAGTTGACTAATACTACTAATCTCTATGTTTTCTCCACTAATTTAATATGATTTGGGAGCTCGTTAGCCTAAGTCACTGGCTAGGCCAATTTTTAACCATTCTGATATAAACAGAATACTCAATTGGACTAGTTTTTGTAAGGAACTGTTTGGAAGTTGTACTGCAGATTATTTCTTTAGGTGCCATCTGCTTACACGAAATGCTATCAAACTGTACCTTATGTTTGGTTGTGCTTGAATTACACACCTCCGTTATACATCATGGTATTTATAGCTCTTGTTTTGTTTTGCATCATTGGTTTTTAAACAAAGCTATCCTTCACACTATAAAAGCAAGTACAACAAAAAAAAAATGTTATTTTACCACCAACATTTTGTTTGAAATTATAGATCATAACATACAAGAATCCAAGATTCAACTGAATGCACAGTATAATCCTGAACATTAAGAAACTAAAATTATATTTAATAATACTAAATTTACAAAATTATTAAACAACTTGGATTGTAAGGAGAGTTTCCTAGAGGAAACCCCCTCCAAAAATAGGCGTATGCCACTGTGCGTGACGTGCACACAGTATTCTTTAGTAAAAGGCAAAAGAATAGTTCGCTTTGTGCTCATCACATGGCTGCGTGAATAATGTAGGTCTTACAAGTTGATTCATATCATTGTGTTGTCATATTAGGTTTGTCACTCTCTTTGATGTGGGAATTTAAGTCGACAAAAATGACTTCATAACTCCTCTCCCACCCCTCTTTTCCCTCTCCCTCTCCCTCTCCCTCTCCCTCAGAGGCCACTCTCTTTCCTCTAAATTTCTATGACTTTAATCACTGATAGAAATACAACTGAGAATGACAATAAGATCAAATGGAATGAAAAAGTCAAGAGGTTTTATAAATGAAACTGATATTTCCATATGTTAAAATGATATTTTCACATAAGTCTCTTTCACATGGAAGTGGGACTCACTCACTAGTCCATGTGAGAGGGATAATGTGAAAATATCAATTTTTATGTGAAAATATTAGTTCCCTTTTATAAGTGGTACCAAATGCAAAAAACAACCCAACATTGGCTTAGCTTAATATACAACCGTTTTTTTGTCCAGAGTTCTGCATAAGCTTCATTCTGGTTTTTAATTAGTTTCATGTATTAACAATTAATCATATTCATTCCAATTTTGGTCAAGGTGATTTAAGAAAAAATCAATTAGATCTTTTTCAATTTCTTGGTCATTGACAACTCTTGGATTATGTTTACTTTAATGGGTTGGTCCAAAAAATCACCAGACGATTTTTTAGGAATAAGTCTTTTAGGGTATGGAACTTTAGGCTTATAGACTTTTTCAAATGACTCATTCAATGTAACATGATCAATTTTAGGCATAAACTCATAATTTTTAGACTCCTCAAATTCGTTTGACTCAAACTGTGTAGAATTGAATACAAATTTTTTATTTTCCTCATCATTTCCACAACCATCAAGATTTTCCAAATTAACCTTAGAGTTACTAGAAAATTCACCCACCTCTTGTTCTTTTTTATGGTGACTAATCGACTTATTTGAATTTCTAGACGAGATATAGCTTGTTCCATGCTAAATTGATTTTTCATTAAAACTTTCATAGTTTTCTCTAAGGCACTAAGTATTTCCTCTTCTTCATTTGATAATTATTGTGGATACTGAGGTTCTGAAAACGAATAGGAATATGGATATGGATATGAACTTGGATAAGGATTTTCATAAGAAAAAAATTGATTTACTTGGTGTGCATTAAAACTTTCATAGGGTTCTTAATTCCAAGTAAAATTATTATTCCAACTTTAATAAGAATCCATCTTTCCACAAATCGCAAAACAAATAGACAACTAACCACAAAAGTCACACACAAAATATTAATAAATAAGATAAAATAAAATAAAAATCTTAATTCTACGGTTAACTTAAATAAAATCTAGACAACTCCTAACTGTTCCAAGTTACACCTTAAGGCCCACCAAATTCGAAATTAATCACATCATTAGCCAGGTAAGTGTAAGAAAGGTGATAGTCTCTCCGTGGGTACGGTGACTAATTGAATAACCACATATTCTTTAGGCGTTTGTCTTTTGAACCACTTGCCTAGACACCAGTAGTTTGATTAATTTAAAATTTAGACTACTCTTGGAGTTTCTTGTCCTAATTGAGCTCGAGAGTCCTAGGGGCCAACGTCTACTTGATTTTATTAGGGAAAGGTTGTGCAAAATGCAAGTTGGGTTGTTTGTGGACCAATGAAGGGTGATGAAATCCCCACCTTATCTTGTTACAGGTTGTGCCCTTAATCATAGATTACAAATGAGAATGCACAAATAAAATAAAAGCAAACTATAAACAAATAAAATGTCCTAAAACTATGTGAATTGCGAAAGAAAGAGAAATTTTGACGTACCTCAATCCTCCAGCAATCACCATAGTTTATATTTGACAAAAAAAAATAAAAATATAAACCTAAACTGGATGTACAGTACGTGATTAAATGCATGAATCATAACATACAAGTTTACCACTAACATTTTGTTTGAAATTATAGATCATAACATACAAGAATCCAAGATTTTACAATGTTCAACTGAATGCAAAGAATAATCCTGAACATTAAGAAACTAAAATTATATTTAATAATACTAAATTTACAAAATTATTAAACAACTTGGATTGTAAGGAGAGTTTCCTAGAGGAAACCCCCTCCAAAAATAGGCGTATGCCACTGTGCGTGACGTGCACACGGTATTCTTTAGTAAAAGGCGAAAGAATAGTTCGCTTTGTGCTCATCACATGGCTGCGTGAATAATGTAGGTCTTACAAGTTTATTCATATCATTGTGTTGTCATATTAGGTTTGTCACTCTCTTTGATGTGGAAGTTTAAGTCGACAAAAATGACTTCATAACTCCTCTCCCACCCCTCTTTTCCCTCTCCCTCTCCCTCTCCCTCAGAGGCCACTCTCTTTCCTCTAAATTTCTATGACTTTAATCACTGATAGAAATACAACTGAGAATGACAATAAGATCAAATGGAATGAAAAAGTCAAGAGGTTTTATAAATGAAACTGATATTTTCATATGTTAAAATGATATTTTCACATAAGTCTCTTTCACATGGAAGTGGGACTCACTCACTATTCCATGTGAGAGGGATAATGTGAATATATCAATTTTTATGTGAAAATATTAGTTCCCTTTTATAAATGGTACCAAATGCAAAAACAACCCAATATTGGCTTAGCTTAATATACAACCGTTTATTTGTCCAGAGTTCTGCATAAACTTCATTCTGGTTTTTAATTAGTTTCATGTATTAACAATTAATCAGACTCATTCCAATTTTGGTCAAGGTGATTTAAGAAAAAATCAATTAGATCTTTTTCAATTTCTTGGTCATTGACAACTCTTGGATTATGTTTACTTTAATGGGTTGGTCAAAAAAATCACCAGACGATTTTTTAGGAATAAATCTTTCAGGGTATGGAACTTTAGGCTAATAGACTTTTTCAAATGACTCATTCAATGTAACATGATCAATTTTAGGCATAAACTCATAATTTTTAGACTCCTCAAATTCGTTTGACTCAAACTGTGTAGAATTGAATACAAATTTTTTATTTTCCTCATCATTTCCACAACCATCAAGATTTTCCAAATTAACCTTAGAGTTACTAGAAAATTCACCCACCTCTTGTTCTTTTTTTATGGTGACTAATCGACTTATTTGAATTTCTAGACGAGATATAGTTTGTTCCATGCTAAATTGATTTTTCATTAAAACTTTCATAGTTTTCTCTAAGGCACTAAGTATTTCCTCTTCTTCATTTGATAATTATTATGGATACTGAGGTTCTGAAAACGAATAGGAATATGGATATGGATATGAACTTGGATAAGGATTTTCATAAGAAAAAATTGATTTACTTGGTGTGCATTAAAACTTTCATAGGGTTCTTAATTCCAAGTAAAATTATTATTCCAACTTTAATAAGAATCCATCTTTCCACAAATCACAAAACAAATAGACAACTAACCACAAAAGTCACACAAAAAATATAAATAAATAAGATAAAATAAAATAAAAATCTTAATTCTACGGTTAACTTAAATAAAATCTAGACGGCTCCTAACTGTTCCAAGTTACACCTTAAGGTCCACCAAATTCGAAATTAATCACATCATTAGCCAGGTAAGTGTAAGAAAGGTGATAGTCTCTCCGTGGGTACGGTGACTAATTGAATAACCACACATTCTTTAGGCGTTTATCTTTTGAACCACTTGCCTAGACACCAGTAGTTTGATTAATTTAAAATTTAGACTACTCTTGGAGTTTCTTGTCCTAATTGAGCTCGAGAGTCCTAGGGGTCAACGTCTACTTGATTTTATTAGGGAAAGGTTGTGCAAAATGCAAGTTGGGTTGTTTGTGGGCCAATGAAGGGTGATGAAATCCCCACCTTATCTTGTTACAGGTTGTGCCCTTAATGTTAGATTACAAATAAGAATGCACAAATAAAATAAAAGCAAACTATAAACAAATAAAGTGTCCTGAAACTATGTGAATTACGAAAGAAAGAGAAATTTTGACGTACCTCAATCCTCCAGCAATCACCATAGTTTATATTTGACAAAAAAAAATATAAACCTAAACTGGATATGCAGTACGTGAGTAAATGCATGAATCATAACATACAAGTTTACCATTAACATTTTGTTTGAAATTATCGATCATAACATACAAGAATCCAAGATTTTACAATGTTGAACTGAATGTGTGAGACCTCGTATTTTATGAAATAAAAGTATTCAATTTTTCTATTTTGATAGATAGTTAAATTGATAAAAGTTTAAAGTTAAGGGTCATATTTGAAAATTTTTCAAAGTAAGCAAGTTGTCATATAATATTCGTTTGGTTGGGGAATATTTTTTTTGTCGGGAATGTCCGTACGACGGCACAATCATTGGTGAACCCACAACGGAAGTATTGTCGTAGTTAAAAAACAACAAAAATATTTTATGAAAATAACGGCGGAGGTTTTACCATTAAAACTGTTGAAATACCCGGTAGTAAAAGTACAGTAATACGCGTGATTGCATAGTAGCACACGGTATTGATTATTGATGCTTACGTAATAAGTCACTCAGTTATACTCAATTATTACTACAGTAATTGCTGCATCATATCTCTCATATTATTGATTCAATTATTGTCACAGTATCATTTGCATAATATGATATATTAATAAATTATTAATAAATCAATAATTGAGATGACAAAGTTATTCATATTATTAAATTGCAATATTTACAATGTCTAGAAGTTCTGTCAAGGAGAGGTTAGATAATTTAAATGCGCGCCAATAGGGAGAAATCCTTATCGGAAAGCCCCATCTTTCCTGGGAACAACCTGGTTGTTAAATATTGTGAGTTATAATATTAATGATGGATAAGTTCATGTTGATTAAAGATGAATTGATAGTTCCATTGTGTTGAAATTAATTGTGTTAAATATTTATTTCGATAGTAATTGATGTCTGGAGGTTATATTATTCAATCGGGTATTCGGGGCACTTTTTGTGTTAGAGTTACTATTCATGAGTTACTATTCACGAGTTACTATTTATGAGTTACTATTCATGAGTTACTATTCACCTGATTACTATTCACTCTAGTATTGTGCATTCAGGTATTTGGGTACAATATTATTCCATGAGGAGATGTGCTAATTTTTCAGACCGTTGGTTGAAGTTATAATAGTGAATCAATATGGACCGCTGGTGGAAAGTTATAATAGTAAATCAATATGGACCGCTGGTGGAAAAGTTATAATAGTGAATCAATATGGATCGCTGGTTTAAAGTTTTAATAGTGAATCAATATGGACTGTTGCTTTAAGTTTTAATATGGACCGTCCGTTTAAAAGTAAATCAATCTGGTCCGTTCATGAATTAGTTACTATTCATTCCATTCTTCTATAAATAGAAGCTCATTCCTTCATTATTTCTTACGAATTCATTGAAACTCTAGAGAGAGAAATTATAGAGAGAAGCTATAGAGAGAAAATCTATAGAGAGAAAGAAGAAGAGAAGTCTGCTACCTCACTACTCCAGTATCCAACTTCTTATAAGGTAAGGGATATTATTATTATAGTAAGGGATATTATTTGTTGTACCTGTAAGGGGTGTATTCTTTCTTATTCATGAAGAGAACTTCTGTTATTCCATTCTTTATTATTTTATTGGAATAACCTGTATACGCGGTATACCCTATACATAACCTGTATACGCAGCATACCCTATACTTGGTGAAATCCTTATGTTATTCCATTCTTATTTATTCCGTTGGAATAACCTGTATACGCAGCATACCCTATACTTGGTGAAATCCTTATATTATTCCATCTTTATTATTCTGTTGGAATAACCTGTATACGTGGCATACCTTATACTTGGTGAAATCTTTATATTATTCCATTCTTTATTATTCTATTGGAATATCTTGTCTGTGCGTTTTACGCCGGACCTGATACCGTCTTTATTATTCTGTTGGAATAACTTGTATACGCAGATTACCGTATACCTGGTGAAGTCTGTTGTTCTTCCATTATTTATTATTCTATTGGAATAACCTGTATACGTGGATTACTGTATACTTGGTGAAGTATGTTGTTCTTCCATTATTTATTATTCTGTTGGAATAACCTGTATACGTGGATTACCGTATACCTGGTGATGTCTGTTGTTATTCCATTCTTTATTATTCTGTTGGAATAACCTGTATACGCGGATTACCGTATACCTAGTGAAGTTTGTTGTTCTTCCATTATTTATTATTCTATTGGAATAACCTGTATACACAGATTACCGTATACCTGGTGAATTCTGTTGTTCTTCCATTATTTATTATTCTGTTGGAATAACCTGTATACGTGGATTACCGTGTACCTGGTGAAGTCTGTTGTTCTTCCATTATTTATTATTCTGTTGGAATAACCTGTATACGCGGATTACCGTATACCTGGTGATGTATGTTGTTATTCCATTCTTTATTATTCTGTTGGAATAACCTGTATACGCGGATTACCGTAGAGATGAGGATAAAGAAACAACTCAAATAGAGTTTAAAGTGCTAAGAGATGAATTTAAAAAATTCATTATTGATTAAAGGAGAAGATAAAAAAGATTTAAAGAAGAATCTCGAGGAGTTATAAAGATAAGAATCCGGAGTTACCAGACTTTGATAATAAAGAGAAGATATGTTATTTTAAGAATAAAGTATGTTGAATTAGACATTCAATATACTATATTGGGCATATAGTATGATGAATTGGAATTCAATATGTTGAAAAAGGGAATACGGTTTGTTGTATCAGTATACAGTTTGCTGTATTAGTAAACAATTTGTTGTTTAGATATTTTAGCTTGTTGTGTTGTGTTGGAAGCGGTATGGATAATCTAGGTTGTTGGATTGGTATTCAGTTTACTAGATTATAAAGAAGAACTTATAAAATAAAAGATTAAGTGTTTAATCATAATTTATATGATAAAGATTTGTTATAGAGCAATGTAAAGATTTCGATTTTGAGAATAGATAAATGTTTAAGATTTTAAATAATCAAGTATATCAATTAAATTATTGATAAATAAATGAAATAATCTAGATGAAGTTATAATAACATATGATATGTTAAACGATTGGAATGATATAACCTAACGTTATAAAAAGGATGTACTATGAAATTGTACGATGTAAACTCGGAAAGAGTTGTAGATGATGAAATATGAATTAAAAAAATTGTATTGAGAAAAGAGAAAGCTAGGATTATGTGGTATTTCAACTGAAGACTCATTTGATAGCTGAGTTGTATAAGCCTTTGTATGGGCAGGGGTTTTGTGCTTGGTCTAACAATTACTCATTTTATCACATTGATAATCATTGAAATGATGGTGTCGCGCTATCAATATACATATGGCGAAAAGGTGATTCTTTTCTCGTATTTATATTTGATAGTTAGAGAATATAAGATTGTGTGTGAGTTCTTAAAACTCATGCTTATGGTAAGTTTGTGACTCATAACCGTATGGTATGTTTTTGAACCCCTAAACGTATGGACAGATCCTGATTGGTTCTTGGACTACGTATTGCTAAGACAAGTTCCTAAAATCATATTATTGTGGTAAGTTCCTCAACTCATAACGTGTGGTATATTTAATGAACTATACTAGGGTATAGAAAAGTTATGGATTGAGAATTGAGGATTTTCAATATAGTAAGCTTTAAGGATGATATAAATAGATAGAATTATTAAGCAATGAAGCATTTGAGAAAATTGGAGTTGATGAAGGAAGCATAGGTATTCCAAATCTTCTAGCTATGCTAGATTTCAAATATATTGACATCTTGCTAATAAAAGCATTTTTTGAAAAATATTGGATTGGATTATGGAATCAATGAGTTTTAAAAGTTAAATTATGTTTATGTCTATGCATGCTAATTGTTTCGGCTAGACAAAAATTGTGAGACCCCGAAATTTATGAAATAAAAGTATTCAATTTTTCTATTTTGGTAAATAGTTAAATTGATAAAAGTTTAAAGTTAAGGGTCATATTTGAAAATTTTGCAAATTATGCAAGTTGTTATAAAATATTCTTTTTGTCGAAAATATCTGTATGACGGCACAATCATTGGTGAACCCACAACGGAAGTACTTACGTAGTTAGAAAACGATAAAAATATTTTATGAAAATAACGACGGAGGTTTTATCTTTAAAACTGTTGAACTACCCGGTAGTAAAAGTACAGTAATACGCGTGGTTGCATAGTAGCACACAGTATTGATTATTGATGCTTACGTGATAAGTCACTCAGTTATACTCAATTATTACTACAGTAATTGCTGCATCATATCTTTCATACTATTGATCGATTATTGTCACAGTATCATGTGCATAATATGATATACTATTAAATCAATAATTGAGACGACAAATTATTCATATTATTAAATTGCAATATTTACAATGTCTAGAAGTTCTGTCAAGGAAAGGTTAGATAATCTAATTGCGCGCCAGTAGGGAGAAATCCTTATCGAAAAGCCCCCTCTGTCATGGGAACAACCTGCTTGTTAAATATTGTGAGTTATGATATTAATGATGGATAAGTTCGTGTTGATTAAAGATGAATTGATAGTTCCATTGTGTTGAAATTAATTGTGTTAAACATTTATTTCAATAGTAATTGATGTCTGGAGGTTATATTGTTCAATCGGGTATTCAGGGCACTTTTGTGTCAGAGTTACTATTCACGAGTTACTATTCTCGAATTACTATTCACGAGTTACTATTCACCTGATTACTATTCACTCTAGTATTGTGCATTCAGGTATTTGGGTACAATATTATTCCATGAGGAGATGTGCTAATTTTTCAAACCGTTGGTTGAAATTATAATAGTAAATCAATATGGATCGCTGGTTTAAAGTTTTAATAGTAAATCAATATGGATCGCTGGTTTAAAAGTTTTAATAGTGAATCAGTATGGACCGTTGCTTTAAGTTTTAATATGGACCGTCCATTTAAAAGTAAATCGATCTGGACTATTCATGAATTAGTTACTATTCAATCCATTCTTCTATAAATAGAAGCTCATTCCTTCATTATTTCTTAGGAATTCACTGAAATCTAGAGAGAGAAATTATAGAGAGAAATTATAGATAGAAGCTATAGAGAGAAAATCTATAGAGAGAAAGAAGAAGAGAAGTCTGCTACCTCACTACTCCAGTATCCAACTTCTTTCTAAGGTAAGGGATATTATTTGTTGTACCCGTAAGGGGTGTTATTATTTCTTATTCCTGAAGAAAACTTCTGTTATTCCATTCTTTATTATTCTGTTGGAATAACATGTATACGCGTCATACCCTATACATAACCTGTATACGCAGCATACCCTATACTTGGTGAAATCCTTCTGTTATTCCATTCTTTATTATTCTGTTGGAATAACCTGTATACGCGGCATACCCTATACATAACCTATATACGCGGCATACCCTATACTAGGTGAAATCCCTCTGTTGTTCCATTCTATATTATTATGTTGGAATAACCTGTTTATGCGAAGTACCGCATACATGGTGAAATTCTTCTATTATTCCATTCTATATTATTATGTTGGAATAACCTGTTTATGCGAAGTACCATATACATGGTAAAATTCTTCTATTATTCCGTTCTTTATTATTCTGTCAGAATATCCTGTCTGTGCGAATTTCGTCTGACCTGGTTCCATTTATTATTCTGTTGGAATAACCTGTATACGCGGATAACTGTATACCTGGTGAAGTCTGTTGTTATTCCATTCTTTATTATTTTGTTGGAATAACCTGTCTATGTGAATTATCACATGCATGGTGAATGATCCTTTGTATTCATTCCTTATTAAATTGTGGAAATGATCTGTCTAAGTGGATTACCGCATGGCGGTAAAAATCCATTTGCAGTTTCATATATTCTATTATACTCAGTTAGTTAAAGTTTTAGCTTCTATACTCCATGAAATTAGTGGAATAACATTGATATTTGTGCTTCATCCAGTATCTTTTCATGGAAATATTCTTCTGAGCATTCTTGAATTTTACTCTACAAAGAAGTATCATATTGACAATTTGGACATTATTGATTTTTGGATAAATTAATTCTTGAACTTGTTTTTATTGAATTCTTATATCATTGTCATCATCCTCATGTTTATATTTTGTTGAAAGTCATCTGTAGCCTGTAGTGCATAGATGGACTTGGTATGATTATGACCAGGGATTATTCGGTATAATCATGACCGTAATGTTACAAATGATGTGGAAAAAATCCTTATAGGCCCGTAGTGCATTGATGGATAGTTTTTGGTATGATTATGGCTATGGATTCTCTTCGGCCAATAGTGTAAAGATGAATTATTTTACGGCATGATCAGGACCGTTGATGAAAACACGATTATCTTTGGCCCGTAGTCCATAGATAATTCGTGGTCATGATATTAACGAATATCCTTGGCCTGTAGTGCATGGATGATTCGATGATGTGGATTAATTTTTGAGCTGAGTCTCAACAAAGAAATATTAATTCATGGATGTGATTTAATGAATATCCTTGGCCGTAGTGAAGGGATGATTCGATGATGTGGTTTATTTATTAAGCTGAGTCTCAGCATTATTGGTTATACAGTTGTATATCTTTTGGCCGTAGTACAAAGATAAATTTGTTAGTATGATTATGAGCAGGAATTGTGATTTGGTATAACCATGATTTTTGATGTTTCAAGTGAAGATAGGTGATGAAAATTATCTTCATCCTGGGTGCGAAAAAGGAATTCAGAATCACAATTATGATTATGAGTTATTCATATGATTGTGGAAAGGAATTTTTGATTGATGTTACAGGGATAAAACATTATTGGTGAACTTTTAACATAGAGAAGATAATAGATCTGATGGTCTATTTGACTTTTTAATGGATTGCTCGTTCCGCTGCAACTATGGTTGAAAAGTTTTATTATATACCATATGATCTAAATCTCTGATTTATTCTGATGAAGGCTGTTGATAAATTAATTATCTTAGCCATGATATTTTTTACTGGGCTAGTTGTGCTCACCCTTTTGCTTCACAATTCCTTTTAGGTAATAAGAGTGTAGCTGGGTCGAGCGGGGATAACAGAGAAATAGTGTGATGGTCCGAGACTGTCGAAGTTTCTCAATACATTATAGAACGGCATGATATGCAACATATAATTGTATTGAGAACCTAAGATGTGTGTGTCGTATTATATACGTCACTTAATAATTGATTTTGGCGAACAACAATAGGGTGATGAGGACCCGACTTTGAAAGCGTCAAAAGTGTACCTAATTAGAATAAATATGATAGTAATCTTCTCGTTCTTTTTTAGGGTCTTAAAATATTTGCTGCTGTATTTTATATGGCATTGTAACAATTTGAGTTTGGATACTATCTATGAGACAATATTGTATTAAAACTCACAGCTTAATTGTGGTCGTATTCTGTACGACAGTTCAACAGTTGTATAAATGAAGTTTGTATTTAATTTTTATAGTGTGATATCTGGCTACTCAGAATGGGTCGTGTGGACCTATTTTGGGGGCGTCACAAAAATGATTTGAAAATATCAAAATTAATGTATCTTATATATCATTAATGCATTTAGTGCAGATATGATAAAATGACGGAGTCATTAATGCAGATTGACCTTGTGTTGGATGTAATCTAATGATCGTCAGCCCACTATGGTATTTTGTAGTGTGATAAAGTCACAAAATGACAGAATACTCAGCGGACTGTAAATACAGTATGGTATGACGTCGTAAAATGATTTTTAGAAATTTTGAAATATTTAAAGATAAGTTAATGCCAATTGAGTTGGACAGACAAATGTTTTGATTAATATTTGAATTATTGGTATACGTCTAAGGTATTTAACTAGGCTACACAAATGTTGTAATTATTTATTGAATCGACATAGGGGATATCAAAGTAAATAGAAGACAGAACTGTTGTAACGCCCCCAAAATAGGTATACATCACCCATCTTGAGTTGTCAAATATATGATACAGGATACAAATACAAACTTAAATATATAACAATAGCTATGAGTTTTAATACAAATATTGTCTTCTAGAAAATATCCACACTCAGAATAAGTCCTCATTACAATTATTATCATACTATTTCATAGAATAGTGAGGACTACTAATGCTATCATCTGGACCATCACTCCGTTCCCCGACTAGTCCCTACTACGTTCTCATTTCCTGAAGAGAACAGTGAAAGAAAGGGTGAGCTCAACTAGCCCAGTAAAAGAAATATTATGACTAAGACAATGCAGGATAAATTATCATTAGCCTTCAACAATGTTAAACTGATAAAATACAATAGACATCAAGTATAACTGCAGCGGAATAAGCAATCCATTAAAAGAGTTAAGTAGAGAATAAAATCTACTATCTTTTATGATTTAAAACGTTTTCATCAATTTTTATCGCTGAGACTCAACTTAATAAATAATCAACATCATCCCTGCACTACGGCCAAGGATATTCATTAGGGTCACGACCACAAATTATCCATGCACCACGGGCCAAGGATATTCGTGTATTCATCAATGGTTATGATCATGCCAACAACTGTCCATCAATGCACTAAGGGCCAATGAGGACTTTTATCACATCATTTGTAACATTACGGTCATGATTATACCGAATAATCCCTGGTCATAATCATACCAAGTCCATCTATGCCCTACAGGCCACAGATGACTTTCAAAAATATAAACATGAGGATGATGACAATGATATAAGAATTCAATAAAACAAGTTCACAAATTAATTTATTCAGGAACTAATAACGCCCAAATTGTCAACATGATGCTTCTTTGTAGAGTTAAATTCAAGAATGCTCAGAAGAATATTTTCATGAAAAGATACTGGATGAAGCGCAAATATCAAGGATATTCCACTAATTTCATGGAGTATAGAAGTCAAAACTTTAACCAACTGAGTATAATAAAGAATGAAATAACAAAAAAAATCACCAGGCATGTGATAGATAGGATAGGCAGGTTATTCCAACAGAATAATAAATATGGAACCAGGTCCGGCGTAAAACGCACAGACGGGATATTCCAACAGAATAATAAAGATGGAACCAGTTCTGGCATAAAATGCACAGACAGGATATTCCAACAAAATAATAAAAAATGGAATAACAGATGGATTTCACTAAGTATAGGGGAGTCCGCGTATACAGGTTATTCCAACAGAATAATAATTAATGGAACCAGGTCAGGCGTAATACGCACCAACGGGATTTTCTGACAGAATAATAAAGAATGGAATAATAGATGGATTTCACCAAGTATAGGGGAGTCCGCGTATACAGGTTATTCCAACAGAATAATAATTAATGGAACCAGGTCAGGCGTAATACGCACCGACAGGATATTCCAACAGAATAATAAAGAACGGAATAATAGAAGAATTTCATCATGTATGCGGTACTTCGCATAAACAGGTTATTCCAACATAATAATAAAGAATGGAATAACAGAAGAATTTCACCAAGTATAGGGTAGTCCGCGTATACAGGTTATTCCAACAGAATAATAAAGAATGGAATAACAGAAGTTCTCTTTATGAATACGAAAGAATAACACCCCTTACCGTAAAAGACACTGGATATCGAAGTAGTGAAGTAGCAGAATACTCTTCTTCTTTCTCTCTATAGTTTCTCTCTCAAGAGTTTCAGTGAATTCGTAAGAAATAATGAAGTAATGAGCTTCTATTTATATAAGAATGGACTGAATATTAACTAATTCATGAACGGTCCAGATCGATTTACTTTTAAACAGACGGTCCATATTAAAACTTAAAGCAACGGTCCATACTATTTACTATTAAAACTTTAAACCAACGATCCATATTGATTCACTATTATAACTTTCCACCAACTGTCCATATTGATTCAGTAATATAACTTCAGCCAACGGTCTGAAAAATTAGCACATCTCTTCATGGAATAATATTGTACCCATAGAAAGTTTATCTTCATCATCTACTATCTTGTTCAAATCGATGTCGATATATGCTAACAAATTAAAATCGAAATCTCGTGCAACTTTAGGAGTCTCACCGATAGATTTATCTTTTCAATCGAAAAAATAAAAAGTCATTCATATATATGCCATATCAAGTATTTTCTTTGCAATCCTTTGTGTTTGTGAGTAAACAAACTTTATGTGAGAAGATCTCCATTGAAGAATTCATATTTATGGGAGACAAATTTTTTTAAAAAAAAGTAAATTTCTCAACTCCATAACTAATCTGAAGAAAGGAAGATACCAAAAAATTGCTGAAAAAGAGAGTACTATACGCAATAAACAAGAGAAAAAGAGAGAGGGGAAGAAAAAAGGTGAACAATTTAAATAGACAAAATATCAATGAGAATTACTCCATGAGTGAGTTTTGTGTTGATAAGGAAAGAGAAAAAGTTAAAACATCTGGGACTTGTGAATATAATCTCAAAAAATTAGGAGTAATGAGGGGTAATTTTGGAAAGATTGTGATAGACTATATCTCCTAGATTTTCTAAAACGTCAAATAATTTGAAAATTTTGAAATCACCTAAAATGTTATATATTATTGGACGAATGAAGTACAATTGATCACAAATAAAATCCATCACCATTCCATTCCCCAAAAATCAGTAATCTACTACAATTGATCTAAAATAATTGAAGTGCACAACATCATTTCCAAAATTTAGAGCAAATAAACCACCAAAAATAACATGACAGTAAGTTAAAAAAAGTTGGGGTAAAAAAATCCTTAAAATCTCCAAGAAAACCATTTGCTTTTCTTCTTCCATATAAAGTTCACCTTCATCATCTGGTATCTTGTTCAAATCGATGTCGGTATTTGCTGACAAATTCACATCGAAATCCTGTGCAACTTTAGGAGTCTTTCCGGTAGATTTATCTTTTAAATCAGAAGAAGAAAAAGTCATTCCATTGTCATATTGAGGATTTTCTTAGCAATCCATGGTGTTTGTGACTAAACAAAATCTATGTGATAAGATCTCCATTGAAGAATTCATATATATCACCAGTACAAAGTACTAAATAGACAACACTTAAATCACAACGTTTTTTATAAAAACGTTGTGGTATTTTTTTTATAACATTTTTAAAAAAAACGTTGTAGATATTTTTTTTTACAACGTTTTTAAAAAAAAAACGTTGTTTCATGCAGCGAAACGCTCTTGATATGGCAATGAATATATTGATTTGGAACATTAACCGAAGGCAGTGACGAGGCATGTACATTTAATTTCTAGATATTATTTTTTTGGATCTTTATTGCAATTTATATCTTTATACTGCTTACAGCCCATTTTATACTGTGCAGGTGGTGTACAGGTTTACTGTTCATTGATATGGATCTTTTTATGTTATTTTCTGTTACAGGTTTTTTATGGATAGTTTAATTAGGTAGTAGTTTAATTTTATGGATAGTTTGGTATATTTTGTGGATGTAGTCAAATTCACAATTCAATACAGTAGTAATTATATTGAAAAGTGAATTTGAGATGTATGGATAGTTTGACATTATTGAGATGTAAACGAATTGTATAGTATTAATATTCTTTGTAATTGGCATTACAAAGAATTATTGGGATGTAAACATATTCTTCGTAATTTTAGTTATATATCATGGTATTAGCATATTGCAGGTACATTGGTAATATAGGTGAACCACAACTTTTTTTTTCTTTTTTTTAATCTACAACATTTTAAAAACGTTGTGTGAAAGTGCCTAAACGTTGTCTGATATATTAAACTACAACGTTTTTATCCAGAAAACGTTGTGGAATCATACATTCTACAACGTTTTTAAGCATCTGTTAATTTATGAAAAACAAATCTACAACGTTGTTTTCTTAAAAAACGTTGTGGAATGTGCTTAACTACAACGTTTTAAAAACGTCGTGGTTAAGGGTGTCATCTATTTGACACCCTTAACCACGACGTTTTTTTGACTGAAACCACAACGTTTTTTCTGCGTTGTCTATTTACTATTTTGTAGTAGTGTATGGAGGTAATTTTTTTTTTAAAAAAAAAACTTCAACTCCATTAATAATTTGAGAAGAGGAAGAGACCAAAAATTGTTGAAAAGGAGAGTATACACAATAAACAAGATAAAAAGAGACAGGGGAAGATAAAAAGGTGAACGGTCTAAATAGACGGAACATCAATGAAAATTACTCCTTGAGTGAGTTGTGTTGATAAGGAAAAAGAGAAAAAGTTAAAAGCATATGAGAATTGTGAATACTTATCTCAAAAAATTAGGAGTAATGAGGGGTAATTTTTGAATGATTATGACTAATTCTCCTAGATTTTCTAAAAGGTCAAATAATTTGGAAAAATTGAAATCACTAACAACGTCATATATTGTTAGACGAATGGAGTACAATTGATCACAAATAAAATCCATCACCATTCCATTCCCCAAAAATCAATAATCCACTACAATTGATCTAAAATAAATGAAGTGCGCAACATCATTTCCAAAATTTAGAGCAAATAAACCACAAAAAAAAACACGACAATAAGTTAAAAAAAGTTGGGGTAAAAAATTAATCTAAAAATCTCCAAGAAAACCATTTCCTTTTCTTCCTCCATAGAAAGTTCACCTTTATCATCTGGTATCTTGTTCAAATCGATGTCAGTATCTGCTAACAAATTCAAATTGAAATCCCGTGCAAATTTAGGAGTCTCACCGCTAGATTTATCTTTTAAATCGGAAGAAGAAAAAATCATTCCTTTGTCATATTGAGAATTTTCTTTGCAATCCATGGTGTTTGCGACTAAACAAACTCTATGTGAGAAGATTTCCATTGAAGAATTCATATATATGGAGGCAATTTTTTTTTTGAAAAAATAAAATTTCTTAACTCCATAACAAATTTGAGAGGAAGAGACCAAAAATTACCGAAAAGGAGAGTATACACAATAAACAAGAGAAAAAGAGACAGAAGAATATAAAAAGGTGAACAGTCTAAATAGATGGAACATCAATGAGAATTACTCCATGAGTGAGTTTATGTTGATAAGGAAAGAGAAAAAGTTAAAAGCATATGGGAATTGTGAGTATTTATCCAAAAAATTAGGAGTATTGAGATGTAATTTTGAAAAGATTGTGACTAATTCTCTTAGATTTTTTAAAACGTCAAATAATTTGGAAAAATTAAAATCACCTACAACGTCATATATTATTGGACGAATGGAGTACAATTGATCACAAATAAAATCCATCACAATTCCATTCCCCAAAAATCAATAATGCACTACAATTGATCTAAAACAATTGAAGTGTGCAACATCATTTCCAAAATTTAGAGCAAATAAACCACCAAAAATAACACGATAGTAAGTTAAAAAATATTTGGGGTAAAAATTCCTAAAAATCTCCAACAGAATCATTTGCTTTTCTTCCTCCAAAGAAAGTTCACCTTCATCATCTGGTATCTTGTTCAAATCGATGTCGGTATCTGCTAACAAATTCAAATCGAAATCCCGTGAACCTTTAGGAGTCTCACCGGTAGATTTATCTTTTAAATCGAAAGTAGAAAAAGTCATTCCTATGACATATTGAGTATTTTCTTTGCAATCCATGGCGTTTGTGACAAAACAAACTTTATGTGAGAAGATTTCCATTGAATAATTCATATATATGGATGCAAAAAAAAATTGAAAAAATAAAATTTCCTAACTCTATAACTAACCCAAGGAGGGGGAGAGACCAAAAATTGCTGAAAAGGAGAGTATACATAATAAACAAGAGAAGGAGAGAGGAAGATAAAAAGGTGAACAATCTAAATAGGCGGAACTGCAATGAGAATTACTCCAGGAGTGAGTTTTGTTTTGACAAGGAAAGAGAAAGAGAAAGAGTTAAAAGCATATGGGAATTGTAAATATATATCTCAAAATTAGGAGTAATGAGTGATAATTTTAGAAAGATTGTGACTAATTCTCCTATATTTTCTAAAATGTCATAATTTGGGAAAATTGAAATCACCTAAAAGATCATATATTATGAGACGAAGGAAGTATATGGTGAGACCTTTCATATTATTCATAAATTCTGTGGTCAGTATATGAGAGATTAAATAACAATTTATGTTACACATTTTTTAAATTTTACAATAATAATAATTATATAAATTTAACATATTAATATTCAAGAATGCTCAGAAGAATATTTCCATGAAAAATACTGGATGAAGCGTAAATATCAAGGATATTCCACTAATTTCATGGAGTATAGAAGTCAAAATTTTAATCAACTGAGTATAATACCGATTGGAATAACAAAAGATATCACCATGCATGCGGTACTTCGCATAGACATGTTATCCCAATAGAATAATAATAACGGAACCAGATCAGGTGAAAATCACACCGACAGGATATTCCAGTAGAATAATAAATGCGGAATAATAAATGATGGAACCAGGTCCGGCGTATAGCACCGACAAGATATTTCGACGGAATAATAAAATGAAACCAGGTTCGACGCATAGCACAGACAGGATATTCCGACAGAATATTAAAGACGGAATAATAAAATGGAACCAGGTCTGGCGTATACAAGTTATTCCAACAGAATAAATAAAGAATGGAATAACCGAAGTTCTCTTCATAAATAAGAAAGAATAACACCCCTTACCGTAAAAAAAATTAGATATAGGAAAAGAAAGTTAGCAGAATTATCTTCTTTTTTCTCTCTATAATTTTCTCTCTCTAGAGTTTCAGTGAATTCGTAAGAAAATAATGAAGAAATGAGCTTCTATTTATAGAAGAATGGAATGCATAGTAACTAACTCATGAACGGTCCAGATTGATTTACTTTAATCTGACGGTCCATATTTAAAGCAAAATCTTTTAAATAAAATATAATATATTCTATTTATATAAAAAGATTTTTACTATGCAAATACTATGCATAATAAAATATAATATATTCTATTTATAGAATAACTTTAATAAAGTATTCTGTTTTATATAAAAAGATGTTTCTATTTTATTACGTTAATAATACTAATAAAACAAAACGTATAAATCAACAATAATTGAATCAAATAATGTGAGATACAATGTAACAAATACTGTATCAATAATTAAACAAAACTGAGTGTTTTCTCACGTAAGCATCAATAATCAATACCGTGTGCTACTATGCAACCACGCGTATTACTGTACTTTTACTACCAAATAGTTCAATAATTTTAACAGTAAAACTTCCGCCGTTATTTTCATAAAAATATTTTTATCGTTTTCTCAATCTGACAATAATTCCGTTGTGGGGTCCACCAATGATTGTACCATCGTACGAATATTTCTGACAAAAAGAATATTTTTCGACCAATCGAATAGAATATGACAACTTGCATATTTTACAAAATTTATAATTATTACCCACAACTATAACATTATGTCAAATCCACACCATAATATAAAAAAATTATTTCGAGAAAATTAAATCTTTATTCATAAAATCTGGGGTTTCACAATCTCCTCTCCTTATAAAATTTCGCCCTTGAAATTTACGTACGTACCTGGTATGCCGAACAGGTGAGGATATCTTGACTTCATCTCAGATTCTAACTCTTGATGTATAACCTTTGAGTGTTGAATACGATTCTTCTTATCCAAGATTTTAACAGGTACATCTTCACACGTTAAATTATTCGTTATCTCGTCCGGTTCTAAATTAATAATGTGGTTTGGGTCGTCCACATATTTACGTAACATTGATATGTTAAAAACGTTATGAACACGTGATATTTTTGGCGATAAAACGAGTCTATAAGCCACAGTTCCTACTCGATCGAGGATTTCAAAGCCAATTAAATCGAGGGTTGAGATTTCCTCTCTTTAACAACTCTTGCTTTTAAAATAACGCTCTCTTGAACCTTCTTCTTAGTATTCCTCAGTTCCGGGTCTGTAGCTTGCACGGCTTTAACTTTATCGATTAAAGTCGATTCTACTCGTATATTCGTTATCTTCATGTGAGTCCCTCGAGTCTTCAACTCTATCTTCATCATTTGTAAGTTATACGAAATGAGTCTCTGTGTTAACAACATCGCACTCGTAAACGCATACGATCTTCTACTTAACACGTCAGCTACCATGTTCGCTCTTCCACGATGATATTGAATAGTACTATCGTAATCTTCAACAGCTCGAGTCAACGTCTTTGGCGCATTATACGTCCATTTTAAGTAAAGAAATATTTAAGGGTTTAAGAAATGGGTTTTTATACTGGGGTCAATACAAAATTTGATTTCACGCTCTAGGGTAGGCTAAGAATCTTCAGGAATACGTCGAGAAATTTATTAACAATAGAAATATCCTTCAAAACTGTGACCCTCATCCAAGACTTGGATAACACTTCACATTGATACCAACTGTGACTTCTATCCCTTAACCTGGATAGCAACTCACAATGATACCTATCAACTTGCCATCTTCATTCACGATGTCACCTACAGAAAGTCTGGCTTCGATGCATTCCACACAAGGAAGTCATCAGCGAAAGGCTCGGGGCTCTTTACTTATGGCTTGATATGACAATGATTGACTTTAGTGGTTTGGTTACTTTGAATTCGCATAGCAGGTTGGTTAGGAGTATGAAAGCTAACCACCTTAAGAAAAGCATGATGAGTAGTAAACCAATCGTTTCCAAAAATCACATCAAAGGCAAGTATTTTCAAAGAGATACGATCGACAGGTAACGTGAAATGTTGATTTGAACAAGATTTATAAATAGTAGAGGTAACGAAGGTTTCTCCCAACTAAGTTTAAACAGATATATCAAAATCTAACTTCTTCGGAGTTACCTACAAACATTGAACACAACTAGGTGAAATAAAAGAGTGAGTAGAACCGGTATCTAACATGGTATGGACTTCGCAAGAGTTTATGACTAACATACCCGTGATAAGTTTATTCAGGTTCCTCGTCATGAAAAAAAATGCTATCTCTTAAACTACCGGCTTTGGCTTGTCTGGGACATCCTTTTGCATCACTATCCCAGCTGGACTTGACTTCACCATACAACAAAATCGAGCTAGGTGACCTTCTCTTCCATAATTAAAACACGCTTTGGATTGCTGCGTATAGTTTGGACGGATGTGTCCCCCCTGTCCGCATTTGAAACATACGACCGGTGGTCGTTCTTCTTCCTTTAAAACGGGTGCTGGTGCCGACGTCTTCACGTCATTGTTGAATCTTCTCTTCTTGAAATGTCCATTTCTATTATCTTGGCCATGATTACCATCGAAGTGGGTACCATTCTTGGCATGATAATTTCCCTACGATGGTTATCATTGTTCTGATGACCGTTGCCACCGGTACGATTATTATCATGTTGTTGGTCGTTGCCTTTTGGTTGTGCTGACTCATTATCGCGCTCCAATAATTGAGCCCTATTCACAACACCTGAATATAAAAAAGTTTATGAGAAATGAGGTATTGACGTATATCGGGTTTCAAACCTCTTAGAAATATTCGCGTCATTCGCTCTTCATTATCGACCAAATGGGATGCAAACCGGGATAACTCCACAAACTTAGCCTCGTACTGCGATACGGTCATATTATTAGCTCCATTGCTTATCTCAACATTTTCAGATGCCATTTTCAAATACTGTCCCAAAACAAGGGTTAAATAACATATCACATATTATCCCTATACTCTGACCGACCAATTAAATAACAAATAAACTTAGGTAGGTCATACTAGCGAAGGAATTCCCCGTCTCTCCCCTCCTAGTTCTTGTCTCACATCTTAGCCAGAGATCACATCCCTAAGCTCTGATACGAACTATGACGCCCCCAAAATAGGTATACATCACCTATTCTGAGTCGCCAAATACATGGTACAAAATTTAAATACAACTTAATTATACAACAGTCGTGTAAAGTACGACAAAATACATACTGTGAGTTTTAACTCGAATATTATCTTTTAGACAGTATTCAAACACAAATAAGTCCTCATTACATTTATTGTCACACTATTTAACAGAATAGTGAGGACTACTAGCTACTATCATCTAGACAATCACTCCGTTCCCCGACTTGTTCCAGCTACGTTCTCATTTCCTGAAGAGAACAGTGAAAGAAAGGGTGAGCTCAACTAGCCCAGCAAGAAATATTATGACTGGGATAATGCAGAATAAATTATCATTAGCCTTCAACAGTATAAAAATTGATAGAATATAATAGACAACAAGTTTTAGATCAACAACTGCAGTGGAATAAACAATCCATTAAAAGAGTCAAGTAGAGAATAAAATCTAATATCTTTTATGATTTAAAAGGTTTTTATTACTTTTATCGCTGGGACACAGCTTAATAAATAATCCACATCATCGAATCACCCCTGCACTACGACCAATGATATTCTTTAGTATCACGACCACAAATTATCCATGCACCACAAGCCAAAGATAATCGTGTTTTCGTCAACGGTCCAGATCATGCCATAAAACAATTCATCATCGCTCCAATGGCCGAAGAGAATCCATAACCATGATCATACCAAAAACTGTCCATCAATGCACTACGGGCCAATGATGACTTTTTACCACATCATTTATAACATTACGGTCATGATTACACCGAATAATCCCTGGTCATAATCATACCAAGTCCATCTATGCACTACAGGCCACATATGACTTTGAACATAATATAAGCATGAGGATGATGACAATGATATAAGAATTCAATAAAACAAATTCACGAATTATTTTGTACAGGAACTAATAACTTCCAAATTGTCAACATGATACTGCTTTGTAGAGTAAAATTCAAGAAAGCTCAGAAGAATATTTCTATGAAAAATACTGGATGAAACACAAATATCAAGGATATTCCATTAATTTCATGGAGTATAGAAGTCAAAATTTTAATCAACTGAGTATAATACCGATTGGAATAACAAAAGATATCACCATGCATGCGGTACTTCACATAGACAGGTTATCCCAACAGAATAATAATAACGGAATCAGGTCAAGTGAAAATCACACCGACAGGATGTTCCAATAGAATAATAAATGCGGAATAATAAAATATGGAACCATGTCCGGCGTATAGCACAGACAGGATATTCCGACAGAATAATAAAGACGGAATAATAAAATGGAACCAGGTCCGGCGTATAGCACTGACAGGATATTCCGACAGAAGAATATTAAAGACAGAATAATAAAATGGAACCAAGTCCGGCGTATACAGGTTGTTCCAACCGAATAAATAAAGAATGGAATAACCAAAGTTCTCTTCATGAATAAGAAATAATAATACCCCTTACCGTAAAAGAAATTAGATATAGGAAAAAAAAGTTAGCAGACTTCTCTTCTTCTTTCTCTCTATAATTTTCTCTCTCTAGAGTTTCAGTGAATTCGTAAGAAAATAATGAAGGAATGGGCTTCTATTTATAGAAGAATGGAATTCATAGTAACTAACTCATGAACGGTCCAAATTGATTTAATTTAATCTGACGGTCCATATTTAAAGCAAAATCTTTTAAATAAAATATAATATATTCTATTTATATAAAAAGATTTTTACTATGCAAACACTATGCAGGCACTATACAAACACTATGCATAATAAAATATAATATATTTTATTTATAGAATAACTTTAATAAAGTATTCTGTTTTATATAAAAAGATATTTCAGTTTTATTACGTTAATAATACTAATAAAACAAAACGTATAAATCAACAATAATTGAATCAAATAATGTGAGATACTATGCAACAGTTACTGTAGCAATAATTAAATAAAACTGAATATTTTCTCACGTAAGCATCAATAATCAATAACGTGTGCTACTATGCATGCGTATTACTGTACTTTTACTACCGAGTAGTTCAACAGTTTTAACGGTAAAACTTCCGCCGTTATTTTCATAAAAATATTTTTTTCATTTTCTCAATCCGACAATAATTCCATTGTGGGGTCCACCAATGATTGTACCGTCATATGGATATTTCCAACAAAAAGAATATTTCCCGACCAATCGAATATAATATGACAAATTTCATACTTTGCAAAATTTATAATTATTACCTACAACTATAACATTATATCAAATCCACACCATAATATAAAAAAAATTAGTTCGAGAAAATTAAATCTTTATTCATAAAATCTGGGGTTTCACAAAGAAGGTCAAGTACAACAGTGCTAACTTCGTTCTTATTGATGGGGATCTTTATCGAAGGGCATTCTCGTCGCCATTGTTGAAATGTCTAGTTCCGTCCGAGGCTGAGTATGCTTTTCAGGAAGTCCACGAAGGTATTTGCGGTGACCATATTGCTGCCAAGTCACTGGCGTACAAAGTACTTCGACAAGGGTATTACTGACCTACAATCTTCAAGGAAGCTACATAGTATGTGAAGAAGTGTGAGAAGAGTCAGCTCAACAGTCCGATCCCACATCAGCCGCCAGAAGAGCTATACTCGATCTTATCTCTTATACCCTTTGCTGTCTGGGGGGTTGATATATAGGGTCCGTTGTCGAAAGCCAAAGGACAGGTCAATTTTGTCATAGTTGCTATCGATTACATGACCAAATTGGTAGAAGTGAAGCCACTTCGGTTGATAACAGAGCAAGAGTGTTTGAAATTTATAAAAGAGTCCATAGTGTTTCGCTTCGAAATTCCTAAAGTAGTGATATCGGACAACGGACGCCAGTTCGTGGGATCAAAATTTGAAGGATTTCTGAAAGAGTTAGGAGTTCAACATCGGAAGACTTCGGTGGCTCATCCACAGTCAAATGAACAAGTTGAGGTGACCAACAGAACACTGCTGAACGGGATCAAGCAAAGACTGGACGAAGCTAAAGGAAGATGGCCAGAGGAGCTGCTCATTATATTATGGGCTTATCGGACTACAATGAGGACAACCACCGGGGATTCTCCTTTCAGATTGGCCTATGGTACTGATGCCTTAGTCCCAGTCGAAATTGGATCTCCAAGTCTTCGGGTCAGTCAATTCAAAGAAATCTACAATGACGAAGGACTGAAGGCCAACTTGGATCTGATAGAAGAAGTCAGAGAAGTAGCTTTGCTCAAACTGACAGCTTATCAACGGAGAGTAGCTAAACATTACAATAAGGGGGTCAAACTTCGCAGATTTGAAGTACAAGACTTCGTCCTCAGAGAAGCTGAAGCATCTACGCCTCAGAATACGGAAAAGCTAATGCCGAACTAGGAAGGGCCGTATAAGGTGATCGAAGTACCAAAGTCGGGGACTTATCGATTAAAGGCATTAGATGGGTCCGAGATTAAGAACACCTGGCATGCCGGAAGACTTCGGAAGTATTTCTAATAGAGACCGAGTCAATTTACCGGAAGTCTGTACATGATTATTTGCCATCAATAAAAAGTCACTTTTTCACAACTGATCTTCTTCCTATTTATCCTAAGTTCACAATGGTGTAAGGAGGTATGGTAGGACTCGCTGTCCATTCGATGGCAGCATATTTATTTGTTACCCCGTGTGGTAGACAAATCCTATGGTCCTTTTAATATTGTTTTTACCAAGGGTGGTAAATCAATGGGCACCGAAGTAAGGATGTATGGTCGGACTCGCTGGCCATTCGATGGTAGCCTTTTTTGGCAGGAGTGTCCTCATAGATTTGATTTATTGCGAGTGGTAAACAAATTCCACGGTCCTTTTTTATATTGTTTTTACCCCGAGTGGTAAATCATTGGGCACCAAAGTAAGGAGGTATGGTCGGACTCGCTGACCATTCGATGGCAGCCTTCTTTTCTTTTTGTCAGGAGTGCCCTTATGGTTTTGTTATACCCTGCGTGGTAAACAAATTCCATGGTCCTTATATACCTGTTCTACCCCGAGTGGTAAGCAAGATCTTGATGGTGCAAAGAGGATCAGCCGAATTCACCTTACACATGACCGATCTCACACTTCGGCCACGCTAAGTATACATTATTTTATTTTGTTCAAGTGTTGGGTTCAGTTCATTCAATTCTGTCCATTAAATTCAGTTCACTTCATTTCATAAATTGACTGTTACATGCCTTAACTGATTCACAATTGAAGTTAGGTTCATTGAAGTTCATTAATACTGAATTATTGACAAGAAACGAATCAAAATAGAAGTCATAATCAAACATAAATGGTAGTTCATTGATAAGTTCAAACATTCGTTCATTCGATTCAATCATAACCATAAACTAGTACATAATAAAGTCTTCTTTACAAAATAACCTTTCAAAAAAGACAGATAATTTTTACATAATCAGAAAAAAGCATTCACATCTTCAGGCATCACCTTCACCTTCAGAATCGATTAAGGCCGGGTCTAGCTGTATAGCAGCTAATTTCTCCTTGCTTTGCTCTCGGCAGTCCTCATAGCCTTCTGAATAGACCTTCAAAATCTCCGCGTTGATCTCATCAGACGCTCGGTAGTCGACCTGTATCTGTTTACGCACTTCCTCAGTCAGAAGAGGACCTCGTCCCTCAAGTTCCTTTATCTTGTGACGAAGCTTGTGACATTTGGCCTTATGAGCTTTCTCCTCATCCTGAGCCTTCGCTTGAACTTCGCCCAGTTGTATCACCCAGTTCCGTTGGGTTGCGACGAACTCTTCAATCTTGGCCTTCAAGAGCAGATTCTCCTCGACCAGGCCAACATTCATATCAATTAAAGATTGCTGACTGGCATTAGACGCAGTCAGCTCATCCCTCGTGGCCTTCAGCTCATCATCAGACGTCTTCAGATCCATCCTAGCTCGATCTAACTCTTTCTGAAGGCCTTCATTGGCAAGGAAGGTATCTTCGTAGATACTTTTCTCTCGAGCCAATGTCGCCTTCAGCATATTATTTTCCTCTCTCTGAAAATCCTCTTCGACTTCACCATTTATTTGCCTAGGACGTAAACGTCCGAAGACAGCATGTGCCTACATATTCAAAATAACATTCAGTCAATTTCGGATATATCTAAACAGAATTAGATATTTCAACAGATGTTCAATCAATTACCTTCTCTAGATAGCTCATTCCTTCATCTAGTAGATTTTCGTCCGTATGATCACTGAATCGGTGATCATCAGTATCTTGGACGAAGGTGTCGAAGAGTCTGAAGGGGAAGTTCGCATTGAACCGAGGTCATAGAGTCAGAGACCCCACAGCCTCATCATGATATCCCTGACCTGAAGGCTCGGGTCGTTCAGAGGACAGTTTTGGTCGTTCGGGGGATGGAATTGGTCGTTCTGGAGATGGAGTCGGGTCCATGTATATGGTCTCGGGAGAGGGAGATCGATTTGGGATGGATTTCCGTGGTGGAGATGGTGCAGATTCCGAGCTCGGATAGCTGTCAGAGGGACGTTTCCTCTTCCTGGATAACGATGAAATAGGTTCAACTGCTCATCTTCGTCAGAAATCTGTATTTCTACAGGGGGCACAAATGGTGGAGTGGTTGAGGAGTGAGGCACCCTAAGCTCTTCGGCAGTCAGGGGGGTTATTTTGGTTTTCAATTTTTTAATTCGAAGAAGATTTCTTCGATCAAGACGATCGAGTAAACTTCCTCGAGGGGGATGTGGATTGATGGTTGGTTCTGTTTCGGGATTGATGGTTGGTTCTGTTTCAGGATTAGGTTCAGAGGGGCCGGTCGAAGTTTTCGGAGAGCCCTCCTCTTCCGACAATGCTGAAGAGTCTCTTCGAGCATGGGGGATTCATCAGGTTCCGGCTCATCTATTTGAGGTTCGATGGTATGTGTTTCAAGGATTGGATTGGCATCGATTTTAGTTTCCGGTGGAGGATTCTCAGCAGCTTCCGAAGATTTTCCAGATAAAAAATCTTCAAATTTCCTCACTTCTGAGGAATTCGGTCTGATCAAAGATACTGCATGAAATAAATAAATCCCATGTCAAAGTTCACATCATAAATTTTTTTTCAAATAGATATATATGAAATAGATCGGCACTTACATTTGTGGTCATATAACCATGCTTGTTTGGAGAGAAGACTGTAATTCCACTCCTCCTTCGGAAAGTTATCAAAAAACTCTATCATCTCGGCCTCGCGCTCTTAAGAAATGTCTCCAAAATCGGCAGAAACCTTTTCGTCAGTAGTCCAACCCAGTAAAGAGGCAATCTCCGGTCCCTTGATGAAAAACCATCCTTTATGCCATCCTTTGTTACTAAACGGAGTAGAGACCAACGACCGCCTCTCGAATTTTTCTCCGGTCTTCGGGGATTGCTTGCTTATGGCCTTAAAACCTTTTTCTCTAGACTGACCAATCTTGTATACGGTGAAAAAGAAATCAAGTGTGGACTCCATGCCTAACTAGTGACAGAAGGCAATGAAGGCCAAGATGTGTATATAAGAGTTCGTCACCAACTGGGCAAATCCGATGCCAATAAACCCCAGCAAAGTTATTACAAAGGCATGAAGAGGGAATCGGATACCCTTCTCCAAGATAGTCACTAGAACAGCCATCCAGCCCTCCGGTAGTTGGTACATTCTTTCTTCTGACCTAGGAACCCTCATCAAATGGGTATCAGGGATATGGCAGCGAGCGCAGATCCTTTTCAAATCAGTCTCATTAACGGTCGATGGAGTGTTAGCATGAGCATAACGTTCTTGGCTCCTATAGAAAGCAGATGGGCTGGGGAGAGACTTCATCACCGGATTCTTATTGAGTTTCGCACCCTTGGGATTGGAGCTCGAAGTTTCTTTGCGTGGGCTCGGATTTGGTGGCACAGTGCTGATAGGGGTCACTAGAAGAGGCGAACTTTGCTCTGAGTCTTGGGAAGCCATGGTCGGAATTTTGCAGAAAAAAGAAGAAGAATTCGAGAGAGAAGAAGAAAGCTCAAGAGTCTGAAATTTCAAACGGGCAGGTAAAACTGCCAAAATGGGGGGAAATTGCCTTTTATACTGACAGTTACACGAAGTTCAAAGGTAGCACATTAAATGCCGGTAATGATTTAGAATTCTAATGGGCAGCGCCCGGTTTGTAATCCAGATATTTATCAGATGGGGCTTTTTATGATGGGCCTCCGGACTTTTTCTGTCTCATCTTATGGACCAAATCAGGTATGTCTCAATTACTTCTTGTTATGGGCCTTTAGTAAAATATCATGGACCATTTATAGTTTTCTATTAAAAAATCTATTTAATAAAAAACTAGGGGGCAATGTTAGGTCATGATATTTCCCCTATTTGGGCCGAATGAATTGGGCTCACTTGTTTAATTAGTCTATTGGGCCTTCATTATTGAACCTTGAAAGTCATTGGGCCTAGTCACCATACTATTCCTATTAAGTCCTTATAAAATCGGATCGGGTCATTGGGTTGACCCATCAGACATTTTAATATCTCCAACTTTGACTGGTAATGATGAAAAAGGCATGATAGTTGACTGTTGTAACTGTCATGCATTAATGTGGATGGGATCATAGCCGGCGAAAACAGTGACAGAATGTAGTGGGTAGACTGCATGCAGTCGGCAGAACCCATCAGATCAGAGGGGTTGTGTCAGATAGTAGTAGGTGGCACGGTAAACCGGGCATGAGAGTGTAACTTAGCAATGAAGTCTTCACAAAGAGGTAGGTTCACATTCACATACACACAAAAACATACAAAAAAATTATTATCTCTCTAAATACACTAGACATTATTATCCTCCATTGTTAACCTTGTGAACACCGATACTGACTCTCACGCTTGAGCTATCCCCCGACGGTCGAAGCCGTCAAGCTTGTGGTGTTTATCGTGTTTACTGTACAGGATCATGGCGTCTTACGTGATTGGAACGTTGAAGAAGATCTTGGCGTTAACAGTACTACTTCATAATACTCTCTTCGTTTCAAAATTAGCGATATAATTTGACTTTTGAGGTCAAATAACGACATATTAAACTTTTAAGTTGGTATGACTTGTAAAAATTTAGAATGAAATAAATTTTGTGATTAATAATATTTTTTATATTCTATACAATTATAATAATTGTATTAACTAAAATTAAATAAATTTACATCAATTTAAAATTTAATATACGGTCGTTTGATCTCAAAAATCAAACTATTCCTGTATTTTTAAAAAGGAGAAAGTATTAATACTTTTGAAGAAAAGTGATGGAAGTCCACATTTGGATATATATGCGCCACTTGATGCTAAGACAATCCTTTTGCCCGGGTCGAGTTTCCATTACAAAAATGGAGTGGTTATTGACCATGAATATATATATATATATATATATATATATATATATATATATATATATATATATGTGTGTGTGTGTGTGTGTGTGTGTGTGTCGAATTTTCGTCTGAATATATATGAAATTTTGATTCAATATGATTAATATTTTTCAATTATTCGAATGTTGGATGAGATATAATTTCTAGGTTCGTATATCTCATCTAGATAATTATTATACGGATGGGATTCACTATCCACATAACAGTTATGTAGACGAGAGTAATTCTAATTTTTAGATCAAATAAATGCATACTAGAATTTGCGTTGAATAATAGGACTCTAATCTAACTTTGATTATGAATCACCTATATATATATATATATATATATATATATATATATATATATATATATATATATATATATATATATATATATATATGGGTCCGGTTCCTATAGTGTTTTGAGTGTGATTTGGATACATATAACAAAACATGTATGTACAGTCTGTACAGACATATTTTGTTATATGTATCCAAATCACACTCAAAACACTGTATTATGAAAAAATTCCAATTACATAAAATATTAAATTTTTTTTTAGTTTTTTAAAAAAATAAAAATGGGGTCCATATTTGCAGCCACCAAGTTAAAATGAGTCGGAACTTTCTTATATAGTCTGATTATATACCGTGGTTTTTTAATTCCTGATTTAGATATCTAACGTAACTTTTGTTTTTTGTTTTTTTTTTATTTTGTTTGTTAATTTCTGTCTGCCAATGTTTATTTTAACTTGGTGGCTGCAAATGAACCAATCATGCATTATCGCAGCCACTTTTGCTCAAGTTTGGCTAGTTTAGTAAAATTTTGAGTTTAAATTCCAAAGCAATTAATTTCTTATATTTATCAGACTTTAAAGGTCATATTGTAACAGTAATAGGATTATATACATATATTTGAATTTGTCTCTTACTCACCAACTTCTTTTAATCTAATGATAGCTCATTTTGTTCATTATAAAGATCCAAAAGTAATGATCATAAGGGATATCAACCAGATAATTAACTAATAACAATTAAAGTTCTATGGTCAACTAATATGACAATTAAGCAGCTGATAGCATGGCCTAATCTTTTCAACAAGTTTGCATTATTGGCTATTAGTTTTTTAGTTATTAATTAAACTAATAATGATATTGAGTACTATAATGGGGAATTCAATTTATAACTAACGTGGAGATTTATATCCCATTGCATGCATGCCCTATATGAATACATCCAAGTAATTCAACTATGATATGAGTTGTAGCACAATAATTGTAAGTTGTCAATATCTGAACTAGATAGAATAAGCATTTCATGATGTTTGTGTGATAATAAGAACAAAATTGCGTATGAAATCCAAAGTGTTAATTCAAATTTCGTACACAGAATCACAAATTCACAAAATCCACTTGAGTGATATACAAATTGTGATGAACCATGCACTCTATCAACATGAATAATGCTAGGTAACATTAACGAAAATTATCTAGTTCACTTAACGCACAAAACTCTACAAGACTTGTACTATACAATCCGGACTGTAAAGTTTTGTCTAGGTAAATTAGATAATTTCTATCTAATTACCTAACATTTTCCTATCAGAATAGCTTGCTTCCGAACTCTTTCATATCTTTCCCCTTTATTGCAAAAGAACTGGCAAGATCTCTTAGCTCTGTAAGACTCCTTCCCAAACTCAAAGCCACCTTCATTTCGAACACTTCTCCATTTTCTCTCCTCTCAACATCTTTTTCATCCAAATTTGACTCTATAGACTCCTCCAATTGCCTAAAAAAACCGGCGTTGCTCCGGTACAACTCAACCACCATTCCAACTTGCCCACCATGCTCAAATGTGTTCACAACACTAGCCAAAGCACCAGCAACAACTCCGAGCACCACCGCCCATGAACCATTATTAGGACACCCCACAAAAGCACTACCAACAGCCCCTAAGCATGCTAGCAAAGGACCAGAAATTGCTAGCACTTTATTTAATTTCAAGGCTTTTTTACCCAACCTCAAATAATCAGCCTTATCATTTTTCCCCAAAACGCCAACTGTTTCCCTCATTTCCTCCTCCAACTTTCCACTCCATCCATTCCAATTTTTCCCCTCTCCAATTAGTCTTTTTTCTTGCTTACATTTTTGTTGAGGCGACCACACCGCAGGCTCCACCTTAGAAGGAAATTTATCGAGCATTGCCCCAAGTAGAGGAAGTGGAAAAGCCCTGTCAATAGCCAAAACTTTCTCCATGGCTTCATTTACATCACAAACCATAGGCTTACCAATAGCTATAACTGTTTGAATTTGTGCATGAAGCTGCTTAAACAACCTCGTGGCGTTTCGTTGCTCTTCAGCTAATTGGGATGGCTGGATGTTGTTCATAATTATTAGCATCCATGTGGCTGCTACATACATTAAAGTAGAAGAAAGCTTTAAGGCCAATAAAGGTGCACCAACAGCACTACTTGTAGCTGCAATACCAGCTAAAGTTGCAGCAACAAGAATTATTGTGTTGATTGAACTTAAAAGTAGGCTGTTCCAATTGTTTCTTTGCTCTCCAATATTCTTATGCATCTCCACTCTATCTGCAACTGCCTCCATAATCGCGTAAAGCTTCGCAATAACAATTGGATCAGAAACATGAGAAGTATTTTTGGAGCTCAAAGGAGAGTTTTCTCCAATATGGGTATTTGTTGAAGCTTTGTTAAGGGTTGTCATGAGGACTAAATTAAAAGAAAGCTTGTAGTCTATTTGGTTAATAGAAGGGTTTTAGACTAAAGAGAATCATAGGAGTAATCGAGGCTAAGTTTGAGAGATTTGGATGGTTATGGCTTTCAAGTATTACATGTTATATATATATATATATATATATATATATATATATATATATATATATATATATATATATATATATATATATATATATATATATATATATAGATCGGCTAGGAGTATAGAACAGCACACAAAATAACAAAAAACTTGAGGGGTCTAATTTTCAACTTTTGAATGGAGTAATAACTCCCACCTCACATTTCATAATTAGACATGTAATTTTAAGGCCTTATGAGAGAGACCTAAAATAATTTTATCTTATTCTTTAATAAAATTTAACTTAGATAGATGGAAAGATTATACAAGAATATGAGAATATAAATTTTTATTTAATGTGAAATTGTCTAACATCATTATTGTAACTTTATATAATAAATATACGTTATAATGGTTTAGATTTATTTAACTTTCATTAAAATAAAATCGTTGATACACATCAATACTAAATCATATGAAAATTTATATATTCATTCGGTACTGTTGAATTTATCTAAAGAACCCTACAAATTGACATATTACTAACCCCATATACTACTTACATACCTTCGGTACCTTTCTTTTTCACTACTTCTAAAATGACCGACTTTTAAGAAACAATTTACTTTAATCCTAATCGTATCACTAATTTTTATTAAAAATGTAATAATGATAACATGATTTAATAGTATAAAAATTTAAATGTATCACTAGTTTTAAAAACATGAAAAATAAAAATATATCCCTAATTTAAGAATATAGAGTAATTATAAATAATACTACATATATATAAAAAAATGTATATACACAACTGTTTAATATACAGTCGGTTATGACAATGATTTTTTGGGCTATAGTGACAGTTGATCCCGTCGCCATAGCTATTATGGGCTACGGCGACGGGTGAACTATCGTCATAGCACGACTGTATAATACACAGCTGAGTATATATATATATATATATATATATATATATATATATATATATATATATATATATATATATATATATATATATACGGTCTGGATCAAGTGCATACCTCATATCTTACTCACTCATGCTCACCCCCCTTTAGCGACGGACCCGGTTATATAACCGTCGTCTATACTTTTAGCGACAGACAACATATAGCGTCGCTAAAAGTATAGACGACGGTTATATGAACGAACCGTCGTCGGGTCCGTCGCTAAAGTAAGGGTGAGTATGGGTGAGTAAGATAAGAGTATGCACTTGATCCGGACCGTGTATATATATATATATATATATATATATATATATATATATATATATATATATATATATATATATATATATAGGGTCTCCATCCACAGCAACCGGTTGTTGGGGAGCAACCACTTTTATCCAGCCGGTACAAGCTGTACCGGTCTTAGAATTTTTATTTTTTTTATAAGGCGGTACAGCTTGTATCGGCTGGATAAAAAGAGTTGCTTCCCAACAACCGGTTGCTGTGGATGGAGACCCATATATATATATATATATATATATATATATATATATATTTTGTCTAGATTTGCGTTATTACTGTCCTTCCTTATTGACTTTCAACGCAAAAAGCTAGAATAGACAACTCAGCAATTTTGTCTTGGCTTAACCACAACTTATAACATCATTAAACAACATATATTTTTCACTTAAATAAACGTATAGCATCGTGCCAAAACCATGCAAATTGTAATTGATTAATGTAATTATTAAAAATATTTGAACGTAATATATATTTGTGAATGATTTCACGTGGGCCATTGTGTACCACGTGCAATTTTTTTATAATATGGATTTTTTTATCTAATTTCGTTGGCAATATGTATGCCATTAGGATTGATCATTTAGTTATAATTGAACCGAATAGATTATTCGGTTATAATCGAATAAATTATTTAATTATAACCGAATACCGAAATATTCATAATTTCATTATCCGAACTAATAAACAAATTTAACAATAACAAAATGAATACCGAATTACCGAATTTTAAATTCAGGTATTTCGGTTAATAATAGAACATGTGCTCTATGTAATTTATCAATCAAAAAAAATGAGAAATCACATAAATCAATAACCTGTACATGAACAATAGATTTAGACAGGGTTGCAAGTAGATGAACAACACCACGATTGAGATCACAGAAATCAATGACCCGTACTTTCCCAACAACAGAAATTAGATGGGGTTGCAAATAGTGAATGATTTAGTGTAAGGGAAGGATAAATGAGTTCTTTATGAGCTACTTCAATCATTCAATGGAAGACTAATAATCAGAAGTCATGCTGAAAATAAATAGAAAGGCAACACCATTTCCTACAAAGTTCAAACGCGGAGAAAAAATAACATCACATACTGTTTAATTGGTTCAAAATCAAATCCCCTTGAAACCCATATTGGAAACAGGGAAAATAAAATAAAAGGTCCTTAATCAAGTAATAAACAATTTTTGTCCAATGAACACATCGTAATTTGTGAATCACCTCCGTCGGACGCGCCTTAGGTTTTGGCCTCGATAGCCGACAGACGTCAAGGAAGAGTACCGAAGAGAGAAGAAGTCGCGGTTGAGGTCCTTGAGGATTCAAAGAGATTGAGGCACGGAATTTGATGTGGTTGAGGCGAAGGCGAACGAGGGTGAACTCAGGGTACAAGGGGTAGAGGAAGTAGGCGACAGTAAGGAGGAGGCAGTGGCGGAACCAGAATAAAATTTGAGGGGGTCAAAATTTGACGGCGGTTACCGGAGGTCCAGAGCAGCGACGTGTAGGTTGCAGCGGCGAAGGAGCGGAGTTAAGGTCCTTGAGTTTGATTTTGACCCAGATTGAAAAAAATAGAAAGTATATTAGCGGCCCAATGCACAAGGCAGTACGCTACCAACAAGAACATCAATAATCAGACCCAACTGATTTAAACATTTCATAATAATTTCATCATTCATCAATTCTCTAAGGATTTAAGAAAAAAGAAATTAAACAATAATTTAAGATTACTCCAACAGCAACAATTTTGAAAAGTAAATTACTAAAAGATTAATATAGAATCCCAAATTACTAAATTCCCAGATTGAGAGTCAAATTTTCTTTTCTGATATAATCCCAAATTGGGAGTTATTATATTATTTATATATAGAAAGAGAAACCAGGAAACAAAACAGGAAATTTGGTCTAAGAAATTATCCACCAAAGTTTAACCAATATAAAGAATAAATACTAAGTAGCCCATGTTACCACACTCGACCACTGAATTAAAAAATAAATAAAAAGGGCCAAAGGGGAAAAATCACAACAATAACAATGAATATCACAAAACTTGTAAAACCACTGACCTAAGACCCCAATAAAATCAGACCAAAAGAATCAAATTACCAAATTTGAAAGACATTTAGTCTAAATTATAATTTAGAAATTAGTTGTGACGCCCCAAAATAGATATACATCACCCATTCTGAGTCACCAAATATATGGTACAGAAACAACTATAACTTCATTAATACAATTGTCGTGCAAAATACGACAACACATAAACTGTGAGTTTAAATACTATTTTACATAATAGTGAGGACTGCTAAAACAACTATCTTGAACCATCACTCCATACCCCCGGCTAGTTCCTGCTAAATTCTAACTTCCTAAGAAGAAAAATAGAACAAAAAGGAAAAGGGTGAGCTCAACTAGCCCAGTAAAGAATATTATGACTAAGATAATGAACAAAAAATTATCGTTAGCCTTCAACAAATCAGATAAAAAATTTTAGATCAATATTCGCAGAGAAAATAACAATTCTTTAGAAGAGTTTAGTAGATAATGAAATCTACTATCATCTATGAATTTAAAAGTCCATTATCAATATTGTATCCCTGTAACATCAATCAATATACATCTTGAATCAAATATTCATCTTTGCACTATGAGCCAAAGATATTCATTTGTATTACCAGTTGGTCATGTTCATCTCAACGCCTGTTCATCTTTGCACTACGGACCAAAGATATTTATCAGGTAATCATTCACCTTTGCATTACAGACTAAAGATATTCATCAAGTATCACCATTAAAGACTGAGGATGATGAAAAATCTTTTAAAGAAAACGAATCCAGTGAGATAAAAGATCAAAGAGTAGGGATTTGTATTTTAGTTTATCAAAGTTCAAAAATACTCTATAATAAACCATAGTGAAGTAAAATTCAAGAATGAAGATCAAAATATGGATACAATCAAAGATAGTAACCATAATAGACATCTGGGACAAAGAAGAAGAAAAATTTATTTTTCGGTGAATAGTGTCGTATTCGTGAATAGTGTCGTATACGTGAATAGTGTCGTATACGTGAATAGTAATCCTGACACAAAAAGGTAAAATTCCACAATAATATTCATACCAATATTTTGGCATAATGATATTGAAAGAAATAATATCATTTACGAAAAAAATAGCATACCTTACCTCAAAAGAATAACACTTCTGACTGAAATATCTGTTATAATGCTAAAGAAAACTTGCACTAAATAGCAACTCTTAAAGTATCTAAATACTCACAAAATATGCTCGATAATATAGAGAGAAAACTTATGATTCTGGTGTGATTTTCAATTCTATCTAAGCACCTTATTTATAGGAAAATGCTAGAACGCCAAAGGAGACTAAATTAACAAAATAATATTATTATTTTTCTCTTCTACGCCCACCCATTTTGAACAAGCTGAGCATGCCTTCTTTGAAAAATTCTCAGCACATGTTTTCAAAAAAAATAAAAGTAGGTCCCACCCATAATTTTAATAAAAACATTTATTTCTAAAATTTTAATAATTCATAATAAATATCCCTTTATTAGAAAAATACGAATTTTATGTCCATTCCATAAGAAATCGAATTCTCTACAACTTTGTAGATTTAAGTTTTGCCAAATGAAAAATGCCCGAAATCCACATACGGACGATTTTTAATACCTCCATTTCAACAAAATACTGATAAAATACCTCAGCATTAATTACTTCATTTATATCCACACAAAATAAATATTTTTCTATCCATTATTTATAAAATAAATATTTCTTTATCATATAAATTAATAATTAATTATTCACAAATAATATTATAGAATCACAATTATGACAACCAGGTCGTTCCCAGGAAAGAAAGGGCTTTCCGATAAGGATTTCTCCTTACTGGCGCGCAATTAGGTGACCAAACCCCTTTCCTTGATAGAACTTCCTTAGACATTGCCAATAATGTTATCTAATAATATAATTCAAATAATATGAATTATTGATCTGATAATGGAAATATTGTGCAGCGACAATTATTGAAACAACAATAATATAAAATATCAATGTAGCAAATATTGAATCAATAAAATAAAATATTGAACAGTAATTACTGTAACAATTATTGAGTAGTGACTTCTTACGTAAGAATCAATAATTCAAGAATACTGTGCAATACCGTGTGTTACTGTGCAACCACGTGTATTACTGTATTTTAACCACCGGGTATTCCAACATTGTTAACGGTAACTGTTAGTTCCCAATAGACACAATAGATCTAGAAGGGGGGTTGAATATATCCTTAAAATTTCAAATTCTTTTCTCGTTTATTTTGTATTGCTCATAAATTAGCATATGACAAACATAAGAAATTTTTCAAGCACAGCGGAATAAGTAAAAGATCCCCTTCATTGATATATTCATAATCATACATACATTATTCGTAAAGTTAGTTCAGTAGTAAGCAGTTAAAACATACATAGCAGTTAGCAGTTAATGTATATAATGTAAATGACACAAGGGGTTTTAAGTGGTTCAGAAACTCAAGCTCTTAATCCACTCTTCTGCTTTCAACTAGCAGGATTTCCACTAAGGAAGGGCAGCACCCTGAATCACTAAGATTCCTTCAGGGCCAGCAGCCTTGGAACTTCAGTTCACTAAGAACTCTTCAAGGCCAGCAGCCTTGGAACTTCTCTAGTTCCTTAGGAACTCTTCAAGCCCAGCAGGCTTGGAACTCATTTAGTCCCTTCGGAAAAGGACCCCTCAGGCCCTGGCTTCTTATTGTTGAGTTGTTTGTTTGTTTATTGGAGTTGGTGCTGAGCATGCTAAGATGTCTTTAAGCTCTGAACATCTTCTCTACTTAGCAGCTTGGCTTGATCATCCTTGAAGTGCAGTTGAGTGTTGCATGATGCTCAGCTTCTTCAGTTACTCAACCTCTTCTAATGATCCCTTGATGAACTGCCTTGAAGATCATTCTTCTTGATACTTGATGGCTACATATGATAGGTTTCTAAGATGACTGTGAGCTCTTCTGCTAGGTACTTAGAAACTTTCTCATGCTTAACACCAAGATGGCGTTGGTGATCTTCATTCTTGATACTTGATGCCTTCTCATGATGGACTTGCTAAGATGACTGTGTGTTCTTCTCTATGGTACTTAGAGTCTTCACATGATGGACATCAAGATGACATTGATGCTCTTCTTTTTCTCGACAGTTCAGAACACTCTTCCTGTAGTAGAACTCTCACTTCTACATTGTAGAACTCTCACTTCTACTTCTTTCTTTTTCTGTCTCTGAGTGTTCTTGGTGGATCATAGAGTGAGTCTTCAGACCTTCATTGGTCACTCACTATTTTCGTTGGTTAGATCAGTCCACCATCTCTTCAACCTTAGCAACTCTCGCAACCTTCGATCTTTGAAGCTCTTGCTGATTTATACTCCTTCACAATCCTTTCGTTGGAGAGTAGCCGTTGAAAGCTATTCAAATATCTTCACAGATCTCAAGTTGACTGAGGTAGACTGCCAGATGTGGCATGTCATACTTTTCTGACACTGCAGTCTACTGTTTCACCTACCCCGTCAGAGATGTCACTTTAATGTCTTGGGTAGGTCGAAGACTTTATTTTTTTCCTTCTAATTTCTCGATCAGAGGTTTTCCTTTTGCATCGATGCTCTCAATAAGCCCTACTCGATTATCAATCTTCAGATTGAGCCGTTGCCACTGCCTCAATCTTTAGTTTTTCGAGCTCTACGATTCTGATGCGTAACTCCCTGGACCAGATCTTAGTGTCTTGTTGATTGTTGCTTCTTGACTGGTAGAATCAACAATACGATCTTGAAGAGTGTTCATTTGATCTTCAATGTGGAACACTTCTTCCTTTTCTTGTGCAGTGCTTCATTACTCCTGTTTGCTTTGATTGTTCTTAGATACTGATGGCTTGACTCCTTGCTCTGGCCCCTTCTGAATAACAAGACACTTCAGATTTGTGGCGTGTCCAGCTCGCTTTCTCCTTGTGATCTCCCGTTCACTTATCATCAATGGACTGACCCAATGCTTAATCACTTTAGCCTTGTTATTCAGAGGCTGACTAGTATCTCTGTATGCACTCTATCAGTTCTTTCTTTGTTTGGCAAACACTACAATCTTGGTTGCTTCCAAGATCGTTGTCTTCTGTCTACTTGACAGCTACTGCACTTGCTAACTTTTCTTAGTCAGTTACAGAAGTCTTCTTCTGATCTCCTTACGAAAGACTTCATCTCGAATGGCTTCACTACTCAATCTTGATGCTGATTGGGTTGGTGCTTAGATCTTCTGTTAGCTTATATGTCATTCGTTGAGTGCCCTCTGATTTCCTTGGTGAGATGTATCTTTGCATTACCAATCATGTAAGACCCCAAATTTTATGAAATAAAGGTATTCATTTTTTTTATAATTACTATTCATGAGTTACTATTCACGAGTTACTATTCATGTGTTACTATTCACGAGTACTATTCATGAAGCATGATAAAAAAAATCGTAAGAAGGCATTACTCAATAATTGTTACAGTAATTACTGTTTAATATTTTATTTTATTGATTCAATAATTACTACGTTGATATTTTATATTATTGTGGTTTCAATAATTGTCACGGCACAGTATTTCCCATTATCGGATCAATAATTCATATTATTTGGATAATATTATTAGATAGCATTATTGACAATGTCTAGAAAGTTCTGTCTAAGAAGAGGTTAGGTCATCTAATTGCGCGCCAGTAAGGAGAAATCCTTATTGGAAAGCCCTCTCTTTCCTGGGAACTGCCTGGTTGTCAGTAATGTGATTCTGTAATATTATTTGTGAATAATTAATTATTAATTTTTATGATGAGAAAAATATTTATTTTATGTGGATATAGATGGAATTTTTTTTAAATGAGATAATTGTTGAAAATTAATATTTTATCTTTTCTGATAAATTAATTCATTTGAATATATTATTTTAATAATATAATAATGGTGATATTTTTACAGTGAATGTGAGATATATGAGTATATGAGGAGGAGGAATATTTTTGTTACTAAAATTGTTTATAACATGTTAAACATGTTTGTGGACCCCATTTCTTGACTGAAATTTGATTATAGCCTGTAAAATCGCCCGTTTATGGATTTCGGTCAATTTTTATTTGAAATTTGGAAAAACTTTCTTCTGCAAAGTTGTAGAGAATTGAATTTCCTATAAAAAAATCGCAAGATTCGAATTTTCTGATAAAAGGCTATTTATTATGAATTATTGAAGTTCCGAAGCTTCGAAATAATTAATTTTTGAAGTTTTAATTATTTTTATTAAGAAAAACATTTTTAAAATTTTGTGAGACTCATTTAACATGTGCTTGGGACTGAGTTCAGTTGAAGATTGTGTGCGTAGGAATTTAATAAAAATATATTAATATTTTATTAAATTTTCTGTTTTGGTGTTCTAAGTATTTTCCTATAAATAGGGTGCTTAGGTTAGAATTGAAAATCACACCAGAAACTGAAGTTTTCTCTCTCTATATTATCGAGTGTATTTTTGTGAGTATTTTGATATCTTGAGTGTTGCTATACGATGCAAGTTCGTTCAACGTTATTCCCGTCAGAAGTACGGCTCTTTTGAGGTAAGGGATAGTAAGGAATTTTAAGGGTTATTATGTTTTTCAGTTTCGAAATTTTTCTGAACCTTCAAAAATTCTGGAAAATATTTGAAATGATAATTTGATGAGTTTTCTAGATTGTGTCCAAAAATGGTGATTTTTGGATGTATAGATTGAGAGTTATGAATTTTATGAGAAAAGACTATTTTAAAAGTAAACCCTTATACCTCCTTGTGGTTAACTCCAAAATTGATAAAATATTTATTTGGAGTACATGAATATAACAGGAGTATACTCTGTAAATTTTGGAATTTTTGGATAAAAGAACAATTTATGATAAATGTCTAAATATTTGGTGGTTTTGGCCATGTGAAAAATAGTAAATAAATTTAAAAAATTTTGAGAAAAATATATATTCAATATGAGATTATATTATTGTAAATCCTAGAAAAGAAATATTTTTGGAACTAATTTGGTATTTTTCAGGAAAATGTTCTAGTTATGAGTAAATGAATTAAATATGTTATGTAAAGTAAAAAAATTAGAAAATATGATTTTATGACTTGAGAATCATATATGAGGTATATGCAGATTTTTGATGAGGGTTTTGGTTATTGGTGATGAAATCTTATGAGTTTGGCATTTTAAGATGATTAAATGCATTTATTAGTAAAGTGTAAACAATTAAAATAAATTATTTATAAGTTTAAGAAATGATTAAAATATTATGGTAGTATTAATAATATTAGATTATGAGATTATTAAGTGATTTATAACATTTTGATTAAGGTGTTATGGTATCATTGATTTATGAATCTTACTCTTGATATTAAATCTATTTGTTGATTATATTATTTTTATTATCATATTTAACATTCTTATAACCCTAATGATGATATTTCTCTTTGACTTGAGTGTAAAGATGAATAGATTATTGGTGTGATCGTGACTATAGGTTCGCTTTGGCCAGTAGTGCAAAGTTGAATTGTTGACTGGTATGATCATGACCATTGAATTTATAATTGAATATCTATAGCTTAAGTACAAAGGTGAATTGATCAACTTATATGGTTATAATTATGGTTTATATAAATTCTGAAATGATTATGTATTTCTTTGAGATATGAATATCTTTGGCCTGTAGTGCAAAGATCAATTATTGATGAATATCTTTGGCATATAGTGCAAAGATGACTTGTTGAATATCTTTAGCTTGTAGTGTAAAGATGAACTGTTGATGAATATCTTTGGCCCGTAGTGCAATGATGAATTTATTAGTATGATTATGAACAAGAACTGTGATTTGGTATAACCATGATCTTTGATGTTTCAGGTAAAGACATGTGATGAAAATTATCTTCGTCCTGGATGAGAAGAGTAATTAGAATCACAATTATGATTATGAGTTATTCATATGATTGTGGAAAGGAACTGTTGATTGATGTTACAGGGATAAAACATTGTTGGTGGACTTTTAACGTGGAGAAGACAATAGACTTTATAGTCTATTTGACTCTTCTAATGGATTGCTCGTTCCGCTGCAACTATGGTTGAAAAGTTTTATGATCTACCATATATTCTAAATCTCTGATTTATTACTGACGAAGGCTATTGATAATTTAATTATCTTTAGTCATGATATTCTTTACTGGGCTCTTTGTGCTCACCCTTTTGCTTCATAATTCCTTTCATGTAATAAGAGTGTAACTGGGTCGAGCGGGGATAACAAGAGAATAGAATGGTGGTCTATAGTTGTTGAGGTTCTCGCTAAAGAGTATGGAAATAATTTTATTGAGGACTTTAGTGTGTTGTATTTTATACATCATTTAATAGTTATATTTGGGGAATCAAATAGGGTGATGCGAACCCAACTTTGGAAGGGTGTTTTGTGACTATCATACAAGATGTCTAATGACATATAAACTCGTGTTATCATAAGACAAGATTGTGCATATTCACTTGCTGAGTATATCTACGAGCACTACCTATATGATCTTGGAGTTTATTTAAAATATAATTTTTACTTGAAGACAACGGAGATAATTATATGTCAAGAGAAAACTCACCACTGGAAAGAACATGATAGTAATCTTCTCATTTTTCTTTGGGGTCTATTAGGTCAACCAAGGATAATTCTGTGGGCATATGATATCTATTATAACCTAGACGCATGGCCTCCCATGTACGAAGGTTTCCTTGAGCACTTCCCAAGGATTTTAATTTTTAAAACAGTTATTGACTGTACTTTTATGTAATGTAACAATGTGAGGTGCTTTCCATAGTTGGGGCATGAGTCACAGTTGGTATTAAAACTCACAATATATGTATTGTTGTATTTTGCACGACAATTGTAGTAATAAAGTTGTAGTTATTTTCTGTACCATGCATTTGGCGACTCAGAATAGGTTGGATGGATTGGACCAATTTTGGAGGCGTCACAAATCAGAGGCTTCATTCCTTTGGATATTCTGGGAGTGCTCATTCATTGAGAATCGTATTTGTTCTACGATTCTGCCTTGGCATTGTGAGCACATATGTTGAGGTATTAGTTCTCCACTCTATGATTCAGCTTTGGCTGTGCAGACACTACGACTCTGAGATCAGATCTTGACACTCTATAATATCTGTCGTTGTGCTTGTTGTCTTCATCTGATCTTTTTCGACTACGATCTCTGCCTCTGGTATGATTAGTAGACTTTATGACTCTGAGTGTAGTCTACGATTCTTGGCTTGGCTTTGGCAGATACTCGGTTGGCTCGTAGACAAGCTGTCTCTGATTATGAACATGACTTCTTTAGCAGACTACAACCCTGAGGAAGTTCTCCTCGACACACTACGATCCTTCTTCGTCTCTCCTGGAAGTCTACGAACTCTGAGATCTACTATCTTGCAGACTACGATTCTGCCTTGATAGCTCTTGAGTTTTCCTTGACTTTTCTGGCAGACTACGATTTCTGGTGCAGTGCTCAACGATCAGACAAGCCTATTTATTACATTATAAGATCAACCTAACATGCTTGATCTTTCTATATTTATAGTCCTTGTACATCATTTCTTTTTAAGGACTTTACAAAGCTATTTTACTTATGTAGGGTCAACCTAACATATTTGATCAATTCATTCTAAGTCTTTGTACATATGTTTCTATTATCTATCAAAGGACTTTACAGCTTTTCTTAATGCAAGCATACTTGCATATTCATTCATATATATATATATATATATATATATCATAATCAAATCATATATAAATAGGAATATCATTCACATGCTTATTCCTGACAATCTCCCCCTATTTGATTATGATAAAAATAATAAGTGCATATGCATGTTATGAATGAATCTTATATACAGTGAGCAGCTGTATTTCTAAAACAGTTAATCATGAATATCATTTATAATGATGTGGAATTTAATGCACTGACATTTTACATCCTGGATCCAGAACATACCTAACTAGTTAGAGATGTACCTCTTTGGTTCCATGTATGCTTTCAGGATGTCTGTTGATCAGCTATTCATCTGTTTGATTCCTTTGCTTCTGCTCCCCCTGGGATGTGGAGCTATTCTTGTCAATCTCTTCTTCTTCTGGTTCTGGCTCTAGCTCTGGCTCTGGATCCGCCTCAGCCTTAGGCTCATAGGCTCATCATCCTTTGGCTCCCCCTTAGATGATGATTCAACTTCCCCTGGTGTTGTCTTATTCTTTTCTTTCCTTTTGCTCTCCTTGCTATTTCTAGAGTGCCTCTTATTCTTCCCCTTTCTATGTCTCTTTTTCTCCCCCTTTTTATCATTAATCATTTGGGAGAACTGCTCCATGTTGGACATTAGTTGTTCCATCAGGTAGGAGGAGTTAGCAACTTCAACCTTGAGGTCCTGTTGTCCTATCTCAAGTTGCACTGAGAAAGATTGATTCATGTTGTCAATCTTGTCAGAGAGGACTTGGAGTTGTTCTTCATTTGCCTTCTTCGCTTTAGTGCATCTTCCTTCTGATCATTCATGGCTTTTAGATAAATGTGATCTCTTTCTCTGATTTTGGGAGATACATCAGCCATCGTTGCTTGGAGTCTCTCTTGAACTGACTTATCTTCTGTTGTTGTCAGCTTCTTTGACTCGTCAGTGAATAGAGATATTTTCTCAATTAGTTCATCAGAATTTTTCATCAGCTCCTTCTCCACGGATATTTGATCATCTGGTTGGGCAGCCCCTTGTTGAGCATCAGATTGGACTCTACGATCTGCTTCCTTGGACAGATTTTCGAAGGTGTTGAAAATTTGAAGAATCGTTGAGTTCCAATCACTAGTTGAGGATGAAGGAAAGTCTGTCAGTAGTGCTTGAGCAGATGGAAGCTTCTTATTTTGTACTTGGATTCCATCAGTAGTAGAGTGAACTGTCTCTACGATTATTTCCTTGGTCACGATCCTTCTTCCATCTGAGTCCATCCTACGATCGTAGGGGATATAGTGGTTGCCGGCATGTCTGTAGACCTTGTAGTGAGGTTGGTTTGTGATCATCATTGTAGCAAAACTCTTTACCCTTGGGAAGTTTTGTGCTACCAGCTCCATGCTTGGAAAATGAGAGTAGCACCAACTGAAGTAACTTGCATCCTTTTCAGTATGTGCCTTTAGCCAAGGCATCCATTGGAAGAACCAACTCATTAGCAGGTCGTCAGGATTGTAGAGGATGGTCGTGCAGTCTAGCTCCATTTTGTTCCAATTTTTGAATATATCTTTTGCAGTCATCCTTACAACTTTGGGCTGTTCGTTTCCATATTTTACTCTTCTTTCAGCTGGGAGTTCTTCTAGTTCATTAAGGACTTCTACCACAATTCTTCTACTGATTCTTACAGGAGAGAGGACTGGATAGTCTGTTGGATCCTCTGATTCCTGATTTGTAGAGTTGAAACCATTCTCCATTTCTTCTCTTTCGGAGCCTAAAACTATTTTGATCTTTTTTATCAATGAATCCTTCTTGCTGCATTTCATTTCCATAATCTTCTTCAGCAAGATCTTCCTCTGATTCATCTTCTTCATCACTGGTTCCATCCTCAGCACTTAGTTCCTGTGATACAGACTCATCATCACTTAATTCAATGACATCATCGGAGTGGTCACTTCTCCTTTTGGAGGCAAATTTTGCTTTCAGTCTGTAACTCTTCCTTCTCCTTGGAGGTTCAGCTATGGGAGAGTCAGACTCTTCTTCCTCTTCAGACTTTGAAGCTTCTGCATCATCAGACTAACTTTCTTGACGTTCAGCAATAGTGGGGAAATTTCCTTCTTCATCAGAATCAACATCATTTGATCCATCATCTAGGTTGGTTGGAGCATTTGCATTTGGAGATGCAGTTGGGTCAACTTGTATCTTGTATTTATCATCAGAGTGAATTCTCTGGGGGCTTGTGCATTCTTCTTCATCAGCAGATGTTACATTTTCTTCCATTAATCCAGCTTCACCTTCACTTCTGGATTTGGTCTGTGGGGGCTCAGCCTTGGGATTATCAGTTGCCTTCTCTTCTTCTGACTCTACGTCCTTTTTTTTTATCAGACGTACTTTCTTGGTAAGTTGAGACTGGACTATTTACCATCTTGGCTTTCTTGCTGGATGGCCCTTAAAGTAATCTGTTACTTCTCCTCTTAGTGGTTTGCAGTTGAGACTTTTTCATCTTCAACCTTGTCTTCTGTGGATAGACTTCTTGGTGGGGACTTGGTTTTCTTCACATTTCTGGATTTCTTTCTGGCTGGTGTGGTTGCTGCTAGTACAAGGTCATCGAACTCAGAGCTTTCTACCTCTTTTGCCTTCCTCTTCTTTGTAGAGGCCTTGCTACTGCTCCCAGTTGTCATCCTTCTGTTCTCATTTGGGTTTTTCTTCCAATTCATAAAAAATTGTGGAGACATTACTTTGTGAACATTCAGAGGTTCTCCCTCATCATCCTTGATTTTGTTTCCCAATTTCTTCTTCAGCACAATGCTCAGTAGTCTTCCATGAAACACTTTTGTAAGTGGTTTTTCTGCAGACTTCTTCAATTCAGCCTTTTCTACCCATTTATATATTTGATCAAGCAGGATAACTCCAAAGTTAATTCGTTTCTTCAAGACTATAGCAGACATGATCTTTAATTGTTGATCAAGCACCATGTCGTGTGCAGTGTCCTTGCATAGTATGCATTTTCCCACTATTTTAGCAAGGAATTCAAATTCCTCAGGGAACTCCTTCTTCTTCATGTCCTTTAGACTGAGGTTTCTTTGGTACTTCATAATCTCCTTTGCTTGCTCAGTGTTGATCTCATCAAGGTTTCTCAGTCCTACGTCAGGGAAACCTAAGCATTGATTGATATCGGATGATTTCAGCTTAAGAGACCGACCTTTAACCTTGGTTGAAAGGGTTCCGACATTTATGGATGCATTTGAGTAGAATTCCTTGATCAGTTTAGTGTATACTCGAGTGCTAGCTTCAAGACATTCCGAGAATCCATCTTTCTTCACAAGTTCGAGAATGTCTCTGAACTTCTTTTCAAAATTTTCAAATGACTTGGTTCCGAGTTGAATGTTAGTGATTTCCCGCCAATCTTCCATTTGAATAGTTTAAGGAATATGGGTATTTGATTTAGAGGAGTTTATGAGAGATGGCTAATTGCGATTTGGGAAAGGCTGGGGAGGGTTAATTGATTTTGGCTTTTGAGGGGATTCTAGGGTTTGAAAATGGGAGGGTGAGAGGTTCGATAGCTTCTAATAACTGTTTGCTAATTTGAATTTTCCTTTATGGAAGTTCCTTCTAACTCTGCATACTCTGTGATGTGTCAACCAACCATTGGTTGCACGATGCCCAGCAATGAGCTGTAACTCCCCCATTAACTCTTTAGTTTAATGTCCCTTTTTGAAACAAATTGGATTCAATGATGTGGATTAACCGTTGACCATTTTGGTTCGTAGAGTAGCATGATAAGGCAGCTATAGACTCTACGTTTTCCTTTGTTGACTCAACGATCATCTTTTGAGAGATGCTGCAGTAGATGGTTTTGACATTTCTCCTCGTATTAAAACTGCATAGTTTGATCACCGATGTAACCCAAACCAGTTTGGACACTTAAGTTTTGATGTGCGCTTGCACTATGTTTTTCCAAATAGCATTCGAACTTATCTCCTCATAATCTGAATGGTTGGGGCAATTGTCCAGTTCTTCCAATCTCCTCATTAGCTAGAGTATCCTCTGGTAGGACTGCGATCGTCGAGTCCGCTTCTACGATTGCTGAGGTTGCACTACGATCGTTGAGGTTGCATCGCAATCGTTGAGTTCTATTTAAACTTTAATTTACGATCGTTGATTGCCTTAGTCCTTGAGATGAACTTGACTAAGCAATTCTTCTAGGTTAAGGTAGCCCAGGAAGGGCCAACCTCTTAGAGTGAGCTAAGGATTAGGTTTGTCCCTGAGGCACTTTCCAGATGAAGTACTTTAGAAGTGATTTTCACTGATATCTCATTTGACCTTTTCTGTTGGAGAGTCCCTCTTCCAACTTTGGACAGTTGCACTAGCTATATTTGTGGTGTCCTCTTGCTCTTACACTACGATCAGATATTTGATCATAGGTACTCCACGATTTTGAGTTGGGTGGTTGATAGGTTATCAGTACTATGTTTTGAGACGTTCCTACTGACTATGGATCTTCATTTGGTTCATCAGCCACAAAGTTTTTGGACTCTGTAGCTGGTACACTATTTTATAATATATTTCTGATGGTCTGGAGCTTTTGTAATGTTAGCAGATTACTGCTTCCCCATAGTTGACACTGTCTTCTCAGAGAGACATAAGTTTTTCTTCTTCATGTGTAGCAGAAGGCAGCCATGCATTTCTCATTCTGGCTGAAGTCATTAAATCTTCTTGTGTCTTAGAAATGGCATCTTCAGGGTTGATCATTCTACGATCTTTTGACAGCACTACGGACATAGTCTTCTTTTACAGTTTGGACTTGTGGAGTTCTGCTCTCGTAATGAGTTCCTTATATTTGATGCTCGATAATCCTTTTTGGAGAGCTTCCTTGAGGATTCTTCTCTTTGCATGAATGAGCATCTAAGACCCTTTTTCGACTCAGATTGAATGACATGCTTCCACATAAAATTCAGCAGCCATGTGAGCTTTGTTCAGATCGGCTCGACAGGTCTTCAAGGACAGGCTTTGACATATAGGAGTTTTATCAGAATTATTTCTGAACAGTCTTAAGCCTTCTGCTGGTTGAATCTTCTTGACTGAAGTCTTTTGCTTCAACATTCCTTAGTGTGGCCAGATAGACCAAGTACCTGCATATTATGAATTTTTATTTTTGGTACCCGTGGTTAAATGGGTCCTGCTAGGTTAGTTTTCTAAACCCTTGTTCCTCATACATTTGGATAATCATCATATTGATCACCACCAGTTATATTCATGCAAGTAAGATAATACATTTTGAGATGCATGATGGTGAGTGTGTGTAAGGTTTGCTATTTTAATAAAGCACTCTTTTCCTTTGATGGTTTCATCATTTGCTAGGTTATGTTCTCAAGGTTTAAATGTTTAAAGAGTGAGAATCAACTCTAGCTACGATTTATCTGTATCTGGTTGATTCATAGAGGTGATCAATTTCCACGAATCTTCAAGATACTCTTGTAGAACTGATCTTACTCTATGTGTTATTAAACATTTACAACATAGGTTGTACATACATACTAACCCATCAACAAAGATTACTTCTCATAAAATTAATTTAGCCTGTGATGCTCTTATGACCCATTTGAGATTTCTTTCACAATGTCATCTTCAACCTAAAACTTGGATGGTGAGAAAGTTTATAGGCATTTGAGTTTCCACCCCTAGTGTATTTTTTCTCTTCACCTTTTTAGGTAGATTATGATTCCTTGAAAGAATACTGTTATAGTTCGTAAGGAGATGTAACATGATGTACAAAGTTATACTAGTTAGGAACCGTACCTTTCTACTGTTAGTTCCTTAACAGTCATTTGACATACTGAGATTAGGCATTGATGTGCATAGTTTCTCATTTGCTACTGACAGCTTATTGCTCCAGTTGACCTTCAATCAATCAGTCGTGGTCTTGAGGGTGCAAGCTAAGAGAATATCAACATCTTCAGTTCTTCGACATCCTTGAGTTTCACAAGGTTTAAATCCAGCTGCTGGTTGGCTAGACACATGTTTGAGAAGTACTTCTTTCTTCTCTGGATGAGCATTTCTTTGCATGTATGGCCTTTTCATCTTTTCATCTTGGTAGATGTTTGACTCTTTTCTGTTGATGTCTCTAGTGTTTCTTAGCCTGGTCTTCAGACTACAAGATTGATTGCGGGCAAAAATTGGTCTCGTAGGTATGACAATCAAGAGCATGATCCAACATGAGCAGCTTCAGGTGTATATACACATTTACCTGTACATAATATTTCCAACGTGTGAGCTTACTACTAAACTAAGTGACTTACTACTAAACTAAGTTTAGAACAATGTTTGTGCCTAGGATCAGACTCAAAGCGATTAGCTTTTGAATATAGCATGAGAACCTGCTCTGATACCAATTGTTAGTTCCCAATAGGCACAATAGATCTAGAAGGGGGGTTGAATAGATCCTTCGAATTTCAAATTCTTTTCTCATTTATTTTGCATTGCTCATAAATTAGCATATGAAAAACATAAGAATCTTTTCAAGCACAGTGGAATAAGTAAAAGATCCTCTTCATTGATATATTCATAATTATACATACATTGTTCGTAGAGTTAGTTCAGTAGTAAGCAGTTAAAATATACATAGCAGTTATAACAGTTAATGTACATAATGTAAATGACACAAAGTAAATGACACAAGGGGTTTTGAGTGATTCAGAGACTCAAGATCCTAATCCACTCTTCTGCTTTCAACTAGCAGGATTTCCACTAAGGAAGGGCAGCACCCTGAATCACTAAGATTCCTTCAAGGCCAGCAGCCTTGGAACTTCAGTTCACTAAGAACTCTTCAAGCCCAGCAGGCTCGGAACTCATTTAGTCCCTTCGGACAAGGACCCCTCAGGCCCTGGCTTCTTTTTGTTGAGTTGTTTGTTTGTTTGTTGGAGTTAGTACTAAGCTGCTAAGATGTCTTTAAGCTCTGAACATCTTCTTTACTTAGCAGCTTGGCTTGATCATCCTTGAAGTGCAGTTGAGTGTTGCATGATGCTCAGCTTCTTTAGTTACACAACCCCTTCTAATTATCCCTTGATGAACTGCCTTGAAGATCATTCTTCTTGATACTTGATGGTTGCACATGATGGGTTTCTAATTTGACTGTGAGCTCTTCTGCTAGGTACTTAGAAACTTTTTCATGCTTGACACCAAGATGGCGTTGGTGATCTTCATTCTTGATACTTGATGTCTTCTCATGATGGACTTGTTAAGATGACTGTGTGCTCTTCTCTATGGTACTTAGAGTCTTCCCATGATGGACATCAAGATGACATTGATACTCTTCTTTTTCTCGACAGTTCAGAACACTCTTCCTGTAGTAGAACTCTCACTTCTACATTGTAGAACTCTCACTTCTACTTCTTTCTTTTTCTGTCTCTGAGTGTTCTTGGTGGATCGTAGAGTGAGTCTTCAGACCTTCATTGGTCACTCACTATTTTCGTTGGTTAGATCAGTCCACCATCTCTCCAACCTCAGCAACTCTCGCAAACTTCGATCTTTGAAGCTCTTGCTGATTTATACTCCTTCCCAATCCTTCCGTTGGAAAGTAGCCGTTGAAAGCTATTCAAATATCTTCACAGATCTCAAGTTGACTGAGGTAGACTACATATGTGATATGCCATACTTTTTTGACACTGCAGTCTACTGTTTCACCTACCCCGTCAGAGATATCACTTTAATGTCTTGGGCAGGTCGAAGACTTTATTTCCTCCTTCTAATATCTCGATCAGAGGTTGTACTTTTGCATCAATGCTCTCAATAAGCCCTACTCGAATATCAATCTTCAGATTGAGCCGTTGCTACTGCCACAATCATTAGTTATTCGAGCTCTACGATTCCGATGTGTAACTCCCTGGACCAGATCGTAGTGTCTTGTTGATTGTTGTTTCTTGACTGGTAGAATCAACAATACGATCTTGAAGAGTGTTCATTTGATCTTCAATGTGGAACACTTCTTCCTTTTCTTGTGTAGTGCTTCATTACTCCTATTTGCTTTGACTGTTCTTAGAAACTGATGGCTTGACTCCTTACTCTGGCCCCTTCTGAATAACAAGACACTTCAGATTTGTGGCATGTCTAGCTCATTTTCTTCTTGCGATCTCTCGTTCACTTATCATCAATGGACTAACCTAATGCTTAATCACTTTAGCCTTGTTATTCAGAGGCTGACTAGTATCTCTGTATGCACTCCATCAGTTCTTTCTTTGTTTGGCAAACACTACGATCTTGGTTGCTTCCAAGATCGTTGTCGTATGTCTACTTGACATCTACTGCACTTGCTGACTTTCCTTAGTCAGTTACAAAAGTCTTCTTCTGATCTCCATGTGAAAGACTTCATCTCGAATGGCTTCACTAATCAATCTTGAAGCAGATTGGGTTGGTGCTTAGATCTTCTGTTAGTTTGTATGCCATTCGTTGAGTGCCCTTTGATTTCCTTGGTGAGATGTATCTTTGCATTACCAATCAGAGGCTTCATTCCTTTGGATATTCTGGGAGTGCTCATTCATTGATTATCGTATTTGCTCTATGATTCTGCCTTGGAATTGTGAGCACATATGTTAAGGTCTTAGTTCTGCACTCTACGATTCATCTTTGGCTGTGTAGACACTACGACTCCGAGATCAGATCTTGACACTCTACGATATATGTCGTTATGCTTGTTGTCTTCATCTGATCTTTTTCGACTACGATCTCTGCCTTTGGTATGATTAGTAGACTCTACGACTCTGAGTGTAGTCTATGATTCTTGGCTTGGCTTTGGCAGATACTCGGTCGGCTCGTAGGCAGGCTGTCTCTGGTTATGAACATGACTTCCTCAGCAGACTACAGCCCTGAGGAAGTTCTCCTCGACACACTACGATCCTTCCTCGTCTCTCCTGGAAGTCTACGAACTCTGAGATCTACTATCTTGCAGACTACGATTCTGCCTTGATAGCTCTCGAGTTTTCCTTGACTCTTCTGGCAGACTACGATTTCTGGTGCAGTGCTCGACGATTAGACAAGCCTATCTATTACATTATAAGATCAACCTAACATGCTTGATCTTTCTATATTTATAGTCCTTGTACATCATTTCTTTTTAAGGACTTTACAAAGTTTTTTTGCTTATGTAGGATCAACCTAACACATTTGATCAATTCATTCTATGTCCTTGTACATATGTTTCTATTATCTATCAAAGGACTTTAAAGCTTTTCTTAATGCAAGCATACTTGCATATTGATTCATATATATATATATATATATATATATATATATATATATATATATCATAATCAAATCATATGTAAATAGGAATATCTTTCACATGCTTATTCCTGACAGTAACAACTACGCTATTATTTATAAAAACTCAAACTTGTCGTTTTCTTCATCCGACCGTTTTCCGTTATGGGGCCCACAAATGGCTGCACCGTCATATGAATATTCTCCGACAACAAGAATATTCCACGACCAAACGAATATTCCCCGACAACAATGAATATTTTATAACCACTTGCTTATTTTACAAAATTTGTACATTTCACCCATAACTAAAGCATTATATTTAATTAGCTCCTTATTATTTCAAGATAATGAATAGTGGAAATTCAATTTTATTTATTAAAAAGTTGGGGTCTTACAACCTCCCCTCCTTATGAAATTTCGTCCTCGAAATTGACAGTACGTACCTGGTGTTTCGAAAATGTGAGGGTACCTCGCTTTCATTTTCGATTCCAACTCCCAGGTCATTTCCTCAATAACATGGTTCCTCCACAAAACCTTGAGTACTTGTGGTATAACCTTTGTTCGTAGGACATGCTCTTTCATATCCAAGATCTTGACAGGTACCTTCTCGTACGTTAAATCTTCGGCTATCTCATGTGGTTGCAATGGACCCTTTGGCACTTGATGCTCCGCCTTTACACGTTGATAAGTTAAACACCTCGAGATAAACTCCGTGATCTCTCTCTCTTCATATTGCTCCACCAAAATGTATGTCGAAGATCATGATACATTTTGGTACTCCCAAGATGGATTATAAACGGTGTGTTATGTGCCTCCATCATGATTCTATGCTTCAAGTCAGAATCATTAGGAATGCAAAGTCTGGAGTTGACTCGAAGTATTCCTTCTTCATCGATTCTTGCTTCTGGAAAAACACCTTCTTGTACTTTCTTCTTCATTCGTATCATCTCTGGGTCTGTAGCTTGAGCAGCTTTAACTTTATCGATTAAAGTTGGTTCTACTCGTATGTTTGATATCATCACGTGGGTAACTCTATCTTCATCCTTTGTAAGTCGTATAAAATAGGTTTTTGTGTTAACAACATCAGCACTCATACCCGCATACGATCTTCTACCCAATGCGTCAGCTACAACGTTTGCTTTTTCAAGATGATATTGAATGTTATTGTCATAATCTTTCAACAGCTTGAGCCAACGTCATTGTCGCATGTTGAGTTTCTTTTGGCTAAAGAAATATTTGAGGCTTTTATGATCTATATAGATCTCCACCTTCTCCCCGTACAGGTAGTGTCTCCAGATTTTCAACGCGAAAACGACTTCTGCCAACTCCAGATCATGAATAGGATAATTCCTCTCATATTCTTTGAGTTGTCGCGAGGCATAGGCTATGACTTTCCCATGTTACATGAGAAAACATCCTAACCATTTTCTTGAAGCATCTCTGTAGTAACAAATCCATTCGATCCAGATGGTATTGTTAGAACAGGTGCCGAAATGAGTTTCCTCCTGAGCTCTTGGAAACTCTTCTCGCACTCCTCGCTCCATACGAATTTTGTATCTTTCTGAGTCAGCTGAGTTAACGGAGTAGAGATTCAAGAAAATCCTTCCACGAATATCCGATAATAACCAGCTAAGCCCGAAAAGCTACGTACTTCGGTCACCGACTTCGGTTGCTCCCAACTTTGTATTGCTTCAATCTTCGTTGATTCAACGGATACTCCATGTTTTGACACCACGTGCCCAAAGAATGCTACTTCCTCAAGTCAAAACTTGTATTTCTTCAGCTTGGCATATAGCTTGTTGTCACGAAGCCTTTGAAGTACCAGCTTTAAATGGTGCTCATGATCTTCACGGCTTTTGGAATAGATGAGGATGTCATCAATAAAGATAACAACGAACTGATCCAAATATTCCTTGAATACATGGTTCATCATATCCATGAAAGCAGCAGGAGCATTAGTCAATCTAAAAGACATGACTAAGAATTCATAATGCATGTACCGAGTTCTAAAGGCAGTCTTTGGAATATCCTCAGTTTTAATCTTTAGCTGATGATATCCAGAACGAAAATTGATCTTTGAAAAGAATTATGCTCCTTGCAACTGTTCGAACAGGTCATCAATGCGAGGTAGCAGAAACCTATTATTGATGGTGACATGGTTCAATTCCCGATAGTCAATATAAAGTCGCATACTCCTGTCTTTCTTCTTTTCGAAAAAAACAGGAACACCCCAAGGAGATGTACTAGGACGAATGAAACTGATGTCTAACAACTCCTGTAGTTGGACCTTTAACTCCTGAAGTTCAATAGGAGCCATTAGATATGGGATTTTAGAAATGGGCTTTGTACCAGGTTCAAGGTAAATAAAGAATTTAACTTCACGTTCTGGGGGTAGACCGGGAAGTTCTTAAAGAAATACGTCCGAAAATTCACTAACAACAGAAATATTATTCAAATCTGACGTGTTTTTATTCAAGTCCATAACATGGGCTAAGAAAGCTTGACATCCATTTTTTAATAAATGAATGGCTTTATGGCTTGATATGACAGTGACCGATCTTTAGTGGTTTGGTTGCTTGAATTCGCATAACAGGTTGGTTAGGAAGATAAAAACTAACAAAATTATGAAAATAATCAATTTTGGCATGATGAGTAGTTAACCAATCAATCCCTAAAATCACATCAAATGCAAGTATCTTTAAAGAGATAAGATCAACAGGTAATGTGATGGTGCCAACTTGGATCAAATAAGATTTATAAACAGTGGATGTAATGAAAGTTTTTTTTAACGTAGTTTCAACAGATAAGTCAAAGTCTAATTTCTCAAGAGTCAAGTTTAAACGTTGAGCAGAAGCAGGAGAGATAAAAGAATGGGTAGAACAGGTATCTAGTAAGGTATAAACTTCACAAGAGTTTAAGATTAGCTTACCCGTGATCACCTCGTTTGGGTTTCTCGCATTTTGGCCAGTTAAGATAAACGCTCTCCCTTGAACCACCAACTTTGTTTTATCCATAGTCACTTTTGGTGTCACCGTCCCAGTTGGACTTGACTTCGCTATCGAAAAAAATCGGGCTATATGACCGTCTTTTCCATAATTGAAACACACCTTGGAAGCTTGTGAACAGTTTGGACTTATATGTCCCTCATGTCCGCATCTATAGCATCTAACTGGTGGTCGTTCTCCTCCCCTAGAATTTGTTAATGGTGCTGCTGCTGCTGCTGCTGATGTCTTCCCGTTATTGTTGAATCTCCTCTTTTTGAAATTTACACTTGACTCACCTCTCCTATTATCATGGCCACCAAAGTGGTTACCGCTTTTGTCTGCATTTTTTCCTCCCCGCTGGTTATCATTACTCCAATGACTGCTGTCACCGGTATGACCCTGGTTGTGGTCCCTCGGTTGAACATACTCATTATCTCGCTCTAATAATTGAGCCAAGTTGACAACATCTGAATATAGAGAAAATTTGTGAGAGATAAGGTATTGACGAATTTTAGGTTCTAGACCTCTCAGAAACATCTGCATCATACGTTCCTCATTCTCTACCAAATGAGGTACAAACCTGGATAACTCCACGAACTTCACCTCGTATTGGACACCGTCATGTTGTTCTGTTCTAGTCTAATAAACTTTACCTCCTTCATATGACGAATACTTTCAGGAAAGTACTTGTCATTGAACAGTTTTTGAAATGTTTCCCAAGACATGTTGAGTGTGGCTGGCTTCACAAATTCCCACCGGTAATCTACCTTACCACGGAACATAAAGGTGGCGAATGGAACCTTCTGTTCTTCCAGTGCATCCCAAGACATCGAATATCTTGGTAATTTGCTTGACCCACATTTCTACCTTAATCGGATCCAGCTTTCCTCAGAACTCTAGTGGTCCCAACTCTTTAAACTTCTTGGCTGTGAAAAACCGCGCGTTACTATCATTTCCACCCGTATTTTGTACACGAGTCTCCCTCGTCTGATTTTGTATGAACTACAAAAAGCTTCTAAACATCCCATCATTCATCGTTTGCTCGATAGTGTTGTTTACATGAGGAATATTGCCTTCTTGTTATACGTTCTCTTGGTTGGTGATTAAAGGTGTCTCTTGATAAGTGGGTTTTACACCTACTTATTGAATACCAATTCACGCGAATTATTTCGCATTATATTTACTTAAAACTCCTTTTGGGTGAATAAGTGCAGGAATCAGCCTAATTTGGTGGTATTAGAGGGCACGAGGCTAATGGACGCATGAAGCGAGACACAAGCTGGGATAGGCATGGCGTGATGAATGAGTGAAGCATGGATGGACAAGCATGAATGGAAAAAAAGACATTTTAGTAGCAGCAGCAACAATGCAGAACCAAACTCAGGAGCAGAACTAGAATTCACCAACTACAAGCCACGCGGCCGCGCAGCAAGATGAGCATGGAGACGCGCACCCGCGCGAGCACCCAGCCAAGTAATGTAACCTACTACAAGTTACGCGGCCGTGAGCATGACAAGCTTAGGGGACGCGGTCCCGCGTGAGAGCCCGGCTGGACATCATGACTTACTGCAAGTCTCGCGCCCGCGCGAGAAATACACTAGAGGGGCGCGCGGCCACGCACGATGGTTGCTGATGCTGAGCTGTTTATTTTAATTTCCAAATTTTAAGGGTTGTAATGGTTTTAAAAGATATCTGACTGGTGTCAGACCTATCAATCATAACTTTTAGCGTATTTTTTTATATAGTAACCAGGGTTTACACTGTGAGAGAGATTCCAACGTAGAACGAAGTCAAAACGTCTACTTCTCCAATTCTTCTTGGGATTCTCTATCACGGTGGATTAGTACTTTTATTTTGCTGGAATATTATGAGGATTTGAATGTTATCATTGGTCTATATTCAGCAATTGGGTTTGATCATTTTTACCCTTCATCTTTTAATTGTTTGTGTATTAATCATGTTTAGCTTTGATCCCATAATGGCTTTTGGTTCAGTCATGAACTAAACTCCATTATGAGATTCTAACAGATTTTAATATGCAGTTTAGTTGCATGCTTGATTGCTAGGGCTGATTTATATATCATATTGGATTTCTATCATGATTGTTTTGCATGTGTGAATGCTTGATCACCATTTATTTCAGTACTTTTATAGAATTGACAATGAACATGCGATTATGGATTGTAATCATGATAGCATACGAATATGGGGTTGTTTTATATGGCTTGTGTATTTTACAAACCAGATAGACATATATTGTTTCACCGTTTAAGTTAAAATAAGGGCTTGTGTTTAAATTCAGTATGATTGCAATTTCACATAGACATATAGTGATTTTGGTTATATTGATGATTACATGGAGTCTATCATTTTTGGATGTTGTGTAAGTAGGTCTTAGTGCATTGAAAAATGGCTATGACTCTTTTAGTGCTCTTGGCTACTTTCCTGTGATATGTGAACAATTCTTGCATGATAGTGGTAATTAGATAAAATATTAAATGAAGTTAGGATCCCATTATTTCCAGACTTGGTTTATTCAATTATTATTCTTATTTTAATTGTTATTTGCAATTAGATTAATTCACCCAATCTAGTCATTAGTTTAAGCATATAAATATAGTGATTTAATTGATGCATAATAGTTTAAATTTGACAACTTTCTCTACGAGATCGATACTCTACTTACTCTGTATTACGTGTTGACACATGTATGCTTGCATGAGTTAGAGCTCTTTTATCAGAACTGAAAAAGAGGCAACAAGTTTTTGGCGCTGTTGCCGGGGAAAGGCGTTTAATTTAAATAATTATCATCAGTTTAAAGTTGTATTGTATGACTTAGGCAATTTTGATCGTTTATCATTTTTATTTTTGTTTTGTTTTTGGATTCAGGTACTTGTAGATTTTTATGCACACATGATCATCCAACTCAGAGTTAACACCAGCGCAGGATAACATTAACGGAAGAGGTTGGAAAGCTAATGTGCGGAGAAATTTGCAAGCACGGTTAGAAGGTACGATACCAGACATGGAAGAAAAACAAAAACTCAAGCAGAGAGAAGAGCACCGGGCTCTAAAGGATTATTCCATGCCAAATATAAATGGACTAAAGTCTAGCATAGTCAGGCCGGTAATAGCAGCCAACACTTTTGAGATTAAACCGGGTACTATTCAAATGGTGCAGAACTCAGAACAGTTTGGGGGTGCTGCTACGGATGATCCGAATGAACACTTGTTGAGTTTCATCGAAATATGTGATACATTTAGATACAACGGTGTGACGGAGGATACTATCAGACTAAGGTTATTCCCATTCTCATTGAGGGATAAGGCTAGAAATTGGCTACATTCTTTGCTGTCAGGGTCAATCACTACATGGGAGGACTTAGCACAGAAATTCTTAGCCAAGTTCTTTCCAATGGCTAAGACTGCAAAGATGAGGATGGCTATTTCTCAATTTGAGAAATAGCCGTCCTTATATGAAGCATGGGAGAGATATAAAGAGATGTTTAGGAAGTGTCCGCATCATGGTATGCCAGATTGGATGGTGATCAACGCATTTTACAACGGATTGGGATGGCAGTCGAGATTGATTGTGGATGCAGCTGCAGGAGGGGCATTATGGGCAAAGAGCTATGACGAGTCCTATGCACTTATTGAAACTATGACTGTAAATGATTGCCAGAATCCTACAGCTCGAATGCGTTAGCCTAAGGTGGCAGGTGTGTTGGAGGTTGATGTTATTACGCAGTTGTCGGCACAGATGGCAGCTATAGCAAAGAAGATAGATACTTTGGCAGAAAGCAAAGTGAAAACAGTTGCCTTTGTATGTGAGATTTATGCGGGGTCACACTCGACAGATCAGTGTGCTATCAGCTCAGAGTCGGTGCAGTATGTGGGCAATTACAGGAAAGATCAAGGACAGTTTCAGAACACATACCACCCGAATAACCGAAATCACCCAAACTTTAGTTGGTCAAATAACCAAGGAAACCAGCAGAATCAGTTTCAAATGAACCAACAGTTTCAGCCACAGTCATCTCAACCGCAGTTTACACCAAAACCATCGTTTCCACCGGGATTTTCTCAACAACAACAACATCATGCTCCAGCTGCACCACAGTCAGAAAAGAAATCAAAAATGGAGGAGATGATGTTGAAATACATGGAAAAAACTGAAGTTATGATCAAAATCCAAGCAGTGGCTATCAAGAATTTGGAGACTCAGATAGGGCAGATGGCGAGCATACTTAATAACAGGCCCCAAGGTTCCTTGCCAAGTAACATAAAGATAAATCCAAGAAGAGACGGGAAGGAGCAGTGTCAAGCGATCACATTGAGATATGGGAAAGATTTGACAAGTACTGCAAGTTGCGCGCCCGCGCCCAATTGTACTAAGGAAACCGCGCGGCCGCGCGAGATAGAGTTGGTCAAGTAGGTTCATAGGAGAAGCTCAAGTGTTCAGTGCCACCAATTCACCCTCAAGTACCGTATCCACAAAGATTAAATAAGCAGAGGGAAGATAAACAATTCAGTAAGTTTTTGGAGGTATTCAAAAAGCTGTAAATTAATATACATTTCGCTGAGGCATTGGAACAAATGCCAAGCTATGCAAAGTTTATGAAGGGTATATTGTCAAGGAAGAGAAGACTAGATGAGTTTGAAACGGTAGCCTTGATAGAGGAATGCAGTGCAGTGCTCCAACAGAAATTACCTCCAAAGCTGAACGATCCGGGCAGCTTCACAGTTTTGTGCACTATCGGAAAGATAAACTTCGAAAAGTGTTTATGTGATCTTGGGACAAGTATCAATCTGATGCCCTTGTCAGTGTTTAACCAGTTAGGATTGTCGGCTCCAAGGCCGACAAACATCTCTTTGCAGCTAGCTGACAGATCCATCACATATCCACGGGGAATTGTTGAAGATATATTGGTGAAAGTGGATAAATTTATCTTTCTGGCAGACTTCATCATTTTAGATTATGAGGAAGATAAGAGTATACCGATCATACTGGGGAGACCATTCTTAGCCACAGGAAGGACTTTGATAGACGTATAAAAAGGGGAACTCACTATGCATGTACATGATCAAGAGGTTACCTTTAACATCTTTAAGGCCATAAAGTTCCCAGCAGATGAAGAGGACTGCTTCCTAGTTGATTGGGTGAATCGGGTTCTAAATGATGAAGTACGGAATCTAGTGGATTATGTAACTTTGAGGAATATCACTGATGAGAACTTCAATTTGGAGGACGAGGAAATCAACGAATTTGTGCAATATCTGGATACCACTCCACAATTTAGAAAATTCAGACCACTTGTTGAGCCATTGACAAAAGCTGGGGAAGACTCAGTAAAGTTAAAGCCATCTCTTGAGACACCTCCAGAGCTGGAGTTAAAACCACTTCCAGAACATCTCAGGTACGCATTTTTAAGTTTAGATTTGAAATTACCTGTGATTATTGCTTCTGTACTAATATCCTGTCAGGAAGAAAAACTGCTACGAGTGCTTCGAGAGTTCAAATCAGCTATTAGATGGACCATAGCAGATATCAAAGAGATTAGCCCTTCGTATTGCATGCACAAGATCCTGATGGAAGATGATAGTAGGCCCTCAGTGGAACAACAAAGAAGGCTTAATCCTATAATGAAAGAAGTGGCCAAGAAAGAGGTACTGAAATGGTTAGATGCAGGAATAATTTATCCGATCTAAGACAGCTCATGGGTTAGCCCAGTGCAGTGTGTTTCAAAAAAAGGTGGCATGACAGTCGTGACTAACGAGAATAATGAGTTAATTCTAACACGAACAGTAACAGGGTGGAGAGTCTGCATAGATTGCCTGCAAGCTCAACAAAGCTACGAGGAAGGATCATTTCCCACTCCCATTCATTGATCAGATGTTGGATAGATTAGTAGGTCATGAGTACTATTGCCTTTTGGACAGATACTCGGGCTACAATCAAATTATGATAGCTCCAGAAGACCAGGAAAAAACTACCTTCACATGCCCATACGACACGTTCTCATTCAGAAGGATGTCTTTTTGGTTGTGCAATGCTCCAGACACCTTTCAGAGATGCATGATGGCTATATTTTCATACATGGTAGAGCAGAATGTGGAGGTATTTATGGATGACTTCTCAATCTTCAAGGACTCATTTGACTTACTGTGACGCCCCCAAAATAGGTCCAATCCATCCAACCTATTCTGAGTCGCCAAATAAATGGTACAGAAAATAACTACAACTTTATTACTATAATTGTCGTGCAAAATACAACAATACATATATTGTGAGTTTTAATACCAACTGTGACTCATGTCCCAACTACGGACAACACCTCACATTGTTACATTACATAAAAGTACAGTCAATAACTATTTTAGAAATTAAAATCCTTGGGAAGTGCTCAAGGAAACCTTCGTGCATGGGAGGCCATGCGTCTAGGTTATAATAGATATCATATGCCCACAGAATTATCCTTGGTTGACCTAATAGACCCCAAAGAAAAACGAGAAGATTACTATCATGTTCTTTTCAGTGGTGAGTCTTCTCTTGACATATAATTATCTTCGTTGTCTTCAAGTGAAAATTATATTTCAAATAAACTCCAAGATCATATAGGTAGTGCTCGTAGATATACTCAGCAAGTGGATGGGCACAAACTTGTCTTATGATAACACGAGTTTGTATGTCATTAGACATCTTGTATGATAGTGACAAAACACCCTTCCAAAGTTGGGTTCGCCTCACTCTATTTGATTCACCAAATATAACTATTAAATGATGTATAAAATACAACACACTAAAGTCCTCAATAAAATTATTTTCATACTCTTTAGCGAGAACCTCAACAACTATAGACCATCGTTCTATTCTCTTGTTATCCCCGCTCGACCCAGCTACACTCTTATTACATGAAAGGACTTGTGAAGCAAAAGGGTGAGCACAAAGAGCCCAGTAAAGAATATCATGACTAAAGATAATTAAATTATCAATAGCCTTCGTCAATAATAAATCAGAGATTTATAACATATGGTAGATGATAAAACTTTTCAACCATAGTTGCAGCGGAACGAGCAATCCATTAGAAGAGTCAAATAGACTATAAAGTCTATTGTCTTCTCCACGTTAAAAGTCCACCAACAATGTTTTATCTCTGTAACATCAATCAACAGTTCCTTTCCACAATCATATGAATAACTCATAATCATAATTGTGATTCTAATTACTCTTCTCATCTAGGACGAAGATAATTTTCATCACCTGTCTTTACCTGAAACATCAAAGATCATGGTTATACCAAATCACAGTTCTTGTTCATAATCATACTAATAAATTCATCGTTGCACTACGGGCCAAAGATATTCATCAACAGTTCATCTTTACACTACAGGCTAAAGATATTCAACAACAAGTCATATTTGCACTATATGCCAAAGATATTCATCAATAATTGATCTTTGCACTACAGGCCAAAGATATTCATATCTCAAAAAAATACATAATCATTTAAGAATTTATATAAACCATAATTATAACCATATATGTTGATCAATTCACCTTTGCACTTAAGCTAAAGATATTCAATTATAAATTCAATGGTCATGATCATACCAGTCAATAATTTAACTTTGCACTACTGGTCAAAGAGAACCTATAGTCACGATCATACCAATAATTTACCCTTCTTTTCACTCAAGTCAAAGAGAAATATCATCATTAGGATTATAAGAATGTTTAATATGATAATAAAAACAATATAATCGACATATAGATTTAATCTCAAGAGTAAGATTCATAAATCAATGATCTCATAACTCCTTAATCAAAATGTTATAGATCACTTAATAATCTCATAATCTAATATTATTAATACAACCATAATATTTTAATCATTTTTTAAACTTTTAAATAATTTATTTTAATTGTTTACACTTTACTAATAAATGCATTTAATCATCTTAAAATGCCAAACTCATAAGATTTCATCACCAATAACCAAAACCCTCATCAAAAATCTGCATATACCTCATATATGATTCTCAAGTCATAAAATCATATTTTCCAATTTTCTTACTTCACATAACATATTTAATTCATTTACTCATAACTAGAATATTTTCATGAAAAATATCAAATCAGTTCTAAAAATATCTCTTTTCTGGGATTTAGCATAATATAGTCCCATATTGAACATATTTTTTTCTCAGAATTTTTAAAGTTCATTTACTATTTTTCACATAGCCAAAACCACCGAATATTCAGACATTTATCATAAATTATACTTTTATCCAAATATTCTGAAATTTACAGAGTATACTGATATTATATAGATGTACTCCCAATAAAATTTTCACCAATTTTAGAATTAATCACAAGGAATTATAAGCGGTTACTTTTAAAATAGTCTTTTCTCATAAAATCCATAACTCCTAATATATACATCCAAAAATCACCATTTTTGGACACAATCTAAAAAACTCATCAAAATATCATTTCAATTTTTTTCCAAAATTTTTGAAGGTCCGAAAAAATACAAAACTGAAAAACATAATCACCCTTAAAAATCCTTACTATCCCTTACCTCAAAAGAGCAGTACTTCTGACTGGAATAACGCTGAACGAACTTGCACCGTATTGCAATACTCAAGATATTAAAATACTCACAAGAATACACTCGATAATATAGAGAGAGAAAACTTCAGTTTCTGGTGTAATTTTTAATTCTAACCTAATCACCCTATTTATAGGAAAATGCTTAGAACACCAAAGTAGAAAATTTATTAAAATATTAATATATATATATATATATATATATATATATATATATATATATATATATATATATATAATCTTCATGCACACCTTGGACAATCTGATCTCAGCTCTTTTACATGCTAGTGGGCACTCCTACCTTGTTAAAAACGTTTTTCTTTTAAAACAAATTTAAAACTTTTGAAAAATAATTATTTCAGAGCTTCGAAACTTCAATAATTCATAATAAATAGCCCTTTTGTCAAAAAACTCGAATCTCGCGAATTTTTATAGGAAATTCAATTCTCTATAACTTTAGAGAAGAAAGTTTTTCCAAATTCCAAACAGAAATTGACCGAAATCCACAAACGGGCAATTTTATAGGCTATAATCAAATTTCAGTCAAAAAATGGGGTCCACAAACATGTTTTAAATAATTTTAGTAACAAAAATATTCCTCCTCATATAAATCATATATCCCACATTCACTGTAAAAATATCACCATTATTATATTATTAAAATAATATATTCAAATGAATTATTTTATCAAAAAGATAAAATATTAATTTTCAACAATTGTCACATTTAAAAATTTTTCCATCTATATCCACATAAAATTAATATTTTCCTCATCATATAAATCAATAATTAATTATTCACAAATAATATTACAGAATCACAATTATGACAACCAGACAGTTCCCAGGATAGAGGGGGCTTTCCAATAAGGATTTCTCCTTACTAGCGCGCAATTAGATGACCTAACATCTCCTTAGACATAACTTTCTAGACATTGCCAACAATGTTATCCAATAATATTATTCAGATAATATGAATTATTGCTCCGATAATGGAAAATACTGTGTAATGATAATTATTGATACAACAATAATATAAAATATTAAAGCAGCAATTATTGAATTAATAAAATAAAATACTGAACAGTAATTACTATAACAATTATTGAGTAGTGCCTTCTTACGTAAAAATCAATAATTGGTACAATACCGTGTGCTACTGTGTTTTAACCACCGAGTATTTTAACAGTATTAACGGTAACAACTACACCGTCATTTATAAACAACTTATATTTGTCGTTTTTTTCATCCAATCGCTTTCCGTTATGGGGCCCACACAAGGCTCTGCCGTCGTACGAATATTTCCCGACAGTAAGAATATTCCACGACCAAACGAATATTTTATAACCACTTTCTTATTTGAAATATTTGCGTATTTTACCCATAACTATCCACATTAATCAAATCAACCCTTACTATTTCAAAATAATAAATAGAGGAATTTAAATTTCATTTATTAATAATTTGGGGTCTTACACTTATGCCTTGAGAATCTGGTTATGGTTTTGAAGAGATGTGTTGAAACGAACTTAGTGCTGAACTGAGAAAAATGTCACTTCATGATACAAGAAGGAATCATATTGGGACACAAGGTTTCGAAGACGGGACTTGAGGTGGATAGGGCGAAGCTAGAGACTATTGAGCACCTGCCACCACCTACTTCAGTAAAAGGTGTTCGTAGTTTTCTAGGACATGCATGTTTCTACCACAGATTCATCAAGGATTTCTCCAAAATAACTAAACCACTATGCAGTCTATTGGAGAAGGATGCACAATTTAGTTTTGATGAAGCCTGCGTGTCAGCATTTGAGCATTTAAAGAGAAAACTAACTTCAGCACCAGTGATTACTGCACCAGACTGGGCTTTGTCATTTGAGTTGATGTGTGATGCCAGTGATTATGTCGTAGGGGCTGTTTTGGGGCAGCGAAAGGAAAAGATATTTCATGTGATTTATTATGCCAGCAAGACCCTCACGGATGCACAGTTGAACTACACCACTACAGAGAAAGAGTTATTGGAAGTGGTATATGCCTTTGATAAATTTTGAGCATATTTGATTGGAACAAAGGTGATAGTGTATACGGATTACGCAGCAATTCGACACTTAGTGACAAAGAAGGATGCAAAACCCCGGTTGATTAGATGGATTTTATTATTGCAGGATTTGATTTGGAAATCAAGGACAGAAAGGGGACTAAAAACCAAGTGGCGGACCACTTATCTCGACTCGAGAATCCGAAAAGGGAAGTAAACGACAAAGTCATGATTAACGAATCCTTTCCAGATGAGCAGTTTTTTGTGGTGAAAAGGGAAGTTCCATGGTTTGCAGACTACGCGAATTATCTGGTAAGTAAGATGGTACCTTCTGACTTGGTAGTCTATCAAAAGAAAAAATTTCTTCATGATGTCAAATGGTATATATAGGAATAGCCTTACCTGTTTAAACAGTGTTCTGATCAAGTGATAAGAAGGTGTATTCCATATAGCGAGACCGAGGGGATTTTGCAAGAGTGTCATTCTACGGTGTATGGAGGTCACTATGGTGGTGAACGAACACTGGTTAGAGTATTACAAGCAAGATTCTACTGGCCTACAATTTTCAAGGATGCATACAGTTTTGTTCAACAGTGTGATAGATGTCAACGAGTGGGGAACATCTCCAAAAGAAATGAATTGCTTTTGAATATGATCCTCGAAGTAGAAATTTTTGATGTGTGGGGGATTGATTTCATGGGAACCTTTGTTTCTTCCTGCGGTACTCTCTACATCTTGCTCGCAGTGGATTATGTCTCGAAATGGGTCGAAGCAGCAGCTCTTCCGACAAATGATGCCAAGGTCGTCCTCAAGTTTTTACAGAGAAGCATCTTCACGAGATTTGGGACTTCAAGGGCTATCATTAGTGACAAGGGCAGTCATTTCTGCAATAGGCAGTTTACAGCTTTGTTGGCTAAGTATGGGGTGAACCATCGCATTGCTACAGCTTATCACCCACAAACGAATGGCCAAGCTAAAGTGTCGAATCGAGAAGTTAAGCGAATCCTGGAAAAAGTTGTGAATCCCACACGAAAAGACTGGTCGTTAAAGTTGGATGATGCGATATGGGCTTATAGAACTGCATATAAAACTCCGTTAGGCATGTCACCTTTTCAACTCGTGTATGGAAAAGCCTGTCACCTCCCTATGGAGCTAGAGAATAAGGCATATTGGGCAATACGGAAGCTCAATTTTGATTTAAAAGCTGCAGGGGAGAAACGACTACTCCAGCTCAATGAGTTGGATGAATTTAGATTACAGGCGTATGAGAATTCGAAGTTGTACAAAGAGAAGGTGAAGAAATGGCATGAACAAAATATTATAGAGAGGACATTTTAACCGGGACAAAGGGTTTTCCTTTATAATTCTAGACTTAAACTTTTTCCCGGAAAGCTAAAATCGAGATGGTCAGGTCCATTCACAGTGAAGACTGTCTTTCCGTATGGTGCAATTGAAGTATATGATCAGTTTCTAGACAAGCCTTTTAAGGTCAATGGACAGCGATTGAAGCATTACTTTGGTAGCGAGATGGACAGACAGAACGTCACCTTAATTCTCTCGTCGACATGAGATTCAGCGACAGTCAAGCTAATTGACTATAACTTAGCGCTTGATGGGAGACGCCCCATTATTTGTATCTCTATTTTCTTTTCATTCCTTCAGTAGAGTATTAGTTAGATCATTTCTATTTAATGCTTGATAAATTATATGTTGTGCATTCATGTCCATGCATGGGTTTTCAATTGCACTCATCACTGCCTTGCTGTTGGAAGTTAAAATGTTATAGTACAGGAAGTTAAATCGCACGGCCGCGCATGATACAACTTAAGGAATCGCGCGCCTGCGCATGGAAGTCTGTAGCTCATATCTCACTCGCGCGCCCGCGCAATAATTCCTCTACACAGTCTCGCGGCCGCGCGCGACACATGGGGTTGACAAGTTTTAAAGTTTAAAAATCCGAGTGGTAGTCTACTTGGTCTCTCACGTGACATAATATAAGCGTATTCTTCTGTTCTCCCATAATCATAAGAATCCTTAGCTCTCATCAAATCTCATAACCTCAGCTCTCTCCATTGGCATAAATCTAGGGTTTTTACGTGGGTTGTGCACAAGCAAGTTTGGGGGTACTATCATCTGCAGCAGAACAACTATATTATCTACCTATCATCTGCTCATGGGTCCTAAAACGAGTACGTTCAATCTCCATCTCTTCTTCCTCAGACTCATCATCCAGTAATCCAGACGAGGATATCATGGACCACAGAAAATTTATCAATTTGGAAGCCCAGCAGGAATATTATCGCATCGTGACTAAATCGTTTGTGAAGGAACGAGGATTTAAAATTGACAAGAAAGATGGCCAACTATGGAATATGCTACGAGAAAGAGGCTGGGTTTGCCTAGCTACTACTCATATGCCTATTCCCATGGGGGTTGTTCGAGAGTTCTACGCGAATGCGAAGGAGATGGAGATGAAAGGAGGAATAACGCTGGTTCGAGGAGTACAAGTGGATTTTTGCCCCCAGCCATCAGAGCAGTGTTTGGGATAACTTACGTACCTCCGACTGGGTCTGCTAATTGGGTCATAGGTGTACATTTGATGATGGACTTGGACTTAGTGATTTCAGAATTGTGCATTCCGGGCACCAAATGGAATTATAAGGCCGGGACGATCGAGCCAAAATCTTTTCCAGCGTCCGCCTTGAATCGCTATGCCAAAGCATGGAATATGTTTATATGTGCTAAATTAATTCCGTCAGCTCACGAGCATGACATAACTACTGAGCGAGCTATTATTTTATGGGGCATTATCAAAGGCAAGTACATTGACGTCGGCCACCTAATTCATCATAACATGCTGCGTTATTGGCGGGGAAGTGCCACTGGGAGTATTTTGCATGCATCTGTGGCAGCCATGCTTTGTACCCAATAAGGAGTCCCGTGGAACAATGAGCAACTGCAGAAACCGAGCCACGACATCACTCATGTCACAATTGCCAAGTTCAAGGATTGGACGGGGGGTGAACCGCACTCGCAAGGATTGGGTTTTATCATCCAACCTACATTCTTAGAGACATCCCAGCTGCCCCCTCAGACAGATGAGGCAGGCCCGTCGGCATGACCACATGCCACTCATGGTGATCGTCAGCTCCGAAGGTTAGAGCGCAAAGTCGATGCCATGTACGATAATTTCAGCGCATTTGCTACAGGTCTCACGCGGTCGCTTGCCGAGGCTTTTGCACAGCAAGGAAAAACACTCGAGTGGCCTCAGTTCGGTATAGCAGTGCCATATCCACCACCAGATTCACCACCCGAGGAGGGTGGTGCAGCCGATCATTAGGGGAGTTTTCTGTACCCTTTACCTTCATTCAATGGGGCATTGAATACTTTAAGTTTGGGGGTATTGGGAAGTAGTATAGTATCATGTAGTTTGAATTTTGCATTTTAAGTTTATTTATTTTATGTAGTAGATAATTTTTGTTTTAGTTAGTTTTGCATGTCTCACAAAAATTCTTGCTTTATAGAAATTCATGTTTGCATGTCAATTTTAGAGTATATTGGATAACATGAACGTAGTTATAATTTTTTACATGATGGAATTCATGTTGCTGTCTAAATGCTTTCGGTTTGCACGAACGTGTTCACAATCACTTGTAGGTTTAAGAAGTATGTGTTGCATTGCTTGATAACAAATGTAGTTTTAAAAAGAGAAATATGTGGAAAGTGATCTTAGACTGTAGAAAACATTGACATGCAAACTTTGAGAAAACATGGGTATGCTATGTATAAAAAAAATCAAATAGCAATAACGTGGCTAGTCTTATTTCGGGGCCTTGGCTACTCGAGTAAGTATGCCTGAGGGGATTGTCTCTACACCTAGCGTCCTAAGGTCTTTCATGGTCTGGGAGTCGTTGGTTGAAAGCTCACTAAGGGGTAGCAGTGTGCCTAATGGATTAAGACATTGCACAGTCATGTGAAAAAAAAAGAAAAAAAGAAAAGACAAATAACAATAAACACCGCGGAAAAGAGCGAAAATCGCCCTCGTGAGTAGCAATAAATCAGTAAGCCTATTGTTGAACCTTAGTTTATGTTGATATATCGAAACAGTCTATGTTGCATGAGTATACATGAGTATTGATTTAGACTATAATTTTCTGTTTGGAGCAATGTAGCATATGTATTCTTTGCTTAAAACGAGTTTTGGTGAACACCGCACACACACACAGCATCTCTATAGTATATATGAATTATCTGAGTGTACAATATTATGCATATAGTTTGGTTTGAAATTGTATTCTTGGATCTGGGTAATTAGCTAAGGCAAATTGGACTGAAATTCTGTTATGGCTGGAACTATGTGAGACTAGTTTGAATTGTAGCTTAGTTGCACAGTACTGTAGCTCCATATTCATTGTTCATTAGTATGCATTGCTTGAGGGCAAGCAACAGTTCAAGTTTAGGGTATTTGATAAGTGGGTTTTACATCTACTTATTGAATACCAATTCATGCGAACTATGCCCATCTCAAGTATATTTTATTGTGTTTTAGTTGCATTTCATGTTATTTTGCATTGCATTTACTTAAAACTCCTTTTGGGTGAATAAGTGCAGGAATCGGCCTAATTTGGTGGTATTAGAGGGCACGAGGCTAATGGACGCATGAAGCGAGGCACAAGCTGGGATAGGCATGGCGTGATGAATGAGTGGAGCATGGATGGACAAGCATGGATGGACAAAAAACATTTCAGTAGCAGCAGTAACAATGCAGAACCAGAATTCACCAACTGCAAGCCGCCCGGCCGCGCGACAGGATGATCTTGGAGACGCGCGCCCGCGCGAGCACCCAGCCAAGCAATGTAACCTACTGCAAGTTGCGCGGCCGCGAGCATGACAAGCTTAGGGGACGCGTGCCCGCGCGAGAGCCCGGTTGGACATCATGACTTACTACAAGTCTCGCGCCCACGCGAGAAATACACTGGAGGGTCGCGCGACCGCGAACAATGGTTGCTGATTCTAAGCTGTTTATTTTAATTTCTAATTTTTAAGGGTTGTAATGGTTTTAAACGATATCTGACTGGTGTCAGACGTATCAATCATTACTTTTAGCATATTTTTGATATAGTAACTAGGGTTTACACCGTGAGAGAGATTCCAACGTAGAACGAATCCAAAACGTCTACTTCTCCAATTCTTCTTGGGATTCTTTATCACGGTGGATTAGTACTTTTATTTTGCTGGAATATTATCATTGGTCTATATTCAACAATTGGGTTTGATCGTTTCTATCCTTCATCTTTCAATTGTTTGTGTATTAATCACGTTTAGCTTTGATCCCATAATGGCTTTTGGTTCAGTCATGAACTAAACTCCATTATGGGATTCTAACAGATTTTAATATGTAGTTTAGTTGCATGCTTGATTGTTAGGGCTGATTTATATATCATATGGGATTTCTATCATGATTGTTTTGCATGTGTGAATGCTTGATCAACATTTATTTTAGAACTTGTATGGAATTGACAATGAACATGCGAGTATGGATTGTAATCATGATAGCATACGAATATGGGGCTGTTTTATATGGCTTGTGTATTTTGTGAACCAGATAGACATATATTGTTTCACCGTGTGAGTTAAAATAAGGGCTTGTGTATAAATTCAGTATGATTGCAATTTCACATAGACATATATATTGATTTTGGTTATATTGATGATTACATGGAGTCTATCATTTGTGGATGATGTGTAAGTAGGTCTTAGTGCATTGAAAAATGGCTATGACTCTTTTAGTGCTCTTGCTACTTTCCTATGATATGTTAACAATTCTTGCATGATAGTGGTAATTAGATGAAATATTAAATGAAGTTATGATCCCATTATTTCCAGACTTGGTTTATTCCATTATTATTCTTATTTTAATTGTTATTTGTAATTAGATTAATTCACCCAATCTAGTCATTTGTTTAAGCATATAAATACAGTGATTTAATTGATGCATAATAGTTTAAATTTGACAAGTTTCTCTGTGGGATCAATACTCTACTTACTCAGTATTACTTTTTGGCACATGTATGCTTGCATGAGTTAGAGCTCTTTTATCAGAACTGAAAAAGAGGCAACATCTCCACGGTCGCATACGCTCCATTATTAACATTCTCACCTGCCATTCTCAAATACTGCCACAAAACAAGGGTTAATTAAAGAAAATGACATACCACACAATACCCCTATATTCTGATCGACCAATAAATAAGCTTAGGTAGGTCACACTAGCGAAGGATTTACTCGTCTCTCCCCTCCTAGTTCTATTTCCCGATATCCACCAGAGACTTTATCCCTAAGCTCTGATACCAACTGTGACGCCCCCAAAATAGGTATACATCACCCATTCTAAGTCGTCAAATACATGGTAGAGAAATAACTACAACTTTATTAATACAATTATCGTGCAAAATACGACAACACATAAAATATGAGTTTAAATACAAATATTATCTTCTAGACAATATCCACCCTCAGAGAAAGTCCTCATTAAAATTATTGATGCACTATTTTACATAATAGTGAGGACTGCTAAAACAACTGTCTTGAACAATCACTCCATATCCCGGCTAGTTCCTGCTAAATTCTCACTTCCTGAGAAGAAAAATGGAACAAAAAGGAAAAGGGTGAGCTCAACTAGCCCAGTAAAGAATATTATGACTAAGATAATGAACAACAAATTATCGTTAGCCTTCAACAAATCAGATAAAATATAATGGACAACAAGTTTTAGATCAATATTCATTGCAAAAATAATAATTCATTAGAAGATATAGTAGAGAATGCAATCTACTATCATCTATGCATTTAAAAGTCCATCATCAATATTTTATCCCTGTAACATCAATCAATATATATCTTGAATCAAATATTCATCTTTACACTACAGGCCAAAGATATTCATTTGTATCACCAGTTGGTCATGTTCATCTCAATACATGTTCTTCTTTGCACTACGGGCCAAAGATATTCATCAGGTAATTATTCATCTTTGCACTACAGGCCAAAGATATTCATCAAGTATCACCATTAAAGATTGAGGATGATGAAAACTATTTTAAAGAAAACGAATCCAGTGAGATAAAAAGATCAAAGAGTAGGGAATCATATTTTAGTTCATCCAAGTTCAAAAATACTCTATAATAAACTATAGTGGAGTAAAATTCAACAATAAAGATCAAAACATGGATACAATTAAAGATAGTAACCATAATAGACATCTGAAACAAAGAAGATAAAATTTTATTTTTCGGTGAATAGTGTCGTATCTGTGTATAATGCCGTATACGTGAATAGTAATCCCGACATAAATGGTAGAAATTCTACAATAATATTCATACCAATATTTTGGCATAATGATATTGAAAGAAATAATATCATTTACGAAGAAAATAGCATCCATTACCTCAAAAGAATAGCACTTCTGACTGGAATATCTGATATAATGCTGAAGGAAACTTGCAATGAATAGCAACTCTCAAAGTATCTAAATACTCACAAAATACACTCGATAATATATAAAGAGAAAGCTTATGATTCTGGTGTGATTTTCAATTCGAACTAAGCATCCTATTTATAGAAAAATGCTAGAACACTAAAGGAGACTAAATTAATAAAATAATATTATTATTTTTCTCTTCTACGCCTACCCCTTTTGAACAAGCTGAGCATGCCTTCTTTGAAAAATTCTCAGCACATGTTTTCAAAAAAAATAAAATTGGATCCCACCCATAATTTTAATAAAAACATTTATTTCTGAGATTTCAATAATTCATAACAAATAGCCATTTTATTAGAAAAATACGAATTTTATGTCCATTCCATAGGAAATCGAATTCTCTACCACTTTATAGATTTAAGTTTTTCCAAATGAAAAATTCCTGAAATCCACGTATGGACAAGTTTTAGTACCTCCATTCTGATAAAACACCTCAGCATTAATTACTTCATTTATATCCACACAAAATAAATATTTTCATATCCATCATTTATAAAATAAATATTTCCTTATCATATAAATTAATAATTAATTATTCACAAATAATATTATAGAATCACAATTATGACAACCAGATCGTTCTCAAGAAAGGAGGGGCTTTCCGATAAGGATTTCTCCTTACTGGCGCGTAATTAGGTGACCAAACCCCTTTCCTAGACAGAACTTCCTTATACATTGCCAATAATGATATCTAATAATATTATTCAAATAATATAAATTATTGATCTGATAATGGAAATACTATAAATTATTGAAATGACAATAATATAAAATATCAACGTAGTAATTATTGAATTAGTAAAATAAAATATTGAATAGTAATTATTGTAACAATTATTGAGTAGTGCCTTCTTACGTAAAACTCAATAATTCAAGAATATTGTACAATACCATGTGCTACTTTGCAACCACGCGTATTACTGTATTTTAACTACCGAGTATTCCAACAGTGTTAACGGTAACAACAACGCCGTTATTTATAAAAACTCAAACTTGTCATTTTCTTTATCTGACCATTTTCCATTATGGGGCCCACAAATGGCTGCGCCATCGTACGAATATTCTCCGACAGCAAGAATATTCAACGACCAAAGGAATATTCTCCGACAACAATGAATATTTTATAACCACTTACTTATTTTGCAAAATTTTCATATTTAACCCATAACCAAAATATTATATCAAATTAACTCCTTATTATTTCAAGATAATGAATAGAGGAAATTTAATTTTATTTATTAAAAAGTTGGGGTCTTACATTAGTCAAATTACCAAAGTTGAGGCTACCGGATGGAGCTGTGGAGTAGTCAGCGGCGGCGATTGGAGCAAAGGCGACAGAGGCAGGAGGCCAGGAGCATTGGAGGCAGTGGAGGCGGAACCGCAAAATAGGGAAGAAATGAAGAGTTGCGTTACTGAGTTAATGAATGAAGTCTGTGAAGAGAGTATGTCTGTGAAGATCTAACAAAAAAATTTATTTATTTTTTATTTTTTTAATGAAACAACGTCGTTTCAAGTTATTATATATATAAAAAAAGAAACCAACCTATTGCAGACTGAAGAGTCGGAGAAGAAGAAGTCGGAAGACTGAAGCAGTGAGCTCCTCGCCGACGCCTGTTGGCTGGCAGCTTCCCCCTGCCCCTGCCCCTGCCCCTGCCCCTTCCCCCTAGTTCTACCTCTGGGAGGAGGACAGCGAAGAAGGCGGATTGAGATTTGAGAGACTGAGAGATCTTTGATTAGTGTGAGAGTCTGAGATCTGAATTCCCCTTTTAATATTTAAACCCACTTATTTCTTTATTTCTAGTTCGGGTATTCGGTTAACCGAATAATCCAAAATTAAAAACCAAACCCAAACTCAAAAATTGAAAAGAAAATCGGATATAACCGGATTACAAAAAATACCTGAATAACCAAAAAAATTAGTTAAAAAAATCGATTCGGTTCGGTAATTCGGTTTTATCCGTTTTTTTCTCACTCCTATACCCCATGCATTGATATGTGCATATGTCTATAGTACTCCCTTTATTTTAAATTAAAAATATATTTTTAACATTTTTAGTCAATTTATAAATTCAAAAAATCAATACTAAATTTATAAATTTTTATTCATATATTATAATTGTTATAAACTAACAAAAATGTAATTCTATTAATTGTCATATTTGTATTTTATACAAGATTTAAAGGAATTTATAATAATTTTAAATTTTAAAATATCTCAAGCAAACTTCAAATGGACAAATCTCTTTAATTTTAGAACATAGTAATTTATAATATATATGCATTAACCTTCACGTGATCTCCTCATTTATCATTTATCATTTATCCTCTTTTCATCCATACATCTTATGTATCTTGCTGAATCTATGCAACACTTGACTTTTCTTTTCTTTCTTTTTTCTATTTTTTCTCTCTTTTGCCCTTACATTTTAAATATATTATTATTTTATTTTATATTTTTTTATCTTTTTATTTATTTTTGTATCTTTTATAAAATTTTAACTTTATCTTATATAAGTTACGCACAGTACGTATGCCATCAGGTACTAGTATTAAGTAATAAAAAATGATAAATTAATAAGGGAAACTATTCTACATGTAATGTAAATACTCTTTTTCTCTTTTAAAAATATTAAGAATATTATATATATATATATAAGGTAATGTTTCATAGCATGTATTTGTTATGGATCTTTATAGAGCATATCTCATCTATACCATTAAAAATAAGAAAGAATGACTGAGATTAGAAATTGAAAATCAACGTCCACTACGCTGACGGTAAAAAAAACACATATTATCCGCTAGTAATAATAGCAAACGTTAATCAGACGATAATTCGAATAGGGTTTACCTTGACCAATAAATGTTTAGGGTTTAGCTAATCAGAATAAGGGTTTGACTTCACCCTAAACTCTGGTTATTAAACCTTAAACCCTAGTAACAAACTCGAAACATTTATTGATCAAGTCAAACCCTTATTCTGATTAGCTAATCCCTAAATATTTGTTGGTAAAGCCAAAATCTTATTTTGAAAATCAATTTTAGCTAATCAGAATAAGGGTTTGACTTTACCAATAAATATTTAGACTTTATTAACTAAGGTTTAGTGTTTATTAACTATGATTTATTAATTAGGCTTTAGGGTTTATTAACTAGAGGTTAATAAGGCTAATAAATCCTAAACTCTGATTAATAAAGCTTAAACCTTGGTTAATAAACCTTAAACCCTAGTTAATAAATTCTAAACATTTATTGGTCAAGCCAAACGCTTATTCTGATTAGTTAAACATTAATATTTATTGGTAAAGTCAAACACTTATTTTGAAAATCGACGTCCCCTATTATTAGTAGCGGATGCTAAGTGTTTTTTATATCGTCCGCTACTAATAGTAGCGGAGGTCGATTTTTAGTTTCTATTTTGACCATTTCTTTTTGTTTTCGAAGGTATAGATGGTGTATACCCTATAAGGATCTCTAGCAAATACATGTTATGGATCATTCCCCATATATATACATATATATATATATATATATACATATATGGTGACTGATCCATAGTCAATGTTGTAAGGATAAGGTTATCCTTACAACAAATCTCAAATGTTTATCTGTGGATCGAACGGTAAGAAGGATCTTCAATCCATAGTTTAGTATATAGGTGATCTCATTTTAATATTGTGAATTGGATAATATTCAAAATACCCCTCGTTAATCCGCAATTTCATACTACAAATGCTAGGTATGACTTCCTTTGAAGACGACGCAGTTTTTGGTCAGGCCGTCCACAGAATAAAACTGGGGATGTTGTGCCTATCCAAACGACGCAGTTTTTTGGTTTCACAATGATGACTACAAATTGAAGTATAAGGACCTAATATCTCTTAGGTTAGGGAATCTTATTTATTGAATCATGATAAACGAAATATATGTTCAAATTCATGTTGTGGCTATATTTAACTGTATTTTAATAAATTCCTGTTGTGACTGTATTAACTGCTGAAAGTAAATGAGAAAAAAGATTTTAAGTGGTTCGGAGCACAAAGACACTTAATTACAAAGGTCACTAAGACTGAATAATCACAGAAATAATAATGCATTTGAGGTGTTATTAAATTACTTTAAGTTTGACACCGAATGACTTAGCAGCATAATAAGATATTCAAAATCCTAGAGTAAGATCAAAATCTTAGATTATGAAAAAAATCATAGAACAAAATATTCAAAATCGTAGAGTAGGAGTAAAATCGGATAACAATTTTTTTTAAAGACCCATGTATGGATTCAACAAGCTCTATAGTATTAAACTGCGGATGATAATTTTTTTTAAAGTCCCATATCTGGTTACATAACATACAAACACAAGTTGTAGATGTTGTGACGCCCCCAAAATAGGTCAACACAACCCAATTTGAGTCGCCAAAATACATAGTATAGAATCTAAATACAAACTTCATTTATACAACTGTCGTGCAAAATTCGAAAACACATAAGTTGAGAGTTTCAATACAAATATTGTCTTGTAGACAATACAAAACTTAAATAAAGTTCTCATTACAATTATTGTCACACTATTTTACAGAATAGTGAGAAATACTATAATAACCATCTTGGACCATTACTCCACTCCCCGACTAGTCCCAGCTACATTCTCGCTTCCTGAGAAGAACAATGGAACCAAAAGGAAAATAGAGAGCTCAACTAGCCCAGTAAATAATATTATGACTAAGATAATGTAGAACAAATTATCCTTAGTCCTTAACAGGAAAAAAGTATGATATAATACAATAGATAACAAGTTTTAGATCAACAACTACAGCGGAAATAGCAATCCATTAGAAGAGTCAAATAGAGCATGTTGTATAGTATCTTCTATGATTTAAAAGTCCATCATCAATATTTTATCCATGTAACACCAATCAACAAATTATTTATGCACTACAGGCCAAAGATAATCGTTTGTATCACCAGTGGTCATGATTATGTCAAACACTTATCCATCTATACATTACGGGCAAAAGAGGACTTTACCTCAAACCTTTATGTAACGACCTCAAAATTCATACAATTTAATTCTCGACTTCAGTCACTAATAATACATTCAACCTCTAATTTTACATCATTAAACGATAATACAACCATTGAAATTTGCGGAATAATTAAAATTTTCTATTACAAACTATCCTCGTTCCCAAAACCTTCAACCTTTACATCTAAATATCTCAGAATCATTTTAATACTACAATAGTTTACATCACAAAATGTTATTATAATTCAATATTTATACATTGATCGGAACCTTAAACATGGTTCAAATAATCATAACTCAGCCAAAGTATATAATTCTTCAAGTATCACATCTGATTTATATCTTTCAAATAGCACATACTTTACCTTAAATCTTTAACCTGCAAAAGTGGTTATTTGCAAGGTTGAGCTTGACAGTCCAGCAAAATCTAACAGTTTTCATGCATCACATAGCACATAATAATATTCTCAACATATAACATACATGCTACAGTTTATATAATAGGTATAAAGATTGAGTCCTTACTCAATCAGCATGTTTTAATCAATCAACATAGTCATAAATGGACTTTAACATTTCATACTTTCAACATATATATATATATATATATATATATATATATATATATATATATATATATATAACACATCATACTCTTTGCAATAAAGATTTAAAACAGTTAATCATCAAGTTCACATAACAAATAGGAACTGAAAGATTTGCCTTGATCGTTGTTTACCAATAACAGTTTAATAGCTTACAGTTATCTGTAACCTACACAGTTATATAATCATTCACATCAAATATTAGTCACATAGCAACGCATAGTAGTTGTAATGTAAACTTTAATCTACATCCTATAACTCTTCCTATTAATCAATACACAATGTTCAATTTAATTGTGTTAACTTTAGACTAATAACTCACTATATTTCTTCTTAGTCAAGCTAGAATTTCATTTAAGTCTTGCTAGGACTACTTATTGGTTTTAAATTTATTTCATATTTTATAATATTCATTTCAATTGAATGAAAACACTTTTTAAGTTCATTAATACTTGGCACGGCGTTTCGACGTTCGTCATACGCCCGATTCGTCTCTCTTGTGTGTACTTAGTATGCTTATACCACTTATCTAATACATCATATATTAATGTTAAGCATCATTATATTTACTAATATTCATGTTTTATAACTTGTGACAACATCTTTTATCGTCAGGAGCACTACATTTGCATAAGTGCATTCCCGACGCCCTCCAATTACCTCCTAATACATATCAGCCCACAAATGACCATTTTGACCCCTGTTACCGACCTCAAATTGAAAAACTTAAAGAATGAAAGTTGTAGGTTTATTCGTCCTCGTTCCAAATCATCTTGAATCACCTCAATCGGAGTTTGTATGAAAACGTTATGGACATTTTACTATATGAGATCAAAATTGTCCGACCCAGACTACTGTTCCGGCGCTGGGGTGCGAGAACTAGGTCAGGCATTGGCGCTGGGGTGTAAATTTTAGAGCTGGGGCACAGATTTTTGGCGCTAGGGGCGCAAAAACTTACAGAACCCAACCACGAAGGATATAATAACTAAATTTTGGACTAATTAATACTGCTAACATCGAAATTAAGACGTAAAACTTATATAGATTACTCATAAACATATACTTATCATACACATTGTAAGACCCCAACTTATTATAAATAAAATTAAATTTCCTCTATTTATTATTTTGAAATAGTAAGGGTTGATTTGATTAATGTGGTTAGTTATGGATAAAATGCGCAAATATTTCAAATAAGCAAGTGGTTATAAAATATTCATTGTTGTCGGGGAATATTTGTTTGGTCGTGGAATATTCTTATTGTAGGGGAATATTCGTACGACGGCGCAGCCTTGTGTGGGCCCCATAACGAAAAGTGATTAGATGAAGAAAATGACAAGTATAAGTTGTTTATAAATAACGGCGTAGTTGTTACCGTTAATACTGTTGGAATACCCGGTGGTTAAAACACAGTAGCACGCAGTATTGCACCAATTATTGATTCTTACGTAAGAAGACACTACTCAATAATTATTACAGTAATTACTGTTTAATATTTTATTTTATTGATTCAATAATTGTTGCGTTGATATTTTTTATTATTTTTGTTTCAATAATTGTCACTATACAGTATTTTCCATTATCGGAGCAATAATTCTTATTATTTGAATAATATTATTAGATAGCATTATTGGCAATGTCTAGAAATTTCTGTATAAGGAGAGGTTTGGTCACCTAATTTCGCGCCAGTAAAGAGAAATCCTTATTAGAAAGCCCCCTTTTTCTTGAGAACGGCCTGGTTGTCAGTATTGTGATTCTGTAATATTATTTGTGAATAATTAATTATTGATTTATATGATGAGGAAAATATTCATTTTATATGGATATAGATGGAAAAAAAATTTAATGTGACAATTGTTGAAAATTAATATTTTATCTTTTTCTGATAAAATAATTCATTTAAATATATTATTATATTATAATAATATAATAATGGTGATATTTTTACAATGAATATGGGATATATGAATATATGAGGAGGAATAGTATTTTTTTGTTATAAAAAATATTTAAAACATGTTTTTCATGTTTGTGGACCTCATTTCTTGACTGAAATTTTATTATAGCCAGTAAAATCGTCCATATGTGGATTTTGGTCAATTTATGTTTGGAATTTGGAAAAAGTTAAAACTACCAAGTTGTAGAGAATTGAATTTCCTATGAAATGGACATAAATTCGAATTTTTCTGATAAAGGGGCTATTTATTGTGAATTATTAAAGTTCTGAAATAATTGATTTTTGAAGTTTAAATATATTTTTTAATAAAAATGTTTTTTTATTTTGTGGGCCCCACTGACATGTGCAAAGTGCTGAAATCAGTTGGTAAAAGTGGGTGTAAGAAATTTATATAATTATATTAATATTTTATTAAATTTTCTGCTTTAGTGTTCTAAGCATTTTCCTATAAATAGGGTGCTTAAGTTAGAATTGAAAATCACACCAGAAACTGAAATCTTCTCTCTCTATATTATCGAGCGTATTCTTGTGAGAATTTTGATACTTTGAGTGTTGCTATACGGTGCAAGTTCTTTTAATACTATATCCAGTATTCCAGTCAGAAGTACTGTTTTTTTGGAGGTAAATGATGTTATTTTTTTTATAAGTGATATTATTTCTTTCACTATCATTATGCCAAAATATTGGTAAGATTGTTCTTATGAAATTCTTGTCTTTTAGTTTTGGGGTTACTAATCACGTATACGGCACTATTCACGTATACGACACTATTCACGAATACGGCACTATTCACAGAAAAATTAAATTTTTGTTTTTCGTCCAAAATATCTATTATGGATACTATCTTTGATTGTATCCATGTTTTGATCATTTTTGAATTTTACTCCACTTTGATTATTTATGAAGTATTTTTGGATATGGATAAACCGAAATACGAATCCTTAATATTTATTCTTTTGTTTCTGTAATAACACGAGATTTTCTATATAAAATAAATAAGAAATTTTGGGTATAAATTTTTTTTATTTAATGACGAGACTAAGTGTCAAGTAAAGTGAACGATAAATGCGAATATATTTATTTCTTGAAAAAATAAAAATAATTTTGGAATTATTAATTACCACAAATTATATGGTAATTAATTTCTGTAAGCAGAAATGTTTTTATTAATTATTTTTCCATGAAAGCATGATTGGAAATAATATATGAAGTGGCAATTAGAATTTATATAATAAATATTTTATTATATGATTTGTTCAGAATATTTAAATCAAGTATTTTAACTTGATATGCGAAAGAGAAGTCAGATATGAGATCCAAAACCCAGGATTGGGATTGTGATCAAGAGATGAGAATAGTAATATTATATTATTATTATTATAATGATTTTACAGTACCATAATTATGTACTGTGTATGTCCGGACAGATAATATTGAGCAATGATGGTCAATTAGGTCATAACATATTACCGTGCTGTGAAACCCTAATTATTAAACTCAGTTATGAGATATGACTGAGTAGTGACTGTGTTATATGAAGGTTACTGTGTATAAGATGTCGGTAATTAGAAGAAAACCCTAATTACAATTTTTACGCAGATAATTAGGACAAACCCTAATTATTATAACCCTAAACGGTTGAAGTTAGAGATCGTAATGACTGTGTTAGAACATACACAGATAATAAGAGAACCCTAATGGTCAATTAGAAACCCTAATTGATGGCATTAAGAAACCCTAATTAGAAAACCCTAATTTTTCAATCAAAAACCCTAATTTTAAATTATCAGGTTTAATTACGATGTTAATGTACAAGTGTTTTAATTTACCAAAGATAGAAAGTAATTGGTAAATGATAAGAATTACCATCTAGTGATTAAATAATACATTTAATTGCTATGTACAAAAATGCCCATTAAATTATATGTGAAATGACCAAAATGCCCTTTTTGGTTTATTAGTGTATTATTAGTTGCATTGTTGATAGAATCTTCACAAAATGCTATCCATTCACTATCTTCTAGAAGTTACTCATGGCACTATAATATTACCCATCAATAATCAGCCATTGTGAGCATCCAATGCATCTAGATTAATTAATTACATAATTTAAGAGAGAGAGAAATGTACATTATTTGGCCTATTTATTCACAAACACTTTGCCATATTTTTCCAAGCTTAAACCTACGAAATTTTCTTACCATATCAGTCTATAATCAAGCCCCACTCACACCAATAACAAATCAGAAGCATCAAGAAGTCAGAAATCAAAAATCAAGCTTGAAAAGGTAGGAAACCTTAAATTCTAGAAATCCTTCGATTCGATGTTAATTGATGCAATTGATTGTTTAAATTTGTGTAATAAGGAGTCTATTAATGTTCTGGGTTGTAAAAACACAGACCCATAACATCAAAGTGCCCAAAATCAAAGTTTTTCCAACTTTTGAAAAACTGAATTCTGTTATTTTTGGGCAAATGTAAAGCCTTATATCTCTGTGATTATTTACTTTTTTTGGTGTTTGTAAGATGTTATGTGTATCTTGTTATGAGGTCTTAAATATGAAAAAAGAATCAAGGCCATATCTATTATAGATCACAAGATATTAACGGTCAAAACCTCGTTGACCAAAACTGCCAAAATCGTGAATCCAGAAATTTCTTACACAATTCCCGTGTTGCACTTTGACCGGAGATTTATGGTTAGATATGATGTTATTATGTTGATGTTAAGGTTTTAAGTTGTAGTCCTACATGTTTTATACACACTGGAAGTGATATATCACATACAAATTACACGATCATCAAGATATAGAGGTCCAAAGTAGGCATCACGAACTGTTCTTCACGAAGAACACCTCTGACAGCTACTTTAATGGCCATTATCTCCCAGATCTGATGTTGTTTAGAAGTTATGATTGTTGGTAATTGTAGTCTGGTATTTCCTCTACAAGACTCAATTTATATATTGTCCAGAATCGTTGTAACCAAAGATTTATAGTCGGTCAAACCTACCACCTCGAAGCTGTCACTGACAGTGTTCTTGAGATGAAGAACACCTATAGCGACGCTTCTGTCACTATAGGGGCCTTTAGCGACGGTTATTATTATTATTTTTCGGAAATTGATTTAAAAATTAGAAAAATTAGATTTTAATTATTAAAAATACCAAATAAATTCTAAAAAAATTATTTTAAAGTCTGAAAAATAGTTTTTAACTATTTTGAGTATATTTCAAAAATATTTAGTATTTTTGGAATATAAAAGGTATTTATTTATTTAATTATAATATTAAATAAATTATTTAAAAATAGTTTTAATTCATGAAAAATCATGAAAAATTATATTATGATATAAGAAAATATTTTAAGTTATTTTCCATGACTTTTAATATTTTGTGATGAATTTCATTAATTAATTATATATTAATGATATTAAAGTTATTTATTGATTATATTAAATAATTAGTTTAAAAATGATTTTAATATTTTAAAAATCATTTTAAATGAAAATAAAGTATTTAAAGATATTTTGAGTAATAAAATATAACTTTTAATATTTAGAAGATAATTTCATTAATAATTATATATTAATGATATTTAGTTAATGATTTGTGATATTAAGTTTATTTAATATTTATATTAAATAAATAGTTTAAAAATGGTTTTATTTATGTAAAAATCATTTAAAGAGGATATTAAGGATTTAAAAATATTTTAAGTTATAATTAATGACTTTTAATATTTGGATAAATAGTACATTAATATTTAAATATTATTGGTAATTATTTAAAAATGATTTTTATTATTTTAAAAATCATTTAAGGGTAATATAAATGTTTTAAAAATAATTTGAGTTATTATAAATAACTTTTATATTTTGGCAATGGTTTCATTAATAGTTTAGTATTAATTAAACTATTAATGATAATGGAATTGTTTAATGTTTAAATCATTTAATTATAATTCCGATGTTTGAAAGTCATAGCCAGTCAAACTAGCTGACTTCAGAACCGGTTATGAAGTTCTGAATTTGATGAAGAACACCTATAGTAACAGTTATGTCACTATAGGCTCGTTAGTGACAGATTTGAATTATTTTAAATTTTTCAATTTCTGAAAATTTCGAAAATGATTAAAAATAAAATGACTGGTACTCACAGATGTTGAGATACAAAATAAGAGTCTTAGACTCAGTAATTACCCGATAAAGCTGTCGGTACGTCGACAAATGTCAGACCTTATAAAAGAAAGAAAAGGCTACTGTAAGAACATGGATGAGATATTTTAAAAATGTATAAAAATATTTCAAGTATAGAATATGAACTAAAAGTATGATTAATGCAACTATGTGATGACATGATTAGACTATGTGTTGACTATAATAGACAGTACTATGTGTTATAATATATTGTTCTAATCGAACGAACAATCTGATTATTGATAGGTTGTGATAAAGAGATAAAACCTAAGTTGAGATTTGTAATCAACAAATCAGGCAAGTATCTTACATTTGCATTTTCTTTATGCAATGGACATGAGTAAGAATGTTTCAGAATTATTCTATTCCTGTACAGATTATGTACGCTTTGATTATCAACATGTTAATTCAGATATATATATATTCTGTTCATTGATTTATAAATGGTTATACAAGTGTCCCCATTTGGATAATCATGGCAATTATTCACATGTTGATACACCTTTGTCAATTATCCGTATATACATATATGTTGAACTACATATTATTGTTGAGCAAGATTAAAAACCTTCGGGTTTGGAACCAGACATGTATGAACATTTCTATATGGGAAATTTTTGCGCCCAAGGCGGATAGAGTGAGCGATGAATTTCATTCAAGTTATGTAGTATTGATTAATACAAGGTACAACGGGGCTGATCACCCTCCGTGCCCATAGGTTATGACGGTTTGAGGATGGATTTCTGCTAAACTTTTTTGAAAATGAAAAAGAATGTTCATAGAATGTATCTTAAACCCTATTCAAGGGTAGAGCCAGAGCCAAATTTAAATAATTTGAAAGAGAGTTGTTATGTGAATTTTTTATCAGTACAGATTACTTCACAACTTTCAATTCGTTGTAGAAGTGTTATGTAAAAAGAATACTTATATTCTTTCAGCTTATATATATAATTGCTATTACTTACTGGGCACTCAAATGCTCATCCTTGCTTAAATTAAATGTTTTCAGTTATGTATGAGCAACCTGAAGGCTCAGGCACGAACAATGAGAAAGGAAAGCTGTTCGAATGAGTTATATTATGAGTTAATGGTTATAGTCAGTATTGGTATCTATTCAGGTATCGTATGGAATGTATTTGAAGGTCTCGTACCTGGGAAGTAAACTTTGATATATGTAAATTAAGTTTGAATGTAATATTATTATTGCATTATTCAGCTTATTGAAATGGTATCGTGAAACACCAAGTTCGGGTTTCAAGTACCTGGATTTGGGGTCGTCACAGTTTCACTAGATTCGTTTTCTTTAAAATATTTTTCATCATCTTGAGTCCTAAATGATGATATAACTGAATATCTTTGGCCCGTAGTGCAAATATGAACATGTGTTGAGATGAACATGACCAACTGATGAATATCTTTGGCCTGTAGTGTAAAGATGAATATTTGATTCAAGATGTATATTGATTGATGTTATAGGGATAAAATATTGATAATGAACTTTTAAATTCATAGATAATAGTAGATTTCATTCTCTACTTTAATCTTCTAATGAATTGTTATTTCCGCTGCGAATATTGATTTAAAACTTGTTGTCTATTGTATTTTATCAGATTTTTCCCTGTTGAGGACTAACGATAATTTGTTCAATATTATCTTAGTCATAATATTCTTTACTGAGCTAGTTGAGCTCACCCTTTTCCTTTTTATTCCATTTTTCTTCTCAAGAGGTGAAAATGTAGCGAGTACTAGTCGGGGTATGGAATGAAAGTTCTAGGAAGTTGTTATTGTAGTTCTCACTATTTTGTAATATAGTGTATCAATAATTGTGATGAGGACTTATATATGTGTGGATATTGTCTATATGTCAATATTTGTATTTTTTTAACTCATAGTTTATGTGTTGTCGTATTTTGCACGATAATTGTATTAATAAAGTTGTAGTTGTTTCTGTACCATGTATTTGGCGACTCAGAATGGGTGTTGTATACCTATTTTGGGGGCATCACACACATACCAATTTAAAGCAATTAAACATCAATTTCAGAAAATTTAAATCCTTGAAAGCACTATTTTTAAGCCAACAAAACTCCATTTTTGATATTTCTTAACACAGTGAACAATGTAATCATAATAATACACCAATTTAATTCCTTTGAACTAAGTTCTCTTTATTTTATACTCAATTAACAATTCACAGTTCAATTTTTACAATTCGTATACACTTTAACCATCATATTTGTTACTGTCATAAGCCATGTATAAGAACATACACTGAAAAACAGTTTCCCTTTTTTTTTAAATGAATTTAACATACAATTCTTTGTCTAAACATATACTTCTAGCATTACAACTACTTCCAATTGCAACAATTCAATTGTAAAGAAAAATTCGAAAAATATAATTCATAGAACATAAAATTAAAACTCATGCCATTAAAATACATATATATATATATATATATATATATATATATATATATATTCACTGTAAAAACCAATTTCTTCCTTTTTGATTATAATTCATAAAATCACATACATGTATATGCTCATCATATAATCACCTATATATATATATATATATATATATATATATATATATATATATATATATATATATATATAGTTATAATCCCACATTCTCTGCGGAGAGCCCTGCTATAATCTCCTGCATAATCTGGTGAAGACGGAAACTGGAAGGCAACTGCTGACGCTGAAAAACTGGATCGGTACAGAACCTATCTGACACAACCTCTATCAGCCGCTGAAAGATATCGTCATCCAAGCCAGCGCCCGTTTGAGATGGCACGACATGTGCTCTCGGACGCTGGCGCTAGCTGGAGCCTATAAAAAGATACAAATTCAATTAATAATAATAATTTATATAATGTGATAAATTTGGATAATTTCATGAAACATAAAAAATATTACCTCCAAGAAGTGTATATGCGGGTATCCTCGGCAGACCCAACACTCGATATCTTTCGGTACTGCTAGTAGGGGGATCCTGAGACGCGATCTATAGTCTCAGCTCATTCCGATCTAATACAATATTGGAAAGAGGGGTGGCAGAATCTAACGGCTCAGAACCCCTCCTAATAGCCTCCAGCTCCGCTATACGCTCGTCCCAAAGCCTCTGAAATTGGTCCTGTAATTTATTTTGTATACGTATGTTAATTATATCATTTTATTTACGATTGAATATTACTAAAAGCTAAATAGTAAAATGAGTTTTACATGTATAGATAAAGCTGTCTGAGATAAATCACGCTCGGTCTTAGGCGTGTGGGCTCAATCCCAAAACTCAAAAATGGTAGGATCTCAGCTCAAGGTCCTCCTCGAGGCCTAATAAAAAAAATTCATAAAATAGGTATTAAGTATTTGTGTGAGAACTTGATAACTAAATAACTAAATACAACGCATTTACCGTCTTCGCCTCCTCGAACGACTGAGAACCAGTGGTGTGTATTATCCGGAGCTGACTACAGTTCTTCTTCGACTGCTTAAACTTTTTCTTGAAGTCATCAGTCTCCTAGTGCCCACACATAGCCACCCAGGCTAAATCGGAGACTATGTGGGGCTGATGATCTCTGATGGTGGTCCCGGGCTGGTCCTCAACTACCCGAGCTGCCCTCTATCGCATCTTATACAGCCAGCCGAATTAATTCGCAGCGACATGATGCTCAATCACATCGTCGCCAGCTGACTGGGAGATGCTCAGGTCAAATCTATAATAAACCTATAACAAAACTTTTAAAATTAGGAACAATTGATTTCGAACTCCTAATACAACTATGTAGCTAGTAATTAATATAATATACTTAACTTACGTGGAAATCCTGCAAGACGGTCTGCATAAAAGTGGCATCGTACCGTGCATAATGGCTGAACCGCATGCACCCTCTTGGGAGATGCATCAAACAGATCGCGTTTAGGGTGTGCTTAGCCACCGGGTCTAGTATACTACAAAAAAATTTAACAATATGTGTTACATAATCAAGATTTTTTCAATAACTGACAGAAATATTACCAATATATTAACACTTACTGTCCAAAAGCGACATCCACCGGTACTGTAAGTGGCACTGGCGGCGGACGACCAAAGATACTGAGGTTCGTCCCTTGGTGTCGTCGACGAGGTGTATATGTAATAATTGTATTTAACCGAGTTAATAAATATAAACTAATGTAGCTTAAGATATATTTAAATCCTAGTTAAGATAACTTACTAGCGCCTAAAGAAGAGTCTCCATCGTGGCTACCGTCTCCAGTACCGGATCGTCCACCACCTCGGCGACCTCCACCTCTATGTCTAGCCATGAATATCCTACTGCAATAACCAAATTGGTAGATTGTGAATATGTAAGGTTTAACAATATGTGGTATGTACTAATATGAATTATCATTTTCAATTATGTACGTCATCAAACCCATCAGAATCAACTTGTATATCATTTTTGGATTTGGTATCTTCCTCATCCTCGGTTTTGAGATCAGTTTCATCATCGTTATCATCCTCAACGACTGCATAATCATTCATATGTACGTTTGCCTCGACATCCTCATCGTCAGGTAAGTCAATGACATCAGTACTCATTACATCTTCAGCATGGAACACTACGGGCAAAGGGTTGCTAACATATTCTTGCAATGCCTCATCCATACCAAACATGTTATCAGCATTAAATGAATGTGTTTTAGTTATGACTACAGTGTAACAGGGGCTTCGAGTATTCACGACATTAGGAGCGTAATACACTTGAGTCGCTTGACTTGCTAACACGAACACATCATCAGACTTTAACCCCGACTTGATATCTACGGTTATGATTCTATTACGATCAACTTTAACCCCCTTTTCAGTATTAAACCAACCAAACTTAAATGTAACTATCGTTTTACCCCTATAATAATTGAGCATAACCACATCCTGTAAACTGTCATAGTAATCGGACTCAGAATCTTGGTAGCAGTTTCCTAACACCACAACCCCGGAATTGACTGATGTGAGTTTATTCAAGTCATCGACTCTAAATTTGTACCCATTCACAATGCAACCGGGAAAAGAACTAACAACTTTATAAGGTCCTTGGATGACATCTATAAAATGCTCAGAAATGTTCTCCGCTTCAACCCTTTTCTTAAACCACTGTTGGAAATTAGCATTAGTGAATGTTTCCAACTCTGCTGCAGTAAAAGCTAGGTTAGAAGCATACGCTTCCTCTTCGAATGAACTGCGAAAATAATAAAATGTCTTTAACATATATAGATGACTACACTTATAAATTGCACTAAATACCACAAATAAACTGAGACTTACGTGATGTATGATGATACTTCAGGCATATTTAGAAGCACGTATGTAGATACAATCTTCAACTCTTTGTCGCTTAAGTAAGTTAGCGTCTCATGGCCAAATGGCTTAGCCGGATATGGAATCTATAAAGACTATGTTGTTCCAACATTCACTCTTACTTGTCAAACGGGTTTCTAATTAAGTGTCAAAGTATATTATTTTATTTAATTGAAAACATTCTTATTCAGTTTCTTTTAATTACATCCCAACTAAGCAAATGCTAGTTAGTTTATTATTATACTTTCTTTTATTTTATTTTGTATTATATTATATTATAGTATATAATTGGTTTATTTATTTATTAAATTTAATTTATTAAATTAAATAATTACATTTTATTTTATTTATTTTATTAAAGCAGATTAAATTTATTATTTTATTTTATTTTTTATTATATTATATAAGTTTAAATTTTTTTGTTAATTTAATTTATTAATTAATTAAATTAAATTAAATTTATTATTTTAATTTATTTTATTTTATATTATATTATATAAATTTTAAATTATTTTATTAAATTAAATTAAATTCATTAAATTAAATTTATTTTAAATTTAATTTAATTTAAATTATTTTAATTAAATTAAATTTATTTATATTTTATATTATATTATATAAATTTTAAATTATTTATTAAATTAAATTAAATTCATTAAATTAAATTTATTTTAAATTTAATTTAATTGAAATTATTTTAATTAAATTAAATTTATTTTATGTGATTCTATTTTATTTTATTATTTTTATTTTATTTTATTCTTTATTAAATTATATTTTATTTTTATTATATTATATATTATTAAATATTTTTTATTAAATTAAATTATTTATTAAATTAAATCAAATTAGTCTTATTTTATTCAATTTAATTTAATTTATTATTTTATTTTATTTTACTTTATTTTTTATATTATATTATCTAATTTTTTAAATTTATTTTATTTAATAAACTAAATTAAATTAAATTTATTTTATTTTATTTTAGTAGTAAGAAACTAAGTAAATGCTATTAAGTTTATATTTTAATATTGGGAAAATAATTACTAATACAATACATGCAGGGCCCACAAATCTTGCAAATGAATAATTCTGACAGAATTTCTGTGAGATATTCAGTCAAAAATAACAAATATATCAAAATTAAAAATAGTCCTAAAATTAGTTAAATTCAAGATTGGAAACTAATTAAAATACATAAACAATGCAAACAATATATATTGCAGAATTATCCATTCTCAATCAAAATGAATTAAACTTTCCAAATATATACCAATTTTCAGCCCAAAATTTCGGCCTCAGATCCAAATTTCAGTCAAATATATAACAAATTTTTAGCCCTACCAATTTTCAGCCTCAAATCCAACTGACAAAGCCAAATTGATGCACACACAGTAACCAATTAAGGAATTTAAACATTACCAATTTCCAATTCGAATTGACAATAACAAACTAAACAAATACCAAATCAAAAACTCTACCAATTTTCAGCCTCAAATCAATATATACATATAATATAAAAATTATTCAATCTACTGCTTGTGTACATCATCATCAAATTGAAACTATATTTGAACTCATACCTTTTGGAGCTAATAAATTGTCTGGCGTGTGGTGGTGGTGGTGGTGGTCGGCGGCTGGAGATGGTGGTGGGTGGCAGCTAGAGGTGGCTCCTGGTGGCAGCAAGAGGAAGACAGAGAACTGAGATGGTGGTGGTGGTTGGCGGCTGGAGGTGGTGGTGGGTGGCAGCTGGAGGTGGTGGTTGGTGGCTGGCGGTAGGGGACAGAGAACTAAGAAGGGGGCAGGTGGGCGCCAGAGATGAGAGTGATATAGGAGAGAGTGAGATGAGAGTGAGAGAGGAGAGACTGAGATGAGAGTGAGAGATGAGAGACTTGATTGAAGAGAATGGGAGAATATAAGAGGCGCCTGAATCAGATGAATTGATTAGGTTTTATAAGATAGTTTTGAAGGAATGTCCATCGGACATAAGTCCCTCGAAATTAGGTTATCCTCGACGAAAAGTCCCTCGAAAATATCCATAGTTTCGTCTAACTTAAGTTTCGCGCTGGCGGGAAACTTGGCGCCAGATGAGGCCTGAATATTCACAACATCTGAATACAAACAAAGTTTATGAGAAATGAGGTATTGACGAATTTTGGGCTTCAAACCTCGCAGAAACATTCGCGTCATACGCTCCTCAATATCTACTAGATGGGATGCAAATCGGGATAACATCGCAAACTTTGCCTTGTATTTACCACTTTCTATTACAATAGCATTAGATTTAATTGGAATTTTTCCAACTTTCTTTTCAGACATTCGATTATCTTTCTCAATCCTCAAACTAACTATCAAGTCCTCGAGCCCCATTTCTTTACGTTTATGCTTGAAATAATTTTTAAAATTTTTCCAAGAAGGGGGTAATTTTTCAATTATTGCGGCCACATGAAAAGATTCACTTAAAACCATTTTTTTCAGCATGAATCTCATGAATTATTAATTGAAGTTCTTAGACTTGATTTATGACAGTTGTAAGACCCCAACTTTTTGAATAAAGATGAATTTTCTATAATTATCATTTTTGAGTATTATGGAATGAATTTAATATAATGTTATAGTTGGGGGTAATATTTACAAATTTTGCAAAGTATGCAAGTTGTCATATTATATTCAATTGGTCGAAAAATATTCTTTTTTTCAGGAAATATCCGTACGATGGTACAATCATTGGTGGACCCCACAACAGAATTATTGTCGGATTGAGAAAACGACAACAATATTTTTATGAAAATAACCACGAAAGTTTTATCGTTAATACTGTTGAACTACTCGGTAGTAAAAGTACAGTAATAACTGTGGTTGCATAATAGCACACGGTATTGATTATTGATGCTTATGTGATAAGTCACTTAGTTTTGTTTTATTAGTATTATTAACGTAATAAAACAGAAATATCTTTTTATATAAAACAGAATACTTTTATAAAGTTATTCGTTTTATTTGATAATAATTAGATTAGATTATATTTTATTATGCATAGTGTTGCATAGTGTTGCATAGTATTTTGCATAGTAAAATTATAAATAGAATATATTATATTTTGTTTAAAAGATTTTGCTTTAAATATGGACCGTCAGATTAAAGTAAATCAATCTGGACCGTTCATGAATTAGTTACTATGCAATCCATTCTTCTATAAACTAGAAGCTCATTCCTTCATTATTTTCTTACGAATTCACTGAAACTCTAGAGAGATAAACTGTAAGAGAGAAAGAAGAAAAGTATTCTGCTACTTAACTACTCTTATATTCAGTTTCTTTTACGGTAAGGGATATTATTCTTTTGTATTCATGAAGAGAATTTCTGTTATTCCATTTCTTATTATTTTGTTGGAATAACCTGTATACGCGGGCTACCCTATACTAGGTGACATTCTTCTATTATTCTGTCTTTATTATTTTATTGGAATATCATGTCTGTGTGTTTTACACCGGACCTGGTTCCGTCTTTATTATTCTGATGGAATATCTTGTCTCTGTGTTTTACACCGGACCTGGTTCCGTCTTTATTATTTTGTTGGAATATCATGTTTGTGTGTTTTACACCAGACATGGTTCCATCTTTATTATTCTGTTAGAATATCCTATCTGTGTGTTTTACACCGGATCTGGTTCCGTCTTTATTATTCTGTTGGAACATCCTGTCGGTGTGAATTTCACCTGACATGGTTCCATTATTATTATTTTGTCGGAATAACCTGTCTATGCGAAGTATCGCATGTATGGTGATTTCTTTTGTTATTCCATTCTTTATTATACTTAGTTGGTTAAAGTTTTGACTTCTATACTCCATGAAATTAGCAGAATATCCTTGATATATACGCTTCATCCAGTATCTTTTCATGGAAATATTCTTCTGAGCATTCTTGAATTTTACTCTACACAGAAGTATCATGTTGACAATTTGGACGTTATTAATTCCTGGATAAATTAATTCTTGAACATGTTTTATTTAATTCTTATATCATTGTCATCATCCTCATGTTTATATTTTTTTTAAAGTCATCTGTAGCCTGTAGTGCATAGATGGACTTGGTATGATTATGACCAGGAATTATTCGGTATAATAATAATCGTAATATTACAAATGATGTGGTAAAAGTCCTCATTTGTCGTAGTGCATTGATGGACGTACAGTTGTTGGCATGATCATGACCATTGATGAATACACAAATATCATTGACCCGTAGTGCATGGAATTTGTGGTCGTGACCCTAATGAATATCCTTGGTCGTAGTGCAGGGATGATGTGGATTATTTATTTAGCTGAGTCTCAGCGATAAAAGTGATGAAAAACCTTTTAAATCATAAAAGATAGTAGATTTTATTTTCTACTTGACTCTTTTAATGGATTGCTTGTTCCGCTGCAGTTAAACTTGATGTCTATTATATTTTATTAGTTTAACATTATTGGAGACTAATGATAATTTATTTTGCATTATCTTAGTCATAATATTTCTTGCTGGGCTAGTTGAGCTCACCCTTTCTTTCACTGTTCTCTTCAGGAAATGAGAACGTAGCTGGGACGAGTTGGGGAACAGATTGATGGTACGGATGATAGTGTTAGCTAGTAATCCTCACTATTCTGTTAAATAGTGTGACAATAAATATAATGAGGACTTATTTTGAGAGTGGATATTGTCTAGAAGACAGTATTTGTATTTAAACTCACAGCTCTCTTGTTGTATAATTAAGATTGTATTTATATTTTGTACCATGTATTTGGCGACTCAGAATAGGTGATGTATACCTATTTTGGGGGCGTCACAGTTGATATCAAAGCTTAGGGATATGATCCCTGGCTAAGATGTGAGACAAGAACTAGGAGGGGAGACACGGGGAATTCTTTACCTAGTATGACCTACCTAAGTTTATTTGGTATTTAATTGGTCGGTCAAAGTATAAGGATAATATGTGATATGTTATTTAACTCATGTTTTGTGGCAGTATTTGAAAATTACATCCGAGGATGTTGAGATTATTAATGGAGCACAGGAGACCGTTGAGTCTCCACAGATCAATAATCAAGATAATGTGCATCAGGAAGGAGACATTCCTCAGGCAAACAATAACACTAACCAAATGATGAATGATGGAATGTTCAGAGACTTTATGCAATTCATGCAACATCAGGCGAGAATGGCTCCTGTCCAAAATGCAGGTGGAAACACTAGCAACTCTCAGACGGTCACCGCGAAGCAGTTTAAGGAACTGGGACCACTGGAGTTTTTTGGAGAGCCAAAACCTTAAGGCGGAAACGTGGATTAAGCAGATCAACAAGATATTTGATGTCTTGGGATGCTCCGAGGAGCAAAAGGTTCCCTTTGCCACCTTCATGTTGCGGGCAGAAGCAGATTACTGGTGGGAATCTATAAAGCATACTCAACCTACCGCACTGAAGATGTCTTGGGAAAATTCCAAAAACTGTTCAACGACAAGTACTTTCCTGAAAGTATTCGTCACATGAAAGAATTAGAGTTCATCAAGCTGGAGCAAAATCAATATGACCGTGTCACAGTACGAAGCCAGTTTGCCGAGTTGTCCCGGTTTGCATCCCATTTGGTTGATAATGAGGAGAGAATGACGCGAATGTTTATAAGAGGTTTGAAACCTGAGATACATCAATATCTTATCTCTCATATACTGTGTTTGTATTCAGATATTGTTAATAAGGCTCAGTTATTAGAACGCGATAATGAGTTTACCCAACCAAAAGAGAGCAGCCGGCAAAATGATAATACCAGTGAGAACAGTCATCAAAATGGTGACAACAAGCGTGGAGGGAATCAACAGGCCAGAAATGGTAACCATTTCGGTGGTAATCATGGCCAAAAAAATAAGAATGGATATTTCAAGAAGAGGAGATTCAACAATGATGGAAAGACGTCATCATCAGCACATGTCGTTAAGGAAGGAGAACGACCACCTATCATATGCTTCAAGTGTGGAGGAAAGGGACTCATCAGTCCCAACTGTACGATGTCATCCAAGGCATGTTACAACTGTGGAAGAGAAGGTCACCTGGCCTAATTTTGTCATGCACCAAAGACAAGTCCAGCTGGGATGGAGGCACCAAAGGTCGTCCCAAAAAATTCAAAGCCGGTAGTGCAAGGGAGAGCGTTTGTTGTGACCTCCCAAAAAGCAAGAAACCCGAACGAGGTCATCACGGGTAAGCTAATCATAAACTCTAGTGAAGTTTATACTTTATTTGATACTGGTTCTACCCACTCTTTCATTTCTCCTACTTG